>OX454526.1:241921067-243121067 GCA_949715645.1 Portevinia maculata | reverse complement strand
TGTAGGTTATCTATTAAATAAAATCAATCCTTCAATTATCCTAAATTTAAGTACTATAAAAGACTAAGTCTTATTTGTGCACACCAGATCAAATAAATAAACTAAAACTGAAACTGAAACTGAATGGGATCCGTGGTATCAGTACAACTTCTCCTTTTGCTTTGCCAGTGAGAATTGTTGCTTCCATCAAATTGGGCATTCATTTTTTCACGGAAAGTCTCGTTCCATTGCAAAGTTTTGGTGAATTGAGATTTCGAAGAGGTATGATCGATGAACCAATTTTGAAATTTAAAAGATGCGGTGGTTCCAAACAATTCTTCATTCGTAGCAGTATCAATGGATTTGTGTGATACTAAGTCACCTGGTAATTTCTGTTGAATTTGAAAATTTATTTCATTAACGTTTGCATTTTTTGGTGCTAAAATTGCGCGTTCTCTTAACCAATCATGATTTTTATAGTTTTGAACAATGTTTGGAAAAACGCGATCAATTAGTTCTTCTTTTGATGGCATAATTGTGCAAAAGTTGTTTGGTAACGTGACAAAGCCATTTAAATCGCTTGCAGTTTTGCCACCGCCAATCTGCAGCAGTTGCTTCGAAAACTCATGGATCATTTTGAAGACGCACACGCATATTTATATTAAGCGATAACTTCTGTACATTTCCCCAAAGAAACGAACTTTTCAAACATGCTTTTATTTCATCAGCTGGAGTCATACATTTGCAAAAACTGATGGTCAGCATATGGGAATGGCAACAATGACCCAGCTCTATGGTATATCTGTCCTTGAATCTGTAATGTTTATACCCTATTCTAGGGGTATATTAATTTTGACGCATAGTTTGTAACATACCTTAATATTGCCCGTAGACCCCTAAAAGTTACTATATTTATGATCAGCATCGATAGTAATGTCGATCTAGCCATGTCCGTCCGTCCGTCCGTCCGTCGGCAAAAATTAGGCCTTTAAACTGGACCTAGAGAGCTGAAATTTTAACCATATACTCTCTAGGGTCCCGAAATAATCAAGTTTAAGAATTTTTGAAATCCGCCCACAGACACGCCCACAAACTCAAAAAAACAAAATTTTGGAAAAAATCGAATTTTGAGCTAGAGAGCTGAAATTTTTTATATATGATCTATGGCCCATAAAACCGATTGGGACATAAAATTTTCAAAATCCGCCCACTGACACGCCCACAATTAAATAAAACAAATTTTGGGAAAAATTGAATTTTGAGCTAGAAAGCTGAAATTTTTTATATATGATCTTTGGCCCATAAAACTGCTTGGGACATAAAATTTTCAAAATCCGCCCACTGACACGCCCACAATTAAATAAAATATTTTTTTTGAAAAACCAAAATTTGAGCTAGGGAGCTGAAATTAATATATACTCTCTAGGGGCCATTTATGCTCATGTGTAAATATTTTCAAAATCCGCCTACTGACACGCCCACAATTATTTTATTTTTATTTTTGAAAGTCCAAAGTTTGAGCTAGGGAGCTGAAATTTATAGTATATACTCTCTAGGTGCCCTTTATGCTCATACTTAAATTTTTTTTAAATCCGCCTACTGACACGCCCACAATTAAATAAAACAATTTTATTGAAAAACCAAAGTTTGAGCTAGGGAGCGTTTTTATTTACAAAATCTTAGTTTTTTCGATAAAATCCTTTAAATTTTTGTCACGCCCACTTATGAGATATAGGAATAAGAATAGGGTATCCAACAGTTCGCCCAAGCGGACTGTAGCCCGCCCCTATGTTTTTTGCTTTTTTTTATTTTACTAGCTGACCCGGTGCCCCGAATAGCAGAATAAGTATTTAAAAAAATTAAAAATTAAAGAATCGACTGTTAGGCGGTACGAAGTTCGCCGGGTCAGCTAGTATCATATAAAATAAAACCTAGCTTATTGGTAAAACGACACTTCTTAAAGTAATCAAAAGAACTTTGAAGTTCATTAACTAGTTTTGTTCCAAGGTAAAATGACACAACACGAAATATGTCACTTTTCAAAAAAAACTTATTTATAACGATTTCATAATTTTTTTAGAAGCAAAGTGTTACAAATGAAAAAAAGGCATTTAGCTGGGAAAACAACAGGTATGTTTCCTTAAATTCAAAACGACACTTGTGCCCTCATGCTGTCAGTTTAAGAGTTATAGTTATGAAGGTTTGATAGAAAAATTGTATTTTTCTTGCGATTCTTTCTGTATAGTTAACTCAAAATCGCCAAATTTTGACTTATGTCAGTTTGCTTTTCAAGCGGTCGCTGTTTAAGAAAACCGGCATAACTCGAAAAACTTGATTTTTTAGTTTATTATACCACCAAACTCAGAAAAAAAATCTGTACATTTCTGTAAAATCGGCATAACTATAATGCTTCAGAATACCGCTAGGGGGATAATGTGTCAATTTTCACTTCGTTTCATTTCCTTGTGTATTTATTTGGAAAATGGGCATAACTCAATAACTGCCAGATTTGAAAGAGAGCGGACCAATGTTTTGTGTGTTAAAGTGACAAATTTTTGGTTGTGCGCTTAAATTGTTTCCAAAGTTTGTTGAAAAGTGCACTATTTGTAGTTAGGTCGGGTTTCTTTATAAGGTAAGTGCACTTTCATTGAATTATGTATGTATTAAAATGAATTACGCCACTCTTCTTGATAAATATGGAATTTTTGTTTTTTTCATTGACATTTTAATGACTTATGCTATTTTTCTTTAAAATAAATGTTCGCATTATATCGATATGCCGTAAATAATTACAACTTCATAAATAGTATAACGCATAAATTCTTGGTCAAGGGTTATACACAAAATGATGGGGGTTCCGTTTACTCAGTAATCGAAGGGCACATAAGTCGATCATTAAGAGGTGGACCAATTTACACAGTACTATGCCCTTATTTAGTGCAAAAAAAAACTGGAAGACCTTACAATGTAACTAATATGAGCTTCAGCGACTTTCTTAATATAAAAAACCTGGAACCTGAAGGAATTTTCTTAAAACACAGCGTTAAAGTAGCTGAGCTACGATTTATAAGATTTGAAAAGGCAAATCCAAATACCGTTTATTTTAAAAAATCCTTTACTGAGGAATCATTTTCAAAAAATTGAGATAAGGTGTTGTTGAATGAGTAAAAATACCAACCAAACTTACTGTATTATACACAGGTAAATTGCCCATTGGGGATAAAAAAAAAAGAAAGGACTGATTACCCTACTTGAGAAAAATCTTATCCCACAGTATTACAGTGAATTTTATAAGAACTTGTGAATGCGGATCAAACTTAAATAAGTTCCAATCTATTATAAAACTAATAATCTAAGACTGAAGTAAACGTTTATTTTTATAGCTTACATAAAAAAATATCAAAATTTAAATATTTGAAAAATCAGTTCTAAAAAAGACTGTTTAAACAAAGCAACTGAGCTTTTTGTTACAAAAAGTACAAAAATAAGACTTATTTAGAATAGTATATCATCTCTAAGTAAATAAAATAAGTACCTTGAGTAAAAAGTTCTAAGAACTGTTTGATTTTTAAGTTTCTCAAAGTTAAATCTTTTTTTAACTTCCCAGTGGAAGTTCTTGTAATGGGCCGATTTTGTGAATCGCGGATTTTGACATATCTCCACGTTTCAAGGTCACCAGAAACCAGATTCAACGTGCGTATGTACGTATGTGCGTTCGGAATTATGTTTCGCCACGATTATCTCGAGAACCAAAGATGATATTGACATGGGACCGGGTTTATTCGAAGCGTAATTACGTAGCTCAGAACTGATTAAGTTTCCAGCGAAATCGGTCCTGCCGTTTTTTGTTAGTTAATAAATAACTAAAATAATTTGCCTTTATTTGTACTATTTATTGTCATTTGTCATTGAGCAAATCATTATTACATTGTGCGCCTTTATTTCGTATACATGTATATTTACAGGTCTCCTGTTGATAACAACGGTTGCATTAATATATACAACACTTCGCTGTTAAAAACAACGTTTAATTTCCATGAACAATATTAAAGAGCATTTTTTAATATTTATTAATTCTTAATCATATCTTATGGTTAACCACATTTTAAAATTTCCCACTAATCGCATAAATAATATTGATCCCACTGGGAAGTTAGTCGTGTGGACCTTGTGCATCGCACCCAGAACACTTTTTTTTTTAACTTGTACCTGCTCGTAAATTTAAAATTAGACCTTAATGTTTTATGTTAGTTTCAACTGATAACTACAAAAAAATAAAACGAAATATGAATTAATATATTCCTTAAAAAATGTGAAAAATATTGCTAAAAAAAGGAAACATATATAACTACACAAAAAAATACAATAATGAAGTTCTTGTTAATAAATTAATTTTGGTTCCCGAAGACACTGTTTATTGTATTTTGGTTTTTCCTTGCTCTATGATGAATTAACTCCGAAATTATTAAAAAAAGATTAACTTTTCATCGTGAATTTTTTTCGGAAAAGTGGCACAAGTTAGAAGGGGTAGCAAAATTAATAAAATTTGCAAGTTTACCATACATTTTTGCTATTTTAATTTTTATTTTTCACTTAACAATATATCGAAATAGCCAAATAAAATGCGACTTTTGAATAAAATAATGCTAAACATTTGAAAAAAATAAAATTATAAAAAAATGTTCAGGCTCAGAATCTTTAAACTGCTGCACTGAAAAATTCAATTTTTCGAGTTATGCCGGTTTTCTTAAGCAGCGACGATATATTATAACAATGTAAAAAAAACAACAAACTTGATGATTTCTTTTTTATAAATTAATAGCTTTTCCGTGAATTCAGCTCTTAGCCCAACTTTCGGTATAAAATCCTTTATATCCTCCGGGGTTAGATATAATAGCCTATCAAGTTTAATCTCGTTTTATAGAAAACATTATACATGACATCAAAATAATCCAAAAACAAAATCTCATTGTCTCAGAAATACTTACGATAAAAAACAGAAAACAGGTGGAGCAAATTCCAATAATCCTTGATAACCTGGCAGCAAAGGAAATCCTTCAGCACCATCAATTATAAATACGTATTTAGGCGTTTTTCTTTTTTAGCCCCGAGCGGGGAACAGAGCGGGGCCCTAGCGAACAGAGCTCGCTCCGAGCTGAACGTAATCTGAGCGCTCCGAGCTAATTAAGAAACAGAATTGAACACTGAACTGTCATTAGATAATTTTCTTTTGTTAATTTTCAAAATAGTCAGTTTTGCTTCCGAAATTGGTGTTTGTCAAGAATTGTTCCATTTAAATTATATTTTCTAGTAAATAAACTATGGAAAAAGCACAAATAATGAATGAAGTCAGCCGCGCTCAGCTTTTCGCTCGATGTGCTCGGTCATTTTTAATCGAGCTCATCGAGCGAGCCTTGAGCTAGCTCAGAGATAAAAAAGAAATACAAATTTTGTGCTGAGAGCGCTCCGAGCTAAAAAAGTAACACAGTTCTTTTTTTGACAGCTCAGTGCCCCGCTCGGAGCTAAAAAAGAAAAACGCCTTTTATGTCGTTGTTGTCGTTGTTAAAATTAATATTTTATGCTGTAGACACTTTTAAGTTTACATTATTTAAATCGATGTCTTCCATCGCGTCTTTGTTTTTTTCTTGTTTTTCTTTGTCTTCTTTTACTCACAGAATTCCCGATAAATTTTTGATCTAGATTTAAATCACAAACTCCATACACGACCGAACTTGCACGAAAAACTACTTAGAATGATGAAGACGACAAGACCACCGAGGCCGCGCGCCGGTAATTTACAGTTATGCGGTTACAGTTTCGTATTTTACTTCGTTTGGGTTCATTGCAATATGCTTTGAGTTTGAATCAAACATAATTTATTCGATTTCACTTTTCGCAAAAATCACAAGTTGTAGGGCAACTTCTTCGTTTGGGTTCGTTTCAAATCGATGTGAGTTTGAACTTAATGCCTTCTTACTTGAAACAAACTCATTTATTGTCATTTCATGTTCAAGAAGTAAAATAAACATGGATCCTGTTGATTTATACACTATATCTACTTAAAAATATTTTTATTTTCTTTGTATTTAAATAGATAAGAGGTTGGATTAAGCCGATTTCTTTTTGCCATATTTAACTAGATTTCAAATATGCTTCTATTTGAAAAAACTCATAGTACATACATTATTTCACAGTGAGGTATGTATAGGTGCGTACAAATGCCTAGTCATCAAATGAAGAACTGCTTCATAAGCTACAACCACAAAATATTAACACAAATAAAATAAATTCTTATAGCTAAATTTATTTTTCTCTTTCTCTTCTTACTTTTCTTCAACTTTATTTGTTTTTTGTCTGGGAGCGAGATTTTCTACACTTGAGCACTCAGTCTCAATACTGGTCCATTGGACTGCCAAGAAGACAAACCACTTTTACTGAAATTGTCTATTTTTTCTAAGAAAAACCATTAGGCGCTTCAATGATGAGGAGCATACGTTTACAGCTCCCATCGCCTGCCACCTGATACGAGCAAAAGCAGGACAATCAGAAAGGAAGTTCTCCGCAGTGTCGTCGCTTTCTCCACAGGCTTCACAGTTGGTGGTATCAAATGAGGAGGTTAAGATCTGGATTTGGGGGATCGTAACCCTCCTACTTTATTGTATTCCAACTTACCCGGCTGTGGGGTTCGTCAGCCGGTTTGACAGGCGTTCACCAAGTTGCGGGAGAGCTTTAAGATGCTAAATGTGTCGTTAGGCTCATTTCTGATTGCTCCCCTTAGTCAAAAAGCCTACTGTTCGCTTGGGAAAAATGTTGGATACCTTATTCATATGTCTATTCCCCAAAGTAGCTGTTGTATTTTCAATTTAGAAGTTTAGTTTTGTTTACTAACTAAATGGTCAAAAGTTGAAGATTTGGTCATAACACGCCCGAAAGTGGGGACTGGTTTGCGAGAGTTGTTAAGAGATACTCGTATGTCTTCATATATTGTTTCAACTGCAAATTTCAGATTTGAGTGTTTTAAACACCTTTAAAATCCTCATTTTATTCAAATACCTGCAGGAACAGAAATAAAATTAAATTAAATTGGCTCAAAAAATAAGAAAATGAAAAATACGTTCTTAATCAATTTTAACAAATTAAGTCTATTCATATTTTCACATTTTGTATCTAACCCAATTCGTGAAATACTATAAATTACTGTCTTAGTTATCTTCGTCTTCTTTAAAGGTATAATAACCCTCCCTCTTAACTGCATCACTAGTGGTCCGCTTGTGGGGTTCGCCGGTTTGATTCAGAAAATAATGGCAGGCCTACCGATTTTGAATCAATTCATCACTGAGTCCAATCAAATGCTGGTGTTGCTGCATTTGTGTGATCCAGGAGTTTTTAGGCCTGCCTCTCTTCAGCAAATGTATGGAAACGCTGATTGATATTGCTTTCTGACAGGGATCGTAGGTTCCCTGCTTTGAACATGGCAGTACCAACTGAGCGGGTCGCTCTCCATTTTCTTTGAGATACGTTCTTTGACGTGAAGGCTTCCTCGGATCTTGGAACTTCTTATTCGATCTTTGTTACTCCTGCAGAAATGCGAAGCACCCTTGTCAGCTGCCGTTAATTTGCCCTCATACTTTTGTACGCTCTCCAACATTGTGAATCACATGTGAACACCGGGAGCATAACTGTGGTTAAGACTGCGTTTTCCCGCCACTTCATCCACCTTAAGCTAATGTCGTCATCACAGCTTACTTCGCTATTGATCATAGATCCCAGATATTTGAACTCTTCGCACTTGCGAATAACTATTCCATTCATGTTAATGTACGAAATAGGTCGGAGTGGATCAGAGAACGGGCAGCACAATTATTCTTTTTTTTCGGAATAATACAATACCCGATCCCCTCCAAAACTTCCATAGATACAACAAGTGGTCGTCGCAGGGACATTTGATCCTCGGTAATAATGACTCCATCGTCAGCAAAGAATAACTGATGCGTCCGTAATATTGCCTTCAAGCAGCAAATCAAGGACTCTAATAAATATCAAGGAAGTTAACACGCTTCCCTGGGGTACACGGGCTTTGATTGCGACCTCCTCAGTTACTCCAGCGGTACGTAGGTTACTCAAGGTCCTCGTTGCCTTAGCACCACCTTTGACATATCCTTTGGTTGCTCTTTTCAAAACCAACCAACACCATATCGCACCTCTACTAAAACAACGACGTAAGTGCAAAAAATTGATTTTCTGAGTTAAGTAAGTATGTTAAAAGCATCAAAAATTATAGTTCTTTCCGATAAAACAAAGACGTACTTGATAAACACTAACTTTGCCACTAGGAGGAATATGCGTCTTTGTTCCGCTCCGTTCTAATAAAACGTCATTGAAAAAAAAAATTTGAACAACAATGACATATCAGAAAGTTGTGTCTTGAATCTCGTAGGTGAAACAAGTCAATCAGTTCAAACAAAGTGTAAATTCGGTCGTTTTTATTTATTTATTTTTTTCGATTTTTAGTGTAACAAAGACGTAAGTGTTCATTATGTCAGTTCCTAAGTCTAAGTTTCTATTCTAAGGGTATATTAATTTTGACGCATAGTTTGTAACATACCTTAATATTGCCCGTAGACCCCTAAAAGTTACTATATTTATGATCAGCATCGATAGTAATGTCGATCTAGCCCTGTCCATTGTCCGACCGTCCGTCGGCAAAAATTAGGCCTTTAAACTGGGCCTAGAGAGCTGAAATTTTAACCATATACTCTCTAGGGTCCCGAAATAATCAAGCTTACGAATTTTTGAAATCCGCTCACATGCGTTCGTCCACAAACTCAAAAAAAAAAAAAAATTTGGAAAAAATCGAATTTTGAGCTAAAAAGCTGAAATTTTTTATATATGATCTATAAAACTGTTCGGGATATAAAATTTTCAAAATCCGCCCACTGACACGCCCACAAAAAAATAAAACAATTTTATTGAGAAAAACAAAATTTGAGCTAGGGAGCTGAAATTTATAATATATTCTCTCTAGGGGCCCTTTAAGCTCATGTGTAAATATTTTCAAAATCCTCCTACTGACACGCCCACAATTTAAAAAAAACTTTTTTGGAAAATCCAAACTTTGAGCTAGTTAGCTGAAATTTATAATATATACTCTCTAGCCTCTATGCTCATGTGTTAATTTTTTTTAAATCCGCTTACTGGCACGCCCACAATTAAATAAAATAATTTTATTGAAATACCAAAGTTTGAGCTAGGGAACGTTTTTTTTACAAAAGCTTCGTTTTTGTTTGATAAAATCTTTTAAATGTTATATAACAGAATATGTACAGTGTTCTTAACAATTTAACCATACTTAGACTTTTGTCACGCCCACTTATGAGGGATAGGAATAATAATAGGGTATCCAACAGTTCGCCCAAGCGGACTGTAGCCGCTATGTTTTTTTTTTCATTTCGTTTTCATTGGAACAACGACATAAGTGCTTATTGTGTCGTTGCCGACAAAAAATATTTTTTTTTATTTTGGTTACTTTTTTTCTATTATTTTTTTTAAAGTGAATTACTACACCAAAAACTGTGTCAAATTTTCTTTATCTTACAACTAACTTTAATTATTTTAAGAATTGTGTTCCTAATTTTTTTTTAATAAAAACGGTTTAAAAATTTCAAATGCGTTTTTCTTAGAATCAACATTTTTATACTTACGTCGCTGTTTTAGTAGAGGTGCGATATGCAAATTTAAGGAATCACGATGTTTTCCATCATTTTTTTAGAAAGTTCTGGCTCGCCAAGGCGAATAAATATAGGGCACTTCGACCTAAAAAGATCTTTTGTGCCGTGTGGGCCAGAAAAATTTAGACTAGTAGAGTTTCCACTTTCCGTGTAAAGCGGACAATTCTACTAGTAGAAGAATACTTTATGTACTCGGGGCACATTTGTTCCCTGAAAAAGATCTTCTTTCTAATTCCGTTTAGGGCCGGACATTCACATAAAATGTGTTCAGCTGACTCGTCCTCTTCAAGACAGAGTCGGCACTCAGGAGAGTCTACTATTTTCATTTTGTGTAGATGATATCTTAAATCATGGTGGCCAGTAAGGTGACCTACTAAGTTTTTGATATCATGCCTGCTTAGGTTTAGGCATTTGCTGGCATTTTTATTGAAAGGCCGAACGGCTTGTTAGGTCTGTCTTAAACCTGGGATACTTTCCCATAGATGGATATATTTTCTGTATTCCCAGCTTTTTATTGCTGCCGTTGCTGCTGTTCTAGGAGTGCAGTAGAAGGGTTCGGGACCTATGAAGGTTTCCGAACCTTTTCTGGCCAGTTCGTCGGCCTTTTCGTTACCTTCCACCCCGACATGACCCGGAACCCACCATAGCTTGGTCTTGTTACTTGTTCCGAGTGCCTGTAGGGTGTTGAAGCAGTACATGCGACATGACTGATTTGGAGTCAATCGTATGCGAGCTAAGGGCGTTTATAGCTGCTTGACTATCCGTGAATATATGGATGGTTGCACCTTTTATACCAGATAGATTTATGTGGCTAGCGCATTCTTGAATGGCGTGGAGCTCCGCTTGAAATACGCTGGGAATTTTCCCCATGGGTATCGTAAAGCATTTGTTTGGTCCGTATATTCCCGCTCCTACCCCCGCTTCCATTTTAGAACCATCAGTATACCACTTTATGCCGTTGTGGCTGTTAGGTGGGTTATTACTAACCCATGCTTCTCTCTTGGGGATCTCCGTGGAGAATCGCTTGTTGAAGCATAGTGTTTTATGGATGCGGTCTGTGACCGCGCAGTTCATGTTGAGTTCTGGCAGTTCATCAAGAAGGGTCTTAAGTTCCGGATGATCGTTAAGACTTATCTCGTTTAACTGTATTTGACTTATTGCACTGCGGATCGCCACTTTTTGAATGTATATGTGGAGAGGTGTAATACCTGTTATTGCCTCTATGGCAGCCGTTGGACAGGTTCGCATGGCTCCGGAGATACCAAGGCACGCAAGCCGTTGTACCTTTTTGAGCTTCTCTATTGCGACCTTTTGTGTGGATTTTGTCCACCATACAATGGAGGCGTATGTTATAATGGGTCTTATCATCACTGTGTAGATCCAGTGGACAATCTTTGGAGAGATTCCCCAGGTTCTGCCATATGTGCGTCGACAGGCCCATAAAGCTCTGTTAGCTTTAGTGATTTTGTTGTTGATGTGAGAGTTCCAGTTTAGTCTTTTGTCCAGGATTACTCCAAGATATTTGACTTCGTCGGAATACTCAATGGTCGTGCCATTTAGTGAAATCTGAGCTAAGCTGAGATTTCTTCTTTTTGTGAAAAGAACTATGATAGCTTTACTGGGGTTTATGGAGAAATTTTCCTTGACGCACCAGTCTATAGCTATCTTAAGGGCGTTTTGCATACGTGAAGTAACTACGTTTGATTCTTTGCCCCTAATAATGATGACCAAGTCATCGGCATACCCTATTATGTCGCAGCCTAAGTTACTTAATTTTTGAAGTAGGTCATCTATGACCAAAGACCACAGGAGGGGTGATAAAACTCCTCCTTGTGGACAGCCTTTTATAGCTGAAACTGATACTGAAGTCTGTCCTGACGAAGCAGTGATTTTCCGACTTTCGAGCATCGCTTTTATCCAGTTTATGGTGGGAAAGTCTACCTTTCGGTGAATTAAAGCATTTGATATTGAATCATAACCGGTGTTATCAATAGCACCCTCTATGTCAAGAAAAGCGCATAGTGCAATTTCTTTGCAACGGTAGGCGTTGTTTATGTGATTTGTTAGTTTTAACAGGGCGCCTTCCGTTGATTTGCCTTTTTGATACGCATATTGACAGGGGTGTAGAGGCATGCTAAAATTTACGCATTCTCTGATATGAACGTCAATTATTCTTTCCATTGTTTTCAGGAAAAACGATGTCAAGTTTATGGGACGATAGGATTTAGGTAGTTCACTAGGTTTGTTACCTGGTTTGGGGATAAATACTACATTGACCTCCCGCCAAGTGCGTGGTATGTAGCCCCAGTTGAAACTGAACCTAAATAAGGCAATCATGTTAGGTAGGAAGAATTCCATACCCTTTTGAATGAGGGCTGGAAAAATTCCGTCATTTCCTGGTGCCTTGAATGGTTTAAATGAGTTTATGTCCCATTTTACCTTATCTGGACTAAATAGTTTACCAGATAAACTATTATTTCTGCTGAGGTTAGTTGGATATGAAACCTCAGTAGTGTGATCAGTTGTGTGATCGACAATTAGGGAACCAGGGAAGTGAACTTGCAGCAAGGTTATGAGAGTTTCTTCCCGGTCGCTTGTGATTGTTCCATCAGGTTTGATGAGCAATCCCATGCAGTTTGAAGGATCTGTTGAAAGTGCTCTCTGGAGCCGCGCCACTGCTGGGAGTTTTTAAAGCTTTTCGCAGTTTGCGCGCCATGAGGCCCTTTTAGATCTTCGCAACTCTTGGTTGTATTTGGTTAACAGGAATCGATATTGATCCCATATGCCGGTGCTTTTCGATTTATTGAATTGTTTTCTCACCTTCTTGCGGATAGTTTCCAGGTTTTCATTCCACCATGGTACGCTTCTTTTTACCACGGTGCGCTTTACCTTACAACTACTCCTAAAGGATGAGATAATGATGTCGTTAAGCTGACATTGTGCAGCGGCCGCATCACTCGGTGTTAGTGGTGAATCTGGTAGCAGATCAGTTCTGATTGCCAGATTTTCACTAAAGGTTCTCCAGTTAGTTAATTTATTATTGTATTTGACCGGCGCGCACTCGGTGTTGCATCGCAGCCTGAACATAATATGCATATGATCAGACAGAGAAGCTTCATCAGACACGTGCCAGTCCTCTACAATGTTTTGTATAAAAGGAGACGAGAGAGTAAGGTCTAAAACTTCTTCTCGTATACTGTTCCTAAAAGTGGGCTTATCTCCCTTATTTAGAATAACTAGGTCTTTACTATATAGGTAATCTAAAAGTAACTCACCTCTTTTGTTTGTGTCTCAGCTGCCCCAAATCTGGTGATGTGCATTCGCGTCGCAGCCGATAACGAGATGTACTTGCTGAGTTTGGCAGTACTGGACAAGTTGCTGTACTGGTGCAGGTGATACCTCCTCTATGTCCCCAGCAAAATACGCCGATGCGCATACGAACTTGTGTATCACATGGCCATTGTGGCGTTCAATTAAAACGGCCACCAGGTCCCTAGTATTGAAACCTGGAATGAGAGAGAATTTTATATCTTTCGCAGTGGAAAGAGCTGCCCCAGGTCTGAAATTACCTTTGGCAAAAATTAGCTCTCTATTTCTGCTGTTAAGACCAAAGATCTTACCTGTAGTTGCCCATGGTTCCTCCATTAAACCAAGAGCGACGTTCCTTTCGGCACATCTTTGGCTATAGGTGTCCGATGCACCCATAGCGTGGTGCAGGTTTGCCTGCAGCACAGACGTCATTTCTTCTTCACGTACTCGGGATTACGCACTCTATGAGGTTTGTTATCACCCCTGCGTCGTACGTAACCCTGTTGAGAGAGACCACTTTGTCTCCCCCTTGGACTTCTGGTGTTCTGTCCATCTTTCCCGCTTGTATGTGCCTGTTCGGCCGCCAGTTTTGGCCTAAAGCGGTTACGGTGCGCGTTTGTGCTGTCTGTTTTCTTAGCCTTTGCTTTAGCATCCAGCACCACAGTTGTTTTAGCAACTGAGTTACCCGTGGCAGCACTAATGCCAGCCACTGGTGGTGTGGCGCTACTGTTGGCGCTTGTGGATGGCTTTTCTGAAGCATCAGTGGCAGTACTAATACTAGCCCCTGGTGTTGTAGCCTTTTGTTGGTTGTCTCTTGACGCCTGATTCGTCGATTTGTCCGCGCTC
Source organism: Portevinia maculata (assembly GCA_949715645.1). NCBI lineage: Eukaryota > Metazoa > Arthropoda > Insecta > Diptera > Syrphidae > Portevinia > Portevinia maculata. The sequence goes on along the minus strand of OX454526.1, from coordinate 243,107,205 downwards.
TTGAGGATTATTTTGATCTGTCCAAATCTGAACGAGACCATCCCCTTTAGCTCAACAAGTCGCTTTATCGTGCTTTCGTTTACAGCAAGGACCATATGGGCGACATCTCTGTCGTCAGTTCTTTGCAGAACTCTCCACGTTCTGGTGTTGAGTTCTTTATTCTGGCCATCTAGAATTGCCAGTTTTCTTTCATTCGCTACTCCGGTACTATGTGGGAAGAAGGCTCTGACGATATGTGGTTTCGGGAAAAGTTCTTCCCCCACAAGCGTCACTTCCATCCCGCATTTCTCTTTGAGCTTCGCGAAGTTTGTGCTCATCCACTCTGCAGTGGTAGCATCCGCACATACTATCATTAGCCATCCGGCTTCGAAAGTTGTACCGCGGAATGCTGGTTTGGTCCCCTCATCACGTTGTTCGATGGTGATGTCCATAATCCTCTCCTGAATCTGAGCCATTTGCTCATTACTGAGAGGATTGCGATCCAGATCGTCAGGTACTACACCCAGTCTTACAAAGCTCGCTATATCTCTATATGAGACTTTGTCGACGGCTGTATTTCCTGTGCGAGCTCGTTTCGCTTCGGATTGGGGCGGCGTATTGTCCTCGGATCTTGTACGCTTCACCTCGGAGCCTAGGTCGAGCTCTGTCGAGAGAGCAAGTATTCTGGCCTGCTCTACGTTTTTTTCCTTTTTCAGCGCACGCTTAAAACGGCGCTGTTCGGATGGTGTGAATTTGACGCGCTTAGACTCAGTCTGTGCAGTTATGCCAGAGGTCTACGGCGCGCCTGTATTCAAGGGATGCACTTCATCCGAGAGTATGCTAACATTGCATAGCGTACTGGACTCAGAGATATTGTCACTAAGAAGGGACAAGTTCTCTTCTAAGCGTGGTTTGTGACCCTTCCCGATTGGCAGGTGTCACGTCATTTACGCCAGGGTGTTCTAAAACATCCCCAGTTGGTAAAGCCGGGTGTTCTGAAACATCCCTAGTTGATGATGCAGTTGTAGAGGCATCATTCTCTATTTGTTTTTTTTTAAACGGATCTATTTTGATTCCCACGAGTGAACGGGAAAGGAAGGTTGCCCGTGGTCTACCCGTATAACCACAGGAAGGTTATCTTGAAGGTCGCCTGGTATCCGAAGTTCGCATGCTATCGACTAAGAACCCCTTAGCCATTCATCTCTCGGCGCTAGCTGTTCTACCTTAGATTTGGGGATTTGTTGTCGGGGTTGTCTCCCCGGGCATTGCCGAAAAGTTGTAAGTAAGGAGGAGGGGGGGGGGGGAGGGGTAAGCAAAAAGGGAGAGGGGCAGATGGGGTATGTAAGGGTGGGGTAGGAGCGGACGTGAAGTCCTGGTCAGTTCTTGGTTGACGCTCATCGGACGGCCTGGCCCTTACGAGCCCGATGACTCTTTACGTCGTAAGCCTCCGCACCGGCACCATCGAATTTGTTTGCGGTGATGGTGCGCACGTCAAGGTGACTGACCCCGCAAGAGGTTTTCCATCATAATCCTTATATTTTGGATTGCATCGGCGGTTGATTTACCTGCAACAAACCACTGGCCTTCAGATAGTAGTATTATTTTCCACATTCGGCTATCTAATACACGCTAAACAATCTTTATGGTTTGTGAGATCAGCTTGATTGAACCGTAATTATCACAGTCTCGCGTATCGCATTTTCCTTTGTACAAAGGAGGAAGACAACTTTCCATCAAGGCAGTGGGTCGGAAGTATAGGAGGTGTGTTATATTCTATGAAGGAAGGTTGCCATATGTATAATATTTTCTCATCATCCACAAGAAGCAGCCCTTGAGCATTGTTGATGGTGTTTGGTGAATGGGCTTCCTGGGTATTTCTCGTTCTCTGGACGCGTATTTTGAAAATGGTTGTGCCCTGTTTTAGCTGGTACGTCGGAGTTCGTGAATAACCTGGTTTCTATCAGCAGCCGAAAAAGAAATGTCTTCTTACTCCCGATACACGGCCTCCAAACAATTTGCTTGAAATTGAGTACATTTTATTTTCGCCAGCCTCTTGTGTTACTAAATGGTAATCAATCTGGGTTTCATTTCCGCCGCTAATGTAAGAGACCAGGTGCCGGCTTAGTTTTACGAACAAGGTATTAAGAACGATAAGACCGTATGACTTGCAGATGCTTAGGATATCTTCACTGGGAGAGTTTCTGATGTCGTATCCCAGTCCTCCATGGCAGTCTTGATAGTCTTCGCTTGTCTTCCCGATATGTCCGTTCAAATCTCGGCCAACAAACAAAAGTTCTTCTTTTGGGATGTTCTTGGTAGGGTTGTAAAAATCTAACCAGAATGCATCTTTTTCACTCTGCTAGCATCAAACTTGGGAAGCATAATATGTACTGACAATATTCCACACCTCAACTTGCATCACCAGTTTCAGAGACATCAAACGATCACTGGACTTTCAAATGGTCAAGACGCTGCCAAATAGTTCTGTCACACGGATGATACTGATTCCGTTCCTACATCTATACAGCTTTTGTCCTATCGTTAAGGAAACGCTCAAAAGAAACTCATAAGACGTCTACTGGCCTTCTAACCAACATCTCTTGAAGCTCGTAGCTATGACCACTCATATTTTTAACGTTCCAACTCACAACCCTTAGGTGTCGCCCAAGCTTAAGCTTTACTTTACTATACCCCGAAAACCGAATAGCTCTTACCCGAGCATTTCCGGGCATCCCAGGATAGTAACATGTACGGTACGATACGATAGTACGGTCGTCTTGTATTAGGGAAAATAGATCAATGCAAAAAATTGAATTGAATTGAACTTTTTTTTGTCTTTTTATACCTTATTCTAAGGGTATCTATATTAATTTTGACCCATAGTTTGTAACATAGGTACCTTAATATTGCCCATACAGCCCTTAAAGTTACTATATTTATCATCAGCATCGAAAGTAATGTCGATCTAGCCATGTCCGTCCGTCCGTCGCAAAAATTAGACCCTTAAACTGGACCTAGAGAGCTGAAACTTTAACCATATACTCTCTAGGGACCCGAAATAATCAAGCTTAAGAATTTTTGTAATCCGCCCACAGACACGCCCACAAACTCAAAAAAACAAATTTATCGAAAAAATGGAATTTTGAGCTAGAAAGCTAAAATTTTTTATATATCTTTGACTCCTAAAACTACTCGGGAGATAAAATTTCTGAAATCCGCCCACTGACACGCCCACAATTAAATAAAACAATTTTATTGAAAAGTCGAAGTTTGAGCTGGGGAGCCGATATTTATAATGGTGCAGGGAAATAAGTCCACGGGAACTAAGTCCACTGAAGGACTTAGTGGGAAATAAAACCACTTTCGCGAAGTGGACTAAGTGGGAACTAAGTCCATTTTTTTATGGGAACTTAGTCCACATTCAAATAAAAGAAGAGGGAATTAACATCCAACATTTAGAATTAAACAAAAAACTGTAAAGTGCAGTTAGTTATCACACTCTTTAAGCAAAGTCTTAAGCTTATCATGGTGACATAAAGCCAAAGTTTCAAAACCGTACCTCGCACCTACTCCAAATCAAACAGTGACCCCGAGCAGGGGGGTTGCAGGGGGGCAATATGCCCCCCCCCCCCCCCTATATGCATTACACTATTTATGGAATCTACTTGCGATTTCGTAACTAATCTCATAAACAGTGCAATGCTCATGGGGGGACATGCTGCCCCCTGCAACCCCCTGCTTGGGGTCACTGTTTGATTTGGAGTAGGTGCGAGGTCACGGTACCTATATTACTCTGTCTCAGTTAGAAGTTAATTTCTATTTTGTTAATAAAAATTGCAAAGTACCTACTTGACCCTTTAATTTTATTTTGTTCTTAGTCGACAGTGAGAATTTACTTCACATTAAAAGGGAACTAAAACCATTCAGAGTTTTGGGAATTTATTTCCCACATTACATGGGAACTAAGTCCACTTCGCGAAAGTGGTTTTATTTCCCACTTAATGGGAACTAAGTCCCTCAGTGGACTTACTACCCGTGGACTTATTTCCCTGCACTATTTATAATATAGACTCTCTAGGTGCTCTTTATACTTATTTTGAAATATTTTTCAAAATCCGCCCACTGACGCGCCCACAATTAAATAAAACCATTTTATTAAAAAACCAAAGTTTGAGCTTGGGAGCGTTTTTTTTTTTTAAAGCTTGGTTTTTTTCGATAAAATCCTTTAAATGTTATATAACAAAATATATAGAGCGTTCTTAATAATTCAACCATACTTAGACTTTTGTCACGGCCACTTATGAGGAATAGGAATGAGAATAGGGTATCCAACAGTTTGCCCAAGCGGACTGTAGCCCGTCCCTATGTTTTTTTATAGGAAGTAATTATAAACCCAACTTTTGTGGTAGCAAATGTTGTTCACAGAAATAATTAAAAGTTAGTCATATTGTCTATACATACTTTGTTACTATCTACTGTTTTTACATGCGTGAAATTGTGTACTAATCAGTGAGAGAATGCTTGTGACGTTACGTTGCACTAACATATTCAGCCTTATGACTATTCTATGCAAAACAAGTCGATATACTCGAACAGATATTCGTTGGCCCGACAAATGCTTTTCTGTTTGATACTACGAGTACCTACCACGCGTCTAACAAAAATTTCATTATCAAACGAATTTTTCTCAAAAATCCCTTAAATGCATGAGCTTCAATTTCAAAATGATGCTTCCTTTTTATCACAACCCTTTGCTGCTCAAATTAATTTATTAAATCGATGTAAATGTCCTTTAACAGAAAAAATGTCCAAAGTTCTAACACCCACAAAACCCATTGCAAAATGATGAAATCCGCGTGACTTGTTCTCCACCCTTCCTAATATAGTAAACTCTAAATTCCAAATCTGTCACCCATAAAACGACGAACAGATAAATTTTCTGCTGGCAGAAGGACTCACTACTCAGTGTTTACCGCACCCCTTACGACGTCTTTCGTCATGTTTTATCCAACGACACGAGAGTGGAAGTTTTCTGGTTGACTTGCTTAAATGTAGCTCAAGAGCCTACATAATCGTCTGACGAATAGCATCAGTACACAGAGTGTAAAATAAGTCAAGACGAAGTGTAGTATTTTACAGATACAAATCTTTCTTTATGGAGCTTCACTTCACTAATGTCCTTACTCAATTGCATTGCGCGGCCTTAGACGACGAGTGATGTTAAATGACGAGTGAAAGCAAGGAGTCGGTGTGGCAACAAGAAATTCCATTACAACGCATCCTTTGATATGCCTTGGACGGACGGATGGCCGACATGTGACGTAAATAAATGGAGTCAGCTACACGATACGATCAATTCAATTTAGTGATCGCTTAAATTTATTTATAACGATTCATTTGTTAACTGCTCTCTCCCCTTGTGTGACGATATCTTCGCCATTGGTTCCGTTTTTTAATGCCTGCTCTTCATAGACATCTGGGGTTCGGGAAGGACAAGACAGCAACAAAAAACACTAACTACTGACATTATCTCAGCGGAACATTATGAAGGCAGCGTGAATCGGAAATGCAACTACACACGTTTCCTGGGGGTTGGTTATGTGGGGTAAAGGCATGTGAGCTGACGGTAGTTCCTTTATTCAATTTGTTAAATGCGAACATTAGTGTGTCACATGAGCTCCCGATAAGAGCCTTGCATAATGGATACGCCTAATGATATGGCAGCGCTGCCACCATGTCAGTTAAATGCTGATGCTGATGGAAGCGTTCGTGAAAATCATATAGTTATTTCCTTGTGCTCAGATCCATGGGGAGAATTTAACTTTAATTGAATTCGATATAAGGTGTTCTGGAACAGGAAGCTAATAGGTATCTATACAAAGTATATAGAAAGCAATAAATGCGTAGGTATGGCATAAGTGCTTTCCCAAACTTGGGTGCTGGCAAGGGATTATGAATTCAACTGCGGGTGCGGTTAGGGAACGACATATTTCTAATACCTGCACGGGAACAGGTATGCAGTGTAAGACAATGATTTGGGTTGACGGCAATGTTGGCACTTAAGCAGTTGATGTTGATTTGAGGAGATATTTGATTTGAATAAGAATATTTTGATATTAACATTTCGGAGGAACGTTGTTAGTGTAGCATTTGAAAATGCCAAATGAAATAATTGAGGGTAACTGATGGGAGGGAATATCGATAAGAAAATGGAGAAAATCTGTCTTTGGTTAAAAATATTGTATAGTCAGTCATTCCGACTCGGTAACTTTTTAAGAATTTGATGAATTGGTTGAGATACCTATACCGAAAATAAATGCATATTTTAAGACACGTGTGGATTGTGCGGTTTTTCAGATTTAAAAGATGACAGATGATGTGTATACTCACCTCGATTACCGTTGTCATTTGTCAAAAACGTCTTTTGTCGTTTCCTGAGTCGTGTTGGTTTTCATTCCTTATTATCTTACACAGACGACCCGCCGAATTCGTAGTAGATTTGTAGACGACAAAATTGTACAAGTTACAAAACTAACTCTAGTGTTTTTTTATAAAACAGGAACTTTATAGAGGTACCTACATAATTGAACTGACTTAAAAATCTAACAGTAACTTAATCGTAACCCAGGGTGATCACGGATATGTTGTGGTTGCTGGTTTCCGGGAAAACTTGGTGCAGGTGCAGGTGCATTGAAAATGATGTCAGCTAGCTTCGGTCAGCAATTTTGGATGCTGGGAATGGAATGATGTACCTTTCCCATCTGCGATGTTTGTTCTAGTTTCTGTATCCGTTGTGTTAACTCTTCCCCTCTAAAACTTATGCGTCCTAGCATAATCATGCGTATGGGAGGTTAAAAATATTATTGTTGTAATTATGGGGCTTCGGAGATATTTGCTCTGGTAATGATGTTCCGAGATCCGGGGCTGGTAAAATTGCTACTCCGGAAAATGTGGGTTTTTGTTGCGTTAAGCCACCTTATTAGTGCCAGGGATACTAATATGATTATGAAAAGTGAATAGTTTCCCATTGGTGAATGTTTTTTTTTTCATTTTGAATATTGTTGATGTGTTTTGTATTGTTAAGATGAAATTCCTTTATAAGTTCCAGTGATAAAATTTCTTCTATTTCCGTACCGTCGGAAGGAGGATGCAGTAGTGGTGGCAATGCATGAATTTTGGATATTTCTCCTGCTGTGTAACTTTGTTCCATTAAGTGACTGCGTAGTATTTTGAATGCCTACATTTCCATCAAAATTATTTAAAAGAACGATTCCTGAGGCTATTTCGTCTACCATTGGAATATGTGCGCTGTTTGTCATTGTGTCCGTCGCGTTTCTTCCTTTTAATAAGTTTCCTATATTTATCGTTACTTAGATCTACGAGTATTAGATCCGATTCCTTACGTAGAGATAATTTATTTGTTGTATGTTTAACCTTTTGAAATCAAACACAATCCTTCGGATATGCGCTGTAGCTTTATTTAATACTTCTTTTGATTTAAGGATTTATGGCGTTGCTAACCGAAGCTTCTTCGAATACCCTCCACCTTCGTCCCTACCACTGGAATGCTCCTTATTCGTCGATCCGGTCTGGTCTGTTCCCTTTCTCTGTTCCACTTCGATATTCATATTCCTGTCCTTTTCTGATATTCCTCTTAGGGGCGGCATTGCCAGGCTGTTGGATGTTACAGTTTCGGCCGTTCTGACTTCGTCGACGACCTCGTCTAGCTCCTCATCGAATGCTATCCAATGCTTCATTCTGTCCGCCGACTATACTCCTAAGTAGGGATTTTGACAGCGCTGAGCAAACGGCATATCGGCCGATCATGAGGTAGAACCGCAACCACAACGTAAGGCCCACGATATATGGCTTCTAATTTGCGGGAAGTTCCAGTTCAGCTGACTGCTTCATTTTTCGACATGACCAGTTCTCCCACGACGTACGCCTTTGCACACCCGTGCCTGTCATCATGCCGAGCTTTCTGTCGTGACTGGATTTTAGTTATTTGTTCCAGCCCATCCGATCATATCTCGTCAATGCGTTGGCTTTGTTGATTCGCATCCGTAGCTTGTCCCAGAACATCTGGCCAGGGATCACGCGGTATATAGCCCAAAGCCCATCATCATTTAGTGAGCTGTTTTGCCGATCGACTCATTAAAGGTGTTGTTCACAGCTCATTGCACCGGTTTGATTGCTCTATCCCAATGGCGCTCATCTTCCACCGTTGCCATTAAAGGTTGTAATATGGTGCGGTTGTAACGCTCGACTTGACCATTGGCACTAGGCGTCCTGGTAGCGTTCTGCACATGGACTATTCCGAAAGACTTGGTGAAGTTGTCGAATTCCTTTGATGTGAAAGGTGGTCCCTTGTCAGATACGATCCGGCGAGGTGCTCTAAAAGAGTAGAACACATCAGTTAAGAATCCAAGCACTGGTTTCGTCTTTGTGCTTGGAAGAGCCTTCATGATGGTGTATTTTGTAAATCCGTCCACCAGAACGATTAAATGGGCATTTTCTTTACTGGATTTCACAAATGGTCTAAGATGATCAATGTGCACTGTGTCAAACGGATCATTTATCTTCTCAATTAAATGCAGCTCTCCGCGAGCTTGAACCTCATTTTTATTATAAGCGCACTCCGCACAGCTTCGCAGATATTTCTTGACCACTTGAGTCATTCGAGCGAACCAGTACCGGCATCTTAGGTGTTCCATTGTTTTCTTTTCAGAAAAGTGTCCCATGAGGTCATGGCTACTCATCAACACTCGATTCCGCACCCCCTTTGGTACATACAGTCTAAACTCATTGTCGATCCGCCTGAACACTCTGCCATCCTTCATCGCGTAGTCTGCATGTATTTGTTTTTCGGCGTTTGTACTAGGACTGTTGCTGAGACACTGGGCGATAGCAGCTATTTCTTTGTAATGTAGCTGCAACGAATACAGCCAGTCTGACTCATCGATGTTCACTTTGAATATGCCCATTTCGACCACGTCAGTTTCGTGCGCCTCCTCACATGGCTTCCTAGACAATGCGTCTACGTGGGTCATTAACCTCCCTGGTCGATGATTAATCTAATAGTCGTATTCTGATAGCTTTAGCCACCATCGCGCGATTCTGGGCATGAGTTCTTTTTTAGTCATTGCCGTTTTCAGAGCTTGACAATCTGTAAGTATTTTGAAGTGCTTACCCAGAAGATACTGTCGGAACCGGTGAGTAGATTCTACCACAGCCAGTGCCTCAAGTTCATAGCTATGGTAGACGCTTTCTTCCTTCGTTGTCTTGCGACTATAGTACGCAACCGGACGTAGTGACTTGTCGACGCACTGCAAAAGTACCCCTGCTATTCCATGGGAGCTAGCATCCGTGTGTAGTTCATGCTCATTTCTTCTATGAGACGAGTACCGGCTCGTCCGAGAGGCATTTCTATATTTTTTCGAAGGCATCCTGCTCTTTTGGTCCCCACTCGAATGAACAATCTTTCTTCGTCAGGTTGGTAAGAGGTAATGCGATAAGGGAGAAGTTTCTTATAAACTTCCGGAAGAAACTTGTGAGTCCGATGAATTGGCGAACTTCGTGCTCATTTTTTGGCCTTTCAAAATTTTCCACTGCCCGTGTCTTAGCCTTGCCGAGTTGAATCGTCCCCTTGTCGACCACATGTCCCAGGAATTCTATCTTCCTTTTAAAGAAATCACATTTTTTGAGATTGAGGGTTAGTTTGGCATCTCTCAATATCTTCAGAAATCTTCTCAACTTCACCATTCCGTCTTTGACTGATGAGCATGGGATCACGATATCATCTACGTAGTTATCAATTTTCTTTGGCAACATCTTTTGAGCTATTTTCTTCATCAGTTTCTGAAAGGTGGCCGGCGCGTTAACTAAGCCGACCGGCATCGTTCTAGATTCAAATAACCCGTCTGGAGTTATGAAAGCTGTATACTGTGCGTGCTCTTTTTTGATTGGGATTTGGTAGTACCCAGAGGCTAGGTCAAGAACGATGTAATACTCACTGCCTTCCAAATCGTTAACAAGTTCTTCGATCAATGGCATGGAACATGGATGTTTCGTGACGGAGTTTAGTTTCCTATAATCCACGCACATTCTGTCCTCACCATTTTTCTTTTTCACGAGGATCACTGGCGATGCATATTCAGATTTCGATTCTGCAACCACTCTACACTTAATCAATTCGGCAATCATCGACGTCAGTACCTGTCGTTTGGCGAATGGCACTTTGTAGGGCCGATGCAAGACTGGATCTTTCTTCAGCAGCTCAATTTCTATTTCTGCTAGCTGCGTTCGACCCAATTCCGTGGCATTAAGTGCAATGCAGGGGTGGGAGTCTGTAAGAAGAAAACGTTCAATCGTTTTCGTTTAAGCGAACAGTTTGCTTCATGTAACTTCGAAAACGAAAGGAAATTTCATTTGCGCGAAAGCAAAAAAGCGAAATATATTTCATTGGCGTTTTCTTTTTCTTTGCTTCATGTAACTCCAAAAACGCAAGACATTTTCGTTTCATGCGAAAGGAATACAGCGAATGCTATTTGTTTGACGTTTCTCATTAAGTTTGGTTGTTTAATTAGTGGTTGTGACTAATATTTATTTAACGAAAAATATGTTGGCGAATTATTTATTAATAGCAAGCGATAGTGATGATAGCGATGTTGAGGATTGTATGAATTTAAGAAAATTCCGAAAAAATCTTCGAGACTGTTCGGATCCTTTTACGCTGCCCGATGAAAGGTTTGTTTATTCTAATGTGCATTGAATATTAAGTTTAGAATTATTATAATTTTTGTTTAGATTTGTTCAACGTTTTCGGTTGAACAAAAGTGCTTTTAAGTATGTGTTGGACAACATTAACCTTTGCGCAGGAACGCGAAGCACATACGTCCCTCCCATTTTAAGGCTATGTTCCACGATTGAGGTACTGGCTGTGGGTGGTTATCAGTGGTTAGTTGGGAACGATTTTGCGTCTCCTCTCGCACAGAGCACTTTGTCGAATATACTACACGAGACACGATACATAATTCTTTACTTACAGTTTGCTCCATCTGATTAAATTCTTCTTTGTATTTAGCTGGTATTGGCGTAAATTTCCTATAACACGATAGATGGTAACCACTTTCACTGAAATTGTCAAAATCTAAATTCAGATCACTGTATTTAAATTGTTTTATTTTTCGGAAATTCAGAATAAGTTGACACTTTTTCAGTTTTTCTTCATTTTCGAATTGAATTATTTTTTTATTCACTGTAGCAGACTTGTTACAGATGAAACACTTCATTATGAAATATTAATTGGAAAATTGAAGAAATTGTACACAGTTTTGTAATGATCTACTGTAAAATACGCTTTGCTTCTATATTCGAGAGTCTGTCACAAGATAAAAATGTACGATATTGAAATATTTAACTATCCAATACGTTTTTTTATTTATATAATTAAATAAATAATTTTGTATTTACTTAGAGAACTTTTAAATTTGTGTTAAAAACGAATTTTATTTAAAAACTGAACGCACTACACTAATCGAAACGTTCAACAAGCATGAAAGCAGCTGACTGAAGGGACAGGATGACCTAGACACTTACAAAGAAAAAAAATTACTCCAAAATAAATAACTTCAACCCGCTCCATTTTTATAATCTAAGAGGGTCAGAGCTATACTTCAAACTGGTATGACAGATGTTTTTGTCAAGTTTTGAGCTGTCATACCAAAATAACCATAAAGTAGACAGAAAAAGGAACAAAATAAAAAAAAAAAAAAGTTATTCCGTGATAAGGGTAACACTTTATCACTCATATGTTTTTAAAATAGGTATGACAGGCATTATTACCAGAATAGCAGCTGTCATACCATTTTTTCGAGAAGTACATAAAATTTCCAATAAAATGCGCTGATTGAAATTAATTTCCGCGATAGGTGATAATTATAAATTATTATTGAAAATAAATTTTTTTTAAAAAAATAGTGGTGCCAGGATAGACCTCGTCATACCGGGCTTATTTTATTCGTTTTTTTATCAACTATTTTTTAATATAAAAAAATTTGAATTCCGTATAAGTGCACTTTCAGGATTGTGGGGAGCCCACAATCATGAAAGTATTAGGCAGAGGCCTCTTCCGCCATTCGTTGCACTGTCTGGACAGATGCCCCACCTGGTGACAGTTGTAGCACGTAGCTGAAGATATTGATGCAAATTGTTGGCGAGACTGTCCTTGCCACCCGATCGGCCTGCTCATCGGTGGTCGTGATCGTCCGTTAGGGTGCACACTCCCAAAAGGCGGCCTGCTTGAGCTAACCATCCTTGGTGGAGCTTCAGCAGAGTTTGCAGATCTTGTTCGCCTTAGCTGTCCGCGAATAGTCATTTAATTTTTTCGCTTAAGTCGGCGATACTTTTATAATTTCCTGTTGCAAGACTGGAGCCTAATTGGTGGTCATTGAGGCCAGTGAGAATGTACTGAATTATTGTTTTATCAGCTAGGTTGATTCTATTCCCCAACATATTCATTTCGAAACAGTACAATTCAACTGACTCGTTGGGTTTTCTTGTCCGCCGGACCAACTGTTGGTGTATCTCCACCTCGCTGTGTTCATTGGGAAAATTGTCCTTCAATCCAGTTGCAAACTGTTCCCAGGTGGTGCAGATGGCACTGGACGTATCCCACCAGAATCTAGCAGGACCTTCCATTTTCGATGCAGCTGCCATCAGGAGTGCTCGCTCGTCCCACTCATATATCGTCATCAGTCCTACGACTCTTTCTGCCTAACCTTCGGCAGTCATAGACGAAATATCTCCCGGTGAAAATGTGGGCAAAACTTCGGAGATTTCACGTATGCTGCAATTAATTCGACGATTTCGCCTTTCCTCGACGCTCGGTGCACCTCTTTCTGCCAGAGCCCTGATCTTGTCCATTAGCTCCCGCTCCTTTGACATCATAGCACGTTCGTTCTCGTTCAATTCCTTTTCACGGCGAATGATGTCCCATTCTCTGGCTCTAATAGCTTCATCGTTCACGGACGTTACAGCAGAGCTTGAAGTCAGGTTTTGGATTTCTGCCGACGGCACTACGTCATCCTCTACGTCATCCTCGCAAGTCACTGAGGCCTCGCTGCTGTGTCTAGGCTGTGAGTCCACTGGGGTGGTGATGTCTGCGTTCGTTTGCTCAGCATCGAAGTCTCCAATCCTCCTGCTCAAGATTCGCTTAGTTCCGGTCACAGAAAGACCCCTGGTCTTCAGTTCTGCCTGAAGCTGCTTCACGCTCAGGTTTTCCATCAGGCGATCTAATGCAGGAAGGCCAAAAATTATGTGAGATAACTCAGTACCTATTTCAGATAAGTATATCAACCTAACAACATTCTTGTCAGAGTCAAAATATAGCGACTATTCAACCCCTCTTGATCTCAACCAATACCAAATTGGTTTCTAAAACGTATGGCACTCCTTCGGGCATAACATGTGTCGCACACTACTAACCCATCGCATACCAACCAACTTCCCGTTCGCTACATTCTTTTTTTTTTTTAAACAAATCTGTAGCGTTCCAAAAAAAACCAAGAGTTTCTACTTTCTTACAAACTCCATTCGCAACAGAATATCTAATTACCAAAATAATTTACAATGCGACTATATGTCGGTACTTCTCTTGCCGGCACTAGAGGACAGTAACAGCCAGCTACGTTTTCGTATACCGAAAACGAAACGGTGTCCATGCCTTAACTACTTCTTGTGCACATTACGACATGTCATTTCGATCGTTCCTCGTATCACTAAAAATTAATCCTTCACTTTACACAAAATTCAGTCATGAGATACACATAACGCAACGAAGCTTTTCTGTATTCAAAAACGCATGTTGCTCATGCCTTCCCATTTCCTTTTCTCTTTTCGTCACACAAGATTTTCTACTATGGGCCAAAATAGTGCAACAACACTTCCCCATAAACTGAGGACGCGCCGTCGGTACTGTCGTTCACCGCTATCTGGTTGATCGCTCGTCGCCTGTCTGGCGGCTATCTTTCAACCGTCGCCTGTCTGGCGGTCACAATATTGCGTATCGACTTTTCATTATTTTTGATTGGGTTTTCAACAATAAAATAAGTGTGCGTATTTCCTTCTCAACTCTACTAATGCTACACCACATTATGCCCCGAACATAGCCATACGTTAGGTATACTCGTATCAATAATTTTCTACGAATATTTAAAACTGAACAACACAACAACAAAAACACTTAACTTTTACGCTCTTGATACCACTTCTGCAGTGCGTTTCTGTAACTTTTCGTTATAATACAGAAAGAAATATCACTTTTGTGTAACGAAAGGTTTATAACGAACAATTGTTTTAAAGTGTTTCTGTAACTAAGAAAAGTCACCTTTCGTTATGTTTGTGGTGAGTTGTTATAGATGTTATCGAAATTTTTCCTCCACTAAAATAAATGCATAAACATCTGTCACATCTGTCAATTTACACGTATAGGTATATTTGTTTTGTTTACTGCAATAAAGTTTTGTTTACTCTTATTTTTGTCATTCGTAAGTACAAATAATATATTATATACGTACGTGTGAATGTACATGGGAACAATATAAATCCACGTTGACCATATACAACTTAGAGTTGCGCAGATCCAAAAGAGCCTCATGGCGTGCAAACTGTGAGAAGATAGAAAAACTTCCAGAGGTGGCACGCCTCCAAAGGGCCCTGTCAACGGATCAAAAAAAGGTATGGGATTGTTAATTAAATCAGATGGTTCAATCACACGCGACCGGGAAGAAACGCTGAAAACTTTGCTTCAGGCTCACTTCCCAGGTTCTCACACGATGGTCATTACAGACGACCATACAGCGGAGGTCTCAATTCCAAGAAACCTCAGCAGAATTCATAGTTTATCCGGAACACTTTTTACTCCGGATAAGGTTAAATGGGCAATAAACTCATTTAAACCATTCAAGGCATCAGGTACAGACGGTATTTTTCCAGCCCTCATTCAAAATGGAATAGAATTTTTACTACCATCCATGATTGCCTTATTTAGGTTCAGCTTCAACTGGGGGTATATACCAGTTACCTGAAGGGAGGTAAACGTAGTATTTATACCTAAACCGGGAAACAAGCCGAGAGAATTACCTAAATCATATCGTCCGATAAGCCTGACATCGTTTTTCTGAAAACAATGGAAAGGATTATTGACATTCACATTAGAGAATGCATATCAAAAAGCATGCCTGTGCACCCTCACCAATATGCGTACCAAAAGGGCAAATCCACGGAAGGCGCTCTGTTAAGACTAACTACAGAGATAAAAAACGCCTACCGTTGCAAAGAGATCGCACTTTGTGCCTTTCTGGATATAGAGGGTGCTTTCGACAACACTGGATATGAATCCATATCAAATGCTTTGTACCATAGAAATATAGATAAACCAACTATTAAATGGATCAAAGCGATGCTGGAAAGTCGCAAAATAACTTCCTCGTCAGGAACGACCTCAGTATCAGTAACAGCCGTAAGGGGCTGCCCACAAGGGGGAGTACTCTCACCCCTTCTGTGGTCATTGGTCATCGATGACCTGCTACACAAGATGAGCAGTTTGGGCTACACCACAATTGGGTACGCCGATGATATTGTCATCATAGTTAGGGGCAAAGACTCAATAGGAGTCACATCAAAAATGAAGAATGCTCTAAAGACAGCCATAGACTGGTACATTAAGGAAAATCTTTTCATAAATTCCAGTAAAGCCGTCATCGTTCCTTTCACTAAAAGGAGGAAATTAGACCTAGGCCTAATCACAATAAACGACACGGTCGTAGAGTATTCCGACGAAGTCAAGTATCTTGGAGTAATCCTGGACAAGAGACTTAACTGGAACTCTCAAATAAACAACAAAATCAGTAAAGCTAATAGAGCTTTATGGGCCTGCCGTCGCACATATGGTAGAACCTGGGGAATCTCTCCAAAGATCGTTCACTGGATCTACACAGTGATGATAAGACCCATCATAACATACGCCTCCATAGTATGGTGGACAAAATCCACACAAAAGGTCGCAATAGAGAAGCTTAAAAAGGTACAACGGCTTGCGTGCCTTGGTATCTCCGGAGCCATGCGTACCTGTCCAACAGCTGCCATAGCGGCAATAACAGGAATTATACCCCTCCACATATACGTCCAAAAAGTGGCGATCCGCAGTGCAATAAGTCTAATACAGCTAAACGAGATAAGTCTTAGTGATCATACGGAACTTAAGACCCTTCTCGATGAACTGCCAGAACTTAACATGAACTGCGCGGTCACAGACCGCATTCAAAAAACACTATGCTTCAACAAACGGTTCTCCACGGAGATACCCAAAAGAGAAGCATGTGTTAGCAATAACCCACCAAACAGCCATAAAGGCATAAAGTGGTATACGGATGGTTCTAAAATGGAAACGGGGGTAGGAGCGGGAATATACGGACCACACAAACGCTTCACGATACCCGTGGGAAAAAGTCCCAGCGTATTTCAAGCAGAGCTCCACGCCATTCAAGAATGCGCCAGCCACATTATCTTATCTGGCATAAAAGGTGCAACCATCCATATTTTCACGGACAGTCAAGCAGCTATAAACGCCCTTAGCTCGTATACCATTGACTCCAAATCAGTCATGTACTGCTTCAATACCCTACAAATACTCGGAGCAAGAAACAAGACCAAATTATGGTGTGTTCCGGGTCATGTCGGGGTAGAAGGTAACGAAAAGGCCGACGAACTGGCCAGAAAAGGTTCAGAAACACCTTTCATAGGTCTCGAACCTTTCTGCTGCACTCCTAGATCAGCAGCAACGGCAGCAATTAAAAGCTGGGAACATAGAAAATGTATCTATCATTGGGATAACATTCCAGGTCTAAGACAGGCCAAACGAGCCATTCGGCTCTTCAATCATAATGCCAGCAAATGTCTAAACCTAAGCAGGCATGATATCAAAAACCTAGTAGGTTACCTTACTGGTCACCACGGTTTAAGATACCATCAACACAAAATGAGAATAGCAGATTCTCCTGAGTGCCGACTCTGTCTTGAAGAGGACGAGTCAGCTGAACACATTTTATGTGAATGCCCAGTCCTTAATGGAATTAGAAAGAAGATCTTTCTCAGGGAACAATTGAGCCCCGAGGACATAAAGAATTCTTCTACTGGTAAAATTGTCCGCTTTACACGGAAAGTGGAAATTTTACTAGTTTAAAATTTTTCTGGCCCATACGGTACAAAAGATCATTTAGATCGAAGTTCCCCCGCTTTTATAAATCACCTTGGCGAGCCAGAATTAAAAAAAAAAAAAATGTGTGAATGTATCAATTTATTATCAATGTTATAATTTCTTAGTGAATCAAATTATGATAGCTGCTGCATTATTTGCCTTATTGGAGGACCAATGGAATATGTTACGCGTTCATCGGCTACATCTGAGGGATGCTACTGACCCATTTCATTTGCCGGATGCTCGATTTGAAGAGCTATTCCATTTTAAAAAAGATCCCGCAATAGCCTTATTACAAGAGCTAAGTCTTTATATGAAAAGTGACGAAAGGCGTACATTTGTCCCAAAATCATTACGAATGACTGCAGCATTACATTACTATGCGACAGGATCATATTTGAGAGACGTTGGACAAGATTTTGTTTGCTCATTAAGCAAGACAATTGTGTGTCGTGCAGTAAAAGAAGTCACAAACATCATTGAAGGAAAATTAATGTGTAAATACAAGGTGGCGCAAAAGTAATCCTCCTATCAGAAAATGCTATAAATTTTGCGATTGGGCCGCTAATGTCAGTTCTGTTTTGACATTTGTGTAGTAAACACATGCGAAATACACGTTAATAAACAATGTTACGCTACACTGCTCCAGAACGCGGAATATAGATGACTATTTATTTTATTTTTTTTAAATTACAGCCAAAAAACATCGGAAGGTTATTTTTGCGCCACCTTGTACATTAAATTTCCAACCACTTTGGAGGAACAAAACAAAATAAAACAAACGTAAGAAAATCATTATATAGGTACATACAAAAATATTGTCTATGTATTTATATTTTCACAGATTTTTTTTATCTGCGGGTTTTCCTGGGTGCATTGGTGCAATTGATTGCACCCATATTAAAATTAAAAAGCCGGCCGCTGATGTTAAATGCTGCTACATAAACCGAAAGGGCTATTTTTCCAAAAATGTTCAACTTATTTGTGACTACAATTTGAATATACTGTCTGGGAACGCGCGTTATGGTGGTAGTACCCAAGATGCTTTTATATGGGAGAATAGCAAGTGTAAAGAGTTTTTGGAAAGGCAAAATGCCAGTGGTGTGAATTCAAGTTGGCTTATTGGTGATTCTGGCTATCCACAACAACCATGGTTAATAACACAATTTCGAAATCCAGATACGATTGGCCAAAATAATTACAATGCTTGCCACATTCGGGCCCGAAATTGTGTTGAAAGGAGTGTTGAAAAAGTATTTGAATGCTTATCACATGAACGGGGTGTATTGGTTAAACCAGCATATGCAGGATCAATAATAAATGCGTGTTTAACCTTACATAATATAAGATTGAAAAAAAAATTACCTATTCCAGACATAAATGTACCGTCACATTTCAATATGGATGTCGACAATTTCGAAGAAAATCATGGAACTTGTAGTGTGCTAAATCAAGGCAAAAGATGTCGAGATAATATAGTACGAAATTATTTTAACTAACCTCGTGTAAACTAGGTATTAGTGTCTTACAATACTTATGCATGTATGCAGAAAAAAATCAATTTACAATGTAAAAAGAGCAAAGTAGTATTAAAGAAAATTCAAAAATTTATTTACATAACAAAAAAAGTATTTCATTTCAACAAAAAAAAAAAAAACAATTAATTTTAAATAATAATAATAAAAAAATAGCTATGTACCTATATTATTTCTCGCATAATATTTTAAGGGAAGCGTCAATGGATTGCACGGAGGCACAAATGTCTTTCGCTACGGACAGCAGCTGATTAAAATCCTCCTGTCGTTTGCGCTCCTGCTCGGCAAGAATGTTTTTCACTTGCTCAAATGCACTGAAGAAAGTGGCAGTGCGTGGCATTCTGTCTGGTGTGGGTGATGGCACTTTAGTGGGTATGGTTGATGGCAGTTCAACATTTGGGTTTTTTTGAGGTGTCTGCAACAAATCATCAAGTGATTTTTGCAGTTCTTCCTCATTTGCAGTTTCATTCATCTAAATATGAAACTGTGATTAAAACTAAATTAATTTTATTTTTTATACGAAGAAATTACCTCTTGGAACCCCGACTCCACAGTAACGCCATCGCCATCAACAAGTGCAGCTGGAAAAAAATCTAACACTTGCAGGTCCATACAGTCTAGCGGCGGTGGACCGTCAGAGGCAGGACGATTTCCAGTAGCGTTCTGGAAAAGCATAATTGCTGCTTCTTCACGCCAGACTTCCAGTCTGCCCAGCACTGCGAATTGAAATAAATATTAATGAATGCACATTTGTACATACACTAAACACTTATAATATGCATATGTTTATATCTACTGAACGCACCTTTTTCCACTGGTCAGCGGTTTTACATGCTCCTCCGCATGCATTTAATTCCGCTGCCACAGTTGCCCATACAGCATTAGTTGCCTTGCCGCTGTTTGGGCCACCAAATTGACCAGTACCAACATTTCGGTGGTTTTTCAAAAAATCTAATAATTTTTCGGATATGCACTGTAGATTTATTTAATACTTCTTTTGATTTTAGGATTTATGGCGTTGCTAACCGAAGCTTCTTCGAATACCTTCCACCTTCGTCGCTACCACTGGAATGCTCCTTATTCGTCGATCCGGTCTGGTCTGTTCCCTTCCTCTGTTCCACTTCGATATTCATATTCCTGTCCTTTTCCGATATTCCTTTTAGGGGCGGCATTGCCAGGCTGTTGGATGTTACATACGTTTAGTTCGTGGTCGAGGATCAGGAAAAAGGGATTAGGTTTCGGGACATGACCATACATCAGAGATGAGGCATTCGTCACAAAGACTTCGTATGGATGTACCTCCATGATGTGGATAAATTTGAGATTTCCTGTTTGAATTTGTGGTGTTCCTTTTTTTAGCGCTATTATCACTGAGTTAGAGTTATCGAGAATTTTTAAGTCTACGTTAATTAAGAATACAGTACAGCACATAACCGATGATGAGCATCCTGTGGAGCGGCAAACAGTTCTACTGCAGCCTTTTCACTTAGTTATGAGCTACTTGAGGCCCCTTTTGAATAATTATTTCTCTAACAGTTTATTTTATTGTATTAAAGTTGTCAGAATTTTTGTTTCACGAACTGTCAATGTTATGCCGCGCAAACCACTAGTGTTGGATTTTATTCTTTCACGTTTAACTATTTCACTACACGATTTATTATAAAAAAAAAACTACTTTTTGCACTTCTTGAGGACGTTTTAGTAAATATAACTTTCAAACACTGTGGTCCCTGCTCGGGCGCCAGTTAAAAAGCTAACTAGTTTTTTTTTACAAAAAAAAAAAACAACTTAATTTAATGAGGAACGCAATTGAAATGACTTAAAAGTCTAACAGTAACTTAATCGTAACCTAGGGTGACAATGACGGATATGTTGTGTGTGCTGGAAAACTTGGTTCAGGTGCAGGTGCATTGAAAACGATGTCAGCTATGTTGGGTCAGCAATTTTGGATGCTGGGAATTTAATGCTGTGCCTTTTCCATCTGCAATGTTTGTTCTGCTTTCTGTATCCGTTGTGTTAACTTACTCATCTGAGAATGAAACTAAGGAAGGGAAAACTATTAAGTAGTTGCGTGAGTTTCTGGTGGACTTTTTAAAATTTACGCATTTGTGTTGGATTAGAATTCTTGACTGCCGCAATTTGAGACAATTTTAAATTGATTAATTTAATGCATTGAAAAAATTGTACATTTTATTTTTGTCAACCGGCGCGTTCAATTTGCAAGTCAACTGCAAGTTCACTACTAATTAAGTGTCTATCACTTGCCGAACGATGGTCACGTGAGTTATTTGATCAATGAGAAAAGGTAAAATAGTAGTCACTGGTAGTTAACTTGTAAATTGAACGCGCCCAACGTCTTCTCCATTAATGAAGTTAGCACTTCTGACTCATTTTATTATAGCACTTTTTAATTTTTGAACTTGATCAACGGACTGCATATTTTGAAAAATATTCCATCAGAAGCCAACTGGTGAATTATGTGAGTACCTACTTCCAAATTCTGCTCTGGAAAAAAAACCATTACTTATAAACGCACAAACACAGTCTAGACAACTGTCTGAAACAAAACTGCAAACGACAAAATTGGTCGTTGTTTTAACCCACTAGACTTATAGTCTAAGGTAATCAGAAATTAGTCGTGCTACGACTGCAAAACTAGTACCTAAAAAATATAAGAAAAGGCTACAACCTTTTGGGCGAACTGTTGGCTACCCTTTTCCATTCGCCCATAAAGTAAGCGTGGCAAAAATCGAAGAATGGGTGAATTGTTCAGAAGGATATGGTTTACATATTAGAGGCGTACAACTTTTTTCAAAACTAAAACACAACAAATTTAGTGGAATGGCTTTATTATCTATCTCACAAATTTCATGGCATTTATTGTTTGAAAATAATTTCTGGCATATGGCCTCCGCGACTGTGCCTTATGAACGCCATCCTGTCGGTCCAATCTTGCACCACTTTTTCAAGCATACCAGGGCCCTATTCCACAAAACAAATTGTCAACTTTTCACTTTGCAAATATGCAATTTTTCGTCAATTTGCAAAACTTCGCGTTCCTCAAAACAATAAAATTTGATGAGTGACAAATTGAAAGTGTAATTTGCAAAATCTTTGCAATTTTTATATTCTCTTTGCAATTTCTGTTCCACGTACGTTCTCTTGTGCAAAGTGAAAAGTTAATATTAAAAAGTGTAATTTGCAAAGATTTTGCAAATAATTATGCAGTTTCGTTCCTCAAAAATTGTAAACTCTATTTTTGCAAAGCAAATTTTGACAAATTTGTCAAAAGTTTGCAAGGCAAACGATCGCCTTACAAATTCATACATATTGTTATAACTAGTGAAGATTTCAAAATGTTAAGACGTGAGCTTTAGTTCAGCGATAGTGGAGACGCGGTTATAACAAGAAATTATAGAGACCGAATTAATTTTTCGGGACTATAAAACTTTAATTTTAAACAGTGCTTTCGTTTAAAAGAAATTCAAGTTGATTTCCTTTTAAATAAAATTGGAGAAAAATTAGAGCACAATACACATCGCAATCATGCTTTGTCGGCTGAAAATCAACTGCTACTGTGCTTGCATTGGCTCGGAAATGGTTGCCAGTACCATGGTGTTGCAGCTATGCTTGGTGTTGCAAAATCAACAGTTTGCAGAACCATCCATAGAGTTGTCGACGTTATAATAGACGCTTTATTTCAAAACATAGTGCAATGACGTCAGTGGTATTGCTGAAAAGTTTTTTTATGATCGGTGGATTCCCTTGTGCACGTGGTTGCGTGGATGGCACAATCATTAAAATTGATGCGCCTACATAGCACGAGGAAGGATTATGTGGACCGGCATGGTCCTCATTGAATGTGATGATGATATGCGGGCCAGACTACACATTTTACAGTGTAAATGCAAGTTGGCCGGGCAGCGTTCACGACTCAAGGGTGTTATGGAATTTGGCTGTAAGTCAAAGATTTGACAATGGATGGAGGCCATTTCTGGATGCTGTTGTTTTGGGTGATAGTGGTTACGGACTTAACAACTGGTTGATACCACCATTACGCCTAAATCCCGATAGCCCTGCTGAAGAGGCTTTCAATCGTTCCCACAAAAAAACGCGGCGCATAATTGAAAATAGTTTTGGCATTCTAAAGAAAGATTCCCTTGTTTAAATTATGTGCGACTGAGGCGTAAGTTTGCAGGTAAGGTTGTTATTGTTTGTGCCGTCTTACACAATATTGCCTGTAGCATCGAAAGCAGTAGTGAAAACATGCAACCCACTGAAGACACTGACAATGAAATCGAGGAATTGGATCTGGAAAATGCTGAAAAAGAAAATGATGCCCTTAATAATATGGATCATGCGAGTGGAATGGAAAGGCTTACTTCTCTACTGCAATACTTTTCCTCATTGTTTTGAAATAAAATTGTTTTTCTTGGCTTTGACCTTTTTCCACTGCAAAAGCGTTGTTTTTTTGGGGTATTTTTGGGGTTTGAGATTAAGATCTCTGAGAATAAATAATATAAGAAACAAAAATATGGAATTCACGTATTGTTTATTCAGAAAAAAAAAAAAAATAAAAAAAAAATAACAACTAATAATAGATAAGAAAAATAATAAGAAATAAAACTAAACACATAAAAAACTTAAAACTCCTCAAACAACAGACTTCTCGGCGTTTCTGCCGCTGCAATTTCGCGAGTTATGGCAGAGGCTGGAAGTTGTAGCTCACTCTCCAATTTCAGGCATTGAAGTTTCCTGTGGTAAACTTCAACCTCCAGGAGCTCCAGACGCCATTTCTTCTCTCTATCCAAAGTTTCACTTGGAAACTTGGTAGAGCTCTTCCTCTTCCTTGGGTTTGGAGGTGGGTGGGCAGGTGTTTCCTCTGTCATCAATATTATGGAATTAGACTCAGCTAATGGTAGATTTTTTCAATTTCCATAGCTTTCTGGCAAATTCAGTCCATCTACCACACGTGAGTCTGATTCCAGAAAATCGTGGATGGCCAAGTCAGCTTCATTCATAACGCTGTTCTTCCCAAGTCCGGGCCCAGTTTTTCGGGCGTTATCCCTTTTACTCTGAAAATTAACAAAATTAAATTCACGGATAAATCTTAATGAAATTGAAACAATTTTTTATTTGGTATTTGTAGGTAATAAATTGTTTTACTTACCAATGTCCGACTCTTCCAGAGCCCAAACAAACTGTCCCTCGCATACATCCATGTTTTTTGGGCCGACGCCAGTGGCAGGGATTGGGCTTTTCTTAAAACTTCCTCCCAGGCAGCCTGTTTATTTAATTTGCTTGTTTTGTTGTTTTGAAAACTTTCAAATAAAATATTTTTTTTTCTTTTATTACATATAACACTGCAAGTTTTTTTTTTCGTTTTTATTTTGCTGCTCATTTCAACAGCTTCTACTAGTTTTCGGACTATTCTTTGTTGATGTTGCTGGTGCCAACGACACGACTACCAATCAAGCAAAATTGTTTTTTACATTCAAAAGCAAAGAGAGTTATTTTAGTACATTAGTTAGTCCCGTTTTTTTAAGTTTTAGTACAAAGAGGAAATTAAACAAATATGGCGAACATTGGTTTTTAGGCGCTAATTTTAAATGTTTCGTTTTAGCAAATTGGAGTAGTGTAAGTGTTAATGTACATAGGTAAGTTAATGTTTAAGTTTAGGTTGATTATTTTGATGAATGCGAGGTTTGTTGTCGTTGGTGAGTATGGTGTGTTTGTGTGATCCAACAGCAATGCAAAGTGCAAAGTGATACGACAGAAATGCAAAGATGATTAAATGATTTGTGGAACACTTTGCACACTCACTTTGCAGGAGAGCGCAAATACTTTGCCGAAGGCGCAAAGACCTTGCATGAAAGCGCAGAGACTTTGCAAAAATTTGCTATTGCAAAGTGAGATTTGCAAAGAATATTGTGGAACAGAAGCACTTTTCACTTTGCCAAAAAATGTAATT
Source organism: Portevinia maculata (assembly GCA_949715645.1). NCBI lineage: Eukaryota > Metazoa > Arthropoda > Insecta > Diptera > Syrphidae > Portevinia > Portevinia maculata. The sequence goes on along the minus strand of OX454526.1, from coordinate 243,082,463 downwards.
TGATATGTGCAAAGTGTAAAGTTGACAATTTGTTTTGTGGAATAGGGCCCAGGTCTTATTTCGACACTTTAATGTGCTTAATGAAGGGGGCTCAAGCCCCCCCCCAGGCACCAAGATCATGTTATTGTTTAGGTTTTCATCATAATGTACATTAATAACTGAAACTTGTTTGTAAATCTTAGAGATTTAGAGGGAGCTCCAAGAACGTGTGGGAAGCAAGTCAGAAGAACAAATGCTATTGAGGGAGAAGAACAAAATGTGAAGTAGTGTTACAAACTTAATTTATATATTCCTTTCCTTGACCATTGCATACTAGAGCTCAACGAACGTTTCGGAAACTAATTTTTGTCTACATACCTGCCAACTACAGATTTTATTATCGACTACGCCTGTTCAAAGTTTTCTTATTTTCATTTCGCTCAGTGTTTCAATCACGAACATTCACCGAAAATGCTCATTTTAAGTTGATCTCTTAAAGGTGATGCATTCAAAGCGAGTGTTCATGCAGCCGTTATATAGATATAGCCACTTTTCGTAGTTGAATCGACGAATAGTGTGACTTTTTGCTCCAACTTGTCTCAGAGATGTCATAAATAACATATTGGAAACGAATGCTTCAAATCAACCGAAACCCGTTTAGGACAACCAGAAAATAGAAAGAGAATGATTGGTGCCTGTTGTCCATCATCAAAGAGCAGGGTTAATAAGTCAGTCAAGTTCGTAAAACCTTCGTAAAAGTCGAAAACTTCAAAAATTTACGAAGTGGTACTGTCAAAATTTGTATCGGAATTCTTCCACGACAATGTGGTTAACTTTTGAAACGAATTTGGTGTGTAAATCAAGATGGTAAATGTGAAATACTTTTCCACCCAGTCAGGCCAATCAGAGGTCGACTTGCAGTTCGTCTGTGGCCCCCTCTGTCACAATCAATAGATGAAACAAAGCCAAAACCTGATTGATTTATCATCAATTACGCATGCAGTTTTTAGGGGTGTTCATGAAACTTTCGTCGGAAAAACCAAACGGTTTCTTTAAGAGTTTTAACTGTTCCCTGTGTTTCCTCGACAGCGACGTGGATGCTGCTGCTGATACGATAATATAGTTTTACTGGGTATGAAATGATGTATCCCTTATCGAATAAAAAGTATCAAATCTAAGGTAATCGCGTGGTGTGACTCGAACTACAAGAGGCTAGGTTAAAAGAGGTAAGCTTTCGGTCATATAAGGCCAACTCATTGTGAGGAAAACCGACAAAATTCAAACGAGCCAGAAATGACTGCAATGCCCTTACTAGCCGCGTCCAATTCTCATAAGACCAAAAGCTGAGGCAAAAAATACTACAAGGCATGGGAAGTAAAAACTTTTGGTCGTTTGTTAAAAACATCAAGAATTTGGCCCTCGTCATCTATTACGACAATCATTTACAATGATATTCCAGCTGTCAGGTCTTCGGATAAAGAAAATCTGCTTGCTGCTCACTTTGCAGCTAGCTCAACGCTTCCTGATTGAGCTAGACTCCCGTCTAGAATACTCCATGGGACCAATCTATTTTCGCACTCCTGACATTCACAAATCCGCTTGACCAAATGGCATTTCACCCATCGTTCTGACGAGGTGTTCTTCTACGCATGCAAAACCACTGCGTAAGCTTTTCTATCTGTCCTATTCTTCAGGGCTCTTTCAGAGAAGATGGAAAACAGAATTTGTCCAGCCTCTCCCATAAAAGGCGAATCTTCTTCTCCTTCCGTCTAATGACCAATTGCACTTACGTCACTTCTTTCCAAGGTCATGGAGACGCTGATTAACCATCAGCGTATTAAATATCTTGAATCCCGGAAACTTCTTAATGACCAGCAGTTTGATTTTCGCAGCAACAGGTCCACGGGTGATTTGATGACTTATCTAATCGAAAAGTGGAACCAATCACTTCACCAGGGTGGTGAAAGTAAAATAGTTGCGCTTGATATTTCAAAGGCATTTGACAGTGTTTGGTATCAAGCTCTCTTGCCGAAAATGCGTGCATTTGGAACCGATGGTACTCTTCTTTAATGGATAAGAAAATTCCTTTCAGACCCTTCAATTGAAATTATTTTGGACGGCTTTAAGTCTGCAACCCACCAAATAAATGCTGGTGTTCCCCAAGGCTCCGTTTTGTCTCCGAGCCTCTTTCTCATTTTTATAAATGATCTCCTCTCTGTAACTTATAATCCAATTCATTCTTTCGCTGCTGACAGTACCCTCAGCTTTTTATATTCTTTTCCTGGTTCACGCCCCTCTTCTTCGGGTGTGGAATTGGAACGACAGCGTATATTAAGCACGTTAAATGGAGTGAAACCAATAGGGTGGAATTTAATGCTTCTAAAACAAATGCTGTCTGCTGTCATTATAGCGAAACTCAAACTGTCTGCTATTATCCATGAATGGCACTTGCATCGCTGAAACCGAAAGACTTTCCATTCTTGGTATATGTGTTGTAATGTGGTCACTCCAACGCAGGTTGTCCTTTGTTGGAGTGACCACATATTCGATGTCGCAATGTGTAGCTTCCTAAAGCAATCCAAGCAATATTTCACTCCTCCTGATCTGTCTACAATTTATTAAACGTTTATTCGCCCCAGAATTCGCTCAACAGAATACAAAAAACGCGCGATAAAACTCATAAGGGATATCGAGATATCGAAATCGCCTGAATCTTTGAGTCGTCGTCGTAATGCCTTCTGTCTATCATTGTTTTATCGATATTTACACCAAAAGTGATCTAATGAAATAGCCAGCTGCATTCCATCCCAAGCACATTTAAACCGCAATACCCACCATGACAGGAATGCGCCTCTGTTAACTCTTAAGCCTACTTTCGGACGTACAGTGAAATACAAATAATTGTTCCTTTGCCGTACAACACAAATGTGGAATGCTCTATCACGCTCTATTTCTCCTACACATTATGACTTACAAACATTCAAAACCAACTTGCATCGGTTTTTCATCCTTTCTTCTTCCTCTTTTCCTTAATGAACGTGCTGTGTAATTATGTACATTACACTTAAAGGTGCTTAAAATCCCTTGTGCACGCCCAACTTATAAAAAATAATGAATAGGCTTATTATGTGTCAAGTGTGGAAAATTCGTTTGTGGCGTGCAGAAAGTTGAAGGTGTCACTTACGTACATAAAATGAACTTTGTTTGTTTTATTCTTACATATGGTAATACTATATGTAGGCACATACGCCCCACCTTCAAAGAATCATCATTAAAACCCATAAATTAAGAACAAATTAGAACTCCTTTATTTCATTAAAATAAAAAAGTCGGGTTGGAAAAATTATTTGCTGGTTGTGTATCGATTGCAAAGTGACATCTCCGCGAACCTATCAGGTTGGTACTGCTTTTGTGTTTCAAAAGTGCTTATCAACAATTTAAAGTGGTAGACAAATGTCAGGAATTATTAACCATAAACACACATAAGGGGTAATTTCGATTTCGACGACAAATTTTTGGCATGAAATATATTCCAGCTATTTTCCAGTTTACAATGGACGAAATATTGAAAGGAATCAAAAAAGTCCAGTGTTACGTGGATGATATTTTGATTGCAGCGCAGGGACGAAGCTAATTGCAAGAAGAATTTTGAAAGTGTGCTCAGGCGACTGGACAGGTTTAAGGTCAAGGTAAATTTACAGACGTGTCAAATTATAAAAGAAAACCTTGAATATCTAGGACACATCATTACAAAAGAGGTGTAATGTATCGTGTGCGACCTGTGTTCTGACGAGGATTTTGTCGTACAGAATGTTGCCTTTAAATGGGCGCCATTTTGTACATGTCGCTGCCCTGGTTTATGGCAGGATGTTAGGGACCATGGTCGAGATGCGCACGATATTTATTCTCCAGCTGCTTCAGTCCGGGGGGGTCTTTAGCATCTCGACACACACAAACTTTATCGTGCACAAAAAAAAAGAGGAGAGATCTGTAAGCAAAAGAAAAAGAAACAGAGAAAGAAAGCGGAAAGGAAAACCAACCACACACACTTGCTGGGGATTCAGATGGTCCAATCCCTTGCCCTCCCAACCTTTGACGACCACATTCCATACTTATATGGGTCGCCCCACCAACCAATTTTTTTAATGTTAATATTTATTGGCCCAAAAGTATGCAGTAAATTACTAGCAAGTTAAGACATAACTCCGTACTGGTCGAAATACCGGGAAACGAATTTCTGCCCATTACAAAACAGGTTGGGTGGGGAGCCTTGTACCAGGGACACAAGCAAGCTGAGATCTTAAGCCCGCATGTCTTTAGCATTATATGTAGCTTTCCTTCCGTTTTCATCTTCCAGCTCATAATTGTTGTTACCAATTTTTTTAACGACGATCGCTTTCATAAACTTTGGAGATAACTTGGCGTTATACTGCATGGGAGCATTACTCAACGAGAAATTTCGCCGGTAAACAACTTGACCAGGTGTAAATGATATGGTGGTGCTACGGGTGTTATAGCGCTTCGCACTGTTGAGGTAGGCTCGGTGAATGTTTTCCATCTCTTGTGAACGTATTAGTTTTAATTTTTCCGGTCGTGCCAGGACATTTTCCCCTGATTGCAAGGAATCCAGGTGGCGTAAAAGTTCGTAAGTTTTCCCGTGAGTTACTATCTGCTGACCGAACAACGAAAAGTAAGGAGAGAATCCCGTAGATTGGTGATATGAACTTCTCAGCGCGCTACCTATTAGAGAAAGGTTAGTATCCCAACAGCGTTGGTCTTTTCCCAGATATGAGCGAATACCAGCTAGTATAGATCTGTTGACGCGTTCAGAAGCGTTGCTCTGAGGAGAGTACACAGCTGTTAGAGTGTGGTGGATTCCATGCTTGTTCAAGAACGTTTTAAAAGCGTCGCTCTTGAACTGTGGTCCGTTATCCGTGCGAACATCTTCTGGAACGCCAAAGATGGTGAACACACTCACTTGTAAATACTCCACCACTGCTGAGGAACACAACTTCTTCAGCGGCTTTAAAAGCGGAAACTTCGTCAGATGATCAAGGACAATGAGAACTCCTATATTTCCCGATTTGGTTCTGGGGTAGGGGCCCAGAAAGTCCATATATAACTTCTGGAATGGTCTTTCTGACTTCTGTTAGCATACCATCGGCGCGTGCAGGATTTGATTGGGCGCCTTACATTGTTTGAAGATATGCACTCACCAATGTACGCTTTCACGTCCTGTACCATTTTGGGCCAGAAAAAAATTTCTTTTTAGGCGCTCGATGGTTTTTCCAATACCTCCATGACAAAACTTAGGCGGGTCGTGAAACATCTGAATTACTTCAGGTACCATTGTGGAGGGAATCCATAATTTCCATGCGGTGCCCGCTTTTTCCTCTTCACCTCGGAAGAATTCGGTTCTCTTGTAGACGAACTTGTCAATGACCCTAAGGTCTGGTAAACTCGCTTGGTTGTCAATCACCCGTACACGAAGTTGATCGTACTCTTTCGTGTCGAAGTGCGGTGACTGTATGTCAATTTCTGGGACGTCGGAGTCAATGGATGAAATGCCGATATCATTAGCACGTGAGAGAACATCGGGAACTATATTTTGCGTACCGCGCCTGTGTTCTATCTCAAAGGTGTAGCCCTGATAAATCCGTTTGATTCATGATCCACTTTAAACTAGCATGGTCTGTCACGATTTTGAAGGCCTGTCCTTCCACGTAAGGTCGAAATTTTTTCAGGCTAAGAATGGCTGCTAACAGCTCCAGTTCGGTCACACTATACTTCTTTTGCTTACAGATCAGCTTCTGTGAAAAGTACGCTATCGGAAGTTCTATGCCCTCATCATTTGCCTTGGTGAGGACTCCTCCTACACCGCATAAGTTGGCATCGCATTGGATGACAAAAGGGTTGATGTAATTTGGGCTGACCAACACTGGTGCTGTCTACAATTTTTCTTTAATGCTCTCGAAAGCGCCCTGTGCCTCCGTTGTCCATTGAAAGGATTTGGACATCTTCAAAAGATCGGATAAGGGTGTGGTTATACCAGCGAAATCTTGTATGAATCTACGGTACCACCTCGCCATTCCAAGAAATCTTCGCACTTGGCGACCAGTGGTGGGCTGGGGAAAGTCCGTGATGGCTTGAACTTTCCTGGGATCAGTACGAATAGTACCATGTCCAACAATAAATCCCAGATATTTCACTTCCGTGATGCAAAAGTGACTTTTACCGACGTTAAGGGTCAATCCGGATTCTCTTATTCGATGAGCTACTTCTGCTAGCAACTGTAGGTGTTCTTCGAACGTCGTGGACAAAAGAAGAAGATCGTCCAAATAAACAAATACTCTTTCGCGCAGTCTTGGTGGAATGACTCGATCCATTAATCGACACATGGTTTGCGGAGAGTTGCAAAGACCGAAAGGCATCACCTTGAAGTGATACAGCGGTCTGTTTTGGCACTGTGAAATCCGTTTTCTCTCGAGAGTTAATTTCGAGGGGAATCTGCCAAAAGGCATCCTTGAGGTCCAGACTGGTTATGTATTTGGTTTTAGGTAATCGACTGAGGATGCCCTCGATATGCGGCAGAGGATACGCATCCTTGACGGTAACTAGGTTAACCTTTCGCGAATCCAAACACAGTCTGACCTTCCCCGGCTTTTGAATCAAGACCACTGGACTACTCCAAGGGCTCTGTGATTCCTCTATCACTCCAAGGGATAGCATTCTATCAATCCCGGCATGTATCAATTTTTCGATAGCTGGTGATGTGGAAAAGTACCTTTGTTTAATTGGACGAGCGTTCGACTCAATCTCAATGGCGTGTTCTAAGAGGGTGGTTTTGCCTAGACCTTCTTTGGCAAATGATGGAAAGAGTGCTACGGCGCTGTCTAACCGCAACTTTTGAGTTGGTGTGAGGGTATGCTCCTGAGAAATATCTTCCTCAATTGCCGTGTCATCGTGCAGAGACACTTCGCAATCACACAATCTTAAATGCCGACCAAAAGTCTACTCCAAGATATAAATCTTGGGCTAGCGAGGGAACTATAAAAATGTTTAAGCACTGTGTAACGCCATTGTAAGTGACATCAGCTACTACGCTACCAACTATGTTTTGTTCTGCACCATCAACGGTGCAGACCGAAGTTTTAAAAAATTTTTGTTTCAGGTCTAGTGAAATGATGTTGGCGGCGGCTTTGCCTCCGAAACAGGATATCGAGGCCCCACTATCCAGTAGTCCTAGATAGGATCGATCATTAACGACGGCTCGAGCATATGGACGAATATCCGACTTGCTTTTAACCAAGGTGGCTACCGACTGTTGGATCAACTTCCGGTTCTTACGGATGTTATTCCAAAATAAACGCAGTCTTATGGTCGAACGTCGTGAAGGACGTTTAGGTGGTGGTCTCAATTGCAGGATGGGAGACAGAGCGTGTACCGAGTGGATGATTATATTTTTAGCGTAATTTGCTACTTTGGTGTGGTATGGAACTATTTGATGTAAATGAGGCTTTCTTACTGGCCAGTACTCCGAGTGATCATTTTTCTTTAGGATTTGGGTGACTGGTGTAGAAGTTGACATATTTGGGGGAGTGGCTGAGGTGGAAGAAGACTTCGAGGTGGAGTCTTGAATGATTTTACCCTCAGAAGATACTACGGACGAAAGTGGGTGAAAGTCCCTCCGTCCGTCGTCTGGTTTCCCTTTTCCGGGTGACATTTCCAACATGTGGGTTTGTAGACATTAGCCGCACCACAACCATAGCAGAATATCGTGCGTTTCTCCAAGCAGTCTTGGTAGGCATGACCTTCTCGTCGACAATTCCAGCATCTAAGCTTTGAGATTTCTGAGGCCACGTGAATCGGTTCCTCTGGATTCGTATCAGGCTCTGGAACGGAGATCTCATGGATGGGGCGGCGAAAATTTACCTGCCGTGGTAAAGAATTTGGTCGGAGAGGAGCGTCTTGGAATATGGTTTCTCGCCGAAGGCAGAAATTCCGCAACTGGGCTACTGACGGGAAACTCATGTAGAAGGTCTGCTGATGAATGTCAGCTCGAAGGTTGCGGTGGAGTACTTCTACTAGTTCTGGTTCTTGCATGGTAACTACTATTCGATCGCAGAGTTTCATTACGGTGGTGTAATATTCCTCAAACGGCTCTTTCTCCCTCTGCTTTCTGTTGCAGATCCACTCTCGAATGTCAGTGTCCGCCGTCGACTGTTTTACGGTATCTCCAATACCAGTCCCTAGCTCTATCGGTGAACAGGGAGTGTAAATGGTCGCACAGTAAGGAAAAGGTGTCGTTCAGACAATCCTTGGTCAGAGCGGATAGTTGGTAGATGAAATGGTCAATGGTCAAACCGAAGTTTGATCCGTCGAATCGCAAGTTCCAACTCTGAATTTTCTGAGCGGCACGACTGCTGTCTATTCTACTGGTGGGCTGCGAAAATCACTGATCACCGAATTGAGCGGACTGTCGATAGGGGCGGGGAATTTCTAAATGCCGTCGTTGATTCGGGTGAAGAGAATCTCGTCTGGCAAACGGATTATCCCTGGGCCAAATTGGTTCATCTCTGAGAGGTTGGTTCTCGGTGTTGTTGGGATTGTCATGGGTATTTCGGAGTGTCATAGAATTTTCGAACCGGGTTACCAGATGTTCGAAACCTTGTTGCAACTTCTGATCCAGATTAGCCATGATCTGGGACGTGATGCTAGTTATTGCATCCGAGCTGACAGATGGATTTGCCGAGGCAGTGATGGTTGGGTCGACAAAGTGAGCACTGGAGGTTCGATGAGAGGTAGGGTCAATATCTAGTGAATTTTCGTCCAGCAGAGGTAAACTTATATTGTCTGTAGAGTGTCTTTGAGCATCCCCACTTGACAAGAGTGTCGTTGGAGGTTTGGGTATTGCACCTGTGGAACGTACGTTAGTTACCACAGCCGGAGATGACGGCAAGGTCCAATTTAGAGGGTTTTGAACTCGTTCTTGTGAACGGGTCTTTCTACGTCGAATTGAGTACTTGTTCCGTTTACTTTTGTTAATTCTTTAGGGGTGCACTTAAACCCACATTGCGGACATGCGGCCGATTGCTTCAAGTGTTCCACAATACATTTCTTGTGGAAAAGGTGGTTACACTTAGTCATGTTTAGGTCAGTCGAAGCCCCAAAACCCTTTTTGCAGTTAGCTTCAGACGCCTTAGGAGGTGGTCTACCGTCAAGGCTATGTCGCAGACTCATGGTGGAATGGAGATGCGATCGGTCAAGCACAAGTTATAGGAATTTAAAAGCTAAAATCTAGATCCTACGCTATTTACCAAGGTGACGAAATATCTATTAAAGATAATTTTAATATTTCAACTATAGAAATTGCTATTTCCCAAAATATAGAAAAATCTGTCTTAAGGTGATTTTATATTATGTTATAATATGATGTCTTTTAATATATACAAAAAAAGGATGTTTAATGGTTATAATAGTTTTATGTAAAAAAAAAGAATAAAATATGGTTATAATAAAGTTGTAATATAATATATAAATATATAATAATAATCAATAAATATAATAGAGTTTTCCTCACAAAGAAAATATCTTTTGCAAGGGAATATAACAAAAGGAAAAAGTATTTGTTTGTATTAGTAATATGATCAATGGCAACTTGATTGATAAACGGTGATGGTGTTCCCTTGATTGGGCAAGGGTGTGGTTGGGTAAAAGAAAAGATAGGAAAGTGAAATCAAGATAGAAAAAAGATGTTTGATGGTATGGCGGATGAATGTTTCCTTAACTGGAAATGCCTTCATAATTCCAGCTATACAGGAATAATGGATTGGGAAACAATAGAGTCGGTCGAACTTCATCTAGATTTACCAGAATGAGGTGGAAACTCCATTACTGCTACTGTTTCTCGAGTAAACAAAAAAAATAAAATTATTATTATAGGTGAAGATGCAATAGCGTCGGTCGACAATCATCTCGATTTACAAGAATGACTTCGCAATTCGAATACGACTATTGTACTTCTAAAAAAATGTATTATAAATGGTATGGAACCAAACGTACTGGTCGAAAAATAGAAATTGAAGTTATATAGTTCGCGATTCCAAATACATTCGAAACCAAGAAAATTTTTGGTGTGGAGAACCACAAGTGCTGGTCGTAACAAAAAAATTAAAAGATTTATATTACGCAATTCCAAACACGAGCTTTCCACTGTTGTGAACCCCAAAGCAAAAAGAGCAAGCTCTCATACTTCGGGCCCCACGTTGGGCGCCATTTTGTAATGTGTCGTGTGCGACCTGTGTCCTGACGAGGATTTTGTCGTACAGAATGTTGCCTTTAAATGGGCGCCATTTTGTACGTGTCGCTGCCCTGATTTATGGGAGGATGTTAGGGACCATGGTCGAGATGCGCACGATATTTATTCTCCAGCTTCTTCAGTCCGCGGGGGGTGGGGGGGGGGGGGGGGTTCTTTAGCATCTTGATATGACACACACAAACTTTATCGTGCAAAAAAAAAAAGAAGAGAGATCTGTAAGCAAAAGAAAAAGAAACAGAGAAAGAAAGCGGACAGGAAAACCAACCACACACACTTGCTGGGGATTCAGATGGTCGAATCCCTTGCCCACCCAACCTTTGACGACCACATTCCATACTTACATAGGTCCCACCAACCAATTTTTTTAATGTTAATATTTATTGGCCCAAAAGTATGCAGTAAATTACTAGCAAGTAAAGACAAAACTCCGTACTGGTCGAAATACCGGGAAACGAATTTCTGCGCATTACAGAGGGTAGAACGAAATTTGTTGCATTTCAGATCGCTCTTGCTCCACTTAATGTTGAGCAGATAAAGCCTTTCCATGGTTAATAAACTATTATTCTTGATTTATCCAGAACGTATCCAGCGAGCTTAGTCTTTTGTATTTGCCAACCAATAAAAATAGTACCTAAGTTAGAATGATCAAAAGCATGCAATGACGCTTTTATTAAGAGCAAAACTTTGCTGTTGGGAGAAAGAGATATTGACCCACTGTAATGCCAGTCCGTATGGCATAGGATTAATTTTGTCTCACATTAGGTGTCATATTTTTACTCAAGCATAGGTAAATAAGCTTAGATAAAAAGGGTAAAAAAAGCCATCGAATGTGATTGGCAGCAAGATGCTGGCAGTTACTTGACATTTCGGCTGTTTCCTCCAGTCAAAATAGAATAAATTGAATCTGAAAATTTAATTCCAAAATACTGCACTGATTTAAAATCTAAATATACCACCGTTTAGGTCGAGAAAATTGCAACTTTAAAATATAAAGTTATTCCTTATAGGACAAGTGGTTTGGAAATGGCAGTGGTTCAATATTGTTTTGGTAAAATAAAACTTCACACGCAATTAAAATTTGGGGGTAGTTCCGAAGGTGAGAAATGTCAATGTTTTGACATTCCATAACAAAAGTTATCGGAATACGTAGAAAACGGTGATTCGAAGCACTAATCTATATCCGCTGAGAAAGGCGATATATGCCACAAATCGTTACGTTAGGTTAGGTTAGGTTATAGTGGCAGTCAGCAGAAGCCGACACACTTAGACCAATAAAAAGGTTCATTGGGATACCACACGGATCTATCTTCTTCCTACTCGTTGGACTAGTTGGAGCTTTTGATGAAGCTTGAAAGACTTTTAATGTCGATGTTTACGAGATCGTTGAGATTATTGTAAAAGAAAGATCCTAAATGGAGTTTCGTCTTCGTCTTTGAGAGTGAAGGTGAAGAATAGTCTACTCTTCTGCAGCTGCAGAAGTTAATTGCATACACACCAAGCATTGTTGCATGCTTGCCTATGAGACAGTGTCCGGTAATTAAACCAATTGTAGCACCAATGTGCAGTCTGTTCAGAGATATCAAACACTTAAAGGGTTTCAGATCAAGCTTTGGCCATATCTGTTTTCTCGCTAGACAAGTGTTGCCACTTGTCGACCTAAGGTTAGTTCTCTCAATGGCCCCCCTCATAAACATGAGTTTTCATGTAGCAATTGGAATGCCTATAAGGGACCTTAATCAGGTAGAAGATGCACTATGGCTCCACGATTATTGGAAGTCTAAGACTACGATGGGGTGTGTGGAGAAGATTCGGATGTCGATAGCGGATATCACTTTCCTGTTCAGGCACGATGAAGTAAAACTTCTTTACGCACGCTTGACTTGGGGAGTAAGCTGGTGAATGCGACACGTAGGTGTAGACCAATGTAGACTTCTGGCGTAACGGAAGTGTAGACCAATGTAGACTTCCGGCATAACGGAAGTGTAGACAAACGTACACTCTTTTGTTACAACCCATACAATTTAGTTGGCGGCAAGGTTCGTGGAATGGGTAAACACCATTGAATCTCCTCAATAGAGAGCAATACTAAGTTCATCATCTATTCAAACCGATCCAAAGGAGATAGCTATATCTAATCTAATTTACCGGAAGTGAGTAAAGTCATTGTGTCCATGAATCGCAGTTCATTAGTTGGAAATATAGAGCGTCACCGTCATAGATTTTCAGGTCGGACGGCAAAAAACCAAAGTTTGAGCTAGGGAGCTGGAATTTATAATATAGACTCTCCAGGGGCCCTTGATGCTCATGTGTAAATATTTCCAAAATTCGCATACTGACACGCCCACAATTTAAATTAGATGGACCGAAAGAAGTTTTACTTCAGTCGTGAGGTCTTAAGCACACTAATTTTTTTTAGAATAGAGGCGTGGCCGATTTCATTCTCGGACCACTGGAACGTTGTTTTAATGCGAAGAGCCGCCGCTTGCTTGCCAAGGGGTGTCGGGTGAAACAGAATGTCCATTGCAGCAGAGGGAGTAGTGCATGCAGTGACGCTGTTTGTTGGACTTTGCTTAGCTTATGCCGATTTATCGCTTTGTCTAAGGAAGTCCACCAAACAACCACCCCCTACATAAGTATCGGTCTTATTACCGAAATGTATAGCCAGTTGGTGATGCGGGGTTGAAGTCTCCATTTATTACCAATTTCTTTTTTGCACGAGAAGAGTGCTACCTTATCTTTACGAACAATTTCTTGTATGTTGGATTTCCAGCTGAGCTTTTTATCCAGAACTAGCTGCATTCGCCCGGGTTTGCCCGTGCCTGAGAATTCTATTGGCCAAAATGTTCGAGTAGACTTCCTTATTATTGTCTGTAGCGGGTATCCGGCGTATGTTGCTGGGCCTAAAAAAAAGACCGATTTTGACCAAACTTCACAGAAACACTCTCAGGCCAATACCGAAGATTGCCTGATTTGAGCTCAACCGGTGGAAGGGACTGCACGTTTTTCTCCGCATAGCTTAGGTCGCTCAAACAACTTCGTTGTTCCGTTTAGGGTAGGTGCTTGTTGTCTGGCAGGCGCCTATGTCAGCTTACTTGTGTGAATCAAACAACAAAGCGAAAGCAAAAAACTTCGATAGAATCGCTTTTCATTCACTTTCACACCGATTGTTATCAATGTGGGAAAAGCAACTTTCCGATGTCCGATTCACAAAAAAAAAAATGCAAAAAAATTCAATAAGAGTTATTTGAATAAAACATTGAACACGATATCTCAAGAATGAAAGTAAGCACAAACACCACAATAGGCTTGAAACGTTTGTGTGGTCTCACTCTTTCATATGCGCGTTCGGATAACAAAATAGGTGACGTTTGTACGATGGTTTTTTATATGTGCGGTCTCTGTATCTGCATCGGAATTTACACGCATACGCACATATGCATGTGTACTCACTGAAAGGCCCATAATTCACACTCCAATGGAGATACAAACATCGCACATACATAACATCCTTCGTACAGACGTCATCTTTCATGGAAAAAAAATTCATTGGAATTGGTTAACGCGTTTGGCCAAACACCGGCAACAAACACAAATATGGATTGATTTTTATGTATATAGATAGAAGATGAGAGTATTTAGCTTCGTCAGAGAAGACTAAGCTGCCGCCCCTGATTGAGGGAGGAATTTTGTATTTCCTGCTGAATAGAACAAGTTCGGTTTTGTGGGGTTAACACCCAACCCACAACAATGTGCCAATGTCGTTAGCTTAGTAGGAGCGTTTTGGAGAAGTTCTTTCACGGTGTTTAGGGGCTTTCCTGAGGCTTCAATCGTAGACGGGGCAAATGCAATGCACAGATTGCAAATGCTTAAATCTTTTTAATTAGCGCAATAAGATATAGCCGGTGCCTCAGCTGGAAAGTTGCCTGCCAAATACACATTAACTGTAAAACTGAAATCAAAACTGTTATATAAAGAACAAAGCAATTAAATTGTTTAAAAGTTGGAGGTTTTTTTAATGATTACAAATTTCGCACTATTATAAGCCGTGGAAAACCTTATAGATACAAATATGTCTGCAAGCTTCTCGGCGCACTGTTGTTGCGGCGGTAAAACCACAGACGAAAACAAAAAGTATTTAAAAACAATTAAACTTTAAATAGGTACAAATATGACAACAACGTCTTTCTCTGCGGTAATATTTCAATTTCAATTTCAATTTATTTTACCATTAAGTACAAGTAAGACATAGTCTTTATAGAGCACTAACAAAATTATTTTAGGTAGGTAGGTATGCGTATTAAAGTTATAATATTCCCAGAAACAAGATTAACAATTTAATTTAAAAGAAGAGTAAAATTAAGTGGAGAAAAGAAAACAAGAGAAGAGTAAAGAAGGAAAGAAGGAAGAAACCTCTACTGCTGTTCAGAAAAATATTTAAAAATAGCTGTCCTGAATTTAAGAGTTCCCGATGCTCGCTTGATGTGTTCAGGCAAGGAGTTCCATAGCTTAACGGCGTAAGTAAAGAAAAGACGCGACGAGTTATTATAATTATAAGGCTGAATTATTAAGTTAAAATTTCTATCCGACTGTGTGAACTGCAATTTCTCATAAACATATCGTGGTGATTTTGAGTATATTATTTTATGCGGAAAACTACAGTTTCTAGCATCAAGAAATTGCCATAATGAACATCGTAATATACTATTTTGGTAAGCTGATACATGGTCATATCTTCTTAGTCCAAAGATATAACGAATCATTCCGTTAAATGCAACTTGAAGCTTATTTTGTGATAAGGAATCAAGTACACAGTAGACAACTTCGGCATAAGTTATAACGGGAACCAGTAACGTTTTTATTAATTTTAATTTCGTATCGCGAGGGATAAAATTGGCACATGTCCATAACTTACGAAGGCAACTATAGATACGGCTGATGACATAATTGACATGGTCATTGCAAGAAAGAGTACTATTTATTTTAACACCTAAGGTGGTAACTTTTTCAATAAACTTAATTTCTACGTTGGAGAGAAAGAGAGGAGGAAACATTTCCGGTGTGTAAAACTTTTTGGAGATTAAAATTGCCTGAGTCTTAGATGGATCTAAGGTAAGTCCATTTTCAACAGACCAGCTGTGTATAGCTGAGAGGTCAAGGTTGATGGAAAAGATCCTCAATTAATCCGATAGGTCTTGAGAGGTAAATTTGGACATCATCGGCATAAAGGTGAAAAGATGAACTATTACACACACGAGCAATATCATTTATGAACATACAAAAAAGAATGGGGCCTAAAATAGACCCTTGTGGTACACCCTCCCGAAGGAATTGGACATTCGACAAATGGTCACCAACCAGAACTCTTTGGGAACGATTGCTTAAATAGCTACTTATTAACCGGACTGCCCTATCACTGAAACCAAAATAATAGCGGAGCTTTGTACATAAGATCTGATGGTTGACCCTATCAAAAGCCTCTAACAAACATAAGACCGTTAGATAACTTCGGTCATATTGTTGCCTTATATCGTCAAGAACTTTCACCATTGCAGTAGCACAGCTGTGCCCGGGTCTAAAACCCGACTGAAAAGGAGAAAGTAAAGCATTCCCATTTATATGATTTACTATTTGTTTTGCCAGTATCTTCTTAAATACTTTTGACAGGGTCGGAAGAATACTTATCTGGCGAAAGTCATTAGGAAGCGAGGGTTGCGATTTCTTTGCAACAGGAATTATTTTGGCGGCTTTCCACTTATCAGGGAAAGTAGAAGAAGCAAGGCAATGATTAATAATATGCGTGAGTGACCGTAGTATATAAGGTAAAACAATTTTTAAACATAGGGGCGGGCTACAGTCCGCTTGGGCGAACTGTTGGATACCCTATTCTTATTCCTATCCCTCATAAGTGGGCGTGACAAAAGTCTAAGTATGCTTGAATTGTTAAGAACGCTGTACATATTCTGTTATATAACATTTAAAAGATTTTATCAAACAAAAACGAAGCTTTTGTAAAAAAAAACGTTCCCTAGCTCAAACTTTGGTTTTTCAATAAAATTATTTTATTTAATTGTGGGCGTGTCAGCAAGCGGATTTAAAAAAAATTAACACATGAGCATAGAGGACCCCTAGAGAGTATATATTATAAATTTCAGCTCCCTAGCTCAAACTTTGGATTTTCAAAAAAAAGTTTTTTTTTTAAATTGTGGGTGTGTCAGTAGGCGAATTTTGAAAATATTTACACATGAGCTTAAAGGGCCCCTAGAGAGTATATATTATAAATATCAGCTCCCTAGCTCAAATTTTGGTTTTTCAATAAAATTGTTTTATTTTTTTGTGGGCGTGTCAGTTGGCGGATTTTGAAAATTTTATATCATGAGCAGTTCTAGGAGTCATAGATCATATATAAAAAATTTCAGCTTTCTAGCTCAAAATTCAATTTTTTCCAAAATTTTGTTTTTTTGAGTTTGTGGGCGTGTCTGTGGGCGGATTTCAAAAATTCGTAAACTTGATTATTTCGGGACCCTAGAGAGTACATGGTTAAAATTTCAGCTCTCTAGGCCCAGTTTAAAGGCCTAATTTTTGCCGACGGACGGACGGACGGACATGGCTAGATCGACATTACTATCGATGCTGATCATAAATATAGTAACTCTTAGGGGTCTACGGGCAATATTAAGGTATGTTACAAACTATGCGTCAAAATTAATATACCCTTAGAATAGGGTTTAAAAAGCGGAGTGGCATGCCATCCTCACCTGTTGCATTCGATTTAAGATCAGCAACGCTTTCAATGACATCATTCTCATTTACTGAATTCAAATCATAATCAAGCTTGCATAGAAGTTCTTCTTGCAAGGAGAACTGAGGAATTCTTGTAGCGGTACTTGAAAGGAATGCGCAATTAAGGATAGGTATTGGGATCTAAGCAACAGACTGTTTCAACTCTGTTGCCAACACCTATCTTTCGTAAATTAGTCCATAGCTGTTTGGAAGGAAGTGAATCCTTTAATGTCCTTGAGAAATAGTTATTTTTAGCGCGGCGGTTAACAAAGGTGGACTGATTACGCGCTACACAGAAAGCTTCCCAATTCCTTGAAGTAGGGCTATGTCTCCATTTACTATAGTACTTTCTGCGCTTATTTATTGCATCTAATACTTCTCGGGTGAACCACGGGAATTTCAAATTTCTTATTTGTATAGTCCGCAGAGGGACATGTTTGTTAAAAAGCTCCACAGTCTGCGACTGAAGAAAGTTCAGCTTGTTGTTGACATTTTCTAAATACAAATAAAGTTCCCATGGTGTTGTACTTGCTTCTCTATGTAGTGAGTTTATATCAACAGACTTAAAATCTATGTAAGAGAAAGTATGCGGAATGGGATCATGTGAAAAATCAATATTATAAGAACAAAATAACAAGTCATGGTCAGAAATCCCTTCAAGAGCAAGTTGATCCAAAAGAAGAACGTTTGTAGCATCAGAGACTAAAACCAGGTCTAACAAACTTGGTTTAGAGTTTGGAGCATATCGAGTTGGATAAGAGTTGCTTATAACGAGACCATTTGAAAGCACTAAGTCAATGAGTCGGCGCGATAAAACATCTCGCCTTCCCAAATCGGTGTTGAAATGTCCACAGACAATAAAATGTTCACATATTTGGGCATAAATAGTTACCTCAGCGAAAAACGGCTCAGGTAAGAAATTTCGACTTGGATTATACACACAGGATACAATACATTTTGCACAACCATCGGTCACCTCTAACATTAAATATTCAATCCCGTTGCCAGCGGATCTACCAACTACCTTGCATTTTAAGGTTGATTTGCAATAAATTGCAACCCCACCCCCTATTGTGTTAGTTATTCTATCATTTCGGAACAACTTATAGCCAAACATGTCGAAGATATGATCATTAATATCACGCTTAAACCAAGTTTCACTTACACAAATCACATCAACTTTAGAGCCCTCGAAAACATATTTTAAGTAATCTAACTTTGTGTTGTTAAGACTACGGGCATTCAAGTGACACACTAAAAAACCCGAACGAATCCTAGATAGAATCCGTATCATAGTGCGCACAGTATTATTGTCTGATTGTTGATTTCAACATCCGTAGACAAAATATTAATAGCCTAAAAATGGGTGTCAAATTGAATTGGGTCCTTGTCCTTGTGATAACAATACATTATTTCCGTTAAAAAAAAATCAATAAATAAAAATGACATATTTTAATAAACAACAAAACAACAAACGAAGGTGGGCCTGTGAAAGACTTTGTATACAAAAAATGCCAACAAAGCAAGCCATTATCAACTTGTTTTGTGAATACATCTACCTTCATTTCCATTAATTTTATCAGATACATTTCCAAGATATTGGAGGTATTGTGTCTGCTGATGGTGAAACCGAGCAGAATTCTTTCAGTCTAAAAAGTGTCTGATTGTTTGCAAAATATTATGTATACTTTATTTAAAGCCAACAGACCTTCTCGGCTTTGCTTGAGTGCTTTCATATTGCATACTTACTTCAATTACAATTTTTGGAGCATATTTTATTTGTGCCTTGATCTCATTGCACATTTCAGGAGTATTTACGTTTAAGGTAGTACTACGTACCAGACTGTAAGGAAGGAAGTCTGGAGAATGAAGTTTATAAAAGAATACTTATTCACAGAAATAATTTGTTCGAAGATTTTAAAAGACACGATACCTAGGGCTGAAAATTGAAAAGCCCCTTCAGGGCAACACCAGGGTGAACCTCGTAGTATAAAAGTTCTCAATAATGAAGGTGAAAAATGGCATAAGCTTCTTGGCAGTCTGGTTATAATCTTCAAGATTTTATCTTGCGTGAAGTAAACCTCTCCAGCATTCCAAATATGCGTGCAGGTAAAATTTACGCGGAACGCAAATATAAACGGCTTTTTCTTTAAGTCGAAAAACAATGGCTTCGACTGCGAAGAAAACTCAAATAGAAAATCGCCAGACAAAATACGAATGTAATAACTAAGGGATTTATTATATTGTCATTTGTCAGTTTCATCATCTACTTTATACCCATTATAACGATACAAATTTCGTGTCAACAATACTTTTATAAAGAAGGATTTGATAGTTTCAAAACACGTTATTTTTGCACTTCGATTGAAAGTAAAAAGTCAGACGTCATACCTATTTGCTTATGCTTAGTGCCAACGACAAGGTCACCCAAGGATTCATTGGATTTTGAACACACACAATAAAGCCGCAGTGTGAGGCCTGTCGTCTGATTGACGCCTGTTAGCCAAGTTTGATTCACTAGAATACAGCCGAAAATGTTTTTATTTTATACAACCTTTTCTATTAATCCGCGTGTAGGTACGGGTTAGGCTTATCCCTAGAGTGCACGAGAATATGCTAATAGAAAACGCACTACCCCGTCAGGCACTACTTAACATGTTACTATTCCTGGGACGGCCAGAAATGCTCGGGTCAGAGTTGATCGGTTTCCGGGGGAAAGTGAAGTAATGCCATTTGAAAGTCCAGTGATCGTTTGATGTTTCTGAATCTGGTGACGACAGATGAGGTGTTGAATATTCTCAGTGCATATGCTCACTAAGTTGGATTAGAGCAGAAAAAAAAGATACATTCTGGACAGATTTTCACAACCGTATCAAGGACATCCCAAAAGCAGTGGCGGACTAAGCCCGTCAGATGCCCGGGCGGCTAAGCTGAATGAGGCCCCCAGCTTAAAAAAAATTGTTTTAATGCCCTTTTAGACGATCAGTTATCAGTTCAGTTATCAGTTCAGTTAAAAAACAACCGTGCATTTAGACTTCAGTCCGGTGTTCAGTTCAGCTTTCATTTTACTTCCGAACAGTCGACAGTCAGAAGAAATACATTGCGTAATGGACGATGAAAGCCTAATTGCAATAGCTATAGTTTTGTCGCTTAATAAATCAAAAAGAAGAAGAAAGAAATGGAGCAGAGATTGGTACTTAAGCCATTTGCGCCCTCTGTACTAAAAAAACGACACCGCTTCAAATCATCATTACAATAAATCTTTTACAATAATCAATAAAGTAGTAGGCGTATTTATCAATAGATTTCACTACCTGTCAAGTTCATATGATAAATAGGGGATTCACAGAAAAATTGCCGCCATTTTTTTACATTTGGCAACATATTTTTTTCAAGTTGAGAGGTATGATGCATTTATTTTATTTATTTACAGTATTTAATATGTTTTTGGCTTAGTTTCGATTCTAGCGATTAGATAATATACTATCGTTAAGAAATAAGTAAAATACTGTGAATTTTCTGACGAAATATAAGTTTTATGTAAGTATTTAGTTTACTGTCGGTTTTTTAGTACAATGGGCACAAGTAATAAACTGGCATTAATAGATTTTGGTTCTAGATAGAAATAAAAAAGTTCAACTTTTTGAATTTTAGTATCCAGATGCTGCACGGTTTCTTCGATATCTCCCAAACCAGTTGACCTACAGCGATCTAACGAATATGCTGAATTCTTGATTCAAGTATCTAAAAACTGGCATTATCGTTGTTTTTACTCAGATCTGATATAAAATGTCATTATTCCGAGCTTGTAAGAATTTTATTGGCCTCGAAGAAGCAGTAAATGCTATTGCAGACGAAGAAAGCGAGAATGAATATGATGTAGTGATTATACCGCCAGATCCAGCCGTTGTTACCGACGAAGAAGAATGTGAAGATGACATGCAGACATCGGATTTACCTAGCGACATAGCAGGTACATTGGAGGTGATGCGTCGACGTCATGATTCTTCTGAATGGGAAGAAAGTAATGATGAACCTGTTTCTTGTAAAAGAAGTCGCCCAGATTCTCATGATTTAACTCCTAAATGGAGACAATGTCCACCATCTTACTCAACCCCGTCTGAATTACCTAAAAATACGAGTACATGTTCGTCACGGAAAACACAGGTAATAAATCAACTAAAAGGCTTGTCACCTGTAGAGATTTTTGAAAATATATTCGATGAAGAGGTTTTGGATCTCATCGTAAACAATACGTTTTTATATGCAGGCTAGAATAATAGACATGGGTTTGAAATGGACAAAGATGATCTTAGAAGCTTTCTGGGAGTGCTTATTTTATCTGGATATCATAAACTCCCAAGAGAACGTACATATTGGAGTTATGATGAAGATCTTGCAGTACCCCTTGTGGCAAATTCTATACCTAGAAACCGTTTTTTAGATATAAAGCGAAACTTGCATTTGGTAGATAATGGCTTAGCAAATGGCTCGCAAGATAAGATGTTAAAAGTGAGGCCATTATGTGATCTTCTTATACAAAAGTTCTGTCAATATGGGGTATTTCATGAAGATATATCGATTGATGAGTCTATGATCAAATACTATGGCCACCACTCATCAAAACAATTTATAAGAGGAAAGCCTATTAGATTTGGGTATAAGAACTGGGTGGCTGCCAGTTCCGATGGGTTTTGCTACTCCTTCGACTTATACTGTGGGAAAACAACCGAGAGTACAAAGGCACCTCTTGGTACCAGAGTTGTGAAATCACTGCTCTCAAAAATGACAACAATACCTGAAGAGCACACAGTATATTTTGACAACTTTTTTACAAGTTGTGATTTACTCAAAGAATTGAAGGCATATGGGTATAAAGCCACTGGAACTATACGCGATAACCGGACAAAAAAATGCCCGCTACGCCCTGTTAAAAATATGAAAAAGTCAGTAAGAGCTGAGTATGACTATATGTTCGACACAAATAATGAACTTTTGCTCGTAAGGTGGAAAGACAATAGCGTATGCACTATAGGTACAAATTTTGATACAGTAGAACCTGTTGGTAAAGTAAAACGCTGGTGTTCACAGAGTAGACAAAAGGTGGACGTGAGTATTCCATATTTATTCCAAAATTACAACAAAGGGATGGGCGGCGTAGATGATATGGATGGATCTATATCATTGTATTGCGTGAGTATTCGTGGCAAAAAATGGTGGTGGCCCATTTTCACATACTTGCTTGATATGAGCTTAGCTAATGCTTGGCGTCTACATAGTTTGATCAGCTTTGAACGCTTTGACCAACTAGCATTTAGAAGACATATAGCTCGACATTATCTTCACTTGCGTAACAGCCACAAAAACCGCCGGTCTGGCTCGGCAATAACGTGTCCAAGCCCAACGAACAATGGACACAACCCAGCAAAACTACCCAAACAGTTACGATGTGTTCTGTGCCATACTCGAATAAAATGGCAATGTGTACAGTGCCAGAAAACTATGTGTATCGATAAGGACTGTTTTAAGAATTTTCATTCCTAAGTGCCCACTGTACTATAAAAAGTACACCCCAAAAACCTCCTGTTTTCTATTTTTTTTATAATTCTAACTATAAAATATGTGAAATGTAGCCCTTAGTGTTCCATTATTAAAGTTATATAGAAATAAAAACTAATAGTTTTCATTTGGGCGTTAACGGGTTAAAAAGACGAACCCTATCACACGTAAATTTAATGAGGGAATTGAGGTTTGAACATGTTGATTGGTCAAACTATTTACGTATTAGTGAAAGCGTATATTTGGAGCTACTGAAACTAGTGACTTCAATTATAAAAAAAAAAAAAGCAAAATACCAATATGAGAGAAACCATATCACCTCACGAAAGATTAAGTGCAACCCTCCGATATTTGCAACTGGAAATACTTACCAAAGCCTTAAATATCAGTTTCAGAGAGTTTCAGATAACGCTTGCATTTTTGCATTTAGACATCAGTTTAACAGAAATCTGGACTGATAGCTCAACTGAAACTGAAACTGAAATAATCGTTTAAATGGGCCCTTACAAGCTTTTTATTCAGTTCACATTTGTATATATAAAAAAGTGTTTATGTTTATTTCGTTAAAATCTGGCAAGTGAAACTTAAATTCGAACTAAATTATTTAGGCTTAATAAACATACATACCTGCCATATGGAATGGATATGGGTAAGGAAAATAAAATACAAATCGATCGACAAAAAAAAATTAGATAAAATAAATCAAAGATAGTTTTTTTATTTTTTGTAGCGTGTTATATGTGTTTTCGTGCCTTCAATTTACTGAACTCCTCAATAACTTCTGTGAAATCGATTTCTGTGGAAATTGTTCTTTCTATTGAAAGCACGGCTAGATTAACCAGTCGCTCTTGATCCATTGTAGATCGAAGATAATTTTTAATTAGTTTAAGTTTCGAAAAACTCCTCTCGGATGATGCAACCGAGATGCAAATGGTCAAGAAGTATTGAAGTATGAGCGATATACAGGGTAACGATTCACTGAAGTCCCGCCACTGCCCAAAAGAAGAACTATTGTTTGTTAGCGGAGATTTGTACGGACATGTCGGAAGTCAAATGGTACAACCTGGACAAAGAAAAAGGCGAGGCGTTTATTGCAATTATGCAAAACTATCTGCATCACATCATTAAAGAGGTTGAGAATGAAGAGTGAAGATCACAAGATATGTAGAAATCCCTACCACGGTCTTGATTGGATAGAGCCAAACTGCTGCTAGGGGCTTCAAAAGTCCACCACTAACACATCAAAGAATCATGGTGGTGGACATATGAAGCTATATCAGTTCAATATTGTAAGTGAGAAGAAAGCGGCATTCAAAGCTTGGACAAAGTGCTCCACTAAGAATGGAGATGATAAAGCTCGCCACGAATCGGGATACCGACTTTGCAAGATGCTGGCGAAAATAAAATGTACTCAAATTCAAGCAAAGTGTGTATCGGGAGTTTGAAGGAATTTCTTCTTCAGCTGCTGAAAGAAATCAAGTCATCCACGAACTGCGACAAACCAGTTTGAACAGGGGCCACAACCATTTTAAAAATTGCCTCTCAGAAAAGGAGAAATGTCCAGGAAGTCCGTTCACCAATAGTGCTCAAAGGCTGCTTCTTGTGGATGACGAAACAATTATCTCGGCTCGCTCCCCAGTCTCCGTAATCGGGGCCGGTTGTGAAACACATGTTATCTGGTTACCAGGAAAGTGAAACTCCAGCAGATGCCTAAGAGTTTCCTATTTCATCTCAGTGAAAGTACCATCAAGTTTTCTAAGTGATTCCAATTTGACTGGTTTGCCCTTTTTCAGAACTTTAACCACCCTACTAGTTTCACCTAGTGTTTTAATCTTTCGCAGGAACTCCTTTAACTTTCAAGAGGTCGCGCGGTGTCGAATCGACCGTGCTCAATACATTGTCGTTCATAATATTATTATTACTTGTCACATGTATTTCTCATTTCTAGTAGCCTATCGCTTTGTCATTGTGAGCGAAATAAAGAGTTTACCTCCGCAAGCCGCGCTCCCCCCACCCCACAGATCGCTGTTGTTTTAGACGTGGCGCAGGCGTCGAAAGCACACCGCGCGCCTGTCGTCGAAAAAGTTACGCGCGAGGCTCAACGCGATATAGCATTTCTTCGGATATCGCCCAATATAATCGATTTAAGCTTGTAATACTGTGTTATTTCTAAAATGAGTTTTAGCCCGCTAGCACGAAGTGCAATACTCGAGGAATTACTACGAGAAGATGAAGAACAGAGTGAATCAGAGCTCAGCGACCAAGGTTCAGAAACATCGTTCCAGAGGGATCTCAATCTGCTGAGGAATCAAACAGCTCGGATTCAGATGAAGACAATTTTTTCAGATATAAACAGCTAATTTACGGGGCGTGATGTGGGTGGAATCCAACAACAACAGGGTGAGGCGTCAAGTAAAAAATATTATCGCTGAAGATTCAGCCTGAAGCCTGGAGTTTATTCGTTGCAGAAAATATCATAGAAAAAGTTGCAAGACATACCAACGAATTTAAAATAAAACTAGTGAGTTGAGTGCGACACAGGAGGTCCACACATAACATTTAAAAAAAATTATCTAAAAAAAACGAAGCTTTTGAATAAGCTTTTTCAATAAAATTGTTTTATTTCATTGTGGGCGTGTCAGTAGGCGGATTTAAAAAAAATACGCATAAGCATTAAGGGCCCCTAAAAAGTATATATTATAAAATTCAGCTCCCTAGCTCAAACTTGGGTTTTTCAATAAAATTGTTATATTTCATTGTGGGCGTGTCAGTAGTCGGATTTTAAAAAAATACACATGAGCATTAAGGGCCCCTAAAAAGTATATATTATAAATTTCAGCTCCCTAGCTCAAACTTTCGATTTTCAAAAAAAATTGTTTTATTTAATTGTGGGCGGATTTTGAAAATTTTATCTTCCGAGCAGTTTTAGGAGTCATAGATCATATATAAAACATAGGGGCGGGCTACAGTCCGCTTGGGCGAACTGTTGGATACCCTATTCTTATTCCTATATCTCATAAGTGGGCGTGACAAAAATTTAAAGGATTTTAACGAAAAAACTAAGCTTTTGTAAATAAAAACGCTCCCTAGCTCAAACTTTGGTTTTTCAATAAAATTGGTTTATTTAATTGTGGGCGTGTCAGTAGGCGGATTTAAAAAAAATTTAAGTATGAGCATAAAGGGCACCTAGAGAGTATATACTATAAATTTCAGCTCCCTAGCTCAAACTTTGGACTTTCAAAAATAAAAAAAAAAAAATTGTGGGCGTGTCAGTAGGCGGATTTTGAAAATATTTACACATGAGCATAAAGGGCCCCTAGAGAGTATATATTAAAAATTTCAGCTCCCTAGCTCAAATTATGGTTTTTCAAAAAAAATATTTTATTTAATTGTGGGCGTGTCAGTGGGCGGATTTTGAAAAGTTTATGTCCCAAGCAGTTTTATGGGCCAAAGATCATATATAAAAAATTTCAGCTTTCTAGCTCAAAATTCAATTTTTCCCAAAATTTGTTTTATTTTTTTGTGGGCGTGGCAGTGGGCGGATTTTGAAAATTTTATATCCCGAGCAGTTTTAGGAGTCATAGATCATATATAAAAAATTTCAGCTCTCTAGCTCAAAATTTTTCCAAAATTTTGTTTTTTTGAGTTTGTGGGCGTGTCTGTGGGCGGATTTCAAAAATTCTTAAACTTGATTATTTCGGGACCCTAGAGAGTATATGGTTAAAATTTCAGCTCTCTAGGTCCAGTTTAAAGGCCTAATTTTTGCCGACGGACGGACGGACGGACGGACGGACATGGCTAGATCGACATTACTATCGATGCTGATCATAAATATAGTAACTTTTAGGGGTCTACGGGCAATATTAAGGTATGTTACAAACTATGCGTCAAAATTAATATACCCCTAGAATAGGGTATAAAAATTTCAGCTTCCTAGCTCAAAATTCGATTTTTTCCAAAATTTTGTTTTTTTGGGTTTGTGGGCGTGTCTGTGGGCGGATTTCAAAAATTCGTAAACTTGATTATTTCGGGACCCTAGAGAGTATATGATTAAAATTTCAGCTCTCTAGGCCCAGTTTAAAGGCCTAATTTTTGCCGACGGACGGACGGACGGACGGACATGGCTAGATCAACATTACTATCGATGCTGAACATAAATATAGTAACTTTTAGGGGTCTACGGACAATATTAAGGTATGTTACAAACTATGCGTCAAAATTAATATACCCTTAGAATAGGGTATAAAAACATAGGGACGGGCTACAGTCCGCTTGGGCGAACTGTTGGATACCCTATTCTTATTCCTATCCCTCATAAGTGGGCGTGACAAAAGTTTAAGTATGGTTGAATTGTTAAGAACGCTCTACATATTTGGTTATATAACATTTAAAGGATTTTATCAAAAAAAACGCTCCCTAGCTCAAACTTGGGTGCTTCAATAAAATTGTTTTATTTAATTGTGGGCGTGTCAGTAGGCGGATTTAAAAAAAAATTAACACATGAGCATAAAGGGCCCCTAGAGAGTATATATTATAAATTTCAGCTCCTTAGCTCAAACTTTGGATTTTCAAAAAAATTGTTTTATTTATTTGTGGGCGTGTCAGTGGGCGGATTTTGAAAATATTTATACATGAGCTTAAAGGGCCCCTAGAGAGTATATATTATAAATTTCAGCTCCCTAGCTCAAACTTTGGATTTTCAAAAAAATTGTTTTATTTATTTGTGGGCGTGTCAGTGGGCGGATTTTGAAAATATATATACATGAGCTTAAAGGGCCCCTAGAGAGTATATATTATAAATTTCAGCTCCCTAGCTCAAACTTTGGATTTTCAAAAAAATTGTTTTATTTATTTGTGGGCGTGTCAGTGGGCGGATTTTGAAAATATATATACATGAGCTTAAAGGGCCCCTAGAGAGTATATATTAAAAATTTCAGCTCCCTAGCTCAAATTTTGGTTTTTCAATAAAATTGTTTTATTTTTTTGTGGGCGTGGCAGTGGGCGGATTTAGAAAATTTTATATCCCGAGCAGTTTTAGGAGTCATAGATCATATATAAAAAATTTCAGCTTCCTAGCTCAAAATTCGATTTTTTCCAAAATTTTGTTTTTTTTAGTTTGTGGGCGTGTCTGTGGGCGGATTTCAAAAATTCGTAAACTTGATTATTTCGGGACCCTAGAGAGTATATGGTTAAAATTTCAGCTCTCTAGGACCAGTTTAAAGGCCTAATTTTTGCCGACGGACGGACGGACGGACGGACGGACGGACGGACATGGCTAGATCGACATTACTATCGATGCTGATCATAAATATAGTAACTTTTAGGGGTCTACGGGCAATATTAAGGTATGTTACAAACTATGCGTCAAAATTAATATACCCCTAGAATAGGGTATAAAAACACCACCGTATGACAGACCACGTGACTGTAAACCGAATGATGCTGTAGAAATTCAAGCACTTTTCGGATTATTGCATATAGCGGGATTCTTGAAGACGTCACACGCCAATTTAGAAGATTTATATACTTTAAATACAATGATAATATATCTGTGTACAAAAAAATAAGTGATTTTTGGATAATTAAAGCTCTATTTCTATCAGTTATCCCATAGGTCTTTTCGACTACGAGCGACCGCTGCCGTTACGAATGACCGCGCGCCCGATTGAAGGTTCAGAAACAGTTTTCGATATCCGAATTTACCTTTTATATTCTTTCTGTTTCGATCGGTAGAGATTTTAGTCTTCCTCTAAATCAATCTTGAATGACCTGTTTAGAAGTTTTCTAGCCTCTCTTCGGATTCTTTGCAGTTCCGAGTTCCACTGGCGAACTGGCGTTCTGCCAGGGTATTTTATTTACTGGGCACGTCAGTTCGAAACAGCTGGTAATGGCACTGTTCAGATCTCGAAGAGCTTCCTCTACATTTTCTCTCGTTCTGAGTTTGGTTGCCGTTTTGAGAGATTTCCCTAACACCTCCCTGAAGCTTATCCAGCTAGTTTTTCTTGGATTCCTCCTCTCCTGCAAAGTTATGGCTTCGCATTCGATTTGGAATTCTATATATCTATGATCTGAGAGCACCCACTTGGTAACCGCCTTAAAGTGCCTGTTAGATAAAGTTAAGTCGATCACCTCCTGTCTTCTCGAAGTCACAAAAGTGGGCTGTGAACCAACATTGTTAATGATAAGAGCAGGCGGTAGAATAAAATTCATTGGATTGTTTCCTCGCATATCCAGTTAATCTAAACTTATATTATAAAGCTGAAAAGTTTGTTTGTTTGTTTGGTTGAACGCGCTAATCTCAGGAACTACTGGTTTGAATTGAAAAAATTCTTTTTGTGTTGGATAGTTCATTTAGCGAGGAAGGCTTAAGCCTTTATAACATCAGGCTGCGACCATTATTCCTTTTTGAAAGCTTCCGTTGAATGCGCTGCGTAAACGGTTTAAGTTACGCAAAAATCATGTACGATGGAATTTTCTTCTTTAAAAGTTCTAAAAAAAAGTCCGCGACAGCAGTCTATCTATTAAGATTGACTCACTATAACGTTTTTTTATAATATTTATCCTTATCCAAATAAATATGTTATTAATCACTAGTATTTAATTGTGTCCTTGACATCACTTGATTTCAATCAACATCATAGGAGATATCTCTAAAGGGGCTATGATATTGCTCTCCGGACATTTTCGTCAAACGCTTCCCGTCATCTACTGCTGCCGATGAACTTAATGCATACCTGCAATCGTCGTCTTTGTGGCGACATGTCAAGAAGTTGAAATTGACCAGGAACATGAGAGCCGCATTGCAGAACGACCCATCGGCTGCTGAATTCTCGATACAACTGCTGGCACTTGGCAATTTCCAAATTCCTGTTGATTTTTCGACTGGATTGATATCGTTCCCGTCAAATTTTTGCGAGTTCACATCGTCGAAGGAGGAACTTATCACAAAAGCGTTCCCCAGCATTGCACAAAATTATAAAAATCTCGATTGGATTAGTTAACGGGCAATACTATGTGGAGGGAAAGAGGCCATTCCACGACCTATGCGAGAGCATGTGTCAGATAGGTTACAGAACATGATGATAGGAGTCCATGCTATAGCAGCAGCACGCTTGCAGTGCACGGCATCAGCTCGTCGGAGGGGTGGGATGTTGCTGCTTTTCCTTTGCGCACAAAATATAGTGCTAAAATAATAAAAACATTAGAAATGGGAGGGGTGAGGGTGCTCCGTGACTATTCTCTCCTCGATATTTTGAGAATAATCCCTTTTTCACGATCACATGCACATTACTATGAACTAACACATCTTAACAACTTTAAGTTAAACTAGCACATATTTATTAGTAGAAATTCCGGGTTTCTAAAACATATTTGGGGTACTTAATAGCGATAGTGTAAGGTAAGATGTATATTTCATATTTCATATTTCATATTTATTTACCAAGATAATAGTTTCACAGTGAGATTAAATCTCATAATTAGTGAGGGCTTTACAAATATACGAGTAGCTTTAAGAGCTTTAGCGGTAAGTAGATTAGAACTAATTACATACATTAAATGGAAAACATAAATATAGATACATTGATTACATAAGTTAATAGCATTAGTGACATACATATATGTATATTATATTTATAAATCTAATATTATATACATATTATTATATTTATAAATCTATTATTATTTTCACACATCACTGGCCAAGTGTTTAAAAAGTTTATTTTTGAATATGCTTGTGTTTGTGGTTCTCCTTATGGCAAAGAATGTGCGCTCAGATTGAAGGCAATTGAATCTGGGCCTTATCAATATAGCTGTTCTATGTGAGCTAGCGAAACTTAGTCTGCTATGCAAGTACTCCGGCTGTTGGGTCTGCATAATACCGTGCAAGAGGGTAAGTGTTCTAAACTTAATCAGGTTGTCGAGAGTAAGGCCCATTATCTGCAGAGAGTAACTAGATATGTGGTCGTTATATTGTTTTTTAAAGACGTATCTTGCTAGGTTATTGTAAATGACATTCAACTTGCGCCTAGTGTTGTAGTCAACATAGCAAAAAACCTCGCAACCATACATTAGGATAGGTAATAACAGAGATTTAGCGAGTAACATCTTAGTTTTAGTGGGTAGAGAACTTTGTGTGGACCACAGAAGTCGGAGACCACTATACCCCTTTCCAATTGTAGCTGCAACATGATCGGTCCAAGTGAGTGTATCATTGAAGACTATCCCCAGATTTTTGGCCCTATGAACATATTCAATGGGTGACTGTCCTAACAAAATTGGCGGAAAAGTGGATGCATCTAATTGACGCTTATAGATACAAAGGGTCTTTGGTTTTGAGGGATTAAGCGATAAGTTATGTTTGAGAGCCCACTGCTGAATGACTTCTAGATCTTCGTTGATTAACTCAATGGTACTACTTATCATATCCAACGGACAGCACTTAAATAATTGAACATCGTCAGCGAACATGTGGGCAGTACAATGTTTTATGAGTTGGGGGAGCTCGTTTACATAAAGTGTAAATAATAAGGGACCGAGAATGGAACCCTGTGGGACACCGGCAGGTACCCCGAGGAATGATGACACTAGATTTCCTACAGCCACACATTGCTGACGACCCGTTAAGTAGGAATGTAAGAGTTTGACTGACAGATGAGAAAATCGAAAACTATGCAACAGTTTCTTACAGAGAAGAGAATGGTCCACCGTATCGAATGCTTTTGAGAAGTCCAACAACGTCAAAAACGTAGGGCAGTTGGCGTCCAGCCCTTTGCGAATGTCGTCGGCAACTAGTAACAGTGCAGTCTTACAACTTCTTTTTGCACGGAAGCCGGATTGGGCGGAACTCAACAGGTTGTTGTGACTAAGGTGTGCTTGCATCTGCTTTAGAATCGCCTTTTCAAATGCTTTGGATAAAAACGGTAGTATTGCGATTGGTCTATATTCAGGGTTAATCCGGTGTGTCGATTTAGGTATAGGAATTATCTTAGCCCTTTTCCACGAGGAGGGGTAATCACAGGTCGTAAGTATTTGATTAAAAATATGAGTGATATATTTAATTATTAATGTATATGTAAATATATATAATGTTTATTTTAGGTAATATTAAGATAATATATTAAGTAAGAGAAATATTCAAAAAAGGTGGTATTTAAGCAATAAGATTACGTTAAATTAGTTAAAAAAATATATATGAAAAATAATTAAGCCAATGAAATGTTATGTATACAGGTTTGTATGTTTGTGTATATAGTACTCACTTTGATCTCCATGCCGCGACGAAATTTGTGCACAAAGTTCCCGCTGAATGACTAGATGTTTAGGTATACTTTAAGTTATGAAAAAAAAACTTGTCTGTTTCTTTCTAAGCATTAAGCATGTATGTATGTATGCAAAGGAAAATTAAATAATGAAAAAAAAAACGTCTTTTTTTTGTTACGCTAAGTTTAAGGTAGTAGATTCAGATGTTAGATATAAGGGTTAAGTAGATCTTTAAGTATTTAATTAGAAACTGTTACACCAAATTGAGTATCATGCATATAAGCATGTAGCGAGATATCACTTTTTTATATGTAGGTATATATTATGCAGGTATTCCTTGATAATTTTTTTTTTGTTTGGCGATGATGCACACAAATATGTCTTAAAAAGAATTTTGATGAAGGGATGACTTTGTTTGATGAGTAATTTGATGATTTCTTGATTGATGGGTGGTAATGTTTGATGACTTGGCACATTTTCTTCATCAGGTTACAGCTCTGCACATGCTTTTCGGGGTTATGAACCACGTATGAATAGCATGGCGTCACGGTTTTTTTTGTACAGATTCCTCTTGGTCTGGAGTGAAAATAGCTCTACAGATCGGGAATTGTATAGGCGTCAGTAAAATGCAAGTTGCGGAAGCTTTTGGCGCTAGTTGGTTGGACGAGTTTTACCCAAGAATGTGCATTTTAGTGCGTATATCTTATATATAAAATTCTCGTGTCACAATGTCCGTTCCCGTACTCCTCCGAAACGGCTTGACCGATTCTCATGAAATTTTGTGAGCATATTGAGTAGGTCTGAGAATCGGCCAACATCTATTTTTCATACCCTTTTTATACCACTAAGTGATTATGGTGGTCTACCAAAAAGTTTGTATGGGGAAATGCACTTTGGGGAAAAATAAACTGGGTAGAAATCGAGTAGTGACACTACAAACACAAAAAAAATATTTAAAATTTTAAAAGCAATTGTTGTTGTCAATTATTTTAATTATTTGCCAAGCAAATTGTTGTTGTCAACAATTTTGAATTTTTTTTTAAAATATACCTAATAAGTTTGTTTATGTTTGTTATGTTACACAAAGTAACTTTTTGAAACGGAGTCGATACTTTGATTTGTTGGATGGTGTTTGAATCCTTCATTTTTGTTTGTCAAGTACCTACGTTGTTGACATTAAATTAGAATTGCTGCATGTTGTTAAACCGTGCGCATAACAAATTGATTGAAAGAAAATAAAAATTCGAAGTTTCTTTCTTTTGTGTTGTTGTTCGATTCAAAAAAGTCAGGTGACATAGGCGCCTGCCAGGCAACTAGCACCTACCCCTAGCGGAGCAACGAAGTAGCGTAATCGGGCTAAGCAAAGCGCAGAAAAATGTGCAGTCCCTTTAACCACGGAACCGATTGAGCTCAAATCAGGCAAGCTTTTGTATTGACTTGAATATGTTTCTGTGAAGTTTGGTCAAAATCGGTCCACCAAGTTTGACTTGCAATTTTGTTTCTCATCAAAAAAAGACAAGTATTTCTTTTTGTTAGGCGCAGAGAATACCGAGTATTTAGACTCTTGAGCACGGACAACGCCGGGCGGGTACAGCTAGTATATTCATATATTTGTTATGCACAGTAAGCACGCTGGAACGCTCTTCAACTGCACAAAAAAAGTTCCGCGCTATCAAGAAAACTAAATGAGTTCGGGGGACTACCTATAATTTGTTTGCACAGCCTTACCTCAATTAAAAGCAAAGTACATTTACTATGCCGCGTGCAGTGTTGCCGGAGAGAACTATTATAAGGTAGTACTGCAGTCAAAAATGGAAAGTATTTTGAAAAAATAGTAGTACAAATAATTTTTAGTCTTCAAAAAAAATTGTGTACCCAATTTATTTTGCAATTTTTTTTTTTTAAAATGCTTCATTAATTTGCACTTAATGTATTTACCTCCAATCTGTTTCGTTTTTTATCTTTAATGAGAAACAGTTGGGAAAAACTCGTTCTGCCGCTGCGCTGCTGTGCGGAATACAGAACAAAGCACATACAAAATCCCTTGTCAGACGGAAAAGTGTTTCATTAACCCGCCAATGGTGACGCAGATTTGACTTTGATCAATGGTGAAGCCGGTCTCACGCACCGGGGTTTTCAATTGACGATTTTTCGAAACGTGCTACTAATAGTTCATGTTTTTTTTTAATTATGCTCTTTGACAATAAAACAAAGATATTTAATCAATTTAAGCTCTTTTATTTCAAAAATTAATTTCACAAAAAAAATTTATTAGAGCATTAAAAATAACAAAGTATTTAGTAATATATTTTTCAAAATTAAGAAAAAAATAAAAGGTCACATGTTCATTAAGGAAAATAAAGTTTTTTAGTCTTTCGACATTCGGAACTTTTACAAAATAAACAAAAATTTGTATCCTTCCAAACAAAAAATAACAAAAAAATACACCTCAAAAACTAAATTTCTACAGGTAAACAGCTGCTGCCATACGGCACTACGTGTTCAAGACACAAATATTTTTGACATTTGTGGCAATAGTACTTGGATTTTCGTTTTTTTTTTTCATCCACACTCATAGCACCGACCAATTCTTGAAGGACCCGATGTCCCTCTTCATCATCTATATGTAAATAATACAAATAAAAAAAAAAAATAATAAAAAAATATTTTACTTACATACATGGTGACACACGGTCTCACGCACCGGTTAGTAAAAAAAAAATACACAACGTGTGCTCAGCTCACTAAGCAGGTTCGACGTGAACTGATGGTGGGGGACGTGCAATGCGGCAGTTACTCGAAATTGCAACAAAAAACATTAACGGAGAATAAAGTTATTCGATTTTTTTAAAGCACCCGGTCTCATAGACCAATAGGTCACCATGGGCGGGTTAAGGGCATTTTTTAAGACAAATATCTCTGACCAAAACTCTGCTATTTCTAAAGAGGATGTGGTAGGTGTATCAACTTCATCAGCATCAGAAATCTTAACATCGTCGGTTCTTTAGGTAAGGGATTCAGGAACCGAATTTGCAGGAACAGCAGCAGACTCATTTGGTTTTTACCAGCAACAGAAGACACATTGACATTGGCTGGTGGAACTTTTTTTGCCTTTACCGATTTTGATTTGGTCGGTGTATCAACTTCAACAGTAAATACTTTTTCAGCATTTGAAAACTCAATATCTGTGGCTCTTGTAGCAAGTGATTTTGGTTCTAAATTTTTAGGAACAGCAGCAGACTCATTTCTTTTAGAACCTCCAGCAACACAAGACACATTTACAGTTTTTTTTGCCTTTACCGCCTTAAAAGAATCCAATTTACTAAATATGTATAATGCAAGTTTACTTTGAATTATTCTAACAACAATTACAATTAATTTAACAATCGTTTTCATTTTATTGAACTTTACATACAAATTCACGGAGTTCAAACAAAAAAACGACCAACACAATACAATCTCAGGTAACAATAAAATAAATACCGAACTGACAGAAGAAAATTGCATGAAAGATGAAACACAAAAACAAACAAGAAAGACAGTGTGCAAGATAAAAGTGCTGTCAAATTTGCATTAAATTTTAGGTAATTAAATTTACTCGTATTTATGTTGACATTACACTTTGCTGCAAGAGAAGATATTTTAGGTCTTTAAAAAAAATAGGAGTACGAATGTGAAAGGAGGAGTATGGGAGTACGGAGATGTTGAAAGTAGTACAATACTCCTATGGGAGTACTTTCGGCAACACTGGCCCGCGTGCCTTGTGAAAGCACGAGTATTTTACGATAATTCCAATAACCGAGAAAATTTTAATGCGCTTTATATTTTTGGATATTGTCGGTGAAATCTTCACTATTCCTGACAAAAAAAAATTTAAATTTGTTGGAAACAAAGAAAAATTATTAGCACACGCACAGTGATTATAAAAAAAATATCTAACTGATATGTCTTTCGCACGAAGCGATCAGTATAAAGTGTAGCCAAGAAAAAGGGCGCGCTATGCGTTTGCCACTAGTATAAGTACTAAGCAATTTTCTATGTATTAGAAAAAAAAATATAGATCTTGTGTGGATGGCGAAGAATAAAAAAAATACTGGTTATTTGAAATGCTTATT
This sequence comes from Portevinia maculata, assembly GCA_949715645.1. Taxonomy (NCBI): domain Eukaryota; kingdom Metazoa; phylum Arthropoda; class Insecta; order Diptera; family Syrphidae; genus Portevinia; species Portevinia maculata. The sequence goes on along the minus strand of OX454526.1, from coordinate 243,046,451 downwards.
GCACAGCTGGTGAGAATGGTCGAAAAGCAGTGTTCGTCGAAAGTATCCGGTTTGTGTCTTTAAATGTGTTGTTTGCAGTTATATTTTTGAATAGGTGGAGTATATTTCCGAAATTAATCATTTTCCTTTTATTATTTTTATTTGTTGAGTACGCCACAACTAGCAGCGAATAATAAGGACGTCGATAGCTTGAATTTCAGTATTCAAAGTCAAATCGCTGGAGAGTTCGTACAAATCCGTTGACAGCATGACCGTCAAGGATGGAGTGACCAACTATCCGACGGAATTTTTGAACTCGCTTGATGTGCCAGGAACTCCGACGCATAATTTGCAGCTGATGGTGGGATCGATCATAATTCGAATTCAGTTCCCCGTTCGATTGGCTTTTGCGATGAAAATCCATAAATCGCAAGGCCAATCGTGGGATTAATCTTGAATTTGCCTGTTTTTCGCACGGTCAGCTGTACGTTGCCTGTTCGAGTGTTGGCAAACCATCTTCGTTGTTTGTTTTTCGTTCTCTATTGATTTCGATTGCACTCAAATAAATCACATTGAAATTAAAGCTATCTGTGTTTTATTATCACTACTGGAGTTTATCTGAAGGCGTTAAATTGGGGCGACATGAAGTTCGCCGTGTCCTCTAGTAATTAATAATTGTTCACACAGTAATTTGATTGAATATTATAAAACGTATTTGTATGCACGAAAAGTCGTTGATCAGTATGAAACTTACCGATGTATGCAACATTTTGCTTCAGTTAACGTTTTAAGTCAAAATACTCATAGTCAAAATAACGAGGAATTAAACAACTTATAGCAGAGCTTCAATTTGCAGCTAGTTTGGTTTTCTTATTGCACTCAACTTGCAACAAGTTATTGCACAGATTTTTTTTTTGTTTTAAGTTTCATAGTTGAATTTTGTTAATTTTTCATTGAAATGATATTGTTGGCTTCTTTAATTACAAGACAACATAATGACCTTTTGTGTTCATTTTAGTTATAATGTTATCATTATCAGTTGTATCCATCTACAGACGAAATATTGAAATGACCCCACTTTTCCATATTCTTCGATGAAAGTCCCGCTTTAAACGACAACAAGAATGTCAATTGATCACCAACGTTATATGAAGTATACTTTGTAGATCTGTCAATGTTTATCTTGGGATCAAGTTAATCTATACATAATTAATGGCGTCTTTCAGAGAAGTCCCTTATATTCTTGAATAAGTTAAATCAAAATTCTTATTTTTTTTATCCCTCTATGATGACCTGATCTACATCACAACTCTCTTAAGAATAGAAATAAAAAAATGTCCATACTTACTTACTTAACGAGCGTTACCCGTGGAGAGCCTCTGCCTGAGACAGTGTCGCCTTCCACCATCCGTGGTCCCGGTCTCGCTGCTTCTAACTATCCATACCAATCGTTCTGGCATCCGCGATGGCTTGGTCATTAAAATCGAGGTTCGGTCTTCCTTGTCGTCCATTTTCAACATTTGTATACAACTGTCAATTTTCTTCTCACTTAAATCTATATTAGAAAGGAAACTCTCTGAAAAGATGAAATCTTGCTATCTCTCAGCACACAAATTCGCATCACAAGCATGTCCTTATTAAATATGAGAAAATTGTATACAGCAGTCAGTTTCGAAACTACACTGAACAAAAAAGAAACATACCACCGAATCTCATCAAATCCTCAATGAGACCTAATTTCGTGGTTTCCGTTCTCTATCACCTACAAAGATTGTTATGACACGAAAAATGCTCCATAAAGTCCTCATGAAACACTTGAACTAGGTATAAACCCCAACCTGACTTTTGTACCAAAATAAAAATAACAAATTTGTTATTCGAAAAGTTCATGGAAGTGGACCCTTAAAAAAAGTCAGAAAACTCGTCACTCTCACTCCCGCCAGCGTATCTACAAAGTGCTTATTGGAATCAACTTTATTACAGCACCAGAGTGCAGAACTGTCAAGTTTTTTCCACAGTAAATAAACCACCAGCTACTAGCATCCTGTACCTACTCCTTTCGCGGTCAAAAGTGAGGCAAACAATCTGGGAACTCACTCGCCCACTTATGGCGAAATGAAAGTGCGCACTCGGAAATTATTGGTGGTTCTTTTGTATTTTTTGTGTCCCGTTTTGTTTTGTTTTGATTATATTTTATGTAAATTAGTACAACAAAACAAACAATAAGCTAAAATCACAATTTAGGACGAGGTAAATAGATACATACAATTAAAGTGAAGTTAAGGTTGATTAATGAGACAATAGGGGATGGCGGCACAGCAGCCCTTAAACGTCTGTTAATATTAATTTTCCATTTCACTGAAGTAGTTTTCACCAAGTAGTTCCAAAAACAAAAGAAATTACCTTAAAATTTTCCAAGGAATTATTTGTCACTTAGCGCAATTTTGATGAAATGAATAGTTTTTTTTGTTTTTGCCACTTTGAGTGTATGTGCAATGCTCATAAAAAATCTACCTGTATTTCGCATGCAAAAAAATAGGAATTCCAGAGAAGAAAAAAGGTCTAGTTTTCATTCACAAGCAGCCATAAAGGCTCTTGACGCCTATGTCATCAAGTCAAAACTTGTGTGGAAATGCCGACACGGACTGAATAAACTAGGCAAGGACAACATAATTTCCATCTGCTGGTTACCTGAGCATGTTGGCAGGGGCAGAGGAACCCTTCATAGGTCCTGAACCGTTCTGAGGGATAAGAGAACACACTATACGCGAAGAGTTCAGGAGACTGGAGGAAGAAACAAGTGCCAAAACCTTTCTCAACCTCCGAGGTCTGAGGCAAGGGAAGAAACTTTTAGAAAATTATAACCAAAAGAGATTCAAAGCTTGTATCAGCCTTAACGAAAACAACCTTAGAATGGAAAAAATTGAAAGTATGGATAAGTAAGATGCATAACGATTCTTTATTCTTATAACTTTAGTTATACCGCAACCAATTTGTTTCTGTAAGATTTTTAATCAGAAAACCAAAGGAAAATGCGCGGACAGAAATACCACCTCCGCCGCCACAATCTAAGGAAAAAAAACAACAAACGGACCAAAAAAGATCTACAGTACCTATTAAAGTTAAAAAAATGCAACAAAAAGAGGTCATCTCCCAGGAGCTAAAAACAGAGAAACCGAAAGCGATGAACCCTGGGTGAGTAAGAAAAGAGTTCGTTTATTCCACCCGAAGTCGTTAGAACTTTTTAAGTGGGTGGAACAACAAATTGGACCTGACTACACCCCAAAGCCGTTCTGAAGGGAGGGTAAAGTGGTTTTACCCAATGACAAGCCGCAATTGCTGCGGCGTGACGAATTACAGCAACTTATCAAACGAATTAATAATTTAAGGAAACGACCGAAAATAGAACACTCAGTACAGAAACAGGTTCCAGGCTAACATAAATCAACTGAAAACGCCTCAGCTGCGAATAATAATGTTTTTAATTGAGCATAATTTGCCATTTTCTTTGATAACGGCACTTATTGTATTGATTAAAGCTGTGACTCCTGATTCTGAAAAGGTCAAAGGATTTAAATTGGGTTTTCCACCAAGGCGACTGAAACCACTAACACACTTTCCTTAGAAGAAGGACTGGAGGAAATTGGAAAAATTCTTAGACACCAACGTTTGCCCCTTATTATTGATGAAACAACGGATGTCAGCACAGCCGATTGCCTGGTTTTGGTTGCAAGATACTTTGATTTTGTCGGGGGTAGAGTAAAAGACAGGTTTCATGGATGAATTAAATTAGATAATTTTCAAGAAATGAAAGTTCCGTTCAGTAATCATCGGACAATGCTTCGGTCATGATTGGAAAGATGTCCGGAGTCCCATCTCGAGGGTCTAACAGGGATATATGTACAGTTTCTTGGCACATAGTCCCAAAAGACGATTGAACTGTTCACAAAATTCTTAGGGTGGCTTCAACCAGGTGGCTCTCCTTAGAGAAAGTCGTCTCGAGATTAATTGAGCAATGGGGTCCTCTACAACATTTTTTCTTGACTTCGAACTAGAACGAATTGCGGATTTGGCTCACAATATTAGTCGTCAATTAACCGAAATAAATTGAACATATCTATCTTTGTTATTTGGCATATGTGTTAAACTTGACAAACAAGATGAATATTTAATTTCAGGCTGAAGCGCCAAAAGCAAATACCTTATTACCAACGATTAAGATGTATTTCAAATCTATAATTCCGAATTTCCTTAAGGAATTTAAAGGTAATGCATTACAAAATAATATTGATGTTGGTGATGAAAAGATTTATTTGAGTGTCGACGATATTTTGGGGCAAAAGCGGCAATCATTATAAATAAAGGTACACCTTCGAAACTAAACGTTAAAAAATTAAAATTAAATGTCGTGAGTACTACATAGAAATATGGAAGCATGTGTTATACCAAACAGATTTTCATGATGTTGTATTGATGTCCATGAGAGGTATTAACCCCAATAACCCAGAACTAACCCTAGTCCCTTTAATGACATTATTTCCAAATTTGACAAATGAATCGGAGACTGAATCCGTCGACGAAGAATGACGATTACATATTTCTTAATTAAGCTCTTGTGTCCAAGGACTTGCGCGTTGATACATTTCACGACAGTATTTTCAACATACAAAACGCATTAAATGTTTCCATTGATGATTGATGATATATTTATTTATTGGAAAACTTATTACATTTTCACATGGTAGTGCAACTGCTGATATAAAGTTTTCTGAAGTTAGTTTAATCAAAGATTAGAAGCGGAACTCCCATTATACAGGAACCGTAAACGTTTTTTTGACGGAAAAGAGTTAATGACGTCAACTTTGCCAAAAAATGGGAACCATCAAACAATTTGACATCCAAACAGTGGCGGACTAAGCCCGTCAGAGGCTTGGGGCGGCAAAGCTGAATGAGGGCCCCCAGCTTTAAAAAAAATGTAGTTTTACAAGCTTTTTATACAGTTCACATTTTTATGTATAAAAAAGTGTTCATGTTTATCTCGTTAAAATCTTGCAAGTGAAATTTAAATTCGAATTAAATTATTTAGGCTAAATAAACATACATACCTACCTACAATATGGAATGGATATGGGTGAGGAAAATAAAATACAAATCGATCGACAAAAAAAAATTGATAAAATAAATCAAAGATAGTTTTTTTTATTTTTTGTAGCGTGTTACATGTGTTTTCATGCCTTCAATTTACTGAACTCCTCAATAACTCCTCAATAACTTTCTTTCTATTGAAAGCACGGCTAGATTAACCAGTCGCTCTGGATCCATTGTAGATCGAAGGTAATTTTTAATTAATTTAAGTTTCGAAAATCACCTCTCGCATGATGCAACCGAGATTCAAATGGTCAAGAAGTATTGAAGAATGAGCGATATATAGGGTAACGATTCACTGAAGTCCCATTTTATTATAAATTGAAGTATTTGGGTGGCCCACAAGACCGGAGGCCCGGGGCGGGCCACCCCTTTCGCCCCCTGGTTAGTCCGTCACTGCCTCCAAATACAAGAAAAAATGTAGTTATTATTTTTAAGTTGTTTTAAATGAACAACCATATCTTACAATTGCTACCACGTGAAGTGGACGGCTACATTTTATTTATTTGTTCTTTAAATCCGCAACATTTTTTTTATTTTTATGTATTTACTTGGAAAAATGATTATTATTTTGTATTATATTTTGTTAAAGTATTATATTTTATTTTGTTATTTTCTAATATATTTTTAATTATTTTAAAGAAATCTTCTAATAAATATGAAGAGTAAATGACTTTTAGAAGTACAAATTAAAACATGTACAGTTTAAGTCTTAAAAAAAAAACTTTATCATTCCGGCAGAGTAAACTGCCTTTACAAAAATCAGAATACAATTCAATTATTATGACTTAAAATTCTATCTAAAATACTACGTTAATGATGACCTAAGCATCCCCATCGAGACGATTCATTCCCACAGGTGCTCGCTTATTACAACGCGCACGTGATTGAATGCAGCTTGTTGTTTGATGTCGCAGACGCGTTTTCAGCATAATGTTCTCGTGGGATAATAACATGGTTGTTCATTATGCTTTTCATCATAATTGTCGTTAACTTACATACATTGGCGATCACAAGGATGAGGCCATACATTTTGCAATCGATTTTCAGTCTTTATACCTGTGGGAAATTGTATACCCAGAAACTTTTACTACCTGGGAACAGGTACATATTTTCATCAGTAAGTCAAATAATTGAAGGGTAAATAAGAAACGTCCGCTGGAATTTCCCAAGATCAAAGAATGAACTACTTGAAAAGCATATAAAAGATGCCTTCTCGGACCGTTGCTATGCTGGCTGATACTCCGCTGTTGGCCCTTATTTTAGTCACTGGTAGAGTAGCATTTGATTCAAGCCTTTTTGATTTTGCCCATAGTGTTGTGGATCCGCAAAATAACTGTTTACACCAGTCTTACTTCTATTAGGAATAACTGCAATTTCTCGGCCTGAGAGTCCTAACTCCTTGAAAGCATATTTTTTTCTCTTTCTGTCGCTGTCAAAGTCTTTCCGAAACCCATTTTGTTCAACTAAATAATAACAAAAAACATAGGGACGGGCTACAGTCCGCTTGGGCGAACTGTTGGATACCCTATTCTTATTCCTATCCCTCATAAGTGGGCGTGACAAAAGTCTAAGTATGGTTGAATTGTTAAGAACGCTCTACATATTTTGTTATATAACATTTAAAGGATTTTATAAAAAAAAAACGCTCCCTAACTCAAACTTGGGTGTTTCAATAAAATTGTTTTATTTAATTGTGGGCGTGTCAGTAGGCGGATTTAAAAAAAATTAACACATGAGCATAAAGGGCCCCTAGAGAGTATATATTATAAATTTCAGCTCCCTAGCTCAGACTTTGGATTTTCAAAAAAATTGTTTTATTTATTTGTTGGCGTGTCAGTGGGCGGATTTTGAAATTTTTTTATTGCGAGCAGTTTTAGGAGTCCTAGATCATATATAAAAAATTTCAGCTTTCTAGCTCAAAATTCGATTTTTTCCAAAATTTTGTTTTTTTGAGTTTGTGGGCGTGTCTGTGGGCGGATTTCAAAAATTCGTAAACTTGATTATTTCGGGACCCTAGAGAGTATATGGTTAAAATTTCAGCTCTCTAGGTTCAGTTTAAAGGCCTAATTTTTGCCGGGAGATATTTTTATTTTTAAAAATTCCGCCCACTGACACGCCCACAATTAAATAAAACAATTTTATTGAAAAAACCAAAGTTTGAGCTAGGGAGCGTTTTTTTTACAAAAGCTTCGTTTTTTTGATAAAATCCTTAAAATGTTATATAACAAAATATGCAGAGCGTTCTTAACAATACAACCATACTTAAACTTTTGTCACACCCACTTATGAGGGATAGGAATAAGAATAGGGTACCTATCCAACAGTTCGCCCAAGCGGACTGTAGCCCGTCCCAAGTAGTTCGTTGTTTGATCTAGGGAAATTCCAGCGGTCGTTTCTTATTTAGCCTTTAATTTTAGTAAAAGTTTCTGAGTGTAGAATTTCCATCAGGTATAAAGACTGAAAATCGATTGCAAAATGTATGGCCTCATCCTTGTGATCGCCAGGGTATGTATATGTTTATTTTGCCAATGCTTCCCTTTTTCTTTTTAAGTCATAATAAATTGATATTTTCATTAAAGATACATTTTCTTAACAAATTTGGGTTTTTCCTTTCACAGTCTTTAGACTTTTCATTTTTAAGTGAGGTGACGACTGTATTTGTTTGGAAATGTGTATCTATTGGTATGATGATGGTTAGAAAGCAGCCTGAGTCTTGTCTCGATCGACGTTCGAGCAAGATATCTTGCGGAAGGAGGGTTTTATTTGCAATTTTTATTGAAAACTCTCTTATGTGTCACGAAGAGAAAAAATTTCCATTATTTCAATTAACACGTTGAGTGCCACCATACAATCCGAAAAAAAATCCCCACAGGAAACAGCATTTTTTTTGTATTAATATTTAGATTTTAGCTATTAGAATCGGATCAAATTTTTTTTAAATTTTATTTGCTTCTCTATACCTGAAATTTACCGTAATTATTTTGCGGTGACACATTGGTTTCACGCGGCCACCAGGTAAGAAGAAAATCCCGAAGGGCCGCGTGATGCCAATGTGTCACCGCAAATTCGAACAGGAGAAAAAGATTTCAGTAAGTGTTTTATTATTCTTTTATTATATGGGATTATTCTTATAGCCTAATGGGATCAAGTGATTCTTATTTGGGTTGGAGTAAAAATTCAGAAAAAGTGTAAAATGTAATAAAGTGGTAATAAAGTGTAAAGTGATACAAATACATATCTTTTTCTTCGGGCAACATTCTGATTTCGTTCACAAACTGAGCTAATGAGTTGAGTTAACGAGTTGAGCTAATGAAATGAGCTATGATTTGAAAATGCATTTCAAACACTGATAGGTAGTTTTCCTGGTGGCAAAAATCTGCGAACTAACAACAGTTGTATTGTAGCAATCAAATTGAGTTTACAAATTTTGAAAAATGTCGTACGAGAAAAGAGAAAGGCGCTTGAACACGATGATCCAAGAATTAATGTCGGATGAAGAAACAGGAGAAGCGGATACATTTGAAGGAGATGGCTTATCAGACGAATACCAACCGGATTCCCAAAGTTTCAATTCCGACTCCGAATCGGATTATGAACCTCCAGCAAGAAAAGTCAGACAACAACTACGAGTATCTGATTCAGTGCCATCAACTTCTCGATCTGCCGTATCAATAGATCAGCTTCAAGAACCAGTGTCACCAGAGTCTGAAGACAGTATCCAAGTTCTCAATACTGTGGATGAAATAATAGACGAAGTAGTCGGATTCGAGTGGCAAACAGCAACCGGGCAGCATCTAAAGGACATACCATTTAGTGAACCAACGCATGGTTTCAATGTTCCACTTTATGAGCATTATAACAAGTCCCCCTATGAATTCTACAAAATGTTTGTATCAGATTCCATCATACAATTTATTGTAAGTATTTTTCGAAAAGTGACTAACTGCATTTCTGAATAAACTATGAAGCAATAACTATAATTTTGTTTAGGTGGATGAAACTAATCGGTATGCTGAACAATGTCTTCCGCCCGTTCAAAAGCACGCATATTGAAGTGGACACCAACGAACTCCAAGGAAATTGAACAGCTTCTGGGTATCGTGATATGGATGGGCTTATGCTCTCTACCAACCCTTCAATCATACTGGCGAAAACACAAGCTATACAGGACAGCTATTTCAAAAATAATGGCCCGAAATCGTTTTCAACTATTGCTAAAAACCTTACATTTCTCCATTAATGAAGAAGTTACCGAAGACAGGTTGAAGAAATTGACACCACTTTTGAGTAAACTACGGGAGACGTTCCAGAGTGCAATAACACCAAGCGAGTACGTTTGTATAGACGAGACACTTGTTCCCTTCCGGGGAAGATTGTGCTTCCGACAGTACATTTCCAACAAGAGACATAAGTTTGGAATCAAACTTTTCAAATTATGTCTGAAGGATGGCTATACATTTGACTTCCAAGTGTATTGTGGCAAATCAAAAGATGGCAACACAATGGTACCATCAAAGGTTGTAATGGAAATGATGGAAAATCTTTTGGACAAAGGACGTACTCTATGCACGGATAACTACTACACATCTGTAAGCTTGGCATGCTCCCTCCTGCAGCGCAAAACCCATCTTATTGGAACATTGAGATCAAACCGAAAATTCAACCCGAAACATGTTATTGAAAAAAAATTAAAAATTGGAGAATCTATTGCTGAGGAGTGCAAGCAAGGCATTGTCGTTCAAAAATAGAAGGATAAGAGAGATGTACTCATGCTCAGCACAAGATACGGAGGTGAGATGATAAGTATCCACAAAAGAGGCAAAGAAAAGCTAAAGCCCAAGAACGTACTTGAGTACAACAAATATAAGGCATATATTGACTTGTCAGACCAACTGAAGTCATACAACACCGCACTTCGACACAGTGTGAAGTGGTATCGAAAATTAGCGTTTGAGCTATTGACGGGGACGGCAGTTGTAAACGCTCATATTGCATTTAGAGAGATTACAAACAACAGAATGACCATAACCCAATTCAAGGAAGAGATTGTTGAGGGTTTGCTAAATACTGAAGAGGATGAACAACGAGTAGGTACAAGAGGAGAACGAGCCAGAACATCGACTAGAAGATGTTACCCGTGCTAACAGGCGTAGATGTGTCACCTGTTACCGGAAAATAACTGCAGAATCGGGGAGAGCATTTGCATCAAGAAGAACACCACAAACCACATTGAAATGCACTGCTTGCGACAAACATTTTTGTTTGGAATGCTTTTTTGATATGCATAAGGCTCAACAAATAAAATAAATAAATTCTTGAATATTTACTTGTATATATCTATTCTTATAACCCAATTTTTGTGCTCTAATAAATATAATGTCTAAAAGAAAACTTTATTTTGTATAGCAAATTCAAAGCTCCGTATGGTGACACACTGGTCTTATAGCCGAAAACCAAGGCAACTCTCACAGTCTCTTGTATGTGTAGTTTTCGATGGTATAAGATTCAATAGATGTTGTGTGTGCAATATAATGCTGCGTAGACAAATGTGTGTGAACCTACTGTGAGACCGCTCTGGTCTCACGCGGCACAGGAGTCCCGAATTCGTGTGAGACCACTTTGGTCTAATATGGCACTCAACGTGTTAATACACTGCCTACCTTATCATCTTGAAAACCTATCTTATATTATCCTTATCTATACGCTTTACCTATACCTACAGTATCATTAAAAGGGATATTTTTACATGCATCTTACTTGTGACGTTTTCACTCCTCTTTGAAACCGTTGAAAATCTTTATGACCATTTCCAATAAACAACTGTACTGTTGGTCGCGACCTCTCAAGGCAAGTTGTTGCTACATAACATATGCATAGGTACATATGGAGGCAATTACTTTTCAACCAATAGATGACTCTCTGGTGTCCAAGAAATGATTTATGATCGAATTGCGTCGTCTTATGCCGCATTAAATTGAGAAAACAATTTATTTTGCCACCGATTACGACGACACGCTCTGCCGAATGATGTTACCGGTGGGATAACATTTTGCATGGCTCTGGCTGTGTGTTTAGGTGCTTTATATTTTTTGCATTTCACATTCGATGAACAGCAATGAAATTTGGATTTATGTAACATGGCGACAGCAGCAAAAAAAAAGTGACGGAACGAAAAATAAAATTATAATCGAAATTATGATAATAAAAAGTTTCCTGCCGGTTGGTCGGCCGGAAAAGGAAGCTATACTGCGGCAATATCTACATGTACCTAGTACATACAAGTATCGTTGATTTTTTTTCTCTGCTCTTTTCGGTTCGTAACAGCGGAATTTATAACGAAGATGGATGAATTGAAAAACATGAAATCAAAGTTCGTGCAAGAACGTTGGAGACGATAGACGATAGGCAATTATTTTGTTATCGTTTCAGTGCGTAAATTTGATTGAAAGGTGAATCCAATAAAAATGTATCCACATCCACAACGCTAGTGTTCTCTTTGTCAAATAAAAAATTAAAGCAATTATTATGTGGATGGACTTAAAGCATGAGTGTGTTGGTGGTATCCTAAATTGGTTCGTTCGTATACCTACATCTTATTTATGAAATGTTATCTTAAAACTTTAGAAAGATGAAATTATTGATCGATCTTCAGGAAAAGTTATAAATTTGAGGGGAAGCTTCATAGCCAGGTATCTGTTGAGGGGTGTATACCTACTTCATCAACTAAATTTGTTTTAAGTTATTAAGCTTAAAGATGGGGGAGAGTACGATAACTCAGGCGACAAAGTTTAACGACAGATTTGTGTAGAACAGTTATTTACAAGCATTTTTTTTACTATGATAAAAGCCGGTTTTATCATCTTGTTTTTAAATCAAGTGATTTTCATGAATAGTTTTTAAAAAAACGACAGTCAGTTCAACTTTTTCCGGTAGGTATTGATCTTCAGCTTATAGTACAAATTGTTGCAGCTGCGATTTTGCTGAATTGTTATATCAACTCTTCACTTACCAATTTGTTAATTTATCGGGTAAAGTGAGTTAGTTAGGACCTCAAATATTGAAACTCTTTCAGTAAAATCAAGTACCTACCTAAACCTATTCACGGTATGTACGCAAGATCAACACAAGTTAGTTGAATTTGCAGCGCCAACTGCGTAGCAAGCAAATGATATTAGCAGTTGTTTCAACATACTTGTGTGTTGGTAAAACAGCTTCTCTTTTAAAATGAACTCAGCTGATTAAATCAACCGAACAACCAATTTTTTTGGTTTTCACCGCTTTATGCGGCCTTTTTGTCTGTATCTGGAAAAAAGCTATAAAAAGAAACATCCACATATTTGTTCAATCCGATTTATTTTTTATTTCAATAGTTCACATTATGTTCATTTCATACATAGGTTAAGTTAATAAGGTTTATTTATGAATACAGTAGTTATAAGAAACAAAAACATTTCAAATAATGCAAATAATTAATGTAGGTATAGATGTTCCGGGCTAGGTAAGCCTGTAATAAGTTGTTGAATGAAGGAGATGTCTCCAATTATTGTTGCGCTGAAAATGTTTTTTATTGAAATGTTAACACCTTTCTATAATATATATATAATATATAATAATAATTTCCTTATTTGACTAACTTGGTCCGATCAAAGTATATCCCTGGATAGCTAAACTTAATTTGAAGTCCCATTGTAAGTAATCATTCGTCCTCCAGACTACGAATTGAAATACTAAATTTTTTTTAAAAAGCCCATCATAAATTGTTAAAAAAAAGTACATAGAACGAAGAAGTGTTATTTTATTTATTAAGTAAAAGTAAAAATCTTGGTAAAAATTAATTTGAACATTTATTACAAATGTTGTATTGTGTGTTCTCCACAAATGGCCTTGTTGCAGTACCGGCATTTGTTGTTTGTCATCCTGCGTATCCTCGATGGGCAAAAAGAGCCAATTTGTCGTTTATTACTCTCTACTTGAGACCAAATTTGTTGAACCTCTTCAATATTTAAAATATCTTGTATACTTGATTTGATATCACGCCTCAAAGTAGTTGTATGATAACGCTCTTTTAACCAAGGCTCCACCAGACCATTCGCTACTGCAAATGCGAAATCCCTCCGGTTCATTAGTTTTTGCGGCAGTCTTATCATATTAACGAGTTAATTATGGATATACAAATTTAGAATGCCATAGAACAAGCATAGGTTTTACGACTGGTACTCATCATTAAGCACATTTGGTCCACAGTATCTACCGCTCCTTTTGTGCTGTTATAAAATTCAACGATTTCTGGCTTGTCCGAAGTAGAACCAATTTCTGCTGCCCTGGGAAGGAAGTTAAATGTCAGAATGCTCAGAGACGCTGTCCGAGTCCATATTGAATCTTCGGTTACGGTTTTCCTGTACAGCGATGAAGTTTTCATCAGAGTATTCTGACATATCTTCCTCACTTTCGTCTGTTCCTACATGCTCTTCTATACTTTATCCAACAAAAATTGTCAGTACGGGCCTTATGGAGGAGCTTTTTTTCTACCAGTGGCACTCAAAGGCAAGAATTGCCACTGAAATAAAAACCAAACCACTGTCATACCAAGGAATTGTTGTTGTAATTTTCTTAAAATTCGCATACACCCCACCACAACCAGTCTCCCAAACAGCCGAATGGGAATGAGCATGATCGTCTTGTGTTCGCTTGCTATTATCATCCACCAAAATAAGCATAAGTGTGTGACTGAAGCACATCAGAAGAGTATTACCATCTCTACAGTGAAGCATATCATTAAGGGTATTTCTATGGATTTTGTCAAAGAACTTTCGGTTTTGGTGCTTTTGAGAACGAATTATTACGTGGGGTGTTGCCATTCGGTTTTAATTTGATTGTAGATATTTGTATTGTACAGCTGCACAAGTGCAGTTTTTTTTACCATCTGTTTAGGTATATGACATTGCGTCGTGGTTATATAATTTTGTATTCTAATCGCCTGATTGTGTTTATAAGGCGGAAACAATGGTTGTTATCTAAATCGCTGATAGTGCATCTAAGCAATTGGTTTACTTCATTGTTTATATGAATAAAGAGAAACATGGCTACAAAGTCTTCAAAGGATCTAAGTGTAGAAAAGAAAAAACAAATTGTTGATGCAACTGCAAAATTCTATGGCCTTTTTAAAAGTAAATCGGAAGCCGTAGGAAATGCAGCTAATATGTTTTCTGTTACGGAACGCACCAAAGAAGAAAGATGAATCCGGTATCAAGAGCAAGGTCGATGATTTTGCCGAATGTGCCATTAGGCAGATAGTCCATCAGCTTTTTTTTATGGATAATGACTTTCCAACGCTAGACAAGATTTTATTGGAAGATCAAAACAATGCAAATATAACAAAAATAAGCAGATCAACTTTGCATACAATATTACAAAAAGATCTCGGACTTAAATTCGTCAAACGTCAGCGAAAGAATCTGTTGTTGGAAAGAAGTGACATTATTTCTTGGAGACGAAGATATTTACGCGAAGTAAAAAAAATTAGAGAAAAGAAAAGAAAAATTTTCTTTTACTGATGAGACCTGGCTCAACGAGGAAGTTCTACAGGTTTCATTTCGGGAAAAACCGGAGACTACCACGAGGACATGAACGCTGATATGTACGAGAAATGGTTTAACGATATTTTAATACGCCTGGAACCCAACTCCGTCATAGTTTTGGACAATGCTTCCTATCATTCCAGAAAGCACCATCCACTTCCACGAGAAAAGATGAAATAAAAAAGTGGTTGAGGTCAAATGCGAAAAGTTTCGAGGCCAAGTATGAAACATACGTCGTGGATGAAATGTCTCAAAATGCGGGACATAAAGTGCTTCGCTTGCCGCCTTATCACTGTGACTTTATTCCAATAGAATTGGTTTGGGCTCAAGTGAAAGGGGTTGTAGCAAGCCAAAACAAGTCATTTAAAATGGCTGAAATAAGAGATTTACTAAAGACATAATTACTCATCGGATTAGTTGAGTAGTGATATTCGAAATTAGTATTTTATGTTTTACAATATTTATAATGAATAAATTCGATTACAGTGATATATTTTTCGTTTTGATTTTTTTCTTATGTTACGAAATTTATATATTTTGTTGGTCTACTGGAGATACCCTTAAAAAAACGCGCTTATTATTATCTTACCAGAAAAGGAAAAAGATAAACGGAATTTATTTCATTCCGCAATATTTTTATTTTAAATTGGAAGATGGTAACCCTAATAGAATTGCTCTTTAAATTATGGCGAAATATCATAAACACTACGTCAACCCTGTGAGAGCTTTTAAGAGGCACCGATTTATGTAAGTCATTGCAACCAGACTGAGGGACAAACATCCTATTTTCCCTGTACTGGCAATTTTTGTTGGATAGAGTATAGGAATTGCATTTTGAATAACGAAATTCAAATCATTGACATCCTTATTTGTCACTGCCAAATCGCACGTCAACAATCGTGGTTCACATAGTTCTGGACTATGTTTGGGAACACATTCGTTATGATTTCCTCTTGTATTGTGTTGAAATTGGCCATCATTATGTCAGAAGTCTTGAATAACCGAACCAAAGCATTTTGTTCCTGAAGAAGTTCTTGCAATTCTCCAATGATCTGACGTTCTGACGTTTCATAGCACGGTTAAGCGCACAACGCTGATTAATTTCGGTATCAGAATTGAAAACGAAATAAATTTTAAGAAATTTGTGTTCTTCATTCGCTGGCGGCAACAATGATCCGGTTCGATGGTGAATTTGCTCTGGAATCTGTATAGTTGGTGGCAAGGTCAAAATGGGTAAGTATTGTTGGTCCACAAAAATCCAATTAGAGACTTATTTGAGACGAAATTAGTTCAAATGGCGGATTAAATTCACCTTCTTCAACAATATTCGAATTTGAAATAAACAGCTGTATTTATGGGCATTCTTCAAGAAATGACTTGGTTCTGGTAAGCCGCCGTAAAGCAAAGAGCGCAATGGTTCTGGTTGTTGAGTCAACGGTGATAATTTAACTTTTCCATCTGCAGAACACAATCCTGGTGTCTCCAATTGAAACTTTGGCGCATGGAAATATTGGCAAATCAGATCCATGGGCTCAATCATAAGTCATAACACGCGGTAGTCCGTTGGAGTGAATCATGCAGTCGTATGGGAAAGCGGCGCGATGTTATTGGTCATTCACGGAACTTTTTTTCACTCGACAATTGGCGTTTGATTCAGCTCGACGATGCTGATAGCTTTTCTACTGAGTCCATCCTGCACGAATTCGTGATGCATGTGCTGTTCATTCGCTTCGAGGTATTTGATTTCCAATTTTTAATTTGAATTTTCGTTTAAAATTTTCCAACATCGAACAGCTGCAATCGGACGATCCGTTCTCTGGTTATGAGCGGTCTTATGTATGCCACTCTGCTGTATATAGAAAAAAAAATCGTTTTACTTGTAATGTAAAATGACCCGTTTTGCATTTGATGTCTGTTAGGTGGTAATGCTTGTAGATGTAAATAAATAATTAGATACAAAAAATTTATTTTTTTCCGATATAAGAAGAAGAAGAATGTATCATAATGCAATTGACTGGAATCCAATACAAGGACCCATGACTTTGTATATAAACTTTAGTTTAGAGTTTATATACAAAGCCACATATAATGTATTTCAGGAGTAAGCGCCATATACGTATAACAATTTGATCTATAAAAGTAAAGTCCTTCCCTCGCAGTTCTAACGTGAATTTTATTTTTACATTTACATTTATTATAATTTTATTTAGCAGTTTGCCATTTAAAAATTTACAATTAACAATTAACAATTTATGATTAATACATATACATACAAAATGTTAATGATTTGTGTTGACAAACAGTGGTATTTCACGTTTAAATTTTTTAAAATTTGTTTCATTTTTAACATTACTAGGTAGTTCGTTATATACTCGTATATGCGAAGACCTTTATAAAAAAGCATATTTTGGGTTCTATTATTTCTAAACAACTGCATATTAAAATCGTTATTGTTACGATGATTGAATGGTTGGAAACTTGCTCTAAACGCAAGTCTACTGCCTTTTTATATACTCGTACACTCTATAGTACTATCATCAACACGAATTTGAAAACGACGACTTCGAGCGAGTCAGCAACGAAGATGGTGGCATTTGAAGGTTTGTGTCTAATGTCTCTTTATCGAATCATTCTGATATTATGTAAGTATTTGTTTTTCTTTTGTAAGAAGGAGCATAGACATTTTTGTTGCACACAGGCAGCACAGCACAGGTAGCATGTATGATCTCGCATTATCGACTCTCTGGTCATGACATATGATTTTCATTCTTATGGAAGTGTAAGCATGTATTTCAAATTTCAAATTTATTTATTCTCTTCGGTGAAATTATCTTATATACATGTAAGGATAGTTTTAATATAGAGATTAGAATGCATTGATTCTTAGCAACTAAAGTAATTCAGAATGGAATAAATTCATATGGAAGTGAACATTGGTATGAGAAAAATATGAGCGGAAAAAAAAACTCAACGGATGCAAAAAATAACAATGTGGTAAAATCACCTTACAACTACTTAAAAATATCTTAAGCTATATTATTATCTAAAATAGAGAGTTTATAAGTAAACTGTCATGGGTTAGACATTTATTCTCGAAATTCCTTACGAGTAAAGACATTTAGGATTTAATTGTTGGAATATTTGTTATATCATGCAATGCTAGCGTTGAAAAATGCTATGGAGGATGCAAAATCATTTTAAGAATCTTATTTTGACAAACTTGGAGTTTCTTGAGATGACATTCGGCAATGTTGCCTTCGCTTCGGCAAGTAGTATGTTTGATGAGAGGGAGATGATGGAAAAATAAGAAATCTGACTTCTTCGTCTGCGAGTAGAATGTATGATGGAAGAGGCGATTCGTTTGAAAGGAAAAACTGAATAAAATTTGATTTCGGTATTTTTCATCAAATGAGATATTATGAGTTTGTCGCATTTTAGACTCTCACTGTGTCGGCTATATCTTGTCGCAAAAGGTACCGATATCTATCATTTTTTTTTGTAATTGATTTAGAAATATTCGATCTAATTTATAAAGCAATGACATAATTTGTTTTTGTCAGTATTGTGCCATGCCGCACCACCAAGAAGTGCTAATAGGTACCTATACGATGAATATTTATATGGATAGTATGAATTTTCGTTGTTTTGCGTGGAGCTAAATTGCTAAATTCGATGAACGACATCATATTTTATAGGAGTATTGCGCAAGTTTATTTATCTTTAATCAACATTTGAAATTGCTAGTATATATATTTTAAAGTCCATGTACCTTTTCAATGAAGCATTGAGGAAGGTCACTTGTTGGTATTTTTTGCTTAATGGAGGTTGCTTGATTGTTTCTCTCCTGCATCAAACATTTTCTAACATTAGATATACTTCAAGGCATTAAGAACGTCACTACAAAGATTATGCTGGCTAACTCTAGAGCTAAGCTCCAGCAATTGTAGAGTGTTGTATTGCGCCTCTTGGCGGTTCACGTTGAGTATGGCTTTCATTAGTATAGTCCCGGTATAGTCATAGTTTTAATTGTAATCCGCATTGCGACTATTGAATATCAGAAAGAGTTGAACTGTTTTGTGTATTCATATTGGTTTAATTTTATTCGTGAAAGGATAAGTTGTGCATATGAAGATTTTTATAATATATAAATCCTAGTTCTTTTATAGTATAGTCCATTGTCTGGTAGTTATTACACTAGACTATGTTGCAACTACGAGTATGTTACCTACCTATAGTTGCCAATTATATAGAGTCTTGTTCGTATTGTGTGCATTGATTTGCACAGTCCGTCTGTTTACCAAGATAGATATCTTGCTCTTAAGCATCTTATCTAATTTAATATCGAATTTAGCACCGACCGCTCTGACCCTAAATTATGCATGTATTAATTTTTTTTAATACAGATTTATTAAAAGATATCGAAATTTAAAAACTTTTGAAGTTGTATTTAAAATCCGAAATTTCCTATTATGGATAATAGAGTTCCAAATACACGTTCTAGAGGAAGACCAAGTAATTTGAGAAATTCGTCCACTTTTCGAAATGTATAGCCCACCTGGGGCTAATGTAGGCTTAAGCCAGGATAAGATTTTACCACAACTGGTAGATAACCCTCCTGTAGCAATGCAATCCGGTCAGGCAAGTAACCACAATAGTGATGACAATAATGAGCGACGAGATATTAATGAACATCCTCCACCTGTTCAAGAAGAGGCCACAGACATTAGAGCTATTACGTCAGCATTTCAACGAATACTCGAGGCAAACCAACGAGTTTTCATTCGTGAAATGCAGTCTATTAGAGATACCTTAGTTGGAAGTTTTCTTTCTTCTCGGAAAGTATCTTAGAATTGCTAAGAATGGATCTGAGGTTATAAGCAATCGATTTAAGAGGTCAGTATTTGTAACTACACGTGATATTTTTCTGGTAAGAAGTTCCCTAAACCTTCTATTTTCCTTGTTTCTTGCCTCTTGCGCTTCTTCTGAAAGTTTTCCGATTGAAAGTATACAAGTAGAAATTATTTGTTTTCCATGAAAGAAGACCTTATGCACACTTACTGGCTTAAAATACCAGTAATAATTTTAAAATATAGTTCCCTTGTTTCTCTTGCATAATACTCAAAAGCATCTGCATCTATTGGGAACCCAGACCCAAGAGCTTCTAAGATGATATGAAACTTTTTTATAATTTCTTTATCTATCCCTGCAATTTGGGCAGTCTTTTCCTCATCTCTAAAAAATCGTCTAGCCTTGTTCCCGTCATTAGGATTGCCAGACTGTTGAGTTGGCATATCTACCAATAACCCTGTTTCTCTTGGAAATTTTTCTTGGATAAGTTATTTTCTGGCTTTGACTTTTTCTTTACTGCCTTGGTCTTTTACCTGCCGCACCTTGACATCTAATCTATAAGCTTTTTCGCGGTCTTCCTACTCTAGATGAAGAAGGTATTTCATTCAAGATATGTTGTGGTAATGTTAGATTTTCATTTAGCCACAGAGAATTTTAATTTTCGAAGCGCTCTCTATGCCGACCACTTTTGATCCATCTCTCGTCAAATCTTAAACATAAAGTTTTAAAGGTTAATTTCATTGATTTTGTTGCGGCCTCAGAAAATAGTATATGGCTAAAGTAATCCATAACAAAAGCAAAAACAGCATCTAAGCGATTAATTTTGACTTAACAAACCAAACATCAAAAAATTTGCTTTTTCGTGATTTCCATGGGCATCCTAAAAAACGAAAAATTTAGTATGAGTGTCGCACCTGTGAGCAAGAGGTTGAAACACATTTTAGCAGTGCATATGCAAGGCTTTAGAACAAACACGGTCTCCAACTTTTACAATACTGAACAACTATACTTTTCGTCTAATAAATACAAAAAACACATATTTTATCTATAAACTTTACTTTCATTTACCCCTTATATGAAACAAAATCTTTAATTATTTAAGAAAAACTTACTTTTATATCAACTGACTGTTTACTTATTGAGAAAAGATAAAAAAAGCTATAAAATGTACGCGCACCAGTTAAAAACGATATAAACACTTTCTCTTCAAATTGACCTTCGTATAAAAACAAATTATACACAATTTGGAGTTTGAGATGTTTTTCTTTTTGTTGCACTAAGCAACAAAAAAAATGCAAAGTCATTACGTAGTAGGCTTAACCGGTTTTTGTTTAATTTTGTGCATGTCATTTTCCTTATTAAATCAAGCTAAATCAGCGATTCGTCACACTGTGCAACGCAGACAAGCACCACCAATAAGTCAACAAAGTTCTTCAGTAAGTTCAGTTTGTAAAATTGAAAAGTGGCAAATTGCATTTGACGGGTCCAAAAATATCCACAATTTTCTTTTTAAAGTGGAAACCCTTAAGGATCGTTCGCAATATAGCTGGGAATACACTATAACTTGTCTTATCTTTCTTTATCTCTGCCTCAATTAATATTTTTTTTTTCATGCAAATATGGTTTATAAACCATTTGGGAATCCTCATTTCTGAAAAGCGAACCTAGTTCATCGATGTGAACACAGACACTAATTGTATTGAATACAAAAAAACAAGTTACAGGTGACTGTCATGGTCTAATTCCAATATGCCATAAACTACCCCAAGCATCCATCAAAGCCAACAAATAATATACCATCAATCTACTCGATGCCAATTCTCCCACCTCCCATCGCCCCTACGGCCTACATTTAAATATGAATATCCATTTTTCACTTGCAAATATGAATTATAAAGAAAATCATTTGAGCATCCTCACAGCTGAAATGTCGATCACGATCATACACACACATACAAATTGTATTAAATACCAGAAAACATAACCTACCCCAAACTTCCATCAGAGCAAGCAAATAATATGGCATAAGTCTACCCGATAATAATTTCTTTACCGCTACCTCTGTCATCTTCCTTCTCATATACCTTGTCAGGAAGGAGAAAAAATCAGCTGTTTTCGCAAAACGAAATAAAAATATTCTGCTGATACTTCCATCAGAGCCAACAAATAAAATACGATAAATCTACCCGATGAGAATGTCCGCTACATCAAAAATCAGCCACCATCGGTAGTCGAGTCGCTAACTGAATGATCTTCCTCCTCATATTCCTCCTCATATTCACGAAAATGGAAGATAATGGAAGACAACAAAGGTGTAGAAAAGGTTCTTCAATAATGCTAGTATGGATATAGGTTTTTTAAATGTAGTATTTACGTCGTATGGCGGCGTAGTCGTCGGATTCAAGAAGTGATAATACTATAAATTTTATATACAAAGCTACTGCTTAAATATGTTGGCAAGAAATTATTTTGATACGTATACCTTATAGAGGTGTATCTGTTACATAATAATATAGATCTCATAGCTTTATTTTGTAATTTTTGCAAATTTGCTATCATAGCATCAGTTCCCATTAGCAAAATTGTATTATATATTTTAATAGCCAAAGGAATAGATATTTTCTTTCTTAACCTACGAAAGAAGCCTACTTTACTGGCCACTTATTTAAAGATATATTCAAAGTGTTTTTTTTTAAATTTAGCTTACAATCTATCATTATCCCCAGATATTTGGTTACATTCACACATTCAAATTCTTCAAATTGAATACCTTCGTTATTCTAATTTAAAAACATAACCTTAGTTTTCTCAACATTTAGTTTTAACTTATTCATGCTCATATATCTTTTTATATTCTTTAACTCTTTTCGTAACTTATACGAGTACTTACAATCTTCTAACTGGTCCCCACTGTATACAACAAATCATAATTTTCAAAAAGGACAATCTGACTATAACTTAACACACTTTTAATATCATTTATATACACTTAGAACAGTAACGTCGCTAAAACAGCTCCCTGTGGTTAGATGTACCATTTCTACATTCATAGCATCCGACAATTCATTGTTGTACTTGACTATCTGCCTTCGGTTCTTAAGATAGGATTCAAACCATCTGCTTTCTACTCCTCTAACCCCATAGCTCTCCAATTTTTTTAGCAGTATACCTCTATCCACTGTTTCAAATGCTCTTTTTAGGTCAAGAAAGACAGCCGCAACTCTTTTATGATCATGGAGGTTTTGCTTCCATTCTGCGACCACATAGTTTAATGCTGTCTCACATGAGTGCTTTTTCCGGAACCACGATTGCTCACAAATAAGAATTTGGTATTCTTCTAAATACTGTTCTAGTTGAATTTGAACGACTTTTTCTAATATTTTTTCATGTAATGGCAGCATATTGACCGGTCTAAAGTTTTCACGTTTGTTACTGTTCATGACTTTTTGCACTGGTATAATTAAAGAGGTTTTCCAATTACAAGGGAAAATGCCACTCATCAATGAATAGTTGTTTTTTGTTGATTTGTAATGGGGTTTAAGTTTTTTGTTTTTATTGTTTAAAATAATATTTATTTTTACTAAATCATTGATTTATTTCTCTTAATATGAACTACAGTCAAAATCGCTTATAACGACATCGGTTATAACGACGTATCGCTTACAACGACCAAATTTTTAGGTCCCGAATCAGCGCCATTGTAATTCCATTGAACGACAATCGCTTATAACGATATCGCTTATAACGACATTTCGCTTGCAACGACCGATTTTACCCTTTTTTTAAATTTAATATCGGTTATAACGACTAAAGTCGACGCAGCTGTTGACGCAATCGATTTTTTTCCAGAACGGTAAACTGATTCTCTGTAGATGTGATGTATCTAAGTTCGTGGAATCTGGGATATGTTACAGTTACCGTTTGTGGACGTTATTTTTTTGCTTTTGCGTTTATTTAGCTTGTTTTACGTTGTGGAAGTTTTACTCAGTGCACATTTTTCAGTGTGACAACTTGTCACACTGAAAAATGTGCACTGAGTAAAACTCAGCCCTTGTCACTGACAAGTGGTTGTAGAAGTTTAATTTAATTTGGTGAGGCGAAAAGTTGTACCTTCTTATCGGAAAATAAGTCAAAAAAGACAAATCTTTTATATATAGCTTGATATCGGTTATAGCGACCTATCGCTTATAACGACGAAATTCGTCAGTCCCTTGAAAGTCGTTATAACCGATTTTGACTGTAAATAAATAAATAAAACGTTAATATTTTTTAAAAAGTTCATGGGTTTCATTAAATAGGTACCTACACTACCAAAGTGCCATACATCTCTGAGACGTATGATTACCATTTACGTCATAAAAAATATGATTATCTTTCTAGAGTTAACACTTTTAACAAAAAATTCATTGAATTCATTAGCGATACGTTTATTGGACTTCACTGTTGTTCCGTTAAATGTAACACTCTTGTTTTCAGGTAAAACTTGTCCCAACACTAATGTTTTAATTGCCTTCCGCATTGCTTTTTGATCAGCTACGTTTTCTAATTTATTTTTTATGTAATATTCTTCTGCTCTTACCAAATTGCTTTTATATAAGTTTCTTTTTCTTTTGTACGCTTCCCAGTCATCGTTTAGACCCGTCAACATAAATCTTAGATGACTTTGTATTTTGTCCGTTCTCTGTCTCCGAAGATCTGCTGAGTACTTTATTACTTATTGTCATTATTACTGTCATGTTTTCTGCCTATCACAGTTTTTTCATACACAAAACATTTAATCACTTTTAACAGTTCATTTTCGAATATATCACTAATTTGGTCATTAAAATTCATACACGTACTAAGACTATTTATTGCACTTCTCCTTACAGCTTGTACAAGGTGGCGCAAAAGTCATCTTCCTATCAGAAGAAATATAATTTTTGCAAATGGCGGCAAATGTAAATTCTACTTTGATATTTGTGAAGTTAACTGATACAGAAAAAACTTAAGACACCAATTAACATAATCCAAAAGCAGAACCAAAGTTTTTCATTCATAAAAAAAATTACAGCGAAAGAACATCTGGTGAAAACTTTTTCGCCACCTGACAACTTTTGCGCCACCTTGTATAAACTGGAATTTATTGTATCTCAAACACTTAATCTTATAAGCTTTAACACAGTATGTTTGTGTTACTCGTAACTTGAATTTTTATTGTTATTGTTTCATGGTCACTTATTTTAAGATCGCTTTGCACTTTTACTATGCATTTGTCTATGCTTGTAGCTACATAATCCAATAACGTTCTACTCGAAGGAGTTATTCTTGTAGGCTCCTCAACTAACTGCTTACACATTTTTTGGCGAAAGAGACAATCCAATTCTTTTGTATAACTGCTACTTTTGAGCGAATCTATTTTAAAGTTCCCTAATATTGATATATCTTTATTGTCTGTCAATTCATCCATCCAGGTATTCATAAGATCACAGAACTCACGGCAGATGAATTACGCGACCTGTACAGCACCATACAAGTTTTAGAACTGCTACCGATTTGGACACTTACAATAAGCAGCCATATGCTCAGGTTTATTTCAAATATATCACTACTCCCCGTTCTTGTGGAAGATTATTCACATCGAATTAGATTGTTATTATTGAGACTTATTTCGTTGTCAAGCACCTTCGGTCCCACATGAGTCACAGTTAGAATAACTGTAAAAATGCTATGTCCAGGAGAAGGGAAAATAAAACACGTCTTTTCCTGTTGGACGCTCTTTTACGAATCCCTCTCGATTTGACAGCCAAGTTGATTGCCGTCAGGAATCGAGACTCGAGAGTGAAGTCGTTTAGCGCTATTTATTTAAACATAATTCATTGGGTGTATTCAATACTTAATATAACATAGTTAATTGGGTGTTTACAATAACCATTTCAAATTTCTTTTCATTTATTATATTTGACAATTCGTTAAAGTTGTTTATCAGCCCTTGAATATTAAGGTGCATGCACTCAAATAATTTTACATTATTGTAAGCTTTGTCATTCTCTCTCTCTCTAGTTTCCTAGAATCCGTCGAGCTCCGTCTTCTTTAAATCTCAAATTCATCGGGCTTAATGTTTCCTTAAAAACCTCCCGTTAGAAAAATCAACGAAAAATAAATTCTGTAGGTATCGTTTAAGAGGTGAAACATTTTAAGAAAATCCAAACAACGCGACAATATTTATCTTCAAAAATAATACCTACCTAGCTACATACCTCGCGCTGTGCAATTTCGTCTTGCTACAGGAAAAAAAGAAGGTTAAGTCAAGCAAACATCAGCAAAGTTTTTATCCGAAAAATAGATCACGAAAGAGCTTAAGGAAAATCACGCTCAAGGACACGACATCGAGAATTCCTTTGGATATTGTCGTCAAGAGTATGAATGTGAGTATCCCCTCCGCCAACACACAGTCACAAGTACTCCGTCAGTGCACCTGGTTTACTTTTTGATTGTATAAAGCACTTCTCAACCTCCTTTCTTGTTCTGAGTTGTATTGTCTGTCCTCCTGTCAGGGGGAAATGACTCGTCCCAATTTTCGAGCACGTTTAAATGACTTGTAATCGAAGTGTAGCACTCCCTTCTCCCCGAAAGCTTTCATCATATGGACCTATTCCTGTCATTTTGACTGAAATTCATTTGCAAGCCACAGACAGTTTTTTCAGCTGCTGACGTCGAAGGATCCAGGCGCGCCGGCTGTAATAAGTCAAAAGAATGAGAAGGGCGGAAATAAAGTAAACGATGTAATTTACCACAGCAGAGAGATGTAATTAATTTCCCTGGGGGTAATTGAAACAAAAAGTAATTTATCAATTAAAAATCTCATCAATGTCGTCAGGAAGGATTCGACAGTTCAAGATCTCTCAGTCGGCAAGTATGTGTTTGAAAAGGCGAATCGTATTGCAAGCTATTACGTACCTACCAACAAATGCTCAAGTATGAGCTCAAGTATTTGAATAGAATGCTTTTGTGTATGTGGGTGGATTGAAATGTATTTCAGCTACCGCACACTGTGATTATGCTCGCAGACGAATGATACTAATGATTGGTAATAACTTTTTACTCTATACGTATACCTTGTTGTATAGATTATTCGCAGTTTCTGAATCAAAAATGGCACACCTGTACTTTCAATTGTTGGGGGGCGAATGTGTGGGGGCATACTAATAGAGAGACACATGATTTGAAATAATGAGCACGCCGTGTGTAATGAGGAGCATCATGCTGGCACAGTTTTTCCGCTTGCAGGAATTGATGAGATGTTTAATGAATTCATGGTGATGTGAAGTTTCTAATGAAAGATTCTGTGTCAAATATAGCGCATTATCATTCCAAGGACGTCAAAAGATTAAAGAGCATACCTAAAATTATGTAGCGAAGGTCTGGTTTGGTGGAGGGTAAGAAGTTATTTAAAATACAGCTATTTCCGCAGTAGGGAATGAGAACTAATGTATGAAGAATACTGAGCTCATTGCCGATTACGCTGATTAGATAGGAGATGCATTTTGGGGCACTTAAATTGGGCAATAAGAGATTCTGGGCTGCGGGTCTTTTTTAGCTGCTTTTATGTCAAATTTTTAAATTGTTATTCATATGCAGAGAAAGTCTTGCTTATCAGAAGAAGGTGACAGAAGATGCACATTAAAAAACACTGCAGCGCAAAACTAGGCCAGCGAGGGAAGAGTATCGAGCCAAGAGAAGGGAGGAGAAGAAGATCCATTACGTACGCAGTCTCCCAGCTTAAGGAAACCGAACAGTCTCGCGATCGACTGGCTTTAAGACCGGAACGCAGGCTCTTCGAAACAGCGACGGAAACCTAGTCACCGAAGCGCAGGTAATAGTAGATGTATTTAAGCAGCATTTTCAACAGCTGCTAAATGGGCAATATGTAGAGAGAGTGATAGGGAAAGAAGAGAACCCACTTCCTTTCAATAAAGAACAGATCTCACCACCCAGTATAGAAGAGGTTGGCTTAGCTATAAGACAGCTAAAGAACAATAAGGCCGCTGGCTCTCATGGTTTACCAGCGGAGCTATTCAAATACGATGGTGATGTTTTGGTAGGGCGCATTCATAAAATCATCAATCAGGTATGGGTGGAAGAAATCATGGCAGATGACTGGACTATCAGCTCCATATGCCCCATATTCAAAAAAGGCGATCATATCTAGAACTATCGACGCATATCTCTGCTAAATGTCGCATATAAGATTCCTTCCAACGTACTGTCTGAAGTCTGAAACCGTTCTGCAACACACTAATCGGCACGGCAGTGTGACTTCCGGCCCGGCAGATCGACAATAGAGCAAATCTTCACACTTAATCAAATCGTGGAAAAGACCAATGAATTTTAAGACGAGACCCTTCACCCTTTTTATCGACTTTAAAGCCGTATATGATAGCATTCATCGTCAGCGTCTCTACGTGACGATGGTCGAATTCGGGATCCCGGCAAAACTCATCCAGTTGTGTCGCGTGACACTTGAAAACACTCGGTTTAATGTGCAGTTGGGAAGCAGCTATTCCCAATTTTTCCAAACTTGTACCGGATTTCATCAAGGAGATGCGCTATCATGTGACTTCATCAATCTTGTTCTGGAGAAAATAGTGCAAAGGGCAGGTGTCAACACGGAGGCAGTAGCTTCAATAGGTCCGTCCAGCTACTGGGGTATGCTTTCACGGCGATTGAAGAACAGGTAAAATTTGTTGATCTTGAAGTAAATGAGGACAAGACCAAGTACAAGCTATCAACAAACAAACAAACATCCGCCTAGGACGAAACGCCACTGTTGATAGCAGTAACTTCGAGGTAGTTAAGGAGTTCATCTACCTAGAAGTAAACATCAACTCCACGGACGACACCATAGTGAAGATCCGGCTGAGAATTACCTTAAGAAACCGCTGCTATTTCGGTTTAGCAAAATAAATGGGGCCAGAACTCCTCACAAAACGCTACCTATCCTGCTTCATGGTGCCGAGTGCTGGACGAAAAGTAGAAAAGGGGAGCTAATATTTTGTTCTTTTGAAAGGATAATACTCCGTCGGATATTTGGTCCTGTGTGTGAGGAGGGCGAATGGAGGAGAAGATACAACCGCGAACTCTATAAGCTGTACGAAAATGTGGATGTAGTCTAATAAGCTAAATCACGTCGACTACATTGGCTCGGCCACATTGAGCGCAAAATAAGGTTCCAGCCAAGAGGATATTCGACTCACAGCCCCCTGGTTCGAGAATCCATGGAAAACCGATCCTCCGTTTAAAAGACTGAGCCATCGCGGATGCCAGAGCGATTTTCTGGAGAACTGGAAGCAGCGTGCGTAAACTAAGTAGACAAAGCCTTGCACGGCTTGAACTTTCCAACTGAAATTCAATAAAATATTGTCGCCTTCAAAATATTAGCCAACACCTCCACGAATCCGGCTGTTCATTGAAGGAGTCTGACAGCGCGTACATATCTAGTGCAATAGAAAAAACCAAACAAATTAATTGAGCTACTTCACCCACACGGCTGCAGGTTCTTTTATGTGGCAATGTCTATAGGTGGTGAGATCCTTTACTCGGAAATATTAGTGTTAATGACATCAACTTGAAATCCATTCCAAGGAATTCAAAACATAACTTGTAAACAACGCAAAATTGCTTGTTGTCACAAACCGGAGAGAGTACAATAACTAGGGCGCCAAAAATTGATGATGGTTTTCATACTTTATTGTAAGTGTTGCCGTTGTGTTTTAATAATTTTTTTTTCAATTTAAGTATTTTTTTCTAAAATTGCAAATACCTCCTACACGTGGCGAGATAGAACCCCCCCCCCCCCCTCTTCAATAGCAAAAAAATGCTTGTTTTTGACCCTTCTACAAAAAAACCGTTATCGTACTCGTGCAAACAAACCCATGTTGACATGAGTCTGCAACAAATGCTGTTATTTTCTCAATTCAGTTTTCGAATGAACAAATTTGTCTATGCTTAACTACAGCATTGGTTGTCGGGTCGATTATGAAAATTAATGCAATAGAATCAATAGTGGTTTTCAACAATGGACAATTGGAAATGAAAGTCCTATTCTTCTTCTAGAACGTGAACAATGTTGTTCTTAAAAATGTACCCATACAAAATTTGGTGCAACGTACACTTTTTGGGGGCCTTCTTTCTCCATGAACAATTGTTTGAATAAAACTTAAAAACAGTTCTGTTTAACAAAATATGTAGACAATATCCTCAACAATTCGCCAATATAGGTGGGATATATGGGGTTAGGAATAGGGAACCCAACAGTTGCCCCAAGCAACAGCGTTTCCTTGTGTTAACTGCATTATCTTGGACAAAGTACAGAAAAGCATCAAAAGTGAAAATACAGAGAAACAAGTTGTTGTATTTAGTACTATTTATAGAAATATACAGAGATACGAAGAAATAGTACGTTACTACTGTTTAATAAAAACATCCATACTTCTTCTTCTGTCGATTGGAATCACCAAGTTAACATTTTAAAGAATATACTTAGCTACAAGTCCCAGTTCGAACTTGAAAACTTCCACATTTTGTTAAATCATTCCAAAAAAAATACACAGTCTCAAGTAGGTTAAAATACAAAAAAAATATATAAATACGAGTACATCCATACCTACATACATATTTATGACTTTCACGCAGCAACCTGCATTTAACTTGGTATGCCTTCCCTGACGCCTGAATGGGGAGAAAGGTTCTTAATATCCAGCCAAGCATAACATCAGACGTCAGCGAAGCGAACCCATTCCTTAAGGAAAAATCACTTTCATTTATTAAGTGTGGACAGGACCGAACCATTTTCGAAGCCGCAAAGGTGGCGTCATTGAACAGCATCTGGCGTAGGTATATGAATATTTATTTGTAGTTAAATTGTAATGGACCTACCTACAATGTGGTTGTCGGAAGTATATGTAAGGCAGTATTTTTGTATCAAATGGGGAAAATGAGGATTCGTTGGTATGGAATTTCCAATCTGTATGATTGCCGCCACCGGTAAAAGGATGGTCAAATATCCAAACAAACATAATAGGTACCTTGTACGTAGTGCTGAAGGAAGTTGTAGACGTTAGCTGTTACCTCGATTCACGTCGCTAATTGGTTCCATCAGTCCTGACGTAAATTGAAAATGGCGTAAGCCGAAACAGTGTCAGTAGCACAAGTAGAGTAGAGTAACTTCGGGTATTGTGGTATACATATTACTATTTTGACTATAATTGCAAAAGTGTCGCTCTGAATCGAGCCATATATAGCTAAAAATTAAGACTAAATTATTGGCTTCAAAATGGTATTCATACAAGTATGTTGAGCAGACAATAAAAAAGATGTTTGCCATAAATTTTGCATAACCCAAAAAGTGGCGATTGAAAAATTGGCGGGTATTCTGGTAGGTATACTATGTATGTACACTATGTACACTATACCACATTATCCGCTTTACAATTTCTTGCCAACAGAACACTTTTGAACACTTAGGTATAGTATACCACATTGGCCGATGGCAGCTGTACCACATTAGCCGACGATGTATGCACATAAGAAAATATTTATAAAAAATAACAAAAAAAATACTGACAGAATAACTAATAATTATTTAATAAAGTTTAATAAATCATTTATTGCGAGGTAACTTAGGTATAAGTGATGCACATGATGTTTTTTCCAAATCGCCAGTTTTGTGTGTAACAAACATTCTGGCATCCTGCTTAGTTTTCGAAAAAACTGCCCGTACCACATTACCCTCCTATACCACAATACCCGAACTTACTCTACAAACTGCTTTGTTTTTGTTTTTGAATATCTGTAGTAATGGACGTAAATCCTGCGAATTGCGAACTAAATGGAAATAGATAGTTTCGTATATTACTGTATTTTAAAGTACCATATCGCCCTTTGTTTTGAATATTTATATGTATATATAGATTAGACATCGAATTCAGTGATTGCTAGTTCCTTCATCGATTTAAATTTTATAATGAAAGGCGACCACTGAATTGCCACAGATTTTATTGGATGCTGAACTTAGAACTATTTTAATTGTGGAATCAATATCGGTGTCTTGTAAAATTTTGTATGTAGCTATCAGGGATTTTTGACTATGTGAGCTCCAGAAATTCCTACTTAAATTAGTTTACTTGCTAAAGGTATGTCGGTACTGAGGTTGCTGGTTCACGATTCTTGCCAGGAACACGGAATTAGCGATTGAGCTCCATTTTTTAACCATTATTCACAAGACTTGTGTTAGGAGAAGAAGTGAAGGTGAAACTCAAAACCATTCGTTGATGTTTAGGTAGTCAATGAAGTTTTTGAAACCTAAGATGTCCAAGAGGTCATCTAAAAATGTGTTGCCTAGTTCAAATAAGACGTCTAGCTTTGGGTAAAGCTGGACATTCGCAGAGAAAAAGAAACAAGGCGTCACTCTCATCAGCGTCCCCGCAGCTGCGTCAGTGGGTATTGTGGGTGTTACCATTTTTGCTGTGTGTGTGCCGATATGACAGTGAGCCGTTCTAATGGGAATCAGTTAAGCGACATCTGCACGTATTCTGTGACTGATGTTCTATGTTCTCTGTTTATTGTATTGGTGGGCCACATCTTCCTGCAAATGAAACGGTTCAATAGATTCGATTACCTCGACTCCGCCATCGAGGTGAAGATTCACCGGCGGATTATCTGCCCCCGCAGAAGATTCGCAAAGACTGGATTCACGTCTGTCCAGTTCGTCAGTTCCGTCGTCCTCCTCAATGTGTCTTGAAAGGCCGGCCATTACATACATATTAGGCCTTAACGGCCCATATAGGGCCTGAACCTAGCTTCTCCAACCAATTTCATGCAAAGTGGATTGGACCTACAGTTTTACGCCGAATCCGAATGTGTTTCTACCATAAGAGAGTCAAACGTTTCCGCGATATCGCGACCGACAATAAGTTTTATCACGCGTTTTTAGGGTTCCGTAGCCAAATGGCAAAAAAGCGGAACCCTTATAGATTCGTCATGTCTGTCTCTCTGTCTGTCTGTCCGTCCGTATGTCACAGCCACTTTGTTCCGAAACTATAAGAGCTATACTGTTGAAACTTGGTAAGTAGATGTATTCTGTGAACCGCATTAAGATTTTTACACAAAAATAGAAAAAAAAAACAGTAAATTTTGGGGTGAATTGAAACTCAAACATTTTTTTTTATCAAAGCCATACGTATATGGTATCTATGGATAGGTCTTAAAAAATGATATTGATGTTTCTAATATCATTTTTTTCTAAACTGAATAGTTTGCGCGAGAGACACTTCCAAAGTTGTAAAATTTGTGCCCCCCCCCCCCCCCCCCCCGTTCTAAAATAAGGGAATGATAAAACTAAAAAAAAATATGATGTACATTACCATGCAAACTTCCACCGAAAATTGGTTTGAACGAGATGTAGTAAGTAGTTTTTTTAATACGTCATAAATCGTTAACCTCAATTTACCTTTCATTCAATCAACTCAAATATAAAAAAAAAACATAAACATTATGCGTAAACCGTGAACCATTATTTTCCAATAATAAATCTGTAATAGGTGCCTAAGTAAATAATAATTATAATTCGCGCGGAACCCATCATGGGCGAGTACGACTCGCACTTGGCCGCTTTTTGTATTCTGTCTAGTAGCACCAAATATGTGATACGAGTATGTGGGGCAATGGCCCAGATATGAGCGATGTACTCGAGATTGGGGCGAATAAACACCTTATAAATTGTAGCCAGATCAGAGGGGGTAAAGTATTTCTTGCATCGCTTAAGGAAGACTAGACACTTCGCTTCGCAACGTTCTTGGCGACATCGAATTTGGGGTCATTCCACCGAGAATGGAGAGTCGTTTGGTTTCAGCGATGCAGGTGCCATTCATGGATAATGGCAAAGTATTAGGATTTCGCTTAGTTGACAGAAGGCAGTATTGCGCTTTGGAAGCATTAAACTCCACTCTAATGGTTGTATTTACCTCACTAAGTAGTGCTGTCTAGATCGGAATTTGATGAGCTTAACGTACGTTGCCATTCCTGTTCCACACCCGAAGATGTATCGTGATCTTAGAATCGAATATTAAAGGCTGAGGGTCCTGTTTATAAGACGAGATTAGAAGTAACAGACAGGAGATCATTTATAAAAACGAGAAAAAAGGTTGGGGACAAAAAGGAGCCGTGGGGAACACCAGTAGTCATTCGGTTAGTTGCAGACTTGCAAGCGTCCAATACAACTTGAATTGAACGGTCCGAGAGGTAGTTTCTAATCAGTTGAATAAAAGTATCATCGATTCCAAAAGCACGCTTGCTGCCAAAATCTGTTCAATACGGTTGATCAGCGTTTCCACGACCTTGGAAAGAAGGGACATAAGTGCGATAGGTCGGAGTAGACGGGAGAAGAAGATTCTCCTTTTTTGGGGATGGTGGACAAATGCAGTTTTCCATCGATTCGGAAAGGGCACTGAAGAAAAGGATCGGGAGAAAAGCTGTTTGCGGTGTAGAACCCCCTCTTTAGAACGATGGGAAAAAAACATCTGGACGAGCTGTTTTGTGCACATCAAGATTTTGAAGTAGGTATGGTGGAGAATTCTATACGCTTCAGAAGGAGATAAAGCACAATCTGGCAGCTTTAAGTTAGCTACAAAATGAGTACCAAGAGGGTTGGCTTTATCTGAAGAGCTAACAGCTGGAAGGTCATTGCAAATGAGTGTTGTTGTTGATGACGAGGCTGAATTCTTAATGATTTTTAACAAAAAATCAAACTTTTTACTACCATGTAGAATTTTTTGACTCAACTTTTGTTCATAAGAGAATTTGATACGACTGCATTGAAATCATTTCTGGCTCGTTAAAACTTTTTCCGGTTGTCCTTAGATGGTTTGGCCTTATATAACAGAAAGCTTACCTGTTTTGCCTGACAGCTCGAGTCAACCCACGCTTTCACTTTCAGTTTAATACCTTTTGTCCTATAGGATTTCATTCCTTGGTGAATAATATTTGTGATCATATCAGCTGCAGCATTCATGTCGCTGTCGACGAAGCATAGCTACCAGTTAAAACTCATAAGGAAACTGTTTAATATATCCCATTTGGCTTTCTCGTATTGCCATGCGACTCGTTTGGGAGCTTGTTATTTAACAATCCAAATAATTTTGGAGTACGACAAGTTGGCCGATATGACCCAATGGTCTGACGTACCTAGAGTTCATAATATGTTAACAGCATATTTATCAGTATGAGAGGTAAGAAACAAGTCCAGTGTATTGGCGGTTCAAATGCTAGTGTCGGATATTCGTGTTGGCTAATTTACAAACTAAGTTGCATTATTTACCCCAGCGAAGATCTCGACGTACCTTCGGTGGTTGTCTGTCCAGATATCGCATGGAATGAAGACTTTAGAACGAGGATAAAGGGTCACAATTCCAGTAATGGAGTCGGACAGAGTATCAAACTCATTATGAGATGAGTTTCTATCCAAGTTTGGGCTTCTATAAATAAAGCA
The DNA here is from genome assembly GCA_949715645.1 of Portevinia maculata. Lineage (NCBI taxonomy): Eukaryota > Metazoa > Arthropoda > Insecta > Diptera > Syrphidae > Portevinia > Portevinia maculata. Next base: position 243,011,372 of record OX454526.1, on the reverse strand, counting down.
GTAGTGAATTAATTACCTACGGACATGAAATTTTAAATTTAAATTCCGGATTGGAACATTGGCCGTAGTGTTGAACTTGTTACGTCGCTACGAGACCGCGGTGGGGAACGAATAAAGACACTAAATTAAACCCAGGTAGGCTGTGAACTCCGTTAAATCGGAGCTGGCACTAAAATATTTTTAACTGAGGGCCAAAACAGGTGGTTTTGTTTGGAATACAAGGACATACAAAAAAAATCGTTTTTAACCCACTGATGTTACTCCCATCCCATCACTGTTACTAACAACACCATCGTCTAGTTACGCCTAAGCCTAGACGTCAGAACAGTTGAGAGGGTTCAGCAGATAGCCAACCAGGATGCACCATGGCAGTGAAGACAGAACGCGCAACCCTGTTTACCCCCGCCAACTCATAACAGACAAAATCTGCATCCGCCAGCATTGCCTAAATCCACAGCACCAATGATTCGTCTATGCCATGCTGTCTGAAAGAACACATCGCGTATTCTTACCTGTCAGGCGCGCACTCAATTCTACCAACTAGAAATTTAAAGAGCTTCGTTGAAAGAATAGGTATATGGTAACACTTCTATATATTTGGGCCCGCTGTGAATATCATCATAGACAGGATATTTGTATATTAGTTTATCTATGGTTTCATCAAATACCCCCAAAGCCATACGCGGACATTTTTCGCTACTCTTCGATCAAATTTAATACACCCTCTATAAAATCTAGATAATTATTAAGTTTTTCGTGACTGATTCTCGGTGTAAGTTAAACTTTTCAGCAGTGTTGAAAATTGGTCCAATTTAACCCAGTGCCAAGTAGGTAATGGAAAACACAATTTATATCTCCATCTAAGTACATCCTTGGAGAACATCCACGATCAACTTTGGAGAACAACAACCCCCAGCGAGAGCAATATAAGTACACAAACTAACCAGCAATATGAAAGGAGAAAAAAAAGTACGCCAACAAAATGAGGGAAATGATTTTCCCTCATTTTGCAAGACAAAAGCAGAAATGAATCACTGTCCAAAGTTTGGAATGAAATTTATAGCTTAAATAAACAGGACATATTCGTCTATTACTGTTAAGACATTGAAGGAAGCAGCGCATAGTGCACAAAGCGATAGAGATGAAACCAAAGAAATAATGTCCAACAGCAGGTCACAGCACAGGCAGGACAATATTTTGTCGTTTGCCCTTTTCTCGGATTTTATGGCCTTATTTCATCCCTTTCGTTGTGTTTGAATCTTTATTTCCTATAGGTCAAGTTAAGTTAATAGAACAAGACCTGAGGAAATGTGCAAATATGTTACGGCAAGACGGGGATTATAATAAATTTAAACTTTGACATTTTCCATTTGTATTTGGCCAGCGCATTTGATCCTCAATCGTATTAGAGAGAATTTCTGAAAGGAAGAACACTGTTTGAGTGAAAGTCTTTTATTGCTTAAGATTTGTTAACAGGTCAAAATTTGGGTGGTATTTTTCTTATAATTAATGAGTGGAAGGAGTACTTAATCATGGGAGGAAATAATACATTGTATTCTTGATTGTTTTCCTCAATACAAGTTCTGTTTAAATTCATGTATCCTGTCCTGGTTCCCTAGTAAATAATTAGTTAAAAAAAGAAGAGACAATTTTTTTTCTTGACTTGTGTTTCGCATCTCAGAAATAATGATTACAAAAAGCCGCACAGATTGATGACAACCCCGCTTAAGGCGTCACAAGAAAATTGTTAAATGGGAAAATTAGATCCATTCGTTACGGACTGTATCATTAATGGCATTATAAAGCAGAATAGGTACGTATTACGTATCACTTTATTTTAGTACATAAATGAAGCAAATACACCTTTCTGAAAGCTACTGGAATTGAAGGCAGAATATGGTAATAATATGTCAGGGAGCATCTGTCCGTGGCGCTTCTCAAAACCATTACCCACTTTCCTAGGCCCTTGTGAGACATTAGATATCATCCACTGATTGGAGAAAGATGTTAGTAGGTGCTAATGGATTTCTCATGGAAGAGCTGGTATAAGGAAATACCTTCACTAAAAATGTTTTATAGTTGGTTCCTGTTCACGTCGTTCCGGTTCTTCTCCGAATTGTAGTAGTAGGCAACGGTGTAGAGGTTAATGTGTTGACCCAAGCGAAATCTATTGTTACTACTCTAATACCATGCTTTCCCAACGGGAGAAAAGTATCATTCGGAATTTAATACATGATAAAAAACTTGTATTAATTAATAACTATTGGCCTGCAGGCTTTAGCAGGGCTGCGAAGACTAGTAAAGTTTAATTTTTGGAAGGTAAGGAAAGAAATAGGGTTGACCCACTGTCTCGATGCTTGGCTGCGATCAATCTATTTCAACTGTAAATATAATTCAGCCTTTCCTTGCTTCATCGATGCCAACCAACATAGTGCGAACGATATTGCGCGATAAGTCCAGATGTACCAACACCCAATAATTGCATGCTCAGCGTTTGACTCTCTGGCCTATATCTAACGTTACCTCATATACGAGTATTTTGTTAACATACAAAGTGCATTCGCAGCGTTGCTTCCCCTTAGCGAGAATAATAAACGGACGCATTACTCATGTTTGGTCGCCGCAGCGTGTGACGACAAAGAGTTAAGTCGAATGTATTTACTTCTTATCAGGTCCGTTTCGTTGTCGCATTGGAATGTGAAGCGGGTAAATGGGTTCATGTAATGGATATTATTTATGGGTGCCAGCGAGTATGCTATGTGCACTGGTTTCGCCGTATATAGATGATCCAGCGCCAGTGAGTATGCCATATATCAAAAATCTTATTGTGGGTACAACATCCCACCCCAATTAGAAAATTTTTCGTGTGAAGGAGTAAATCGAGGAAACGAGGAAAGTTGTTGCGTTAAATTTTCCCCCTATTTGTAGTCCCTATTATTTTTCCTTTCCTGGTCCCTCTTTTATTCGGCTGCGATTTCATGGTCTTCGAAATTGATAGGGTACATGGTACCATCAGCCATTGAATCAATTTCGGCGACCCATTGATGAGCATGGAGTTTCCAGTTACCTCAGCCTGACGAGCGGTCAGGAGAGGGAGGACCATAAGGAATACGCAGACGAGCGTAAACAAACTTCAGCTTTACGGACGGTCAGGAGAGTGAGGACAAGATGAAGAACGACCTTGTACGTAGCCCGACCGTCCGACCGCCGTACGACAACGAACGCGTGGAAAGGCGGACGGCTATTGATAGTTGAGGACGACAGCACACCATGCTTTGACGGGCAAGTTGCAAGAAGGGCAACCATAACTGAGGGGTGGGGGTGCGGGCGCACGGCCCAAGTCAAATAACTCCCATGAGTCAACTACGTTGAACTGCCACCGTAAGGGTAAGAGTAATGTTTGATGGGGGAAAGATGATGCTCCCTGCTTCTACTCCATAGGGGGAGTACCGGAGGAGCAGCAGACGAGTGTGGGCGAACCGCCTAGCAAAACCACACCCTCCCACATCAAATAATCGTGGACAACTAACCACAGACCCATTGGCACCCAATTAGCCGATGTGAAATGACAGATGTCATGTCAAGCTGACATCATCCCAGCAAACCCTGGAGCCATAATGTCCGAGAGCCCAACCTAAATGTTCAAATTTTGTAAGGCATAACATCGACAGATCCCCATGTCCCCAAGTCTGCGCAGAATTCCACCAGACTCAGGTAATTGACGCGGTAGATAACGGATTTTGTTTCCTTGTCCGACCTCAAAGTTTAGGTTTAACTCGCCATAATGGGTGAAACGATTATAATCCTCCCGATATTTGTCTTTCACCTTTTCAACGTTTCCTTTGTTTTCTTTTATCGTTCGCAGCTTTGATTTTACGTAGTGGGGTTATGCTATGTTGGAAAGCTGTTCAGCAAAAAGGGCCTTAGCTATATTTAGTATGAAGGAAAAACACCATTCAGGCTGGATTGGAAAGGTTGTTCCAAGTCGGTCAGAGAATTAATCGCAAGCTGACTTTCCAGTCGTGCTGAATTCGGAACCCGGAGTAAAACAGATGACGGAATGGAAAGTAAGAGCGGAAGGGTAACAGCAGGCATGAGAACACCGTCGAAAGATAGCTTTGGAGATGCTGGAATGTGCCGCTCGTTGGTTCGCCTTAGAGTATGTGTATGGATGTTGTAGAAGGTAGTGTGTTGGATTGTGACCCGTGTGGTGCAGGTTCATTCTCCACCAAAAGTTTTAATATCACGACTACAGGGTCACCAATTGAGATTGAACGTAAGAGAAACCTTCCTGCAGACTAAACTAACTTATTGTCCAAGTTTGGTGTCAATCGGTCCAGCGGCTCTTTGAGTTTTAGACGTCCGTACCTGGATCCTCTGCGACAGCAGAGAAAAGACGATGAGTAATAAACAAACAAATGTAATACCTGTTGATAATTTTATATCGCAACGCCATCTAAATCATTCTCCCTTTTTTGTTTTTGTTTTTGTGATTGCACCAAACTATATTATTGCATTAAAATTTAATATTGTTGATATAAAAATTATAAACAGACATTTTCGTAAATATTTCCACCCCAACCCCAAATTTAGAGGTTATATAGTGGAAATTAGAGCAAAATCGGTACATAAATACGAATTTTCAAAAAAAAAAAACGATCCCAGCGCCACGTATGGGGGTCTAGAATAAAAAAACAATCCGAAGTACCACACGAACATATGGTGCGAAGTGGATGGCTTCAGTGGTTCAGCCACGATGATCGGACATACAAATGCACCTCCGTTTTTATAAATGTTGTAGCATCGATGCTCATTGCTCAAACTGCGTCTTTCAGCGCCAATTAGCCGATATTCGAAAGCAGACGGTTGCTCAGTTGAAATAGCTATGAAACAATTATAGCATCATTTATTCTTAACCTTCTGTAAACGAACCGTCAACAACATTCTGACACTTTGTATAGGTGTCACTGGGATATATAAATAATTATCGCGGGAGCTCCCACCCAAGAAAGACATGGTACTTATGAATACCGACGAAGTAGTGCGATTTTAAGTGAACGATGACAGTTGTGCTTGTGAAACGTATAGAGAAAAGGAGGAAACACTGTATAAGAGAGATTTGATTGTTTATTAAAAGTGATTAATTGTGAAAGTGAATTGTTGTTCCGTGAAGGGTTGAGGTTCGTGTTCAACTACTATATTTGTGACTATCGTTTTATTCTATTTTGTTTATTCGTTAAAAAATTTTAAGTAATTAGATATGAACAATTTTGAACTTTTTGCCAACTTTTTTTCATAACTGCATTTTCGTTACTTAGTATTTCTTAGATCTTCCCATAGTGACGAAAACTTATTTTTTCGGGTAGATATGATTTTTGTCTTCTATATTAATTTTGTTTTGTTGTCGCAAAGTTCCTTACAATTTTTTTTGTACTCTAAACAAAAAGACTGACACACTGTTTTGAGCTGGAAAAGTTGTTTTGTAATTGCACATCTTCCAATTATAAAAGAACGTTCAAATTGATTAAAATTTAAGTGAACAAATTTTTCCATACTTACAATTTTTCTTCAGTTTAACAAAGTTTAAATTTAACAAATTGATTTTGTTGAAAATTAATAAAAAAAAATATCAATATTACCCGCAATTTTATTTTTATTGAATTAACATTTGAGTTTTTTATATGAAACGATTTAAAGGATTATTTTCATTTCCGATATAGGTAAATATCTTGAAAAGCTACACTATGTCGAAAACAACATACCTTCCAATGACTTTCAAATAAAGTGAGCACATTTCGTCTTCCGAAATCAAGTCTTGAAAATTCAATCATGTTATATGTTCGTTTAGCTAAGTTAGGCAGAATATCCAATAAAATTAGTTTTTAATCCTAAATGACCTGGAAGTGTGCATTTAGCGCAGGATTTCCTCAGCCATCATATCAAGAGCTCTACACAAAGCGCAAACAGAGATCTTCAATCAAATTAGTAATTCAATAAAAAATATTTTTTATTTGTTCTCAAAAAAACCATAAACTGACTTCACAAATAGCATAGCAAACTTGAAACGCCTACGAACCACAAACCTCCAAAGCACTAAAAACAAAAAACTTCAATAAAACAAAGCCAAAATGAAATTTTCTCATTAAAATCCTCGCTGAATGTTCGAATAAGGATTTCATTTTATTTTTTATTTTGATTTTCGTCCAATGAACCGAATGAAAAACTCGTTTCAACATCCTCTCCCTGTTTCTAAGTCAGTAGGTACTGATTACTTATTAATTCAAGTACTTGGTTCATTAGTCAGTGTAATTGCAACCAAATGTAGACGTCTCTTGACGGCTTCTTGGTGATTACTCTTTCGTTACCTCTGTCTCTGCCCATATTACAGGGTATACTTATACTTAGTATATTGATAGGAAAACAAAAATTATACTAAGCAGCAAAGTTTTGAATGGTACACTTATTGCTAAGCACATGGCTTTTTTTAAAGATCCTTCCCATCAAGATGACTAAACCTCTTGAGGGAGGTACACACGACACGAAACACTGCGTCGAGACGGATTCTGTGCCTAATATGTATTACTGAGGTCTAATAAATCAATTTACAATCGGAGAACTTGGAAAAACATATTTTTTTTTGTAAAAATTGACATTGGAGTGTCAATAGAAATTTCTGAGAGGGTAATAAATCATAAGGACATCCTAAATGAATCATGAATATGACAAATAGATACTATTAAGTGCAATAGTTGCCACACACACAACAAGCTCTTATCCCTGAAGAGGATATTTCAATAATAATGTCTCACTGACTCAAAATGAATGCCTGCATAGATTTTGGAAATACCTAATTTGAAAGATGTATGCTAGTATTTTGTGGCGCGTTGAGTAAAATGTAAGCGGTCGAATTTTGGGTATCACTCGTTCCTTTAAATAATCACTTATCTGGTAAGCTTTATTGAAGATATACATTTTTAATGATGTTTGTTTGGTAAATGTGTACAAATAACCGTTGGATAATTTACTTAGCTCTTAGTAAGTGAGGTGGTTTCTGGCAAACTAAGAGGAGCAACATACATTGAAGAAATATGCAGATAGCTGTGCTAATTGGTTGATTATGAACGGACTACCTCTGCATATAACGAATGCAATGAATAAAATAAAATAAAATACAAGATTGGGTCGTTCGAAATTATATCGCTTTTCTAAGAAGCATTTGCAAGTTAGATTATGTTTTTTAAGCCAGTTCTAAATTTGATTTTGAACACAACACATACAATTTCATTAAATAGCCGGTGGCGTGAAATAATGTCCAAGGGCATTCAGCCGTATTGCAACAGCCTACTTAGGTTCCTCTATGAACGTACGCAACACAAAATACGTATTTAGTAGGAAATAGCATGAATAACTATTAACCTGGGTGGGTCATTTTGTGGGTAAATGGGTATAATATTCTTCGACTCAAACAACAGTCGGCCTTCGGCCTAACATGCTCAGGTCCTATAGCACATTATGTCCGTTTCAGATTGGATACGTAGCGCCATTCATGTTATTTAATCTATTAACGACAAAGTCATTAATCATTTTTCTAATGACCAAAATTCCCCTCATCGCTGAACACAATTTTTTGATAAAACAGTAGATCCAATGCCAGTTGATTTTGTCCTCATTCACCAAAATTTCCATGCAAACGATGGTCAATCGGCCTTAATTTTTGCTCGAGCTCGATCTTGTAAGCCTTTGATCCAAGATCTTTGCGCAAAATTTTCCATAAAGTGCATGGATAAAGACCAAGATGTTGTGAATGATGTCGAATCGATAAATTTGGATCTTCTTCAATTCTCTCCTGAACAGATGCAATATTCAATTATATATATATGATTATGTGTATATACCTAATAAGTATTTACCAAAAATAAATAGGAAAAAAAAACATTAAAATTAAATTATATAAATAATTAAAATAAACAAACGTATAAATTGATTAACTAGGTATATTCATTGTGTTAATAAAATTGAGCAATGTTAAACTTAAAAAAATTAATAGTAAACTAACAAATATATAAATAAATTGTCAAACAAATTAACAAATAATTTATAAATTAGTAAGAATACAATTAAAGAAAAAAAACATAGGGACGGGTTACAGTCCGCTTGGGCGAACTGTTGGATACCCTATTCTTATTCCTATCCCTCATAAGTGGGCGTGAAAAAAGTCTAAGTATGGGTGAATTGTTAAGAACGCTCTACATATTTTGTTATATATCATTTAAAGGATTTTATCAAAAAAAAACGCTCCCTAGCTCAAACTTGGGTGTTTCAATAAAATTGTTTTATTTAATTGTGGGCGTGTCAGTAGGCGGATTTAAAAAAAATTAACACATGGGAATAAAGGGCCCCTAAAGAGTATATATTATAAATTTCAGCTCCCTAGCTCAAACTTTGAATTTTCAAAAAAAAAAAAAAAAATTAATTGTGGGCGTGTCAGTGGGCGGATTTTGAAAATATTTACACATGAGCATAAAGGGCCCATAGAGAGTATATATTATAAATTTCAGCTCCTAGCTCAAACTTTGGATTTTCAAAAATTAATATACCCTTAGAATAGGGTATACAAAAATTATTTTATTTATTTGTGTGCGTGTCAGTCGGCCGATTTTGAAAATTTTTTATCCCGAGCAGTTTTAGTAGTCATAGATCATACATAAAAAATTTCAGCTTTCTAGCTCAAAATTCGATTTTTTCCAAAATTTTGTTTTTTTGAGTTTGTGGGCGTGTCTGTGGGCGTGTCTGTGGGCGTGTCTGTGGGCGTGTCTGTGGGCGGATTTCAAAAATTCTTAATCTTGATTATTTCGGGACCCTAGAGAGTATATGGTTAAAATTTCAGCTCTATAGGCGCAGTTTAAAGGCCTAATTTTTGCCCACGGACGGACGGACGGACATGGCTAGGTCGACATTACTATCGATGCTGATCATAAATATAGTAACTTTTAGGGGTCTACGGGCAATATTAAGGTATGTTACAAACTATGCGTAAAAATTAATATACCCTTAGAATAGGGTATAATAAAGAAAATCTACAGTTACTGGATATCCTATTCTAATTTCTATCCCCAAAAAAGTGGGTGTGGCAACATTCTAAGTAGAAGTGAATTGTTAACAAGAATATTGTCTACCTAAATTGTTCAACATAACTGTTTTGTACGTTTTTAAAAGGATTTTAACGAAAACACAAAAATTTTTTGGTTAAAAAAAACCTCTTAAAAGTGGGCGAGGCAAAAATAGTGCATAAAGCAATTGATAATAACATTGATTTTTTCATTAAAACGTTTTTATAAATTTATACTTATTTTGGCACATTGAGGACAACATTTAAATTATAACAGAAGCTTAGTAACGGAAGCAGTCGGATTTCGAACCCACTTCCCAATTATAAGATTTAGGAACTGAAAAATTCAATACCTAACGGAAGCAAGTGGGTATCGAAATCCGACTATTTGAGTAGTGGGTACCTACTTTTAACAAGGATTATAGTATGAAGTTAATTATTGATTGGAATAGAAATGTACCTTTATAGCTATACGCCATAAACCGTACTTTTCTATTATTGTTTATCCATTTCAACATATTTATGCATATAAAATAAAAATTCAAACAATGGCTCTACCACACACCCAAAAGCACTTTCTAGCAAAGACGAAGTTGGAAAATTATTCTGATGAAAAACACTGGGAAACACTGTTAAAAATATTGGATAAAACAATGAAAAGTAGTGTAAAGTAGTAAGTTAAGTTGGAAAAACCTTACCAAGGATTAACACTAGGACCTACACATTTTTGAATTAACCAAAAAGTATTGCTAAATATAGCATAGGTATTCGAAAAATCAAATTAAATTTCAAAATTCCGATTCATTTAAAAGTTTTTTAACAATAAACATCGACCATCGACCAGAGAACCACTAGCACTAATTCTCTTACGGTATTGCAAAGGTATGGTAAAGTGGTATATTGAGACTGGCTGTTTGAGATGAGCTTGTGGAATATGTCTGATATTGGGGCTAGATTGTGGCTCTCACTCACTCAATATTCTTAGCTGATCTGATGGGCTGAGGGACTTCATCTTGTCATGTAACAATCAATTTCCGATCTGGAACAGGGATCAACGCAGCTACATTGAAGCGATTTCGGAAGGCGCGCTAAGTTGAAATCACAGTACAAGCATTCGAAAAGTAGGCAACCACGGCAAACGCACGCTCTTCCAGTGCATGATGTCGGCTGACCTGAAAAGACACAACCACGCCTAGGAATGAGACCTATCCCGCCATGCTACCAACCCTACAGCCTGAATGGCACGCCTTTCATTAAAGGAAGTTATTTTGTTGCAGCCTGTACATTTTGAACAAGTACATTTTCAGCCACATCACGCCAAAGAAGTATAACTTCTAACGCTCGTACAAGAATGCAAATTTATTAAAATAGTATGTGTGCCAGTAAGCGGATTTTGGAAATACTTATTCTTGAGCATTTCGGGCCCCTAGACAGTATTATGTTCCAAATTTCAGTTTTCTAGCTTGAGCTTTAAACTGACAATGGACGGACGGACAGCGATGGCGAGATCAACGTAGTTTTCGATGATGATCACAAATATAGTAATTTTTAGGGGTACGAGCATTATGAAGACGACTATTAGAGGTCTGCATGAATGGCTTAAAATTTGCTTTGAGACATTCAATATTGTTTGGTGTACTCAACTCTTAAGCCTCATAACTTACAAACAAGAAGGAGTTGATTACATGATGTTTGATGGGCATGCGAGGTGAATATTTTGTTCAATCAAATGCAGAGTGTCCTCACACAGATCAAGTGGCCGCCACTATTGACCAAAGCAAAATGTATCCTTTTTGCTGCGTTTTCCATCACTTTTTCGTGCATCTGCGGCGGTATAGCGATGATTTCGGCACAAATGTTTGCCTTGAGCTCATCAATGGCCTGAGGCTTACACTTTGCTTTTCAAATAACCCCTAACAAAAAGAAGTTCGTAGGGGTCAAATGTGGAGATCTTGGGGTCAGACAATGTCGACATTTTTTGGCAGCACACATCCAGGGAATTCTCGTTGCAGAAACTTTGTAAAAGTGAAATAAGAATAGTGTTTTCAGTCGGTGCTTGTTGGCCACGATATACCGACATTAAAGATGGTACATAATAGGCGTAGTAGATAGGTACCTATACAAAAAAAATAGGTTCGATCTAATACACCATCAGATCTGTGTCGTGGAGAGTTTAAAGCAAGCTACTATCACGAGCAGACATTTGCCGGGACATAAAGTGCACTCAGAACAAGGCAATTCTATATCTTAATGTGTAAGTATTCAAATAAAACAAATAAAATGAATAGCCAAGTGTGACTCAAAATGGCATTTCTATTAAAATACTATTTCCGTACCGCAGCGCGGGTATTCAGAAAGGAAATTAATTTATGTTTATTCATATATGACTCCAAAAAATTGTAGGTATGTAAGTATGTATGTACTCAAATACTCAATCAATTCCTAACGCTATAAAATAAGGACACTCGTCCTTAATTTATCAAATAAAAACAACGTACACTCTAAGTACGTATGGAGCGATTGACATACAATCCAATGCAACCTATATCTGAATACAATTGGATTGACTGAACAACAATTTGTCCAAATTGACCAGAAAAGGTAATAAATAAATATATTTTATGTCCTTTATTTAGCTGATGCATATTTTATTACCCATTGTATATCTCCAAACTTGATAAAGACATATGGAAACCTCCATAGACCATACATAATGTGTGTTATACCTACCATACGGTTTGTGGAATGGTTAGACCTTGGCGCTCTTAAAAATAACCATTTCCATTTCCAAAACCGACTTTGACAGATGGCTGCACTGCGTGCCGTCTTTGACAATATTGTCTTCGCCTTTGGTTGCTTAGCAAAGCATTCCAAGTCGCTCTTACTCCATTGCCGTCCATATACATGTTTGGGATATAATTCAGGGACCGAAGGACAAATTTGTTTTCACTCTCTACGCCTCCGTCATCATCGTGTGGTGACGGTTGTCGAACATGAATTTGCTTTTGCCATTTTTTGTTCCAGACCTTGAGGACTTTCATATTTCTTAATCAAGGAATTCTTCCAATTTACTGTTTTTCAATTACGACTCGTTCGTCGAAAGTTTCACAGCGTAAAAAAACGGAGAGCTGAGGGAAACAACAAATCGAGTAGGTACCAAAGAAAAAACGATGAACGGCCAACGACAATTGGATTTTTATTACCGAACAATCGTCCCCGAAAAAGGCTAAAGTACTGAACTAGTCAAAAAAGATATCGGACGTCAAAGGATGGGAGTTTTTGAGGAGTGCTCTAAACAATAGCAAACAAAATGAAAGGATTCCCAGATTGTGGATATTGGGAGTTGTACACGTTCATATCGATATGGCAGGATTTAATGTCCTTGACTGAAATGATGATTTATATATTTGAAATCCGATTTAAGAACACGTATGTGGTTCATTTCAACCATCTAGCTTATATAATACTTATGCCCATTTTCATGTATCTACATACAGTGTGTTGCGGCAAGTAAGACCCCGGTAACTCATCTGTGAGCAGATTTGGTATTTCTATATTTTAAAAAAGGTCGGCATTTGTTCATGTACATACTACTCCCTTTAGGTAATTGTAATATTAGTGTGGTCTGCACCGGGCATTGGAGACAAATATTTTTTAAAGACTCCTAGTGGACTTTTAAGAGACCACAGGAACGAATGGATTTCCTGGGTGCTTGTTTCGAGGCCGTGGAAATGGTCAACAATCCTGTGCGCCGTAACTACTACAATAAAAACATAGGAAAATGCTAGAGCCCGCTTGGGTGAACTGTTGGATAGGTACCCTCTGTCTATCCCACATAAAGAGGCCGGGAGAAAAATGTAAGTATGGGTAACATGTCAGGAAAAATATGACCAACATATTTTGTTATTTTATTGAAAAACCACAGCTTTTGTAAAACAACGCCTGTAGTGGACGCGCATTAATTACTTGAATTGCAAGAAGTTATCAACTGTTTTAGTGAACGCGCCCACAAGACGTTTCACGCTAAAGTAGCTTCGAACGCGGTCATTCAGAATGTTTTATTTCTTTGTCTCCCACGGCCATCCTCATTTTCATTTTTTTCTCGGTCGTCAGTCTTTATATTTTTTTTTCAACTGTGTGCTGGCGCTAATAAGACGCTCTCACTAAAAGCAATAAAAATCCAATTCCCAACGATAAATGTAACATTAAATTAAAATTAAGATTTGAAGTGAAATAAATATCGATGAATTAAAGAAATAGTTTCGCGTGTATTTAATTCTCAAATAGCCATAGGGGCTATACGGCTCTAAAAAGTTGTGGTGGAATTGTTAAAATCGAATTCATCTACAAACAGGATGGGCCAAATAAGACCTACCAATGATAAACACGTATAACTCTTGTAATAATCATTATTGTTTTTTTTTTTTTTTTTTACATACACTATCAGTTCTGTGTCGTGGAGTGCTTAAAGCAAGCAACTATCACGAGCAGAAATTTGCCGGCACTAAAAGTGCTCCCACAGGCTCATCATTTATGGCAGGTGTTAGTAAGGACAAAACAATTAAAAATACAATAATTATGTACCTATAAAATACTAACACAAATACAAATCATGCAAATAAATTAAGACATTAAGGTATTATTGCGCAAAATATTTTTCAGCTTAATTTTACTAGCATGCAAGTCAATCACATGATCATTTATATTATAGATTCTACTCATGCGACTAATAGGCTCATGCCTCCCATAATTCGTTCTATGATGGGGGCTAAACAATAAACCAACACTACGTAAATTATGGGCACCACACCGAAAATTAAAGCCAATAGATGACAGCAAGTCAGGTGCATCTATTTGACCGGATATAAGCTGCTGTAAAAAAATGATATCGCCATTAAGCCTTCGTTGAGAAAGGGGTAACATTTGAAGAAGCTTAATACGCTGACTGTATGGAGGAAGGTTAAAAGGATCATCCCATGGAAGTCCTCTAAGTGCAAATCGAATAAATTTACATTGAATGGCCTATATTCGATTTGAATGGATGTTGTAGAACGGCGTCCAAACTTGTGAAGCATACTCTAGAATCGGACGGACAAAACAATTGTACAATGACATAGTAACGTATGGGTCATTAAATTCTTTCGCCCACCTTTTTACGAAGCCCAGCATAGAATTAGATTTATTAACAATAAAATTGATATGCTTGGCAAAAACCAGTTTGGGATCGAAATAAACCCCAAGATCATTAAAATTATCAACATTACAAAGAATATTTTGAGACAAAGAATATTGAAAGGTGGACGGTATATTCTTTCTAGAGAATGTCATATGTTGACATTTAGTAGGGTTCAGGGATAAACCGTTTTCATCACACCAATTGGCGAAGCTATTAATGTCAGATTGAAGCAAAATTCTATCTTGCTGACTAGTGATAGATTTAAATATTTTCATATGATCAGCGTAGATCAAGATATTACTGTGATTTATACATGCTTTAACATCATTAATGGCTAGTATAGATAGAATTGGTCCGAGGTGACTATCTTGGGGAACTCCAGACTCAGCTGTAAAAGATACAGATAGCGATCCTCTAAATTTGACTTGATAAATCCTTGATCTAAGGTATGAATTAACCCATTTTATGAAACTTGGTGGGAAACCAAAAGCCCTGAGCTTAAACTCGATTATTTCATGGGACAGCTGGTCGAAAGCTTTAGAGAAGTCAGTGTATATGCAATCCATTTCGTCCTTATTCTCTAAGGCATTAGAACAATCATGCAAGAAACTTAACAGATTAGTGACAGTGGATCTGTTTCTTACAAATCCATGCTGTTCATTACAAATTAAATTGCGACAAAGAAATATTAACTTTTCGCAAACAATTTGTTCAAAAAGCTTAGGGATACACGAAAGCTTTGAAATAGGCCTATAATTAGTGATATCACCACGTTCGCCTTTTTTAAATACAGGTGTGATAAAAGCACTTTTCCATACATAAGGGAATTTACCAGTACTAATGGACAATTCAAACAGATATTTAAGATATGGAGCAATTGCATGACTACATTTTTTTAAGAACGATCGGTGCAATGCCATCAGGACCTGATGAATAATCATTCTTCAGAGAAGAAATAAATTTTAAAATTGTTTCCAAGTCAAATGAGAAGCTAATAAAACTTATTTGGGAAAAGCTAGTTAGATAACTAAAATATTGCTCATCTATGTAAAGAGGGGTCACCCTAAACGACTTACTGAAATAATCTGCAAACATATTGCTTGCGTCTAGCGAATCAGCATATGTAGAGCTATTGTAAGTAAGTTTCGATGGTTTTTTTCTTAGAATTAACAAATCCCCAAAAAAGTTTGGGGTCCAATTTTAGAGAGCATTCCATTTTACTTATATAGTCAATATATAAGTTGCAGGATAAAGATTTGAATTCGTTGAATAGTGTAAGATAGAGCTCAAGATCTGAATGGCGGAGACTTTTTAAATAGTTCTTCCAAGCCCTATTACGTCTGTTTCGCATTGATTTGAGCTCTTTAGTGTACCAACGATGGGACGTTTTCTGATTCTTAGAGGATTTCACAGGAATCACTTTTTTCATGCAGTTATCCATCAAAGAATAAAAGGAAACTACTGCATCTTCAATATTAGTTAATTTGTATATATATAGATTACATTTTATGGAAATAAAGGCACTATGAATGAAATATGCGATCAGGGCGCAATAAAATCTGGTGAACGAGGAGGCGAAATCTGCCTTTTTTGAAATCAAACGTTCTCCGATTTTTTCAGGTTCACGCAGTCACTCCATCTTGTTGGAACCACAAACTAAAATGCTGTTCCGACATTAATTAAAAAGTTATCCGTGTTTAATATTGGTTGGTCTTGTTTGGCCCACCCACTTCGAGAACAAAAGGACTTTAATTTCCAATTTAATAATTGCAGCTTCCTAGCTCAATCTTTCCGATAGAACTGTTTAATTTAAATTGTGGGCGTTCAGTAGGTGGTTTTTAAAACTGTATACACATCATTATTAAGGGCCACTAGAGATGATATATCAGTGGCCATAAGACATTACCGCCTAAGTCAGTTTGCATATTTTTCAGAAAAGCAGTTCAAAGATTCAAATCCTCACTGCAAATCAGGAATTCGTCGCTTGAAAAGCAAAGTGACATAAGTCAAAATTTGACGATTTTGAGTTAACTATACAGAACGAATCACAAAAAAAAAATCAATTTTTCTATCAAACCGTCATTACTATAACTCTTAAACTGAGAGCATGTCGTTTTGAAATTAAGGAAAAATTCCTGTTGTATTTTTTCATTTGTAACACTTTGCATCTAAAAAAAATTATAAATTCGTGATAAATAAGTTTCTTGAAAAGTGACACTTTTCGTATTGTGTCATTTTACCTTGGAACAAAACTAGTTGATGAACTTCAAAGTTATTTTGATTACTTTAAGAAGTGTCGTTTTACCAATAAGCTAGGTTTTATTTTATATAATTTTATTATAGTCGATTTTTTCAATAAAAGTTCCTATATTTTTTTTATTATAACTTAATACTATTTAAAGTGAGTTGTTTCTACAAAATACGCAAACAAAACGACACTTTTTCACATTTTTTTCTTAAATTAGTAGCAATTTAGATGTAAAACGACATAAGTCAAAATTTTTTTTTTGAAAAACGGCTTTTTGTAGTAACTTAAATATACCACTTGAAAGAAAAAAAATACTTAGTTACTTTACAACTTTTTGGTATTCATTGAAATTCCAAACTAAAATAATTTTTTTAAGTTTTGAAAAACTTCAAATGGCTTTTCTGAAAATGTATGAATTTTGACCTTTGTCAGTTTTCTTTTCAAGCGACGAATTGTTCATTTTCTACAATTTTTTTCACAGAATTAAGCCATAGTGCTCCTTTCCATATTAGATACTTATTTTTTCATTTCCCTACGTTAAATAAGTTAAAAGTAATTAGAGAAAGGGGCACTTAAGCTTTAATGACTTGTTAAATGTTCAAAATCTAAAAAGCATCGGTTTAAGTTAGGATACTATTCCATAAAAAACCAGAAAGTTCAATTATTTGGAAGTAAACTTAGGTCGCTGTGTCGTGCATGCCAATTTCAGATAAGAGTCCTATGTTTAAGTTATGTCCTAATTCCATAATAATAATAGGTAAGATTTATCTAAGGTTAATTTTCCACTGTAAACGTCGTTTAGTTTCCATGAAAATTGTACCTACTTGTTCTACCATCATACTAAATAGTTTTTTCCGAAAATAAAAACATATAGGTACCTACTACAGATATTTCATCAAAGTGTTTTTCTTTATGAAAAAAAAATTAAAAGTAGGTACATACATTAGCTATTTAGTTAGTCATCTTATTCATTGATGAGAAAATGCATGAAATCATAGACTTCTAAATTGTTTTAAATTTATAAGATCTCATTTTTTTCTCGCGAAATGAACTGCAAAAGCAAACACTTTTTTAACCACATTCTAAGGGTATATTAATTTTGACTCATAGTTTGTAACATAACTTAATATTGCCCGTAGACCCCTAAAAGTTACTATATTTATGATCAGCATCAATAGTAGGGTCGATCTAGCCATGCCCGTCCGTCCGTCTGTCTTCCGGCAAAAATTAGGCCTTTAAACTGAACCTAGAGAGCTGACATTTTAACCATATACTCTCTAGGGTCCCGAAATAATCAAGATTACGAATTTTTGAAATCCGCCCACAGAGCCCACAAACTAAAAAAAAAAATTTATCGAAAAATCGAATTTTGAGCTAGAAAGCTGACATTTTTAATATATGTATGATCTTTGACTCCTAAAACTGCTCGGGAGATACAATTTGTAAAATCCACCCACTGACACGCCCACAATTAAATTATTATTTTTTTGTTGAAAAACCAAAGTTTGAGCTAGGGAGCTGAAATTTATATTATAGACTCTCTAGGCTCCCTTTATACTTCTGTTTAAATATTTTTTTATTTTGCCTACTGACACGCGCTCAATTAAATAAAACAATTTCATTAAAAAACCAAAGTGGAGCGTTTTTTTTTACAAATGCTTCGTTTTTTCCGATTAAATCCCTTAAATGTTGTATGACAAAATATGTAGAGCTGTTATGTTGGGAACCAGGGTCGAGCCACAGGGGCAACTTCGATACAGATGAGGAGGACGCGGCATGCTTATGGTTGCTCGGCTTAGCTCGTCGGACGGGGGTAGTTCTTGTCCCCTCACCATATACCACCTGCTCAACAAACGTTTTGTCCATGCCAAAAATTTGTAAAAAGAGAGAAAAAAAAGAAAGAAAGCTACTCTACGTAGACCACGGATGGACGAAAAAAGATAGCATAGTAAAAATAAAAGAAATGAAAATGTCCAAGGACATGGGAAGATACCCAAGAGAGAGAAGGGAAGGAGCACCCGAACTAATCTAGCTAACCTAAATTAAACCTAACCTAACATAAAATTAAAAGCTATGCCCTAATGTACCTAAGCTAACTTAAAACTACACTAAAACTATCTTACCCTAACCGCAACTCACTTTCCCTAAATCTCTCTTGATACCGGGTTCGTTATGAGCCCGAAACATGCCAGATGTTATTGGCAAGGGTTGGCCAGCCCACCCTTGTGTCTTTCGACGCAAATTTAGCTATCACTCTGGCCGATGTTGTGACTGATAGCCCCTCGACGAACGCTCCAGTCACAATTTATGTCAGTATGTACGTAGTGAAAACTTCGTATGTCGTCGCGTCATGTCGTCAAAGTTTGTATTGTCCTGTTATGTCATTGTCGACCTATGGAAGGACGGCCTTCACAGCCGTTCACACACCAACTGGGAAAATACCTAGCCGCGCATTGTTAAACGCACAAAAGAAAACCCAAAATTCAAGGCCATGGAAGGCTATTTTTCAAAATTTAATTAAAGAAAACTTAAAACTACAAAATTCCAAAGAAAACACTAAATCCAAACTTCTGCACTTAAAGCTATAAAAATTTAAAAACAGAATTCAAAAAATATAGAAAAACTAGAACTACTGCAAAAAACTTCAAAAACTAAAGCTAATATTCTGCACTTAAAAGAGCTTAAAACTAAAATTTCAAATATATAAGAAACTTAAAACTACTTACGGTTTTACGGTCCCCCGTTGTCCTGGTACCAGCACGACGAAGAACGGTGAGTTGATGTTGGCCAATATGGCCTCGGAGACGCGCACTATCACTATTTCAAGGGTAGAATTCACAAATGCAATTTATCCTAACCTTACTTATAACTCGAATTAAAAAGAAACTAAATTAAATTAAACTAAAACTAAAAACTATGATTCAAAAAAACTCAAAAAAACAAATAAAAGATTTCAAAACTAAATCAAAAAACTGAGGCTTCAAAACAGATTAAAATGAAAATTAAAACTTAATTCAAGCCAAAAGGCTAAAACTATACGCCACTGCGTTTTATAGGTTGTCAGCACTTCTTGGTGCGTGTTGTTGTTGTTGCCACAAACTGGGGAGGCGGAGCACTACGCACTGCACTTTATGTTCTTTTTTGTATCTTATTGTCCTTTTATATATTATATGTTTCACTTTTTAATGTTGTCACTTTTGTATTCTTGTTGGTGTTTTGTTATAAATTGTCTTTGTTCACTGTCGTTGTTGTTTTATATGTTGGTTGGCTGCGGCTCTGTGGCCGTACAACCAAAACCCGTTAAAGCGATTTCGCTGGCCTCCACGGGAGAATGTCCTAGCACGGCACTTAGACGCCAAATTGTGACTGGAGGGTTCGTCGAGGGGCTATCACTCACAACATCGGCCAGAGTGATAGCTAAGGTTGTGTCGAAAGACACAAGGGTGGGCTGGCCAACCCTCTGGCATGTTTCGGGCTCATAACGAACCCGGTATCAAAGAGAGATTTAGGGAAAGTGAGTTGCGGTTAGGGTAAGATTGTTTTAGTGTAGTTTTAAGTTAGCTTAGGTACATTAGGGCATAGCTTTTAATTTTAGGTTAGGTTAGGTTTAATTTAGGTTAGCTAGATTAGTTCTGGTGCTCCTTCCCTTCTCTCTCTTGGGTATCGGCCCATGTCCTTGGACATTTTCTTTTCTTTTATTTTTACTATCCTATCTTTTTTCGTCCGTCCGTGGTCTACGTAGAGTAGCTTTCTTTCTTTTTTTTCTCTCTTTTTTTTAAAATTTTTTGGCATGGACAAAACGTTTGTTGAGCAGGTGGTATATGGTGAGGGGATAAGAACTACCCCCGTCCGACGACCTGAGCCGAGCAACCACAAGCATGCCGCGTCCTCCTTACCTGTATCAAAGTTGCCCCTGTGGCTCGACCCTGGTTCCCAACATAACAGATCGTTCTTAACAATTCAACCATACTTAGACTTTTGTCACGCCCACTTATGAGGGATATAAATAAGAATAGGGTATCCAACAGTTCGCCCAAGCGGACTGTAGCCCGTCCCTATGTTTTGACGTTAGTTTTTTGTTGTTTACAACCTATCCAAAAATTCATAATTAATTGAAATGTGAATTGTTCAAGCGTTCATTAAAATTTGCAGCTTTCTGTTTGGCTTCTTCGCAAATTTGTTCTTCCGAATGCTCTTGTCGATGACCCATTTGCAATTTTTTCACGGCAAAACATTTATCAGGAAGTTGACCGTCTCAAGTTTATGGGCATAGCACTAATTTGATGTGTCAAACAAATTTGGAAATTGAACGTTTGTTTGACAATATTTTTTTTGATGTACTGTGCAGTTTGAACGGTCGTTTTTTGAAGTACATACTCGTATGTGCAAAATATATCTATATGCAAAAGACACATTTGGAAATATTTTTCGGATGTCCATAATAACAATGTTGTTTTATTATAATAATGGAATAATAATATTTTTATAATATAATATAATATAATTTTTGTTTGCCAAAGCATTTTGCATCAAAGTGCGTAGGTACTACAAATAAGTGGACGTTTGTGTTTTTCCAGGTTGTCGCTAGATTTTCCTACTAGTTTCAGCCAGTTATTGTATTTTCCTTTATCAGGAAACTTAAACAACTTTAGATATATCTGGGTACTTTGCGGCACTTGCGTTGCAACAAGTAATAACACATTTTACACTCCAATTCAGTTTTCTAATATTTTTTTATATCCTAACGTTATGCCGTTCCTTCTACAAAAAAAATCAGGTGCCTGCTTGGTATGCCTTTGAAATAAATAAATAACCAACATATTGCATCAGTAGATCAAGCGTCTAGATAAATATATTCAATTTCAATTTCTATTATAAGAATAAGCAATGCCGGATTTAGGGCTGGCCGGCTGCCCGGGGCTACAGCACTGGGCCTCCACAAAACAGGGGACCCAATATTTCAAATTCTGATGAGTAGTGGATTCTACTCCCGACGAATCTCATATCGATCAAGTAACAATATTTGTTAGATATTTTGAATAAACGATGCCAAAAGAAAGATTTCTCACCTTTTTACCAAACTGCGGCCATACCGGCGAGGCCATAGCAAACGCTTTACTAAAATTTTTAGGTGACCATCA
The DNA here is from genome assembly GCA_949715645.1 of Portevinia maculata. Lineage (NCBI taxonomy): Eukaryota > Metazoa > Arthropoda > Insecta > Diptera > Syrphidae > Portevinia > Portevinia maculata. The sequence goes on along the minus strand of OX454526.1, from coordinate 242,989,698 downwards.
AATAGACATTTTTAATTGCCGCGCCCAATCATATGACAATGCCGCAAACATGAGTGGTAAATACAAAGGAATGCAGGCTCTTATTTTGGTGAAAAATCATTTATCGGCGTTTGTACCATGTCGTGCTCATTCTCTCAATTTAGTTGGAAAGGCAGCTGCTAACTCTTGTCCATCGGCTGTTTAATTCTTCGATTTCGTTCAGAATTTATGTACGTTTTTCACAGCAAGTACAGAGCGATACCAAATTCTGACTGAAAAATTATCGCAGAAGAAAAGTGGACAATTTTACGTTTTAAAAAAGCTTAGCGATACTCGTTGGACTTGTCGAGCTGAAGCTACGAAAGCTATTGTCGATGGTTATTCTGAAATCGAAGGAGCTCTATCCATGATATCTTCGATAAGGAGCAAAAAGACACCGTGAGGAATGAAGCATCGAAGAGTTACATTCCCAAACATTGAAATTGCACTCAGAATGTATTTGGGTTTGATGGTGTCTAATTGCACTGGAGAGCGCTCATTTTCAAAAATGCAAATTATAAAAAATAGACTTCGAACTACGATGGAACAAAACCGTCTATCAAAGCTATCCCTACTCAGCATTGAAAGCGATTTACTGCGGCAATTCAGCGAATTCAAAGGATTTTTCGTCGAAAAAAGCTCGCAATTTTCCATTTGTTAGCGCTTTAATATAATTTCATATATTTCTTGTTTTTCTCTATATTTATATATGTATTTTTGTTAAGATAATTTACTTGGATTCGCAATAAATTATTAAACACTTGACTGAAAAAAATTGTTCATTTTATTTGCAAAATAATAAGTCAGGGGGGCTTCCCTCATTTGTTGCCGCAGGGCCTCCAGACCTCTAAATCCGGCCCTGAGAATAAGTGATCTGGTTCTGGACTTCTGGTCAGTCGTCAGTGCAATATGTAGGTACTGTACTGTTGTAGTAGTGGTGTTGTTCAACTTCGTCTTCGGTTACCTTCTCTCTCTGCTGTAAAAGTTTCTTATGTTTCGCATTTTGGTCTCATATCATTGCTAGTAGCTTCAATTTGAAAGTGTTCCTTTTTTATTCGTTAGATAAGTAAGGTGTCAGTGTCACACTCGCTTGCGCTTATGTCCTGTTTCGAGAAACTAATTGTCGATGTTACGATCTGTAATTAAGGTATCATAGTATTCCCACTTAACTGCATCCAAACTTGTTCGTCTGTGGCCTCCCGATTTCGAATCACTTCATCGCTGAGGCCAATCCAATGACGGCGTTGCTGCATTTGTGCGATCCAGGAGTTTTTAGGCCTTTAGATATTGCCTATTTGATACGGTGCCTAGGACCTCTCCTTTGAACATGACAGTACCAACTGGGTCGGTCGCGCTCCATTTTCTTCAAGATTGGTTCTTTGACGTTAAGACTTCCTGGGATCTTGAAACTCCTTATTCGATCAAGCTTTGTTACTCCTACTGTCATGCGAAGCATCTTCATTTCAGCTGCCGTTTACCAGCCCTCATACTTTTTGTTCGCTGTAGGTACAACATTATGACATATATGTGATCGCGATCGCCGGGCGCAAAACGGCGGTGAAGAGCTTTCCTTTCATCTTAAACGACTTTTTTCGGTCATAGAAGATGGCTGAGTTTTTCCTCCACTTCCAGTAGTCCATGCTTAATTTCGTCAAAATTCGATGTACATAATCAATATTTGGTACATTGGAAACAAAGGCAACAAACATGGCAGCAACAAAAGAGTTTTCGTTCGTGCCACATGAAGCATTGTGCACTGTTGTTTTCAAGGTCGTGGACTGTTAAATTAAAAGCTTCTATAAGAACTTATATAATAACTTAGGATAGGTGTTTTCAGGCATTGTTGCAAGTCAAACGCAAACGTTTTTATGTTTTTAGATCTTTTGGAATCTGTTTTATTATTTGGTTTCATTTCATAAGTATTATCGTGATATGATGTGAAAGTCTTCGCCATTTAGGTGTGTGTGTGATGTTGTAAGTGCACAGAAATAAGGCTCTAAAAATTAATTTCCAATACAGGAATAATAAGCCCACCAAAACGAAGTATAAATAACAAGCCGAGAAAATCTTAGTCGAGTGCATCATTTGAGATGTAAAAATGTTATTATTACACTCTGCGCTTCACTCTGCACTTAGGGTCAGAATAAATTTCCGTCTCAATTTCGCTTAACTACAATAAGTAAAGTTTAACGTTATGTTTGTCAAAGACTAGAAACGATTATGAATAATTTTGAGACAACGATGTTATAATGTTGTAAGCAGAGCATTGAAATCCATCACACATGATTGTTAAATCTAGCGTGTCTACAAAAATCAATTCAATCAATAATCTCAGTCTCTCTCATGTCATATATGAGCTTACAGCTGGGCATCCAATTTAAAATGTGAATTGTTTGAATTTTCACTTAGTCTTACATTGCATACAACCGTCATAAATAAATGCAGATAACCTGCTCATCCCTTTGAGTACTGACAACTTAAAGTGCGTGCGTTTTGTTCAAAATTGGAATTTTAGTTACGAGTATTTATGGTATAGCTACTATTTAAAAACATAGTCCGCTTGGGCGAACTGTTGGATACCCTATTCTTATTCCTATCGCTCATAAGTGGGCGTGGGACGCTCTACATATTTTGTTATAACATTTAAAGGATTTTATCGAAAAAAACGCTCCCTAGCTCAAACTTTTGTGTTTCAATAAAATTGTTTTATTAAATTGTGGGCGTGTTAGTAGGCGGATTTTGAAAATATTTACACATGAGCTTAAAGGGCCCCTAGAGAGTACATATTATAAATTTCAGCTCCCTAGCTCAAATTTTGGTTTTCCAATAAAATTATTTTATTTATTTGGGGGCGTGTCAGTGGGCGGATTTTGAAAATTTTATATCCCGAGCAGTTTTAGGAGTCACAGATCTTATATAAAAAATTTCAGCTTTCTAGTTCAAAATTCGATTTTTTCCAAAATTTTGTTTTTTTGAGTTTGTGGGCGTGTCTGTGGGAGGATTTCAAAAATTCGTTAACTTGATTATTTCGGGACCCTAGAGAGTATATGGTTAAAATTTCAGCTTTCTAGGCCCATTTTAAAAGGCCTAATTTTCGCCGACGGACGGACATGGCTAGATCGACATTACTATCGATGCTGATCATAAATATAGTAACTTTTACGGGTCTACGGGCAATATTAAGGTATGTTACAAACTATGCATCAAAATTAATATACCCTTATAATAGGGTATAAATATGATTTTTTTTAATTACGCCTCCCAGTATAACCAAAAAAGGACCTAATCATATGTGTGGGTTGGTATTGTTTCAAGACACAGATGTTGTTTTTTTTAAATTGGGTTTTCTTATCTCTGTGATCACCTTCTCCTCGACTCATTCATCCGTCAGTTTTAAATTCCACAGTCTCGAGGTGATTTGTTAGAATTGTCCCAGTTCAAGTGGCTGATCCAGGGGGGGGTTATCGGGTCCGGACCCCCCCCAGGGAGGTCCGAACCGATCTGAATCTTAAATGCTGGTATTCTGTCGCCGAAAATTTGCATATTCTATTTTACGATTCGAAAATCCAAAAATGATTGTAATGCGCAAGATTTATCGTATTTTGTCATGCATAATATTATTATTCAATTCATGTTACTACAACATATCAGCAATAGTGCGAAATCTAGAGAAAATCTCAATTGTTTTTAAAATTCCGCGGTTTTTTAAAGAATTCTTGCAGAATTTCGTCTTCCGTTAGTCCAATTTCAGGATGGATACTCAAAGAAGCGAGTCCATTCAGGCGCTCCCGTCGTATTGTACTTCTAAGATAGTTTTTTATTCTTCTTAGGGTCGAAAATGATCGTTCTGGAGCTGCTGTTGTTACGGGTAACACTGCCAATACTCGTAAGATCGTGCTCACATTTTTGAAACATTTTTCATTGATAACCTAAAAAATAACGTAACCATTGAAAGTTAAGTATTCGATGGGTTATAGAAACTGATTGTGAAGTAAAAATTCCAATCTGAAGTTACTCACTGATAGTGCATCGAGCGCATTTTGAATATCTTGATCAAAGATCCGTTGCCTCCACATTCTGATCTCTGAGATAAAATTCCTTTCTGAACAGTCCAATATTTCGTCATAAAACTTGTAAAGATCTGCGCATTTTTCCTCATTAAATTCCTGCTTGGAAGGAAATAGTTGTCCGAAACTGTGGAAGATCGATTTGTGTTTTTCGGACCAACTTTGGAGATGAAAAATGTAAGTATCAAGGAATGGAATGTAGAAGGCAATTCTGTAGTAATCTTCGACATTTTGTGTTTCAACGTTGCAACGGTTTTTCTGTTGACTGTAACGACGAGGCAATTTCATATTAAGAACAGATTTCAGCTACATTGTCTTAAATGATACAAAAATTTGAATCAACGTTTTCCCGCTTTTCCTTGATATCATCATCAGCTAACTTTGTGGCTTCTCCTAGATCTTGATTTTTCGTCTGCAATTCCCGACTCATAGGCAAGACGATAGAATTTATCGATTCCATTATATGACAGAAGATTTGAAATTCGATTGTCAAAATCGCGGTCAAAAGCTGAGAAGTCTTTTGTGAAGTCTCTCGATCTTTCTACTTTTTTATTTCTTCCAAAGTTTCTATAACGGCCCTTTGTAGTTCGAGGTAAGTTGAAACTGCTTCATGAGACTAGCCCATTTTGTAACAGCGAAAGAATTCAATTTTTCTTTTCTCCGGTCACTCTTTTTCGGCATTTTCAAAATGTCTTCCTTTAAAATGCTTTGTCTCTTCGGCCAATGGAAAAATGCTTCTATTGCTCCGATAGTTCCTAACGCATTTTTTATACCCGAAACTCCGCAAGCGGCATTGATGACCAAACTGAAGCCATGCGCGGCACAATGAACGTAGATTGCAAGAGGATAATGAGACCTGATATGGGCTTGTACTCCGTTTACTTTGCCACTCATAACTGATGCATATATATATCTATCTATTAAAAAATTATCGACACTGTGTCGCGAAGTAGATGTTCCGAATTAAAATTGTTTGTAGTGGTAACCGTGTGTCCACACAAGCGGCACTATCGTAGTTTCATGCAAAATGTATCAAAAGAATGAGAAAATGAGGTTAAGTTAGGTCATGACAGCATACATTTTATGGACCCCCCCCCCCCCCCCTTAGACGAGATCCTAGATCCGCCACTGCCCAGTTCCATTTATTTTAAAGTCTAAGCGAAATAGAAAAAAAACAAGCAAGTGCCTTTGCAAAGTACTCATTAATTGCGGAACTAAGCTTTGACCCAATCCTAACGAACGGTCTCCAAGAGGGGTTAAAGCTCCTTGGCAACCAAGCATAGAATGAGAGCCGGGTATCACAACTGTGCTGTTTAATTTTTAAATGCGCAGAATTTCAAATGCCTTGAATTTTTTCGCATGTATGTTTTTTTTAATGTATCATATGGAGGAAAACATAGACTTACATACTATCGGGTCTCCTCGGCAACTCCGAAATCACGTCTTCCGCACAAAAACGGCGCAAACATTAAAATGAATATGAAAAGTGCGAGAAAACACGACAAATGATGGGCTGAATATCTACTAACAATTTTGAAAAACTAATTAGGCTACCTATAAGGTTTTTTGAGATTTACTTCTATTTTAAACATAGGGAAAGGCTACAGTCCGCTTGGGCGTACTGCTGGATACAATATTCCGATTCTTATTAATCATTAAGTGGGTGTGACAAAAATCTAAGTAAATGATTTTATTGAAAAAAACAACCACCCCTATCGTGGAATCCGTCGGATCTGAAATTCACTTCACTTATTCGATTCACGTGAACAGAAAATTGCTATCGTGGGATCCGTCGGATACTCTCCCTTACCGACCACTATTCAAAATTCAAATGTGACAGCTCATTTCAAACACATTTGTTTTGTAGTGAAAAGAAAATGAAATAATTCACGTTACCGACATGTGGATGGTTCACGTCTGCGGATTGCACGATGCAAATTGTTCACTATTAGCGGATCGTTTCCCCCGACGGATTCCACGATAGGGGTGAACGTTTTGAAAAAAAAAAACGCCCCGTAAAAGTGGGCACGGCAGAATTCTTTATGTAAAGGAATTTTTCAAAACGACCTTAACTCATTTACACACATGAGCATTAAGGGCCTCCAGAGAGGATAAACAAAATTTCAGCTTCCTAGTTCAAACTTCGATTTTTCGAAAATAACATTTTCTTTTAATTGTTAATAACTGATGTACGAATAGAATGTCAGCGTTGTCGCGGCGTGAGTTTAATATTTGAATGTTTAATAATTTAAGACGGTCTTTATATTGCGGTAAATTGTATGGGTCTGTCCAACCCAGCCCGCGTAGCGCAAAACGGATAAATCTACGCTGAACGGCTTCAATGCGTTAAACATGGACGTGATGGTACGGTGACCAGACCTGGGAGGCATATTCAAGAAGAGGTCTAACAAAGGTTACATAGAGAGACTTAGTGACATAGGGGTTACAGAATTCCTTGGACGAACGTTTTACGAATCCAAGGGTAGAGTTAGCCTTACATATGATGCTGTCGATGTGAGCTCGGAAGTTAAGCTTGCTGTCGCACAATACACCTAAGTCTCTAATCGAGGTTACATTTGGGACAGGCTCGTTGTTGAAAAAATACTGCCGTTGAGACAAAGGATGGCGTTTGCGAGAATATGTTATAGCTTGACATTTATTTACATTTATTTCAAGGAGATTTTTTTGACACCATGTAAAGAAATTGTTCAAGTCGGACTGCAGCGCATGAGCATCGGCGTTACATGAAATATGATTAGAGATCCGCATGTCATCGGCGTAGATTTCCAGGTCAGATCTTGAAAGAATAAGCTCGACATCATTAATGGTTAGCAGGAAAATCAGTGGTCCTAAGTGGCTACCTTGCGGAACTCCTGAAGTTGCACGAATAGGATTTGAAGCAAACGATCTGAAAAGGACTGTATAAAGACGATAATTTAAATAGGAACTTAGCCATGATATAAACAGTGGCGGGAAACCAAGCATTTTTAGTTTGTAAAGGACAACATTATGGGATATTTTCTCGAAAGCTTTACTGAAATCGGTTGCGACTGCGTCTACTTCTTTGCCAGCCTCCAGAGCATATATGGTATAATATATGGAAAAACCTGACTTACAGTAAAAGTAGAGTGTGTAGTAAACTATGCTCTCAAAAAGTTTAGGTATGCAGGAAAGTTTACCTATGGGTCTATAGTTGGAGACGTCGCTCTTACTACCTTTCTTATGAATAGGAATCATGAAGGTGTCTTTTGATAATTTTGGAAACACACCAGATCTGATAGACAGCTGAAATAGTGAAGTAAGTGGTTGGGCTATTTTTGAAATACATTTTTTGAGAACAGCGGCAGGGATCCCATCAGGGCCGGATGAGAAATCTTCCTTAAGTTTAGAGATTTTGTCAACTACTGGCGGCAGACATACGTCCATTGCAGTGAAGGAGGTCTGGATGCAATTGCTCATATAACTGAAGTAATTGGAATCTACTTCGCTGTTATCAGGAGAAACGCCTGGCCGAAAAAAATTGCAAAAAGGTTAGAGATGGCTTTTGAATCAGAGGACGATGAGTTCAGGTAATTTAAAGTTGAAGGAAAACCGTCTGGTTTTCCTTTAGAGTTAATGAATTGAAAAAAAAATGTTTAGGGTTCGAAATTAAGTCAGACTGCATTTGGTTAATGTATCTTATATATTGGGACTCGCACAGGATGCAAAACTCGTTGTAAACAGAGATATAATTATTGTAAAAGTCTATGGTCGAGTTTGACATGAGAATTTTTTTCCAGAGGTTGTTGCGTCTATTGCGGAGAGAACGAAGCTCTTTGTTATACCAGGGAGGAGAAGAAACGAAGTTTTTATATGTTACAACTGGAACAGATTGTAGGAAACAGTTATGGATGAGATCGTAGAAAGTAGCGGTAGCCTTGTCTATGTTTGGAAAGTCATCAGAGATGAAATTAAGATTCAAATTGCTTATAAGATCATTGAGTTTATCGAAGTTTGCCCTATAATAACGGGGTTAATATTTACTAATGTGAGTGAGATGGGAGGGTGATAATTATCAAGTTTAGCAAGGAGATGATTACTTTCAGTTACGTCAGTATTGTCTGCATCTGATGTGAAAATCAGATCAAGTTGTCTCCCTAGTACATATTTTATACAACTCATTTGGAGAAGATTGGATGCAAGAAGTCTGTCGGTAAGCAAAATTTCTTTTTCAGAGGTGGCATTGGTCGAAATAAAATAAATTCCATCGTCTGACTCTTCCCAAGTTAAGCGTGGAAGATTGAAGTCACCAACGATGATGACATCGCCCTCGGGGTTTGAAAGTTCAACCACATAGTCTATGGCGTTAACAAGAAATTGATATTCGCTAGTCGGTTGGCATGGGGGTATGTAACAGCAGAGTATATAGAGGGAGCGATTCGAAAGGTAGATTTTAGCACAGATGAGTACAAGATTGGAGGGGTTTGGTATAGTTACCGATAATGAGTCGAGTTTGGAATGCAGTGCCAAAAGAACACCACGCCCGGAAGAAGGAACGGTGGAGGAGTCTTCGTTAGAATTACCATCATTTGATAGCGTATCTTTGCGATAGACGCTAAAATCGGAGGTGAAGAGTTCGTTGTTTTGAAAATTGGCTGTAAGATTGGTTTCAGTAAGGGCAAAAACGTCATAAGGAAGTTTTTGTGAGTTTAAGTAGACTACTGAACATCTGGTACGAAGTCCCCTTACATTTTGGTAGTAGATGGACAAGCATTGGGGAGGAGCAATCTTAGTTTGACCGTTACTAGTTACGAAAAAGCTGTTGGATGTTGGACCGATTTTTTGTGGCTTGTGAGGTTCGTTTTGAATCTGCATATGAGGCCAAAGCAGATAGATCGTTATTAACATCAGCCACAGTTAGGTTGAACATTTCGTGGAAACGGACGGAAATCTTCCTGAGCTCTCCTGCATTAGTTGGTAGACCTTCTATGTGAATGGATACCATGACATTGGTTCTGGTCACCCCGTCTACGCAGACAGTTTCATGTTTGTCACTAAGGTATGCTAAATAGAGACGCACATTAGCGTAGATTCTATGGTTTCTATGGCGAGATAGAATGCAGCGGCCACCGTCGTCGTCTAGGTCTGCGAACTTTTTGATTAGTTTTGCTCTTGGGGCAAAAGGGGGTCTAGGAATGGCGGAGAGGACAGAGGCAGTTTATCCTAATTGTTACTAGGGTCAGGCGCAGTCGCGGTCGAGCTATGCCTGACAATGAGAGGGTTAGTTGTACAGTTGCGGGGATCGGTGGGGGAGACGTTAATGGATGGGTGGGGAGGATTAGAGTTAAGGACGTGAGATTTAACGAAGTTTGGGTATTTAGAGCTTACGGTTTGGGAAGTCAAGTGGTAGGAGTCATCAGGTAAGTAAAAAGACACTTTATTGCTTTAAGGTTTTGTTTCTAAAGGGGGGAGCGATGATGCAGTGAAGGTTGGCTGATAGGTGAAGACACTGAGGTGCGCAGATTTGGTTTGGAGGTTTTGGGGTGGTTTACATTATTCTTGGTAGTTCTACCGGACTTAGAGCTAGGCTTATTATATATAAATTTTTTTGACGACTTATTGATCCATTTCTTTATTATTATTGTGTCAAGTTTAAGGATTCTGTTTGTTGGATTAAGAAAGAGCCATTCATATTTAGCAGGAATATCTACTTTAAAAGATCTGGATTTGGAATTGTTTTTGGATAAGCATTGGGAAACTGATACAGGTATCCCGAATCTATTTCGAAAGACATCCCTCATCCCGTCATCCCTCCCCCAAGATCATTCTGGGAGGAAGGCTCCCTTTCTCTCTGTTCGTCTCCCTAATCACTGCAGTTTGTTCCAAGCGGAAACTATGGCGATTTAAGAAGTCCTATCGTGGCTGAAAAGGAACATGAGATATTGACATCCGAATATTTTCAGATAGTCAAGTTGTGATAAAATCTCTAGATCTTGTCTCTACAAACTCCATCGTAGTCCTAGACTGCCGATCATCTCTCGCGGGGATGGCGGAGCAGTTCAACATTCACCTGTCTTGGGTTCCAGGACATAGAGATATTCCAGGGAATTGTATGGCTGATGAACTCGCCAGAAAATGAACCATACTGCCCTTTCTACCTGATAAATGCCCCTTGGTCATTCCAATTGCTACATGTAAACTCATGTTTTTGAGGGAAGCCATCGAGAGAACTAAACTTAGGTGGGCAAGTGGCAACAGTTGTATAACGACAAAAAAGATTTGGCCAAAGCAGGATCTGAAACGCTCTAAATGTTCGATCTCTCTGAACATACTGCACATTGGTGCTACAATTGGTGTTATCACAGGGCACTGTCTCATCGGCAAGTATGCAACAAGGCTTGGCGTCTATACAAATGACTTCTTCAGTAAACTGCCTTTACGAGGAGGAGTACGAGACTATTCTCAACCTTCTCTCCACCTCCCCTGATCTATCCCAAAGACGAAAACACGATTTGAGAGCTTTCTTTAATATCATCGAAAGTCTTTAAAGCTTTATTAAAAGCTCCAACTGGTTCAACGAGTATGAAGATGATAGATCCATGCGATATCACAATGAATCTTTTATTGGCTTCTGTCGACTACCACTATAACCTTACCTTACCTATATGGATATCGCAAATATATGAGAGCAATAGCTGTACAAATTATTTTAAGAAGTAATACAGTAGATTCAACAACGCTTTTCAACATTTTTACTACATATTTTGTTAGGTGTGTGGCTTCGATAAAGTTTTGGGATTTGTGAAAACAATTATTTTCAGAACAACATAATCTGGTACCTCTTGCATTATCAGCAAAATCTTTTTAAAAAAATTGCCAGAAATGAAATTTCTTCGGTATCCGGCTCGACCAGCATCTTTATTTTGATAAATATTTATATAGATGCCCTTGCATAAGCACCCACAGCATATATTTTAAATTATTGGTGTTTTTTTTTTATTTTGAAAGTCATCCCTCATCCCGTCATCCCTCCCCCCAAGATCATTCTGAGGGAAAGGCCCCCTTTCTCTCTTTTCATCTCCCTAATCACTGCAGTGTGTTCCAGGCGGAAACTATGGCAATTTAAGAAAAAATGTTTCTGGTAACACTGGCATTTTCAATGATAAAATAACGTATGCAATAGAAGCGCTCTATTTTCTAATGGGAATGAATATTTTATTACTGGAACACTTCGAAGCACTATGCTACTGTTTGGGGCCGATTCAACGAAGAAATACAAAAATGAATTTGCCGAGCAAAAGGTCGAGCTTCAACATTTATTTTAAAGATTTCGCTCTGACCGGAATAACGACCCGTACGCTTGGTGTTTTATAAAATGCAAAGTCGTCAACAAGGACTATTTCTTTGCTTATATTCTATTTACTTTCATTTAAAGAGAATCGAAAATTAGTAAACAACCTTGTCGTCAACGCTGTAGTAAACTTAAATCACAGCAAAGAAACCCTACCATACCAAATATATGTGCACAAAGAATGTTCTTTATATGGGTAGTTTCAAAGTTTTATTTCAACTTTTCCTTTGCGCGAGCACTTTTATTCAACATCCTTCTTCTTTGTGCTGTTCCCTAAACGATGTAACATTAGATGCAAGTAAACACCATAAACCAGCAGCAGTAGCGTAACGATATACACAGCTGTATACGCTGTTAACAGTCGAACATTAAATTTAAGATTCTGCTCCACATCAATATCGAAATGAGTCAAAGCAAAAAATAGAGAGGGAATGGCAGAGCTTTATATTTTATTAGGGTCAAAGGGTTCATGACATACGAGTATGCCATTGTCAATAGGACGACAAACTAACTATGATGGAGACCGTTTATGAGGAACCTTGTTCGTAATATGATTTTAATTTAATAAATTCTCAACTGAAGCGAGCGTGGAAATGATATTAAGGCGGGCCGTTACACAGCATAGCACATTCCCACGCAGAGAAACTTCACCAGAGCGATTTGTATATTTTAGTTGTTTTTACATGTGGGCATCGGGTGGTGGTAGTTTTTGTGATTGATGTACTTCTTGTGATGAACGAATTTTATGAACGAAGTTTACCGGGAACAACATCCCACACGACCATGGCACGATGGGCAAGGAAACACCCTGAGCTAAGCTTTGAAATGGTGGTAGTGACAAATTGGGACCGAGTGTGAAGTTGTGTTATAAGAAAATTTCAATTTTGTTTGATCAGCAAGAACTGTCTTTGGTTTGTAGGAAAAAATAAACAGGAATGAACTATTGTCCCCATGTAAAAGAGTAAGCAATATTTTTGTATATTCTCAAACCGGCAACGGTGTAGAGGTAAGTGTGTTGGCTTATGACTTCTGCGGTGCAGGTTCAATCTCACATTGGAAACAATACATATGCCACCAATTAATGGAGACAAACGTATGACACCTTATTTCTTCAACCTCAACACCAAAAAGATAATTTCTGAATGGAAGTGGGTACCTAAATAATGAATTAATTCACGGTTTACTTTCTGCGATGGTTGCCAAACAGAGACTTATTCATCTAAATTACAGAAAAGGGCATTTCGACACTCTTATCTACTGTCTGTATAATATTTCTTTAACTTCTTGGTTATTGCTGTTCCTAACGCACTGACAATGTACTTTGCCCACATCGCCGCTACCAATAAACAAAAGCTCGACGTATTTGCAATTTTATTTAAGATAGCTCAAGTAGTTTGCATTTTATTTTAAAAAAGAAGTTGTCAAGTCCTTAATGAAAGACCATTCACATTATTCGTATATCTTATTTATGTTATTCTTTTTTTAATTGATGAAACGTTTTTCTAATCTCTTGCTTTTAAACTAGACTAGGGGTCGGCCCATGGTCGAAATTCGACCAATTTATTCTATAAGTTGAAAAAAAAACAAAGTCGACTGTTATACATATTAATCGGAAAATAAAATTTTTCGACATTGCATTCTCTGATTTCACATGATATAAATTTTTTCCGGCATTTTCAAGTAACTTCAAGCATTTTCAAGTAACTTAAAGCATGTCCAAGTAACTTTAAGTATGTTCAAGCAGGGTTGGGTTCGATAATCCGCTTTTTATAATCCCGATTCTTAAAATCTCGCTATTATAATCCCGCTTTTTTAAAATCCCTTCTTTTAAAATCCCGCCCCTTATAATCCCGTTTTTTATAATCCCGATTCTTATCGCGCGTTTTTTAAAATAATGCAACTACTTTTGATTGTAAAAGCGGGATAATAAGAAAATTAAAAAAATTAAGCAATGAGTGTTTTTTGAAATGCAGTTTTTAACATTTATCATTTTTAGAGGAAGTAACAAAATAAGAAATAAATAATATCAAAATAAATTTTTAAGTAATAAATATGACAATCTTCAATAATTAAAAAAAAATAAAGTAATGTTATATGATATTCTGCAAAAGGGAACAAAAAAAACTTCAAATCATTAACAACATTTTTTATTTTATTAATTCAAGTGTATTATAAGCAATGCAACGCAAAAAACCTGTTTTACTCATTTTTTTCTATTTCTCATTATTTTTTTTACAGCGCGTCACTTTATAACATTAGTTTTTTTATATAATTTTTCTTGTCCATTTCGTAATTTTTGTATTTCAGTTTGCACCACAATTGCTTCCTTTCTCAAATCTGCAATGAGTTTATACAAGCCAGCACTTTTTCGTCCAAACAAAACTTTCAGTCTGCGATGCCACGCATTATTTTGTTTTCTCGGGAATTGTTTTTCTGCACTGTCATACACAGACAAAAGTTAGAAGAGTACTGCACTTGTCTACTTCCATTACGAATGTTTTGTAAAAAAAACGGGATTAGCGGGATTTGGCGGGATTTTAAAAATCGGGATTATAATAGATCGGGATTTTGAACAAGCGGGATTTTAAAAGACGGGATTTTAAAAAAGCAGTATTTTAGTAGACGGGATTTTAAAACTTTTTTCGGGATTTTTGAAAAGCGGGATTTTAAAAAGCGGGATTCCGATACGCTCCCGTTCAAGAATTATCCAGTAACTTCAAGTTTTCAAGCATTTTCAAGTAACTTAAAGTAACTTACAGCATTTTCAGATAACTTCAAGTAACTTCAAGCATTTTCCAGTAACTTCAAGTATTTTCAAGTATTTTCAAGTAACATCAAGTAACTTCAAACATTTTCAAGTACCTTCATGCATTTTCAAGTAACTTCAAGCATGTCCAAGTAACTTCAAGTATGTTCAAGCATTATCAAATGCATAACATGCACAGCAATGTTGTTGTTGGTAACTTCAAGTAACTTCAAGTATTTTCAAACATTTTCAAGTAACTTCAAGCATTTTCAAGTAACTTCATCAGAGGATATACAAATTTTCCGTTCCGATTGGCAGATTATTGCCTCACACAGCAATGTTGTTATTGTTGTAATTTCATCCAATTCGCTTCATTTCACCTGCTGTAATTCATAATGTGTGTTATATATCGTCGCTTGAAAAGCAAACTGACATAAGTCAAAATTTGACGATTTTGAGTTAACTATACAGGACGAATCGCAAAAAAAAAATACAATTTTTTATCAAACCGTCATAACTATAACTTCAAAACTGACAGAATGAGGGCACAAGTGTCGTTTTGAATTTAAGGAAAAATCCCTGTTTTTTTCCCCAGCTAAATGACTTTTTTTCATTTGTAACGCTATGCTTCTAAACAAATTATGAATTCGTGATAAATAAGTTTCTTGAAAAGTGACACTTTTCGTGTTGTGTCGTTTTGCCTTGGAACAAAACTAGTTGATGAACTTCAAAGTTATTTTGATTACTACCCTCAATCCGTGTTTGTTAAGACTCGTGTTTATCGTGTTTAGGTGCACTGTGTGCCCCTGTACTATTTCCATAAAAAAATATATGGAACTTCAATAAAGAGTAACTTTATTTATTAAATAAATCATTAATTATTACTTAAAAAACTTAGGATAAATGCATTATAATTAAACTGGAGAATGCCTCTTGGAGCGTTTTGATGGTGGCTGTGTAGGAAATGTGGATGGTGCTGGTGACATGTCCATACACAATTCGTCATTATCGTCATGTTCTGCATTTCCAACATAGCAACCTTCACATACCCGTATGTAATGCTTGGAACACGTAGCGGTGTTACACAAATCACAAACTGCGGTGATTTTTGTGTCTCCGTTTGATCCTTTGCGATCAACTTTACAATTTCATTGACGGTTTGTTGCCCAATGAAGGATTTGCTAAATTGTACATCTGATAAGCACAAATGCCTGCCACCATCTATCATTTTGTGGAAAAGCGTCATGGGCCACCGATTAACTAAAATGCAAGTGTAGATACGGATCATTTGATCTAACGTATCAACTCCTTCCTTTGTAACATTACAGTCGATTATAATCTGAGGCTTTCTGGTCCCTTCATTGATTGTTTCATCAGCGTGTGCCGTTGACAATAGCATGACGTTTTCCTTTGTGTCAGAAATATAGCTTACTACACACATTGAATCTGAGACGCAGAAAATATAAGAATAAGCTTCTCTTCGTTTTATTTCATTTGGATCAGTAAACTGATTGCCGATCGAATTGTGCCTCTAACAGTTGTTTTTCGGATACGACGGTGTAGAAGTTAGAGTGTTGGCTTGTGACCCGTGCGATGCAGGTTCAATCCCCATGGGGAACAACAACATACGCCACCCATTCTCCTGCCGCTACACCAAAAAGAGAATTTCTGCCTGGTAGTACAATGGACCGTTACCGAGTCTGAGTGCTCTGGGATTTGGATTTCCTCTTTATTCAAATAAAAAAAAGGGGGATACTGGTAAAAAAATTGTCAATTGTTATATTATAACCCCTATCGAGGAACCGTTGAGATAATCGAAGGACCAAGTCGTGTGCAACATTCTTGGCTCGCTGTTGTCCTGGCTGCATACCTAAATATATTTCTCCAATGAGAGGATAATTTGTCGCTGAATCCACAATCCAAAATATCTTTATCCCATATTTTCCTGCTTTACTGGGAATATACTGTCGGAAACTGCATCTTCCACATGTCGTTACCAACTGCTCGACAATGGTCAACTCTTTAGATGGTCGGAAGAATAGAGTAAGATTATGCTGACACAAACTCCAAATGTAAAAAAGCGCAGCCAACTTATCTTCTTGCTGTCGACTTGGTCTAGTGCGTGAGTCATCAATTCTAATGAACCTTGTTATTTGCTCAAATCGTTCCAGAGACATTGCGGCTCTGTAAAATGGCATGTGCGAACTATGATAAAGATCCTTCGCCTCCAATGAAGATGATTTTTCAGCGCCAGGATATAAAAGTTTCAACCATTGGCGGCGATATGACACGCTTGAATGCATCCGCTTTGTCTTCGAAAGCATCTAAACGATAAGGCCCATGATGTTTTCGTTCATTTTTTGCACTAGCTGTTCTTTGTTGTTCACTTTCGCTAGGTAGCGAAAGCGACCACCAGATTTGTTTAAATTTTTTGTTTCGAGCTACATACCTCATTCCTCGGTTTGGTGCGATGGCTGAAACTCCTCTTCCTCTTTCCCCTCTTCTTCCAAATGTTCCCCTCTGCCATCCGTCTGCATTTCTTCAGCGATCTGTACGATTCGTAGGCCGGTCAACGCGGCCGGTTCATAATCAGGGTCGTCAACGTCGGAATAGTCTTCTCGTATTCATCACCGATATCCTCGTCTTCATCATTTTCTGGAATGCCGACAACTCGAGCGTTTTCTTGTGCATGAGCAACAGGTATGTCGGAACCTCCAATATTTCCACGATTTTGTTCGTCACCATCATAATCAAAAAAGTTCCCGAAATCATTCTCAAGGCGCTCCCGTTCTTCGGAAGACAACTCTCGCTGTGCTGATGTATTCAACAATCTGAAAAAATTGTCCATTTTTCTGTCGAACCAAACCATATAAGTACACGTTATGCTTCTGATGTAAATCAGTTATTTATCTCGTTTATTTACAGCTCCTTATCTTCGTTTTTCCTAAAAATCACCTTATTTATCCTACAAAATTACTGGCCTAAAATATAAGAGATTTGCATACAAAGTATTGTGGGGCATTGAGTGCACCATAACACGAAATCTCCTTTTTATTTTTGAAATGTAACCGTACGTTAATGCACACAAGTACAAGTTTGATTATTTTATTTGTATGCACACAATTCACTTACCTTTCAAACAAATCAGATGTAGATGGCGTCTGCCTACTAAAAGTTCGTTAAATTTAGATTTGAAAATTGGTTGGGGCACTCAGTGCACCAAACACGGATTTAGGGAAGAAGTGTCGTTTTACCATTAAGCTAGGTTTTATTTTATATAATTTTATTATAGTCGATTTTTTGATTAAAAGTTCCTATATTTTTTTTTTTTTATTATAACTTAATACTATTTAAAGTGGATTGTTTCCACAAAATACGCAAAAAAATACAAATGGTTTTATTTCAAAACAAAACGACACTTTTTCACACTTTTTTTCTTAAATTAGTAGCAATTTGGATGTAAAACGACATAAGTCAAACATTTTTTTTAAAACGTCTTTTTGTAGTAACTTAAATATACCACTTGAAAGAAGAAAAGAAAATAATACTTTTTTACTTTAAACTTTTTGGTATTCATTGAAATTCAAAACTAAAATGATTTTTTTAAGTTATGAAAAACTTCAAATATCTTTTCTGAAAATGTATGTTTTTTGACTTATGTCAGTTTGCTTTTCAAGCGACGATGATAATTTTTGTATTGTGCACTTCTATGTATTGTCCCCTACTCAAATATATATAGTGTTGGCATATATACGAGTATGTGACGTATAATAGCAAAAATGGGTGGAAACACGTATAAATAATATATAGATTGTTTTGTAACCAAGCTGATATCCGCATGATGTCATAGTATGTATACATTATTGAGAAGTAAGATTATATCACATCTCTGTGTGAATTATACGATTATACTCAAATGTAGCAAACAAACACTTGTGAGAGAATTAAAATAATAAAGTCAAAGTAAAAGTTCACTTTCAATCGTTTCCGAAATCAAAACATTCAAATGTCTAAATATTTTTTTTCCAATAATATGGTACTTTTTGAAAGGAATCTGCTTATAGCTACTACTTTCAATACAACAAATATGCAAGACGATAATCGCTTAGTCATCGCCCTAATTAAGTCGTCGAGACCACAATAATTGGCAGATTTGTCTGTTACGTGAAGCATCGTCGAAACGATGACTTTAAGACGACAGCCATTTAAATGGTTACATGAACCAAAACTATCGTCGAAAAGATATCGTCTTACGTGATGTGAGCCCAGATGATAATATCCATTGATGCACCGGCTGTTAAAGAACGAATGATCGGCTCGAGCGAGTTCGAGAAACAAAAATCAATTTTTAAAAGTTTTGGACGTAAGAATTTGAAGAAAATGCACAGAACTCTACAAATTTTATGAGGCAATATGGGATTCTGTAGGGGATGTTTTATTTCATAAGTCAAAGTGTTGGGACAACGAATATGGGTCATTATTTTACAAACCGAACACCATTCTGACCGACACATTTTTGATTTGCCTGCAATTTTTGTACGGGTTATATATCGAAAAAAAGAGACACCTGTTCGAGTTTTTTTTTTGTTTTTTTTTTTGAAGATAGAAGGGGTTAAAAGTTTGAGATTTTCGTGATTTTTGCCTTGGAGACTCATTTTCAAAAATTCATAACTCCGGTTCTTTTTAAGCTAAATACAACATCTTTTTTCATTGTCAAAATAAAAGAGTGATTTTTAAGGAAAAAATAGTTCCAACAAAATTTATAAAAAATGTATATTGTTATAAACAATTTAATTGTTTAATTCAATTTTTGACAATGTTACCCACCACTTAGCCTGTTTTAAAGTATAACCATCTTATTCTACGTCAAATTTTACATCTAAAATGATTTTTTTATCGATGGAGAAATGATTATTACTATTGCAAAAAAATTAAATAAACTAGCGCGGTACCTGAATTCGGCGCATCAGTTGCAAAGTATACCTCATATTCTCGCCTCATACCGTTGTTTTCTATATTATATGAATAATAATATATATATAATTAATTGAACAATATTAATGATTAATAAATAAGACTTTTTAAAAAATTGGGGCAAATTTAAATAACAAATAACATTATTTCACGTAATAAAGTGATATATTATGATTTTAATTCATAAGTATTCTACATGTAAATTTTTCTGTCACAATATTATATCAGTCTAAATATTTATTATTATCATAATATTCATTTCTTACTTATATTTTTTTTATACAAGGACAATTACTTTGCTTCTAACTCTTGAAGCGAGATTGGAATCATACAATGATATTTTAAAGTTCCTTTTATCATTAAAGCTTTTTGGAAACGTGCTGATAGTTCTTCTTCGTTGTACTCATCATTGGTTGAATAGGAACACGTAATACTTGCTAGAGCTTCTATAGCCCAGTCAAATAACTCTTTTGGTGTACGGATTTGATTATTCGCCCTTTGATTGCTTGCTCTAGCAGCAAGTCGTTTCAGAGTTCCACCTACTCCGTCTCATGGTCCTTTGCCATGTGATGTTGGGAAGAAGTGCCACTCAGCTGCCATTTTAAAATCTTCAAAATGGTGCGTAAGATTTATAAAATTCTTTTTATTTTTATATTGTCCACTCGCACCGTCCGAAAAGTATATTATTTTATTGACATATTTTAAATGTGTTTTTATAAATTTTACTAGTTGTCTTTGAAATAGATGAACAGCAATAGTATCATGACGTAAGCACTCAGAAACAGAAACAAAACTTTTAATTTTTAATTCGTCGTTGTCATCGTTGTAGTGAAAGAAAATGGATGTATTGTTACTTGATCATTATTCCAATGTATGCCTTGAACAGAATTTTGTATAACAAATCCTAGTTTTCAGAAAAGTCGCAAATTACATTGCATTCATTTTTCATCTATTTAGTTTTTTTGTCATTTATAAACTGCCTTTGCCTTTTTACTAAAAAAGAATGTAGCAACAATTTACTTAAACCACTACTTAAAGATTCTAAAAATTCATCTACACTATATATCAAAGTATGTAATGAAGTTCTCTCACTTGTTATCCACTGTTTGAAGTTGACAGTTTCAATAAATTTTGCGAACCTACTGCCTGACCAAAGTTGACGAAACTATCGTTTCCGAATGCAACCTAAAGTAAAGAAGAGATGGAGCATTTGAACGAGTCATAGAGACTCAGTATTATGACTGGCAGCCGACGCTTTTCGGCGGAACGATTCATATTTAAAAACCGAGATTCTTTGGTTTTAAACGACAGATATTGCATGATCACTATTTTTTTAATTTTTTTAAAATTTTTATTAATAAATAATATTATCTTATTAAATAATAATTAAATTATATATAATAATTAAATATACAGTATACATCATTTTTACACACTACACACGATATGAGGCGAGAATATGAGGTGTACTTTGCGCCGACGTCAGGTAGCGCGCTAGTTTATTTATTTTTTTTTTTTAAATAGTAATAATCATTTCTCCATCGATAAAAAATTATTTTAGATGTAAAATTTGACGTAGAATACGATCGTCAACTTAAAACAGGCTAAGTGGTGGGTAACATTGTCAAAAAGTGATTTAAACAATTAAATTGTTTATAACAATATAATTTTTTTATAAATTTTGTTGCAACTATTTTTTTCTTAGAATTCACTCTTTTATCTTGTATCATCACAAAAATCTCAAAATTTCAACCCCCTCTTTTTAAAAAAAAAAAAAAAAAAAAAAAATTTTAAACACGTGTCTCTTTTTATTCGATATAGAACCCGTGAAAAAAATTTCAGGCAAATCAAAAATGTGTCGGTCATTTTTTGTTCAAATCTGTGAGGTTTGTAAAAGAATGACTCATATGCAATCTGACCGTTCGAAATGCATTCCATGCTATGTTAGTCAGTAACATTGGATCAACATTTTTACATGTAACATAAAAAATCATTTCAATATGTAAACACTGTAGTGGGGTCCGGGGGGCAGTGGTTAGCTTGTTGGCGTTAGAGTGCGTTCAAATCACACCGAACCCTAGTAACACCATAAGTTTTTTTCACTGCCTTACCTCTTGCGAAAGCCTGACAAAGATCCAAGATTAGCAATTATCATGGGAAGCTTCTCAAATTTGATGTTCAGAGTCGGCGTGAAATTGGAGGTCCCTTCAAATTCATACTTTCGTCTTAATATGATAAATTATTTAACCGAATACAAACAATTTTAAATGCATTTTTCCTTTTTGAAACAACATTAAAAATAATTATGGATAAACTGGCAATATAATTTCACGTTTATTAATTAATAATTATTATCATTCCATAAAGTATGCTTATTAACAGCAAACAAATAAGAGAATTTCGAAATACGCCAGTGCTCCTACCATCCTCAAACTCCTTAACCCTTAACCATTATTTATCGGCCTATGGCTAATAAACAGAACGTTTGTCGGATTATGGTACATACTGATTTTGACGACCGTCTACTGGCCGGCCACGAAGTGAAATACATTCATCTAACTTATAATGGAGCCCAGAGGGATCCCACCCTCACTACTAAGCAAACATTAACATCAAAATAAAAGGACAAGTCTGTGTCCAAAGTCCAACCCTCCTGCGAATGAAATGGCAAAATGGTCTTTCACTCTCTTAGCACGATGACACTCGACAAATTTATGGATATCACTTTGAGGAATTGATGAATCACTCGAAGGGATATATTGCTGTTGTTCTGTTGTTTGCAGTAGCACTACTGTGTGGTCCATTTCACACACAATAACATTCTCATATACAGTGAAGCTCATAAATGTTGGTCCAACAGTTGATGTTCGGTAATATTTTATCCGCCCCCTTTTTAAACAAATGAAATATTATTTATGATTTTCTTTTCGGGTTCGATGGCAATTTATAAGCATTTCTACATGGCAAGGTTGAAGCACGCTTCGGCATTTGTCTTGATTGTCTAAATGGTGAGGAAATGGAAAGAAACTCTATGCTAAGAAAGTCATTTGCGTAGGAATCGTGCTTTGAGTGGATTCTTTGTTCAATCGGAATGGGTTGTGCTAAGTAGTGAATCGGGCAAACTTTGAAGTAGAGCAAAATTTGTAATTTATTACGGTGTGGGTTTCAATGGCAAATAAATATGCTAATTCTATCTCATTTGCTGATGTTCGACGATAAATGATGATGATGATGCCGATGACGGTTGGTGGGTAAATCAATTATGTGGTTACAGCTGCTTAAGTCAAAAATATGCTTGGATGAAGTTGTTATGTATTCGAGGAAGGATTTTCAAGGATACCAACGATTTGCCTGTGAAAGGAGTAGCTGCCCAAGTGGACTTGTTTAAATAAAACGAAGTAGAAGCACTCATATAGGCGCAGTATTTTTTAGTGTAGAAATAATCTGGAGTACGGTGGGGTGTGCTGGAATTCAAATTTTTGAATTTGATGAAATACCTATCTAGGTTTTTGTGAACTCATTATGGGACAGTTATGGAATTGAGTTGCCGTTTGGGGTAAAAAAAAGAAACTTAACTATTTTCTTTTTTTTTGTTTTAACTTTATTTATTTATTATATTGTTCACAATTTTGTTATGTTATGTTAGAATCTAACGAAAGGCCGCTGTCCACGCTAGGCTGCACCTTTCTGTTAGATAGATTGAGTAAGACTAACTTAATCTCTATTTTCATATTTCCATTACAACTCATAATGATATGGAAATATGCTTATTCTACAAAATGATCTACTGAACTATCCCAGGATTTTACTAACGGTTTCGTATTGCATATAGCGGGACAAGGAGGGTGTATCCGTTGAGGTTGGTTTTGCAATGTGTGCAAAATGGCGTGGGAATGGCGGAAGGAAAGTGCCGTTAGCCGACAAAATGCCGACTAAGCAAAAAGGCGTATGCCATTGAATGCAAGGGGAAGTGACGTGTCCGACGTAACTGGACGCCTATCTTTCTTTCAATTATTCCAAATAAGTGTGCAATCTTTAGAAACTGTTCTTCATTATGTCATTCAAGGTACGCATTGAGCAGATATTATCTATGATAACTACCCGGAGACTAAGCCCTCATTATAACTCCGTGGGCTGACACGACTAGAGATCATAAATGTCGTAAAAGGATTTACATAAATAATCATTAATGGGAATATGCACATCTCGAAATCGTAAGAAAAAAAGGCAGGTCTAAAGAAATCACACAACACCACAAATGGCAGTTTAATGCTCACATTATTCCGGGTCATAGCTTCACCGTTTTGGTAGATTTTTTTTATTAAATTTGTTTTATTCGTCATCTGAACAATCATTTTCCACAGACACATAATTTTGATTTTGAAGCAGCAGCATTATATTGACCTTGTTTTGATATTGTTATTGAAAATTTTTTAATCCGTTTTTAAGGCGCTTTGGAAAAGTGTCCAATATGAAGACTAAATAATATTATTCTAAGAAATCCTATGACATCAGCTTTCAGAATTAAATTCAGAATAATGAATTTAAATTGAGTCATTTTTTGCATGATTTTTGGTCTTTCGCTACTACGAGTAGTATAAAAACAAAGAAGAATGAATGTTCTCGACTAACGAATGTCTGTTGTGTAGGGTAAAGTGGATTTTTTTTTTAAATTTTTCCAACAGGAGCCTTTTAGTCAAAAGTGCACCTTTGGCCTCACATCTACACTAAATTATACATGGTATAATTGTGGGAGTACTTTCTGCTCGAATTAGCTAAAAAAATCACCACTCCTTATCAAGTACCTAAGTCATGGGATACAAATTATGGATATTTAGCTTATTTACCGCAAAACTCAAATTAACAGGTCCGTTAAGACCCTAATTAGGTATCGTTGCGAAAGCTTTTCAAATGTAGTACCCACGTATTAGTATGCTATCCCAATATGAACACGCAAAATTAGTGTAACAGATATATCAACAAGCTACTATTGGTCAGGACTTGACGTAGTCCTACCATCCTATTACCACACTTTCAAAGAATCTGTTTTTAAAAAATTAACCGAAAAGCTAACTTTTGTAGACCACAATGGGCACCTAAAATAACAAGGTACATTACTCCCAAAACCACACCAACTTGATGAGTTATTCTCCAGTGAAACCTATGCGACCTAATACACCCATGTTGCGGTTTTTCATGTGACATATTATACTCGGAGTGACCAGGGTGGGGCCATCAAAAAAACAAAAAAAACACCCCCGCACATTGGGGGAGGTAGGTAGAGTATATCAAAACTGAAGATGTACAACTTGGTTTTTGATTTTTTAGAGCAAGCAATTGTGGCAGTCATGGTCCAGAGAAAACTGTTTCCTATGGTAGAATGTGCAACGGTGAGGACAGTAGAGGTGCTTGTTAATTTTATTTTCGTTGTTATGCGCTTTGGAAAAGTGTCTTAAAAAACCTAAGAGGAAGACATACGGTTTCCTTCATTTACCCCTTTTCCTGATACAAACTATTTTTTGATCGCATTTTCACTCCTTAGATGACTAACAACATTGCACAAGGACTATGAAGGACGTATAAACGAGCAGCAACAATACTATCACTAACACGATGTAGTCCCTCCACTCGACCTAATAACACGACTAAGGATGCAAACGAAGGGTATAAGCACTTGGTAGATGGTTTGTCCTGTCTGGAAATGTGTGTTCTATATTGCATGGGTGGGCAGCATCTAGACAAAATGACAATGACTACGGCGATGATGGTGCCTTTGACGATACCTACTCTAAAAAATGTGTTGTTATATTTGCTTGTCCTATGATGAGGCTCCAACTTAGGAAACATGAATAAAGTCGGAGCAGGGTATATTTTTTTTTGTTTGTCTTATTTTTCACTTCAAAGTGAACCACAGTTTGGGTGTTGATTTAAATTATTTTAAATTTAGAGAAATTTACAGTTTTGGTAGACGTGTACGCTTGGCGGTTTGTTAAAAACCCCATCAACATTAAATGTTGTTTTGAAAACACAAACTCACCTGGGTGTTAGCGTTTGTTGATGACGTATATAATATTCAATCTGTGGATTTTAAATGGTTTTCCTAATGCTCATTGTCTGGTCCTAGCTAGTGCCGGACAGGCGCATGGATAGTGGATTCCAGTTTTTTTTTCGGTTGCTAGCAAGGCTAGATCAATTAGGAATTTAAGCACTAAGTACATATAGAGATTGGCTTGGATCCAGTCTGGCTGTCAATAAATAAAGCAACCTTTTGCCAACTTCGAGAAAAGCTACTCTACATACATACCCCAAAGAGAGAACTGGAACACGCACGCCAGCGCACAAGAAATCCATATCTATACGGACGGGTCAAAAATGGATGTAGGTACAGGAGCAGGAGTTTTCTGTGAGCCCCTAGACATAAAGGACTCGTACAGACTCCCCAATGAATGCAGCGTCTTTCAAGCCGAAATAGTCGCCATAGACAAGGCAGCAAAAATAATATCCGCGAAGAATCTGGATCCTTCCAAGATTACAATCTTCGTAGACAGTCAGGCGGCGATCAAAGTACTAGACAGCGAAACCATAAATTCAAAAACAGTCAAGAACTGCCAAAAGTCCCTCAAAGAAATAGGCGAACGACACAGGATCACCCTCTGCTGGGTCTCCGGTCATAGCGACATCGTGGGGAATGAAAAGGCAGACGAGCTGGCAAGAACAGGGTCAGAACTTGACGCAATGGACGCCATTACGTCAATAGACATCCCTATTAGTGCAGCAAAAAGAAACATTGACCAAAAACTGAGGGAACAAATTAACACCACCTGGTCCCAAAGGCACGACTGTGTTATATCTCGCAGTCTATGGCCAAGAATCGACGAGAAAAGAACAAAACACATTCTGGGAATGAATAAACAAGAAATACGTATCCTAACCGGCGTACTGACAGGCCACTGCACCATAGGTGTAACGGCAAACAGGTTGGGCATTAGCTCACCAGACTACTGCAGGAGCTGTCAGGATATAGAAAAAACCGAGACCATCAAACACCTGCTCTGCGAGTGTCCAAACCTCCAGACATCTCGACTTCGCTATCTGGGCAACAGATTTTTCGAAGACCTAGAGGACGTAGCGCAGGTACCACTGACGGACGCAATCAGGTTTGTCAAGAAAACAGGTTGGTTCCAATATGCCAACCAACAAGAATAATTTAAACGGAGTATGGTAAGTGTTTTTATTGTAAGGGAAGATTTTTACCACAATAAACAACAAGGGATCACAATGGACCAATGGGCCCCCGTGCAAGCACAGCAATTGCTGTGCACCTCCCTTCTAACCTAACCTAACCTAACCTAACCTTTTGCCTAGACATATTCTGAGGATAAATTTGCCGAGCTGAACCCGTGATGGACCGGTTCCGCAAATGAACTGTATAGGGCTGAACCTTGCCTGGCCAGTTCATCAGTATGTTTGCCTCCAAAACGTTACTATGCCTTGAAAACCCGCTTAGGGCAACCTTAAACTCATCTAGCAAGGCAAGCTCATTGCGCCATAGCATATATAGCACTACTTCAGAGGATATTGTTGAAAATTAATCTAAGACAATTTTAACTCACCTGCACAGCAACACGGTTATACATAACATCATTATGGTCATACACATACAGTAATACTCAAGACACATATACACAGTAAACACGTAAATTTGTGTTCATATTGTTCTTCTGCATTCCGTACGATCCTTTTTTAGTCGCCAGTTCGATCTGACGAATGAGTTTCGCAATAAATCTTTTCAGTATTCAAAGTTCGTGTTTGTTTTTTTCTGTTGGCTCTTGAGTTACGGGTAATCTTTTTTAACATTTGGTGCTGAAGCCTGGGACATAGGTTAGGTTAGGTTAGGTTAGGTTAAAGTGGCTGTCAGCGTAAGGCCGACACACTTAGACCAAAGTTAGGTCCATTGTGATACCACACGGATCGAGTGGTATCTCCCGCTACTAGTTAAACCATTTAGAGCTTCTTATGAAGCGCGATAGACTTCTAACGTCAGCGTTAGCCAAGTCAATAAGATCATTAAGCAAGAAATCTCCCAGATAAAGATTTCTATTAACAAATTTATTTCATAATTTTCTTAATATAAATCAAAATACAAATTCAATTAATTTATTTTTACAAAGTGGCATTTTATGAAAAGACTTTTCATATCCACGATCGATGCCAGACTGCTTGCTCTCCAGATCTTCGTCGTCGTTGTTAATACCCAAGCTAGTCAACACGTAAATTGTAACGTTCGGTGATAGCGTAGCACAGCATAGCGGATGATTATTTGTTTACTAGCCGATTTTAAGTTGTTGGTATTCCGCTGATTGGGGACTTTTTAGATATTGTGTACACGCTGAGTTCTAAAGCGGGTTAAGCGGTTGTGTATACCATCGATAGTTTGCTGTGGCTTTTGTTGCTATGTAACTCGTGCTTGCCTATCAGATAGTGCCCTGTAATGGCACCTAGTGTGGAGCTAATCTGCAGTCGGTTTAGTGACATCAGACTTTTAGAGCGTCGCAGGTCCAGCTTTGGCCAGATGTGCTTAAGTCGCTAGACACGTATTACTACTTGTCTACCTAAGGTTTGTTCTCTCGATTGCAGATAGCTTGAACAAAAGTTTTCAGGTAGCGATTGGGATACCCAGAGAACCCTTTTCAGGTAAAAGAGGTAGTTTGCTTCCCTTATTGGCAAGTTCATCAGCCATGCAGTTTCCTGGAATATCTCTATGCTCCGGCACCCAACAGAGGTGAATGTTAAACTGCTCCGCCATCTCCTTAAGAAATGAACGGCAGTCGAGGGCTGCGACGGAATTTAAAGCTACTGAATCCACGGACTTGATCGCGGCTTGACTGTCCGAGAAGATACGAATGTCCCTTATGGGTATCACATTTCTCTTCAGCCACGTCAGGGCTTCTTTTATCGCCATAATCTCCGCCTGTAATACGCTACAGTGATTAGGAAGACGGAAAGAGAGACTCAGATTTAACCTTTCGGAGAAAACGCCGCCACCAACCCCGTCACTAGTTTTTGATCCATCGGTGTAGAAGTGGATCGATTTATCTTCCGCAAATTCAGCGTCCCCCCAGAATGATCTGGAAGGAATAGTGACTTGAAAGTTCTTTCCGAACTGTAATTGGGGTATGGTGTAGTCTATTTTTCCTGGGAGAGACTCAAATGAGTCCAGAATGATGGGGTGGCCAATATTATTGTAAACCCACTGCGAGGTAGCCTTAAGGCGGACAGCAGAACAGGCTGCTGTTTGCCTTCTGAAAATGTCGAGGGGTAACAGATGTAGCAGAATATCTAGTGATGCTGAGGGGGTGGTTCGCTTATGCACAAACCTGCTGTGCGTTGGACTTTGCCCAGCTTACCACAGTTTATAGCTTTACCTAGGGAAGTCCACCAGACAGCAACCCCGCATGTGAGAATCGGTCTAACGACCGATACATATACCCAATGAGTTATGTGGGGTTGTAGACCCCACTTGTTGCCAATGGCTTTTTTGCAAGAGAAAAGTGCTACTGTGGCTTTTTCTACTCTTTCTTGTATGTTGGGTTTCCAGCTTAACTTCCTATCGAAGATAAGACCCAAGAACTTAGCTTCACCAGAAAATACTAAGCTTATACCACCAATAGAGGGTGGGTTAATGTGTGGGATTTTGTGTTTCCTGGAGAAGAGGACTAATTCTGTTTTGTGGGGGTTGATACCCAAGCCACAGCGATTAACCCAGCTCTTTAGCTTGTTGAGAGCGTTTTGCATGAGTTCCTTTATAGTATTGAGGTATTTTCCGGAGACGGCTATAGCAATGTCATACGCATATGCAATTACCCCTTCCAGGTACCAGGTATATCAGTAGTTCATTCATCACCAAGTTCCAGAGAAGGGGGGAAAGGACACCGCCTTGCGGCGTGCCTCTACTGACAGACCTCCTGGCTGATGAAACGCCCAGTTTTGAGTTGATAATCCGACTTGTGGCAGCAGATTGATCAATTAACCAAGCGAACCATCTACATTCAGTGCTGTCAGTGCATTTGCGATTGCAGATGTGCTCACATTGTTAAAGGCGCCCTCTATATCTAGGAAAGCAACCATAGTATACTCCTTGTGATGAAGGGAGTATTCAATAGTGCGTACCAGAGAGTGAAGGGCGGTTTCAACTGACTTTCCTTTACAGTATGCATGTTGAGACGCAGACAGAAGTTGCGTATTTATGTTGGTACGGAGATGGATATTAATCAGTCGCTCCAGTGTTTTAAGCAGATATTCAGAATCAACTCCAGTGCTGGTGTGATGATATCCGAAGACATTTGTAATTCGGCAGGTATTATGCCGTCTGGTCCTGCAGACTTGAAGGGCTTGAAGCTATGTAGTGCCCAGAGCAGCTTGTAATCAGACTTTGAGAATGAGTCACCTGTGCCAGTGATCTATTCAGAGTAGTGTACCCGCTAATGTTGGAGCTACCTGGGAAGTGAGTATCAATTAGCAAATTGAGCGATTCCTCGCTGGATGTCGTCCAAGATCCATCAGCTTTCTTTAAACAGCTGGGCATAGTTGGATTTGAAGCTAGGATTTCTCTTAGCCTTGATACCTCAGAGATTTCTTCTATTTTGCAGAAGAGTCTCCAGGATGATCAATCGTATAACGGCTGCATCGCATAAATATTTCCACAATCTTTCGGTTAAAGAAACCTCTTCTTGAATTACGGCGAAAAATTAAATCCAGGTTATCCAAAAGTATTTCCTGTACCGACCCAAACATTCAGACCCGTAAAATTTCCCAAATTATTGTGGTTCGCCGGTTGGACCTCAGAAAATAGCAGCAGTCCTCCCGATTTTGTATCAGCTGAGGCCAATCAAATGCTGGTGTTTCTGCATTTGTGTGATCCAGGAGTTTTTAGGCCTGCCTCTCCGAGATAGGTTCTTTGGCGTGAAGGCTTCCTCGGACTTTGGAACTTCTTATTCGATCAATCTTTGTTACTCTTGCTGTCATGCGAAGCATCATCATGTCTGCTGATGTTAAGTTACCCTCAAACTTTTTGAACGCTGTCCAACATTGTTAACCATATGTGAGCGCCGGGCGCACAACTGCGGTGTGGAGCTTTCCTTTCAGCTTAGATGTCATCTTTCGATCACAGAAGATGGCTGAGATTTCCCGCTACTTCACCCACCCTACGCTTACGCGATGCTTAATGTCGTCATCACAGCTTGCTTCGCTATTGATCAAAGATCCCAGATATTTGAACTTCTCGCACTGGAAAATCTGGAATAGGTCGGACTGGATCAGAGAAAGGGCAGTACAAGTATTCTGTTGTCTTCGGAATTATACGATACCCATTCCCCTCCAAAACTTCCACATATACATCAAGTGCTCGTTCCAGGGACTTTTGATCCTCGCTTATGATGGCTCCATTGTGAGCAAACGCAGAATTGTCCACTCAAATTAATCAGTACGAGCCAAATTTATGTGTACTTCAACAAAGATACAATATTTGCATAAGCAATCATAACCTAAACTTTTGAAAAATGCAAATTCAGGCTAACTATAAAAACCAGTAATGTAATATCCGAATGCTTAACCTTCCGTCGGGCGGAATAGTAATATGGACATGAACGGGCGCAATGTGCCTGACAGATCCATAAGTAGTTTTTCAAGTTATTAATAGCTTTGTTTGATGTTTCACTGTAGAAATAAAAGCTTTTATAAGTCTATATTTTTTTGAATTTATTGAAAATAAAAGTAAATTCAAATATAAATAATAATGAAATTAATTTTTTTTTTCGTTCTTCTCGTGTAAGGCGGTCATCAAATCCCAGACATCGTGTTATAAATTTAAACCTCTTTATGTCCATAACTAAGCCGAATTTCTCAACACCATCACCATTTGTTCCCCAAAGGTCTTCGAGACTCTGTCTGTTGCTTTTATATACTCCTGCTAAATATAAGAATCCTTTGTAAGCCTTCAACTTTTCTCTAAAAGCTTAGCCATCTTTTCCCGATCGAATCTTTCGCTTATTACTTCTTTTTTTTATAATTTTGCGTGCGCTAAATGGACTTCTTTTTTTTTGTAGTGACATAGTACCCTTATAGTGGAAACCACAGCGCAGGCTTATTACTTCTATATACTGGTTTGTAAATGTAACAGCAGCGTTCAAGATATCATCACTGAAGAAACAGCTCCAACACTCAATAGGTAAATGCCTGATAAGGTTATGAGCTCGAGCTCGTACCCAACTTGAACTTGGGACATGAAACCACTTTGTCACCTTATCTTTTCCCGTAAAACAGTTTTTATTATTGTTCAACTCCATCTCCATATCACTCTCATCTTCTTCGTCATCTTCCTACTCTACTTCAGAATCTTCCTCTCGGGTTTCTATAGAGTCTTCAGTGTCACTCTCGTTTATTACTTTTCCGCCAATAACAGTTTCTTGGCGACTTTCAAGATCATAAAATTCATATAATATCTACAGGACGTCGCTGAGTTTAGCTGCTTTTCGTTGATATTTATATTGCATAAATAACATTTAGCATTTAACATTTTTATTTATTTCAGTAATAGCCTTGCACATTAAGATATACAGATCTTATAAAATTGCGCAAGCTTCAATGTAATTTTAATTTGATGTGTTAACTTGAGTGATAACAAAGTTAAAAAATTCAATATTTAATATTTAATTATTTGTCTTAATTTTTTTTTTTTTTAACAATCTTTTTTTAACAAAAGTCTGTGACCGCACATTTTACAATAATTCAGAGATTTGATACATTATCTTTCTACTGAAACATTTTCTTGTATGGCAAACAATAAATAACTATGAATGATCGGAAGAGTTTATCGAAGGAAAATACGAAAAAAACCTTCATTTGACAAAAAAAAAAATAACAATATAACAAATAAATAAATAAACAAATAAATAAATAAATATATAAATGAATAAATAAAGAAATAAATTTGTCTTAATTATTATAAATAATTTCATTGAAAAGAGAAAAAAAAAACTTAAAATCAAACTTAAATAAGAACAGGAGAAAATTAAAATAAACAAGAAAAGACACTACACAAATCTCATCATCATCATCAAAGAGCCTCCAAATACTGCTTGAGCCTGCCTGACCCGAAACAGGGTCGTGCAATTTATCAATCGGACGGAAATGGGAAGGGAATTCCACAACCGGAGTGCAAAGAACTGTCGGTTAGATACTAGATACTTACAGCGTATTGGTACTAGATTGCAAGATCCAATAGAGCGGGGCTTACAAATTTTATTATAAAGGTACGTCGGCTGACGTGTTTACATTATAGTGTGAATCAATACTAATGTCCTAAAATTAAGAAGGTTTTCAAAAGTTACACCATTAATTTGCTTAGAGAGGCGAGAGATATGGGCATGTCTTCGCAATCCAAAAATATACCGCGCAACGCAATTATAGGCAACATTTAGTTTTCTTTTACTCGTATGTTCATAATCGCAGTTGCTGAAAATTTCATAACCGAATAGCATAATTGCTATAATTGATTTTTTTTTTTGATTGATAATTTTGACAGCATAATTCTCGTTTTTAGTGGTGTGAAACTTTGTCTAGCCCATAGCATTCGCAGGCTCCCATAAACCCCTCCAACGGTCAATCTAATGTGGTTATTCCAAGAGAGGGTCTTGTTAAAGTTTATGCCAAGATTTTTCGCAGAGTTAACAAATTCAATCGGCGAGTTATAAAGATATAATTTAGGAAAGAATAATGTATCGATAGACCTTCTTGAGATAACCAAACATTTTGATTTGGAAGGATTAAGGCAGAGGCCGTTGGATCGCGACCTTCGTAGGCTGCATTTTTCACAAGACCCAAAGGAAAACTTTTTCGCACCTGAACATCATCAGCCAAGCAGCTTTTGGTGCACAGAGGGAGATCGTTTATGTACGTTGTGAAAAACAGAGGGCCCAGAATTGAACCTTGCGGAACGCCCCCACTCAATGGCAGAAATTCCGATATGCAATTGTTCACCTCATTTGCTTGGTACCTGTTGTTCAGATAAGATGAAACCAGATTCAGAAAAGATGACTAAAAATCTAATTCTCTCCTTAGCTTACTATTTAAGACATTATGGTTTACTGTGTCAAATACTTTGGAGAAAACTAATAGAACAAGAAAAGTAACATTGTCATTGTCCACAGCTTGCTTTATATCTTCAACCACATTAATTATTGCTGTTGTACAGCTATGCTTAGGACGAAAGCCAGATTGATTTCCACAGAGCAGATTGTTGTATTTCAAATGTTTGTGTATCTGAGAATTTAAGATTTTTTCGAAAACCTTTGAAAAGAATGGTAAAATAGCTATTGGCCGGAACTCATGCAGTTTTTTTGGAACTGGTATAATTTTCGCACTCTCCAGGTAGTAGGAAAAACTCCAAGGATGGTATTAAATAAGTGAGTTATTGATCTGAGAATGTTGGTTGGTTGAAACCAGCCCTCGATGAGGATGCACTTAGACCAGAGGTAGGTCCATTGTGATGCATCTGAGAATGTAAGGGAGAACAGCTTTAGCAAAAATCGGATGAATGTTATCAAATCCAACCGAATTCGACTTTATTGAGATAAAACTCTATAAAACATCGGATTCATCAACAGAAATGATCTTGTGTAACATGTTTTCTGCATGTCTTACAAAAATATTCACCAAAAATATGGTTTTAATTTTGGTGTATACGTTTTCAAGCACTTGTCGCATCTCTCTGATATTTTGCATATTGACTTTAGGTTCGATGACCGAAACATTGTTGTCCTCTTAATTGTTGATTGCAATCACCACATGCAATTTCTATTAGCTGTTTGCTGCAAGCAGGTGAATATTTACATTGAGGGCACAAGCCACCACATCTATGGCCATTTTTATTATTGTACGGAATAAGACAATTTTAACAAAAATGCTGCTTTACATTATACCTTTATGGTTTAATATATTAAGCCTTTTTGCAAGCACGTCATCACTCTTTCCGTCAAAAACAATGCTTTGTCCATTTGTTTTGTACTCATAGACTTTAATCGCGTTGTTTTTCAAAAGGTTTTGGAACATACGCAGTTCTGGAATACCGCAGCCTTGTGGAGGTATATTTACATTTAATCATTTATTTGGTTTGCGGCTCTCTGGGTTTGAGTTCTCGCTTAGTCTATCTGACCTTTATAAAATCAGGATCTTTGTCAGCAAGAGCGTTGCTACTATTAACTCACGAGGAAAACACAACTTGTTGTTATTATTGATAGTTATTATCCTCATCCGCCGTAAGCATTCTTCCTCAAATGAATTATACCGTGTGACTCCTTTTCACCCACCCCATGCGGGAGTCTAAAATATGTTACAGTCACGCAAAATGGTTCGGTAATTAGACCTTCAGAATTGCTTTCGAAAATCTAAGTGATCATTTCCAATATATCTGCTAGTTTCATTTCAGATGCAGTTTAAAAATGAATCATAATAATAATAACCACGCTCTTCAAAGCCCTTTCCACCGAACGTGATGCCAATTCTATCCGATGAATTGATATTACCTGTTGTGTTCTCGAGAACAGCTTGTATGGCTGCTTTGATTAGCAGCAACTGGTCAATGTATTTAAATTTTATTAAAATGTTAAAGAACATGTGAGTTGTAAGTGCGGGGTTTCTACCTTTTCTTGGCTCTTTCCATGAGCTCGATTTGGAACAAATTTCCCATTGGTCTCAGCAACTCCAGGTCATATTGATAAAAGCGTCTCAGCTCTTCGGCGCCTTATCAGCCACGCGAGTTGGAAGAACAATCTGCCTAGGCTCTAGCTTCAGGAGAACTCTCTCTCTGAACTTTGTGTGGCACTGCCTTGACTTTAGAGCGGGATAAGCTTTCCTTTACAAAAATGGAAAAAAAAAACTTTAGGTTACTTTAGTAACCTCCTTACCACTGCTGGGGGAAGTCTGTTGCTTTTACTGACTCTTATACTGAAGACCTCTTTTGATTCATTTCAGTGATATAGCAATATTTTGTTAATAGAGAATTCAAGGTAGGTAATCCGCAATCAAATTATAGCTATCTCATTCGAATGCATGGAGTGTGAATAAAATATTTTTGCTTAATTAAAAGTTCTTGCGTTCGCATCAAAATTAAATTCCGACGTAACCGCTAAGTTAAACAAACATCTACGGACCGCTGACGCAAGCAACAAATCATTGGCTTTCGCATACCATATCCACATTGCATTGAAGATAATCTATATATACCTTCATTGTAGCAGTACTCATAAGTTATTAACGATAACGCTGGCGAAGCAACAAAGTTGTCACCCCAATCGGAATCGACGATGGATTTGGTTATTCACCCATTCAGCGTGGGGGCCCGATGCTACACATCGATGGCTCTGAGCCATTACGTTGAGAAAATAAATATAGCGACACCGACGGCACATCACCACCACCACCGCCACTACCACCACCACTACCACCTAATAATAACAAACAATCCACCAGCAAAGATCAAAACCAATTATATTCATATTTTTGACCACACCTCTATTATTCCCGCCGTGGTCTTGCAGATCATACATCTTAATTTTAAAATTTTAATTCCACACATAGGGGAGGACGGGGCACAGAGGACCACTTAACGTTTGCCAATTTATTAAAATACATTGAACGAAGGAAAAAGTCTCAAATTTTCTCACCACATACCTTTAGGTGTCAACATTAAATAAGTAAATAATTGCTATCACAACTTTATCACTTATGTTCTAAAAATTAAAAGTGCATAAAAAGTGATTTTGGTCCGTTGTGCCCCATTGTTGGGGCACATAGGACCTAGGTGGTCCTCTATACCAAATATGAAACATCTTCTGCTCCAAAAGAAAAAGTGCGGATAATCTTCAATGTATGTAGGTATTTATTCTATTCCTTTTAATCAATTAATAACTTAAACATACTATAAACTTCATTGGTAAAAATTAAATAAATTAAAACAATTTAAAAATAATAAATGTTATAAATATTTTGTTTAAGCTGAATTTAAACGTAATGTAAGCACGGTATATAGTTGTCGTCATTCCTGCTCCGGCACAAGCATCATGTGCCCACTTTTGACAACCACGACACTGGGTCCATCCTTTATTTTCTTTTGATTTTACCGGTGCAATAATTGCAACAAGGATTGGCGTCATTGTTGTCTACCTAGGATGAGCTCGAGCTTCTGCGACTGGGATTGCCCTTAGTGGTCGTCTTTTTATTTTTTGCAATTTTTTATAGTTGCGTACCCATCTTTAACAAAAACCATCAAAATTAATCGGGTTCATTTTCTATAGGGGGCACAGAGGACCGCCCTAGTCCTCTGTGCCCCAATACGAATGCCTTTTAAAATGTGCTATTGACATGTTTGAGTACGACTATTTCACAAAATTAAAATTGCAGAAACACCACTAAACTTCACTGTTTTCGACATAAAAACTTGAATTTTTTATTTGGATAGCCTTTAAATAGTAAAAACGCTCACTTTCATAAAATTTTTTATAAACTTACCTTAAAAAACATTCAATTTTAATTTATTCCCCTGGAATACTCGCGCGCAGACAATAACCAACTGAGAAGCTAGATGGGCGCTTTTATTATTTCGTTTAACTTTTCGGATAAGTCACTTACTTATCATTTTAAACAGAAAGTCCTATGTGCCCCGCTGGTCCTCTGTGCCCGTCCTCCCCTACACGTTAACCTCCCTCACCGCGAGAGAACATAACCAGAAAGCTAGCTAAAGGAAGTGTAGTCAGTCGGAATATCTTCCTCAAATTTCAATGTCGTATTTTCGCAGACGCTAGTATCAAATCATGTGGAGCTGCCGCCTACATTCAAGCTAAGGACATTACCGGAATTATAACGTTATCGTTTTTGTGCGTAAAAAGTCGGGTAGCACCCTTTAAAGAGGACACATTTGATAAACTTACTTTTCCGAAACTTGACCTTACAGCACCTTATGTTGCATCTCGGTTATACGCGTATTTTAATAAGACTGCAGGTTTCTATTAACGAGTTTTTTTAAACAGACTCAAAAATAACTCTGAATTGGATTTACTGGCAGACGCATCGATGGAAACCATACGCAGAAAGTCGTGCTACAGAAATTAGACGTCATACTCAACTTCAGAGTAGGGACTCAAGAAATAGCAACCCTGCTGATATTTTAACGCTGGGCATATCCAGTAAATAACTTTTACTGTTGGTGCGAGCCCAGACTCGATGAGCGAGGTCAGCGATTCTCCTGCGATCAATACACCCCAAACAGAGTATACATACGAATGTATGCGACGTTATTAGTGGAGTCTGCAGAAGTTGTACAGAAAGTTAAAGAGCCATTACTATTACATACACATACTGGGTGTCCCAGTTAAGTGGAATAATTCTTTAATGGGGAATTCCAGAAGTGCTACCGAACAAAAAATTATTTTTCAGGGAGTGGTCACCCCATTTCAAGTTATGGCCCATCGAATTTTAAAGTGTACGATTTGGAAAGACAATTTAGTAGCGCATACAAGTCTTAAACACTTTGGGTCCATCTGTGCGACACAAAAAAATGTATGGGTTCTTAAACTGAAAATTATTTAAATTTGTTATTCCTTTATTTTTTTTTAAATTCATTTTTCTCAAAATTTTTACTTAAATAATTATACCCTATTCTAAGGGTATATTAATTTTGACGCATAGTTTGTAACATACCTTAATATTGCCCGTAGACCCCTAAAAGTTACTATATTTATGATCAGCATCGATGGTAATGTCGATCTAGCCATGTCCGTCCGTCCGTTGGCAAAAATTAGGCCTTTAAACTGGACCTAGAGAGCTGAAATTTTGACCATATAATCTCTAGGGTCCCGAAATAATCAAGTTTACGAATTTTTGAAATCCGCCCACAGACACGCCCACAAACTCAAAAAAACAATATTTTGGAAAAAATCGAATTTTGAGCTAGAAAGCTGAAATTTTTTATATATGATCTATGACTCCTAAAACTGCTCGGGATAAAAAATTTTCAAAATCCGCTCGCTGACACGCCCACAAATAAATAAAACAATTTTTTGAAAATCCAAAGTTTGAGCTAGGGAGCGTTTTTTTGATAAAATCCTTTAAATGTTATATAACAAAATATGTAGAGCGTTCTTAACAACTCAACCATACTTAGACTTTTGTCACGCCCACTTATGAGGGATAGGAATAAGAATAGGGTATCCAACAGTTCGCCCAAGCGGACTGTAGCCCGTCCCTATGATTTTTATTCAATTTCCCAAAAAGTATGAACTTTTTTATGTACGATCAACAGAAGTTGTAGTAAATGCGATTTTTTGCCAGAAAAAAATGGTCCAAAAGAAGTGCACCTACTGAATTACTCTTAAGATCCCCAAACCGTAGAACACCATGTAGCCGGCTATTCGCTGATGTGTATCAGGGCCTTGTTGATACCGGGTCAGTTGCACCAAATAAAAAGGAACAAAGTTCAGACGCAGCGGCGGCAGAAGTTGAGGGTGGGATTTTGCATGCTGTGGAAATTCAGCCATCAGTCGGCGTCCGTAGACTATCAGAAATTTCAGTGCAGTTGGAACTTCCCAGAACCAGGATTCATAGAACTCTACAGAGTAAGAAATTACGTCCTTTACATTTAACAGCGGAACAGAATTTAGAAGAGGAGTGGAATTTCGCCATTGGCTACTGCGCAAACAGGCAGTTAATTTCCATTACTACATAGAATTTTTTGGAGAACGATTGCTCCTTGAAGATACTCCTCTTTTTCAGAAAAGGGTTCTTTCAACAACATGCACCTTGTCGCAGTAGCAGCAGGGTAATCGATTTGACCCCAACCCTTGGCCAAATAGATCTCCTGACATAACACCCATGGACTTTTTCCTCTGGGGTACAATAAAAGAAAAAGTTTGTTTTAGAGAAATTTCGAGTCTGTAAGAGCTCCATGAACAAATTAGTGCCGTTTCCGAACGAGATGAGAAGAAGTTTGCTGCTCGTTAGTCTGCCACCCGAAATGCTCAAACGCGCCCGAAAGTGTATTCTATAAACATTTCATAAACTGCTCCACTGTCTGTTGGGGCAGAATTATTCTCACATCATCTTCAACACACCAGCTTCATCACTTCGTCATCATCATCGCATCGTCATCATCATCACATCGTCAGCGTCATTATTTAGTAACATGTAAACTTATTTCTTCGTTGAATATTCAAATCTGGCGCCTCTTTTTTACCATTCGCCATAATTAATTTATTTTTGAATTCGCCTTAAGCTTAAAAAATTGAATTTAACGTTACTCCTCTTTCAAGAATTTGTATAAATACCCTTACCAAAATAAAGCTTTTTATAATAGTATTCAAAACTCTTAGGGCAAACACTATCGTTTTGAATTTTCTTCGTCGTTTTTCGCTCGCTATATAGTCATCCATTTGTCGACTTCGAATCGTGGTTTTTTCGCAACTTTTCCAACCGTTGATAAATTATTGTTCAACGCATCAGCCAGGATCTTTCTATCCCTGGATGAAAAGGAATTAATAGAGATGCCCGGTTGACGGTCTAGAGTCGGTCTGACCGTTTTCAGGATCACAACAAAATATCTAAGAGATTTTTAATTCGGTAGGTACACTTCTTTTTTTTCCCTTTTTAGTCTGACAAAAAATGGCTTTTACTACAACTTCTGTTGATAGTACGTAAAAGAGTTGCTTAATATAATTTTTGGGAAATTTTTCAAGGATGCAAATTTTTGTATATTATGTTGTAAGAATTTTGCGAAAAAATCATTTTAAATTTAAAAAAATGGAACATCAAATTTTCATAATTTTGAGTTTAAGGGGCATAACTTGTTTTAGCTGGTTAAATGTAAGCGAAGTGGTTAAGACTTGAATGCGCCATCAAATTGTCTTTCTAAAATGTACAAAATACCTAGTGTACCTATGAAAGCTTTGAAGTTATAGCTTTTAAAGTGGTTACACCTCCAAATTAAGGGTCACCCACTTGATGGGCACTTGTAACACCCTGTATATGCATAACAATAACAAGTTGCAGTGGGTGGCGAAAAATACATACTGGAGGTTTATATGTTTGACTTGAGTGAAGCGATCTATATACCCCAATGTGACGCATATAACTTTGGATACTCGTATATATATATATATAACCTCCGTTCCACGTGCTTATGAACAGTAGTTTCTTGATTTAATAATACGAAATTTTTTAAATCCTTCGATAATATGGGAGAAACCAAATGCAATATGAAAGAAGGCTGTATTATGTTTATGGTGTAGACAAAAATGGGATTAGGTAGATAAATTAAATTTGTATGATGTTTTTCCCAATAAAGTTATAAAATTAGTCCTTTTTCTGTTCCACCTGTTTACGAACTGTAACTAAATCTACCTGATAGATGCTTAAAAGGTAATAAAACAACACAATTTTTTTTATATAAATTAACTTGGCTATAACTTGAAATAGGGTTATAATAGACCCATCCCCTCTATGCCATTTATTTGTCGGTTAGGCGGAAATTCATTAATCGCCTTTTAAATGATTATACCTACTGCTTAACTGGGACACCCTGTATAAATATAATTGTATATGGTGTAAATTGATTGCACTCCCACTCCAGGTTCTGTTTCCAAATTTTAGCATTAGATTCGTAAATGCATTAAAAAGTCAAATTCTTAAGCTGTCAAACCAAATGCGCAAACTGAGATAAAAAAACTTTTTTAGCGAACGCAGCATAGCCATTTTACGAACAAATGAGAAGGAAAATTAATAATTATATCCAGAAGTATGATGGTAAAATTGGCCGGGTTTCAAAAAGCAATGACGGCGAAGTCACGGGTGACTGTTGAAAATAGTTAAGGAATCGAGTTAAGTGGTTCAAACGCTTAAATTGGTTTATGTTGTTTTCACTTATAAAGTAAATATCTGCATTTGTATATCTTTGCCCCTCAGGCGCTTATTATTTGAGACTTCCGGGGTCCCGGGCACACTGCCTCCAGTTATCCTGAGCAAGTGCTCTGGCATCCGCGATGGCTTGGTCAGTAAAACTCAGGCTCGGTCTTAATTGTCATCTCGAACCTGGGGGCAGGGATACAAAGATCGTCTTCACGTGAGAATTATTGCCCATTTGTTCAATGTGGTCGAGCCAATGTAGTCGACGTGATTTAGCTTTTTGGGCTACATCCACATCTTGGTACAGCTCATAGAGTTCGAGTATCTTCTTCGCTCTCCTCGCACACAGGACCAAATATCCGACGGAGTATTTTTCTTTCAAAAGGACACAAATTAAGCTCTCCTTTCTAGCTTATAGTCCAGCACTCTGCGCCATAGAGGAGAACTGGCGGCATCATTATCACTGCTTGCTCGGAGAAGGAGGTTAGCGGTACGAAACCAACCCGATGGTGGAACGCTAAGTTATCCCTTCTCAGGAAAAGAGTGGGAAGGATGTTTAACAGGGCCAGGAAGTCTAACCTGGTAGCCGATTTGTATTCTTATGCGGATGCGCAGAAGGAGTACAAGAGGCAAATTAAGAGCGCTAAGAAGGTATCTTGGCAGAGGTTCTGCGGAGAACTGAAGGACGTTAGCGCGGTTTCGAGATTGCAGAGAGTCCTCTCAGCTGATCCGGGAGCCAGGCTTGACGTCCTTCGGAAGCCTGATGGCACCTCGACCAACTCCAACGAGGAGGCACTTCAAATGCTAATGGACGCCCACTTTCTTGGCTGTAAAACCGTGGATAGTTGCGTGTGGCCAAACAAAAGCAGAGCTACCACTAGGCAGTGGCGGGTGAGTATTGTTACGACGGAGAGGGCGAGAGCTATTATCCTGTCCTTTTCTCCTTTCAAAGCTCCTGGACCTGATGGCATCTATCCCATATTCTTGCAAAAAAGGTATAGAGATTTTGCTCACACTGCTTACTAGAATCTACAGAGTTAGCGTGGCTCTGCGAAACATTCCTTTGGCCTGGAGAAGAGCTAGGGCGGTTTTCATTCCCAAACCGGGAAAGGCCGCCTATGATCTTCCCAAAAGCTTCAGGACTATTAGCCTTTCATCATTTCTGTTAAAGGGCCTTGAAAAATTGATTGACGTACGGCTTAAGAGCATTCCAGCTTGGCTGGGTATTCATGATAGCCAACACGCCTATCAAAAAGGCAAGTCCACTGAGACGGCATTAACGTACCTGACGGCCAGAGTGCGCTGGGCGCTCGAACGTAAGATCTATGCTCTTGCTGTCTTCATGGATATTGAGGGTGCCTTTGACAATCCCACCTTTTGCAGAATTGAGTCTGCCTTAAAACTGAAGGGTGTCGATTCTACAACTGTGGAATGTATGTATGGTGCGATTGTATGGTGGGCTAGAGCTCACATCCTCAAACGTCAAATGACGAAGCTACAGCACCTTGCGTGCTTATGCATTACAGGTGCGATGAGAGGAACTCCCACTGCTGCTATGGAAGTGTTGCTCTGTTTACCTTCCTTGCAGTTCCTTGCTGAGAGTGAGGTCAGAAAATCACTATACCGTATGTGTGTAGTACTTGGACGGCAGGTCAATCTCGGCGATGGGGCCTGAGGTGCTAGGTACAGAGCTCTCTATGACAGCCTACCTGGCCATCGGGGAGGAGCACTTGACACGTGTGCACGAAGCAAGTCTTTGAGCGCCGTTTTCAGGTCATCCGGGTGATGTCATTGTCTATACAGATGGCTCACTCATTGACGGTATCTCCGGAGCCGGGGTCTACTCTAGAGACTGTCGGATAAATCTATCTGCAGCCTTGGGTAGACAAACAACTGTTTTTCAGGCAGAAATCTTTGCGATTGCCACTGCCGCCAATATCCTATTAAGGAGAAGGATTAAGGGTAAAACCTTATACATCTGCTCAGATAGCCAAGCCGCTATCAAAGCCTGCTCGGCTGGCTCTCTCAACTCAAAAATAGTTGAGGAAACCATGGTTAAGCTTAACCGTCTGGGAAGATGTAACTCGGTATCACTTGCCTGGGTTCCTGGGCTCACAGGTATCGAGGGTAATGAAAGAGCGGATGCTCTGGCCAGAAAGGGCTCTTCAACAGCCTTCATTGGCCCACAACCACCCATAGGATGCTGCTCATCCA
The DNA here is from genome assembly GCA_949715645.1 of Portevinia maculata. Classification (NCBI taxonomy): domain Eukaryota; kingdom Metazoa; phylum Arthropoda; class Insecta; order Diptera; family Syrphidae; genus Portevinia; species Portevinia maculata. The sequence continues at coordinate 242,946,401 of OX454526.1, read as the reverse complement.
TCCACAAACGTGAAATGGCTTCGGCTCTACGCCAACAACATTCCGAATACTGGCATGACCTGGTCTCATGTAGGTATTCGAAGAAGCTAGTGGACGGTCCAAAAATCAGCAGAGCTAAGTTTTTGCTTGGACGAAACAGGAAAAACTTGGGATCCTTGATTGGTCTCGTCACTGGTTTCAGTCCTCTTAACGAGCACCTAAAAATCATCCCCATTAGGAGCTCGGGCCTATGTGAGTGCTGCCTAGAGTCGGATGAAACGGCATCTCACTTCATCTGTGAATGTCCTGCTTTCGCCAGAACCAGGCTCATCGCTATAGGCAAACAATTCGTCAACGAAGATGAGATGGGGGACATTGAACTTGCTAATATCCTTCTCTTTGTCAAGGCTACTGGCAGGTTCTCCCTCACTGACTCTTACTAATCGCCAATAAGCAGTGAGCGGACAGCTATGCTGAAGTACAATGGACCAATAGGTCTAAGTGCTTGTCATCTACTGATGACCCCACTGCACATACAATACAATACAATACAATCAGTTTTTTGCAGAACTTACACTTGGTCTTGCGCATTAGGAGCTTTGAATCCATTTGTTTTGTCAAACTGAAGAAGCAGCTTTTTACTGGGGTTATTGTTTATGGAATATGCATTAAGGTGTCATTCGTTTATTCCGAGTTAAACTCCCGTACTACCCCGAAATTGCTGCTACCAACAGTGGCATTTTGTCCTTGTTGGTAGACGGATGTTTGTCTGTTTGTTGAAAGTAAGTACTTCCTTTTTTTCTGGTTGACTTCGCCTTCATACAATTTTGCCTGTACTTCAATCACCATGAAAGCCTCTACCACGGTACGCTGAGATCGGAAGAAGTTGTCAATATCGTCCCCGTATCCCAGTAGTTAGAGGGATCTTTTGAAGATAATTCTTCCCGTATTGCCAGCTGCCCTGCACTATATCTGCTTCAGCTGCAGTTAATTTGCACTCATACTTTTTGTGTACTGTCCAACATTGTGAATCATATGTGGACGCCAGCGCACAACTGCATTTTTCGACCACAAAAGATGGCCCAGTTTTCTCGCCACTTCATCGATCGTACTGTTACGCAATGCATAATTTCGTCAACACAGATTGCTTCGCGATTGATCAAAGATTCCAGTTATTTGATCTTTTCGCACTCCGTTCATATAAAAGTCTGGAATAGGTCGGATCCATTGGTTATGGGCCACCTTCCATAAGAATACGTGTATTCCATATTGCTCTCCGTCGAATAAATGTTTCTGACGGATTGACGGATTTTACGGCTTCTCTAGTGCGCTTCTCTTGTATACACCAGAGAAGAATGGATTTAATTTTCCCAAAAAAACAATAATTAAACATTATGTTTACCTATTTTAACATTCAAACTTAAGTTGTCAAAACTTGTAAATATAAAAAACTTAATAAAGTTCATTATTATTTCTTGCCTATATTATTAATATAACAAATTAATAAAATTTTGTTCACAGAAAGTTTAATTTTATGGATTATGCTAGTTAAGGTTTCTTAGAGAATCGTGAGCCATTTGGACTCGATGTCCCCATCTTTTTTCAGAACTTAGCGGGTATCTCGTCCGGCCTAATTGCTTTTCTTTTTTTTTGAGTCTTTGACCGCCTTCCTAACTTCTTCGACAGTTATGTCGTGTACTGCTTCATTGTTTGGAACTACTTTGGGAAAGTATTTATATCCAAGTTAATCGTTCTTTTAGAAGTCCTTCACAATACTGTTGCCTACTGTGTACTATTTTTTTCCGTCATCCAAATGAAGCATCTCTTGAGTGTTGTTGAAGAGCTTTGGCGAATGAATTTCCTGGACATTTTTCCTTCTCTGATCATCTATTTTAAAAATGGTTGTGGCACTGTTCGATGTTATTTAACCAAAAAGTCAAAAAGTCCTTCAAATCTCAAAAAAGATCCTTTCACTTTATTGAAGTAATATCAACTGTAAATGGGCGCAGTGGCTCAGTGGTTAGTGTGTTGAACTACTAATCGAAACGTACCGGATTTAAATCCCGCCGGGCAAAGTAACATCTAGGGTTTTTATACACTGCCCCACCCTTGCAAACATCCAAGAGTATGAATTGTCATTAGAAGTTTCTCAAATATGCCGTTCGGATTAGGCCTAAATTTGTGGCTTCCTTCCACTTCGCACAAGCAATTGGTTGGAGAAGCTAGGTTTTAGATTCTACATGGCCCGTAAAAGCCAAATATTTGTTTTATATTTTACATGTCCTTTTATTCTTTTGGTATATATTTCAACGACCTATGTAAATAGTATAAAATCTGCCGCGCATACATGAGTACAGACTTTTTTACCCTATTCTCAGGTATATTCATTTTGATTCATAGTTTGTAACATACCTTCATATTGCCCGTAGAATAATTAAAGTTACTATTTTTCGTGATCAGCACACCTATGGTAATATCGATTTAGCCATTAGTAAAAAATTGGCCCTAAATCTCGAGCTACAACGCTAAAATTTAAACATATTTGTACCCTCTAGGGGCCCGAAAAAAATCTGGTGTAAACATTTCTTACATCCGCCCACGATGAGTCACAACCTAAAAAAAAAAAAAACAATTTATCGAAAAGCTGAATATTGAGCTAGAAATCTGAATGGAATATGTTGCCTTTAAGGGCCCAATATGATCGTGTGTTGATATTTTTGAAATCCTCTCACTGACACGCCCACAATAAAAAAAACTTTTTTCTAAAAGTCAAAGTTTGAGCTAGGAAGCTGAAATTGGGAATATTTACTCTCAGGGTACCCTTAATACCCATGTTTAAAGATTTTGTAATTCCAAATATAAAAAAAAACGTTTTATCGAAAACTCAATGTTTGAGCTAGGAAGCTGGAATTTGAATTTGGATTATATACTATCTAGGGGCTCTTAATGCTCATGTGTAAATACTGTTCAAATCCGCCCATTTTCTAACCCTAGATAGCGATAACCTACGTCGAATCGACGTATTCAATTTTTTAAATTCATTTTTATTTGTGCATGGCGTCACTGCACAGTTAGTCAAAATATTCACAAGTATTTCATGAGCTTAACTTAAAGATAAAATCACCGCAGCTTGATACGTGCGGAACGTGCGATAAGCTGCATCATAAGATTTCAGCTATTGAAAATACTAATGGCAAATTAAAGCTGACAAATGAGCTTAGAAGTCACCAAGAAAAATCAGATTTTGCTTACTTATGCAAACGAAATGATAAAAATTTGGCAATAGTGAAAGGATATGTATTCGATCTTCAGCAATGCTTGCCTACACCATTTTTGAAAACAAATATTGCATTTTATAAGCGCCAATTGTGGACCTACAACTTAACTGTTCATGATTTGGCTACCAATCAACCATTTTGCTATATGTGGCATGAAGGAGTGGCGAAGAGGGGTGGCAATGAGATGGCATGTTGCCTTTTAAAATATATAGACGAAAATGTTCCTGTTGTCAACAAAAGCATAATTTTTTATAGGATTACTGTCCGGGTCAAAACAAAAATTCACATGTGAGTTGTATGTTCATAACCGCCTTAACTAGCATTGAACAACTTGAAGTTATTGACCACAAATTCCTCGGGCCGAGGCATACACATGGCATGGAATGTGATGTCGACCATTCCGTAATTGAAAGGAAGAAAAAGAAAACTTCTGCTAAAATCCACCATACTAGAGATTGGCAAAATTTGATTGCAAGTATAAGGGACAAAAATCCTTTCAAAGTAATAGAAATGGAGCAATCGAGTTTTCTAGACTTTGCAGCAACCTCAAAGGAAAAATTTACTTGGCGAAAAGTGAACAGCGACGGGGAGAAATATTCGTGGAGTGAATTTAGATGGCTTCGATGCAAAAAAATGAATTCGGTTCATTGTTCTATAAAAACAACTGATCCCCAGTTTCACGGTTTTTATAGAACTTTAGTCATTCACACAATAACAAACTCTGACGTTCACCCAGATGTATATGACAGCGATGAAGGCGACTACGATGAATAAAAACCCTAGTAATTCTTACCTTCTACTATAAAAGTGTGCCTGTAAATTTTAAAAATAAAAATAAATTATCTGTTTTTAATTTTTTTTTTGTTTCTCTTTACTTATGACGAGAGGAAGTTTTGATGTAATGTGTGATTTTTATTAATATTGATTAAATTGAATTTCATTTAAAAACTTCTATTGAACAGAAGTTACAGTTTTTGTGTTGTGCGTATTTAACTTAATACCTAACACACCATGAATATATTTTGGAAAAAGGACTTAAATCGACTTAATTCAGCTTACTATTCGAAGTCTTGTTAGGAAAAACAACATAACTTTACTTAAAAACATAGGGACGGGCTACAGTCCGCTTGGGCGAACTGTTGGATACCCTATTCTTATTCCTATCCCTCATAAGTGGGCGTGACAAAAGTCTAAGTATGGTTGAATTGTTAAGAACGCTCTACATATTTTGTTATATAACATTTAAAGGATTTTATAAAAAAATCGCTCCCTAGCTCAAACTTGGGTGTTTCAATAAAATTGTTTTATTTAATTGTGGGCGTGTCAGTAAGCGGATTTAAAAAAAATTAACACATGAGAATAAAGGGCCCCTAAAGAGTATATATTATAAATTTCAGCTCCTTAGCTCAAACTTTGAATTTAAAAAAAAAAAAAAATTTTATTGTGGGCGTGTCAGTGGGCGGATTTTGAAAATATTTACACATGAGCATAAAGGGCCCATAGAGAGTATATATTATAAATTTTAGCTCCCTAGTTCAAACTTTGGATTTTCAAAAATTAATATACCCTTAGAAGGGTATAAAAAAATTATTTTATTTATTTGTGGGCGTGTCAGTGGGCGGATTTTGAAATTTTTTTATCCCGAGCAGTTTTAGGAGTCATAGATCATATATAAAAAATTTCAGCTTTCTAGCTCAAAATTCGATTTTTTCCAAAATTTTGTTTTTTTTTTGAGTTTGTGGGCGTGTCTGTGGGCGGATTTCAAAAATTCGTAAACTTGATTATTTCGGGACCCTAGAGAGTATATGGTTAAAATTTCAGCTGTCTAGGTCCAGTTTAAAGGCCTAATTTTTGCCGACAGACGGACGGACGGACGGACGGACGGACATGGCTAGATCGACATTACTATCGATGCTGATCATAAATATAGTAACTTTTAGGGGTCTACGGGCAATATTAAGGTATGTTGCAAACTATGCGTCAAAATTAATATGCCCTTAGAATAGGGTATAAAAATAACTGTATAGAACCCAGCAAGGAAAAAAGACGTAAGTCGACTTAATTCAGAATTATAAAAAAATTTAAAAAAGGAAAAACTGCATAAGTCTTGTTTTCCGCAAAATCACCTGTAAATAATCAAAAATGTTTTTTTTTTTGATTTGAAATATAAATTGAAAGTTATCTCTTATAAATTTGCATCATCACTTTTTACATATATGTAAGTTCTATACTTTTTTTGCGATCGTAAAGTAAACATTCAAACCTCTCTCCTGAAAAATTGCAAAAAGTGACCAATGCTGTTTTTCCTTGTGGCCACAGATATTATAATAATTACAAAAAGTTGTTTTTTAAAAATCCGACGAAATAATTTATTATTCTGAAAATGAGATCTCAATATTTTTTTGTTTTGTAAGGAAAGATTTTTTTTTTAGTTATATATTTTTTCCTAATAAAATATAAAAATAAACTTAATTGTAGTACTATTCTATAGCACAATGATATTTATAGTTATACATTGCCACTTTCAGAGACATCTGATATACACAATCCAAAATATGTGCTTTCAAATGTATACACGTCGAAATGACGTATGGTTATCTTTAATGTACTATAAAATATGGTTATCTCTCTAGAGTTAAAAAAAAAACTGTTTTATTGAAGAAATCATATTAACGAAAGTCACATTCTTTGCAAAGTATGTAAGTATAGATAAAGCCGTTTTGAACAATTCCATTATATTAAGTTACCATTTTTAAGGAATAGGAATAGGGTATCCACCAGTTCGCCCAAGCGGACTATAACCTTTTCCTATTTTTTATGTTTGTTAAAAATGCTTTGGGGGTCCACAAAGATCCTAATCATAATCGTTTTGTACTGGACAAGTTGTACGATTCTATAGCAATGGACTACACTTTTTATTTATATCGATTTTTTATAAAATTAAATAAAACCAGAAAACGGTTGTAATTTAATATTAGCTTAGCTTATATTCTATCATAAACATTTTGTGTGTACGGACTTCCTATTTAATTGGCTGCATCTGCTGGCACTGGGATGTTATTTACCCGCTGGCTTAATAAAGAAGTCTTTGTTTAATGTCTTATATTTATTGTACATTTTATTAGTTCCAAACCGGCTTTATGATTTATTCATATGAATGTAGATATCTACCTAAATATCTTCTCTATCAATAACAAGCACTACCAGAAAAAAGTACGCATCAGCTTGCAATGGAATTGCAATTGGCTCACCAACTGAAATATATTATTATGTACAGCTCTTGAAGAATAAATAATATTTATTTATTTAAAAACGACTCTGCGAACGAAGTCGATGAATATTTAATTCTGATATAATGACTTCTGCGGCCTGGCTTAAAGAGCGGGTGCATTTCCGATTGTAGGCCGCTTTTGGTGGTATCGCGTAAATAATGGAATATCTCTTTGATGAAAATTACACGAGGTAAAGTCGGTATTGTTGGGTAAAAATAAATGCATTAACTGACTTATCGCATATAGAGCATACATATAGGTAAAGTACATCGTATGTATGTGTGAGGTTAACGTCATGGTGCTGTTTAATTGAGCAAAATCGCGTCGCGTTCGAGTAATTTGAGGCTCATTTGAGGTTAAGTTGGCTCTGGTGTATGATTAATTTATAAAATAGGAACTCGAAGAAGGTGTGATAAAAAAGTGATAAAAATGCATTAAATCGTACAATGGCGAAATGGAATAGCCAAAGAACCGACTGGTTTCATGTACATAATTTGTATGTTTTAGGTTAGGTTAGGTTTTAGTGGAATCACATTTGTCACTTGAATTCCAAAAGGACTTTCACCGAGATTCGGCTCGAGGGTAGTTAATTTTATGTGAATAGCTTTGACCCATTTTCATCGTCGTTATATGAACTTTAAACACACACAGTTACTATTCTGAGTGCTCTCATAATTTTTCGAACTAAGAGTATTTGATTTCTATGGTGCAATAATCCTTGCAATTTCCTTGCCGAAGGATGAGAAGCAGATACTCAAGCTGATAGCTAGCACAAATTCGTACGCAATAAACATATCGAAGGAAAGAAGCCTGCCTTGCCCCTCCGGATACAGGGAATATGCTTGTACTAGTTAGGCAACGCCATCAACCGTAAACACTTTAGTAAATCCGATGAAGCCGGCAATACACAGGCACATTAAGAACGACATCATGAATTAAACATCAGTTAAGGATTTCATTCAAACTTACCTACACACGAGCGTAACATAGGGCTCTTCCCCGGGGAGGGATTAGAATAAGGATAATACAATGACACAGAAATTGTGCCAAAAACAGCAACCTATACATTGGAGCAGGTCCCCTTTGGGGAGGCGAACGATTATGTTGAATAAATACTCCAAGGATTTCTCAGGACATCTGTTTTCGTGTATTTCATTTACACGTAAATGTGATACAATAATAATCATAGGACTGTTTCTGCCGTTCTGTTCGTCCTTTTACAACAAAAGAGCAAAAACGAATAATTTAAGTATAGCGACAAAGACAGGCTCCTTTGGATTGCAGGGATTAAATGGTTTCAAACTTCATTGCGGAATTTAGGATGGTAGGTGGTGGTTTAAGAAGAAAGTGGGTGGTGTCAATGGGATATGTCTGAAATATCCTCATAATCACTTAATCAAATTCAAATGACCACCCCAAACTGTTACATGCATAATCCAGGATCAGGGTGGGTTGGATGCGCTGTGGCATAGGCTTGCAACGGAGATTAGTTACTTTGGTTGTTTTGCGGATTAAACTGTCATACAATCATGCGTTCTCGTCTACATGCGTGTTTGTGTGATACATTGAGATATGTATATTGTTCTAATATGTGTACGACCCTGGTTGATTGTTGGGCCCTCGGTTAAGAGAGGAAGGTCAAGGCTTTTACTTTCAGCAACAAGATATTTGTCCCGATATGTGTCTCGTACTTATGTGGGAGCCCGTAAATTAATCATTGAGTATGTAATGTTAGGTGCGGTTTAAAGGATCTCCCAAAGGACGGATTAGTCAGGTAACATGGCATGTTTCTTCTTCACTACAGTACAACGCCCTTCTTAATGGAATTCAATTTGTGGTGGCTTTAGGCTTAGCCGAGGGACGAAGGACAACATAATACAAAGCAGATTAGTGAAAAGCTTTTCGTATGTACAGTTGCCCTGTAAAGTATGTGCGCGTGTGTGATTCGAGACTAATTCGATGATTACAACGGATTTGGTCGATGACACATCGCAAATTATTATGAAGGGTAAAGTTTGTAGCGTAACCGTAGAAGCAAATGCTATTTGTTGTGCGATAAGATCTTTTTTATCCGAAAATTGTGTGTGTTGAAGTTACGCAAAATGTTAGTTGACTTATTTTATAATGTGTTGCTACAAGTTTTCGTCAAGCAAGGAACATGTTCGTTTATCGTATTTGGTGGATATTATATTATAGCATACACCTGCTCTCTTTTGGGCTGGACATACAAATTACAAAGATGTGATAAGTACTAGAGGTCTGCGTGAATGTATTCATTTGATAGATTCATAGGTTTGCAGTACTTCAGCATACCCAACTCGTAACACATATTTGAGCAAATCAATTGAGCTTGAAGTGATCTAACAAAAAAAAGGTAAATATGGTATTTACTCATTGTTTGAAAAAAGGAACGGGTGTTGTGCTAGTTTTTTTTCTCTTTCTTGGGTTTTTTTGTTAGTTACGAGTGCTCTGAAATTCATCCTATTGGTTTTGCTTCACAGGAGCATTGACTGACATAAACTACTCAAAACAAAATAGGGCCCACTAAGTTTTTTGGATTTCATTTGAAAAAAAATGTGCGATTTTTTTTTTGTTATATGTTTTAGATTAGTATTAAGAAATTGAGTACACATAATCAATAGGACAAACATTTTCAAAATTCAATTTATTTATGGGAAAATTTTCGAAAAATAAAACTTTACATATTACTATTTTTTTGTTATGATTTGTTGTTGATTTGTTTTGCTTAGTAGCGAGTAGAAACACCTCTACTCCGTATGCACTGTATTAGCATATCTGATACGCTTTCCATCAGATGCGTTACAATTTGTTCGGGTATGGGCTTCCAACAGGCTTTTAACGCGTTTATCAGCTCCTGTTTAGTGGTGACATGGCTGTGGTTTTCTTTAAAGCTTCTATTTAATTGGTCCCATAAATGCTCGATTGGATTGAAGTCTGGGCTCTTTGCTGGTCATGGCAAAAGTAAAATATTGGTGTCCGAAATAGCTGCTTGGGTAATACGGCCGTATGTGGGCGAGCATGTTCTTGCATAAGAACGAACATATCGCCAACTCTCTGTGAAAATGGGATCACAACAGGTCGTATTACCATCTCAACGTAACTGGCGGCGGTAACGGTGCCCTCATTCAGGATTACCAGCTCTGTTGTGCCTAGTAAACTTATTCCAGCCCATACCATAATACTAGAGCCCCTAAATCGGTCACTTCCGTCATCGGATCGGTAAAACGTTCACCTTGTCTTCTCCACACGCGTACTCGTTTATCATCACTCAAAAACTTTGTCTTGCATTCAACTGTAAAGAGTACAGATCTCCAGTTGTCTATGGTCAAATTTGAATGCTCACGGGCACGAATAGCACGCACTCTGCAACGTTGACCATCTTTGTTACGTCGATTACGAATAGTTTGATCACTGACTTGATTGCCAGTTGAATGCCGCAGTTGAGTTTGTAAAGCCCGGGCGGTTACGGTACGCTCCCACGTGCAGTTATTCAAATTGACCGGTCTTCTTGCCGAGTTGTGGCTCTGATTCTTCCCGATCCAGGTCTCCTTGCTACACTACCGGTCTCCCGAAAGCGTTTCCACACGTTTGAGATAGCTCGCCTAGACACACCGATACGATTTGCAATAACCATTTCAGACTCTCCTTGCTCCAGCATATTTACCGCTCTAATTGCGTTTTCAGTATCCAAATGACGTCTAGAACCGGGCATGGTAATCACATTTCACCACGAAGAAATAAGGAAAAACAATTAAAGAAAGTAACACTTAGCAACAACGCTAGAATCGGACTGAGAAAACAAGTGCAATCATTTTTGAATTGACTGTTTTTTCGAGCGATTGGCTTTTTTTGCCTACTCACTTGGAGGCAACGGTAAAATTGTTGTTCAAACTATTGATAAGGACTCATACACATGCAAACTCTACAATAAAATGCTTCGTTTCGATTATGTCTACCAATTAAGTATTTTTCGGCAAAATACAAAATAAATCTTGGGTGGACTCTTTTGAGTAGTTTAGAAGGCAAGTGATTTATGGATATTCAATATACATATTATGAACAATGACCCCTCAAAACCCGAAAAAAATACCTACCTATATTCATAATTCCAAAATGTCGCTCGAAACCGATCAGTGTTCCTTTGTTCAAGGCTGTTTTACCCAGACATTCGAAACCTGGAAAAGGTATTGAAAACCCGAAAAAGGGCCCATAGAAATAGCGTAATATTTTTGTGTTCAAGGCTTTTTAGCTATGAGTTTCTTGGAACCTCAGGTCCTCAAGACCCGAAAAAGTTGTGTTTTATTCAAAATGCCATTTTTCGGTTTTGAGAACTGTTCAATCGAAAAGGAGTTGGGGAAGCGCAGTTAGAGATATCATGAGAGAGAGAGGTGAGTTACCTTATGATACCAGGTAGAGTACCATAAATGCAAAAGTCGTTCAAATTACTTCTTGAGCTTAGAGTTGCAAGTCGCGTTTTTTTATCCCTACTGATCTATATAAATTAGTGTTGAAACGAATATTCGTTTACTATAGAGCAAAATTATTAATTATATGTGTAGTTAATAAGAGGTAAGTTGTGATGCAAGAATATCAACTTTTCTGCATTTTTGCGAAGAATTCGTTTTATTTTGTCTTCATACACAAGTCCTGCTTCACTAAAAAGCCTCTTCGAATAGACACTGCTTAAAGGAGCTGATAAATATTTAGCAGCAAGTTGGACAAAACTTTGAGAAAATTCAGTTTTATGTGCAGACCACCAGAAATATGGATTACAATTTCTCTTCAAAGATTTTATGGTTAAGTATTTATCGAAGTCAGTTGCTATTTTGATGACGCTGGTCTACGTTCGAATCTCAGTGGAAGAAATGGATTTTCGGGATAACATGAAGGAAAAAGACAGACCAGCACCACAGAAGGAGTCTGATGATCGGTTGTGGCGAACCGTGAAACAGCGCTGTAACTCCAGCCGTCCACTTCACGTGGTAACGAATGTAAATGGGTTTTTCATTCAAAACAACAGCAAAAAGGAAATTGACAAAAATTCTACTAAGCGACATTTTTAAAATTTTACAGGAGACAAAAAAAAACTTCCTGTGTAGGTAATTATTTGAATATTTCGTAGTGATAAGCATAATTTTGATTGAGATTTGCGCCCCACTTTTTTTTAATTATTGCATGAACGAAATTTCAATCAGTTAACAAGTTTTTGTCGCTTATAACATTTTTATGGTCTAAAGATTGCCGCTTGATACATAGGTTTTCGTCGCTTAGAATATTTTTATGGCCTAAAGATTGTCGCTTGATACAGGGGTAAATTGCGCTTAAATCATTGATGGTAGGAAATAATACAGGATTCCAAGAAATATTGTCGTTTAGTTAATTTGTATTTATTCAGCTTTTACTATCAACAAATTTTATTAATAATAACACACTTCTACTGCAAGACACAGAGCAAAATTCACAAAATTATTATGAAATACGTATTTGTAAGTGCAATTTACAGCTGTCTGTTCAATGATCTTCGCTCAAAAGAATACGCAAACAACTGGCAAGGGGAATTGAAACCTAACGGCAAGACTTAAAATATTTCAAAACAACGGTTATGTCTAGACAAAAATGTATCAAGCGACAACAAATGGAACAACTTTTCGGTGGTATTATGTTCTAAGCGACAATATCGGTTGAACTAAGCGCCATGTGCAAAATTTTTTTCTCGTAGGATGTGTTGCATAGTACAATTTTCTTTAGTATCATGGCGCTTAGAATAATAGTTTTGGCGGTTACAACAATTTACAGGGAATACCAAACAGCTAGAGTAACTTCGGGTATTGTGGTATACCTACATATTACTATTTTGACTATAATTGCAAAAGTGTCGCTCTGAATCGAGCCATATATAGCTAAAAATTAAGACTAAATTATTGGCTTCAAAATGGTATTCATACAAGTATGTTGAGCAGACAATAAAAAAGATGTTTGCCATAAATTTTGCATAACCCAAAAAGTGGCGATTGAAAAATTGGCGGGTATTCTGGTATACTATGTATGTACACTATGTACACTATACCACATTACCCGCTTTACAATTTCTTGCCAACAGAACACTTTTGAACACTTAGGTATAGTATACCACATTGGCCGATGGCAGCTGTACCACATTAGCCGAATATGTATGCACATAAGAAAATATTTATAAAAAATAACAAAAAAAATACTGACAGAATAACTAATAATTATTTAATAAAGTTTAATAAATCATTTATTGCGAGGTAACTTAGGTATAAGTGATGCACAAAAAAAGAAAACACAAAAAAACAATTTCAGAAGCATAAAAAAAACTCGAGTGCAACCAATTATATCGACACAAATTACCAAAAACGTGAATAGCTTTGAAGTTGCCAGAACGCGTGCTGGTCGTTTTTTCTAAATTGCCAGTTTTGTGTGTAACAAACATTCTGGTATCCTGCTTAGTTTTCGAAAAAACTGCTCGTACCAGATTACCCTCCTATACCACAATACCCGAACTTATCCCGAACTATCAAATTTGTCGGATACTTCATTTTTTATTTCTATATAGTTTCTTTTGTATCATTGGTAGAAACCTCAAACCAAGCCCAAAACGTGGCGCTTGGCACAAATTATAAGGACATGTAAAAAAACTGATTTTCTGAAAAATTGTCGCTTAGTACATTCTTACGGGAAGGTGTCGATGTACAATCAGAACTTAAGTTTTTTTATTTAAGTTGTTGGGGACCAGTAATATGTAATCCTCAAAAAAGGAAAAAAAATATGTTTTCTTGTGAGTTGTGGATGTTTTGCATGGGGGTTGATCGCTCTCATGGCTACGGCCTTGTCCCTGTGGGGGACAATAGTAGAAAAAAAACTGCGAGGACGTCATTATTATACTAAAACTCGTCAAACATTTCTGATAGTGTCAACGGTTTCTTCTTAAATTAAAATAAAGTATTGTGTTTCATTTATATGTATGTACATTAAGCCAGCGTTACATAATATGAGTTCAACTAGCGTAAGGCCAATACATTTACTTGCATTTAATTACATTTTTATATGTTCAATAGGTAAACAAACCGGAGAAGTAAAGACTATTAATATTTTTACATACCTAACTTTATAGATACATAATTGCAAATATGTTTTGCCATTGAATTCTATTTTATTTCAGCAAACAAAATTTGCTTCTTATAAAGATGACCTAAAGATTCATGTCAGCTAGATTATAAAACAAACACAGGATAATAGAAGAAGAAAACATTCAATTCAAATAACTGTAAAATTAACAAAAATCGTGATGTGACATGTTGTTTAGTGTTGCGAAAACGTAACGCTGGGTCTAAATGGATTAATGATCTAAACAACCTGGCTGGCACCGATATAAGAAGTCTACCCGGTTCATCAGAAGCTCTTAATGGTTTAATCACTAGAGCATAATCTCCCTTAGATCCATGTGGTAACACAATGAACCTCACATTGGTCTAATGACAGAAACAGATCAACACAACCACTCTGACTTCGAATTTGACTTGGTTATCATATCACGTTTTAGAGTGAATGCTTTTAAAAGGATTAAAACACTAGCACCTCAATCTCAACTTCGACTTCAACGTTAGACCTAAATTCTAATTCTATTCAAAGTTAAAAAGCAAATCCCACCAACCTTTCGGCGATGTTTTCAGTTTTCCCAATATTTAATTTATTCATTCGCTTAGTACAAGCACACAATATCTTACAAACTAAATATGTAACAATAAAATCTTAAAGCTAAGGTGAGGAAAGAGATACGGGTATGAAGTGAAAGAGGGAGATTAAGATTGGAGAGCTAGTTTGAGAGAGGATTTTGAGAGGTTTATATCAAAGATGTTGGAGTTGTTTACTTTTCGAATTATTCTAGTAATTGGTTCATTTTGGCCATACTCGGTACGATGGAAAGGGACGCAGAAGAGGGGAATGGTTCTCAAATGACGATTACTAGTATTGGGCAGGAATTTATTAAGAAGACCTTCGCTATCAATGACTCCATTCAAAAGGTGATGGGCAAAGAGTATATCGGCATTATCACGACGTCTACTAAGAGGTTGTAAATTTATTAATTTAAGACGGCTTTCGTAAGGTGGAGATTATATGGGCCATTCCAACAAAGGTATCGCAAGGAAAAGCGAATGAATCTTCGTTGAACGGCTTCAATACGTTGACTATGAACATGGTGGTAGGGAGACCATACTACGGAGGCGTACTCAAGAAGAGGTCTAACAAAAGGGACATACAGAGAATTAGTGACATGGGGATTGTTCGACCATCGTTTAACGAAACCTAGAGTTGAGTTAGCTCTGTTAATGATATTATCATAGTGAGATCGAAAATTGAGTTCGCTATCGCATAAAACACCTAAATCACGAATGGAAGTGACAATTGCAACTGGTTCAATCTCAAAAAAATATTGACTTTGTGGTAAGGGAGGGCGTTTTCGGGAGTAGGTAATGGCTTGGCATTTATTTACATTAAGTTCGAGAAAGTTGTGTTGGCACCAAGTAAAGAAATTGTTTAGGTCAGCTTGAAGTAGTCGAAAATCGGCCATGCATTTAATATGTTTAGAAATACACATGTCGTCAGCGTAAATCTGAAGGTCGGATCCATTAAGGATGAGATCCACATCGTTAATGGTCAATAGAAAAATCAGAGGACCTAAATGACTTCCTTGAGGGACCCCTGATGTAGGGCAGTTAGAGTTGGAGCTGCAAGATCTAAAAAGGACTGTGTAACGACGGTCATTTAAATACGATTAAATCCAAGATATATTATAAGAAAGGGCGGGAAGCCATAGAATTTAAGTTTGAAGATAATAATGTTATGAGATACTTTCTCAAATGCTTTACTAAAATCAGTAGCGATAGCATCAACTTCATTTCCAGCTTCCAAGGAGGAAATAGTGTTGGATACGAACTCAGTTAGATTGATAGTTGTAGACCTACCACTATGTTAGGTTAGGTTGGAAGGGAAGTGCACAGCAGGGCTGCTGTGCTTGCACGGGGGCCCATTGGTCCATTGTGATCCCTTATTGTTTTATGTGGTAAACGTACATTTACAATAAAACACTTACCATACTCAGTTTAGGTTAATCTTGCCGGTTGGCCTATTGGAACCAACCTGTGTTCTTCACAAACCTGATAGTGTCCGTCAGTGGTACCTGCGCTACGTCCTCTAAGTCTTCGAAGAATCTGTTGCCCAGATAGCGAAGTCGAGATGTCTGAAGGTTTGGACATTCGCAGAGCAGGTGTTTGATGGTCTCGGTTTCTTCTATATCTTGACAGCTCCTGCAGTAGTCTGGTGAGCTGATGCCCAGCCTGCTTGCCATTACACCTATGGTGCAGTGGCCTGTCAGTACGCCGGTTAGGATACGTATTTCTTCTTTATTCATTCCCAGAATGTGTTTTGTTCTTTTCTCGTCGATGCTTGGCCATAGACTGCGAGATATAACACAGTCGTGCCCTTGGGACCAGGTGGTGTTAATTTGTTCCCTCAGTTTTTGGTCAATGTTTCTTTTTGCTGCACTAATTGGGATGTCTATTGACGTAATGGCGTCTATTGCGTCAAGTTCTGACCCGATTCTTGCTAGCTCGTCTGCCTTTTCATTCCCAACAATGTCGCTATGACCGGGGACCCAGCAGAGAGTGATCCTGTGTCGTTCGCCTATTTTGTTGAGGGATTTTTGGCAGTTTCTGACTGTTTTTGACTTTATAGTTTCGCTGTCTAGTGCTTTTATAGCCGCCTGACTGTCTACGAAGATTGTGATCGTGGAAGGATCCAGATTCTTCGCGGAGATAGTTTCTGCTGCCTTGTCGATGGCGACAATCTCAGCTTGAAAGACGCTGCATTCATTGGGAAGTCTGTACGAGTCCTTTATGTCTAGGGGCTCGCAAAAAACTCCCGCTCCTGTCCCCACATCCATTTTCGACCCGTCCGTATAGATGTGGATTTCTTGCACGTTGACGTGCGTGTTCCAGTTCTCTCTTTGGGGTATGTATGTGGAGTAGTTTTTCTCAAAGTTTCGTTTGGGAATTAAGTAGTCCGTTTTTCTGGATAGATCGATACCCAAGTAGTTGTGAATTATAGAGCCGTGTCCATAGGAGCTGTGCCTCCAGATGTTTGCCTCCTTGAGGCGGAGGGCTCCTTTGGCTGCCATGCTGCGAATATATTCACCAAGCGGGGGTAGGTTTAAAATGACTTCCAGCCCGGCTTGGGGTGTTGATCTCATTGCTCCCGTTGTACCAATACATGCTAATCTCTGTACCTTTGAGAGGTTATGGAGATAGGTAGTCCTTTCTGTTGCCTTCCACCATACAATTGACCCGTATGTAAGTATGGGTCGTATGATCGCTGTGTACATCCAATGGGTTATGTAAGGGCGCATACCCCAACGTTTGCCAAAGGTCTTTTTGCATGCGTAGAAGGCGTATAGTGCTTTTTTTGCTCTTTCTTCTGTGTTACGTTTCCAAGTAAGCTTAGAGTCTAGGATGATGCCCAGATACTTTGCCTCCGGGGAAAGTTTCACACGAATTCCGTTTAGCTTCGGCATATCGAATTTCTCGATTTTTCTTTTCCTAGTGAACAGAACACATTCGGTTTTGACTGGATTAACTCCAAGGCCGTTCGGTCTTGCCCACGAGGATAGTTATTTTAGGGCAGATTCCATGAGTTCACTAATAGTGGGGAGATACTTGCCACTTATTAGAATTACAATATCGTCTGCGTATGCTACTATTTTCGTTCTTTTGACCTTTAGAGTCGTTAGGATTTTGTTGACCACTATGAGCCACAGGAGGGGAGATAAGACGCCTCCCTGTGGGGTGCCCCTGGTCACTGTTTTCCTTATGTAACTCTCACCGATCTCTGAGTTAATTACTCTGCTGTTGAGCATTTCGTAAACCCAGTTCGTTATTTCTTTATTCGCTCCCAAGTCTTCGAGCGCTGTTTTTATGGCCGCTGTTTTCACATTGTTGAAAGCTCCCTCAATGTCCAAAAATGCAGCCATGGTGAATTCTTTGTGGTGTAGTCCTTTTTCTATTATTGACACTACTTCGTGCAGGGCTGTTTCAATGGACTTGCCTTTGAGGTAGGCGTGTTGAGTGCTGCATAGGTTGTTTTCGTTTAGAAGGTCCCTTGTGTATAAGTCGATTATTCTCTCCAGTGTCTTTAGGAGAAAAGAGGAGAGACTTATTGGCCTATAATCTTTTGCTGTGCAGTGTATATGTCTCCCTGCTTTGGGAATGAATATCACTTTAACTTCTTTCCAGCTTTGCGGTATGTAGCAGAGTCTTATACAGCTTTTGAAAATGACTTTTAGCCACGGCAGTATTACACTAAGAGCCTGTTGTATCATTGCTGGTATGACATTATCTGGTCCCGCCGATTTGTAGGGCTTGAATGATTTGACTGCCCAAGCAATTTTGTGCTCTGTTATAATGCTTTCCATTGCTATTTCCGTTTGTGAGTCTGGCGGAACCGGAGTGTAGTTGATCTCACACCCAGTGATTTCACTAGACTCCGGAAAGTGGGTATCCATTAATATTTGTAGAGTTTCTTGGCTAGACTCTGTCCAAGAGTCGTCAGCACGTTTAATATAGCCTGGGACCGTGGGGTCTTTGGACAATACTTTACGTAGTCTGGCGGCCTCGTTTGTACTCTCTATGGATTCGCAGAACGTGTTCCAGGATTCGAGTTTTGCTCTCCTTATTTCTTTAGTGTATAGATTAAGTTCGGACCTATACTTAGTCCAGTCTTCATCTGCCTTACTCTGTCTTGCTTTGTTAAACAGTTGTCTTACCAAAGTTCGCCGCTTTTGAAGCTCGCTGGTCCACCAAGTTGCCTTTTTTGGTTTGCGATTGCGAGAGATGGGACAATGTTTAACAAAGGCTTTGTGCATATTTTTGGTAATGTAGTAGACTGCGTTGTCGATTGAGTGAGTGTCGACAAACTTGTCCTCTTTCGGATGCTGTGTGTACTCACTAACCGTTTTCGCATAGTCTGCCCAATTTGACCTACCACTAAGAAAGCAATGTTGTTTAGGGGAGACAAGTGGTTTACAATGAGGAACCAAAATACCATAGATTATACTCTCAAACATTTTGGTTACGCAGGAAAGTTTGGCAATGGGTCTATAATTAGAGATATCTCCTTTGCACCCTTTTTATGAATTGGGATAATGAGCGAGTCTTTCCATGTTTTTGGGAACAAATCTTGAGAAATGGAAAGTGGGAAGAGATCAGTGAGTGGTTGAGCTAAATTGGATACGCAGCTTCTAAGCACAACAGCAGGAATCCCATCAGGACCCGAAGAAAAGTCATTCTTCAACAAGCGGATTTTATTAATTATCTAGGATATGTTAATGGAAGTAAGGTTGGTTTGGATACAGTTGTGCATATGATTAAAGTTGTTTGTGTCAACCTCTCTATCGTTTGGAGAAAAAGCTTGACCAAAGAAATCAGAAAAAAGGTTAGAAATATAGTTTGGATCGGATGATGAGGAATTGTTATATTTTAGTGTTGACGGATAACCATCAGATTTTCTCTTTGAGTTTATAAATTTAAAAAAGAGTTTTGGATTCGAAATTAAATCCGATTGGGTTTGGATAAGATAATTGTCGTATACGGACTCGCTTAGGTAGGAGAAGTAGTTATAAGCTGAGATATAGTTGTAGAAGTCATGATTCGACTTCGAACAGAGGTATTTTTTCCAGAGTTTATTCCTCCTATTCCTAAGTGAGCGGAGTTCCTTGGTATACCACGAAGGTGAAGAAGTAAAGTTCTTCTGCGGTAGTAGGGGGATAGATTGAGAAAAACACGTTTGGATCTGTTCATAAAAGGTGGCTATTATAACATCAATGTTAGAGTCGTTGGATATGAAATCAAAGCTTATGTTCTCAATAAGGTCGTAAGTTAAAACAATGCGACGTGAGGGGGTACGGTTTAATATAATCACATTTGAAAGCAATGGTAAGGGAAATGGGGGGGGGGGGGGGGGGTGATAGTTGTCGATCTTTGAAGGGATATGGTGGGTTTGGATGACTTCAGTATTATGAGCATCAGATGAGAAAATCAGATCTAATTGTCTTTGCAAACAGTTTTTTACACCGCTCATTTGGGCGAGATTAGAAGAGAGGAGGCGGTCGGTAAAGAGGGTTTCTTTTTCCGAGCTGGCGTTGGAAGAAATGAAATAAGTCTCATCGTCAGATACTACCCAATTTAAACGTGGGAGATTGAAGTCGCCAACGATTATTATGTCATCTTCGAGATTAGAGAGATCAACCACATAGTCAATTGCATTAACTAGAAGCAGATATGCGGTTGTTGGTTGGGCGGGTGGTATGTAACAGCACAAAATGTAGAGGGAACGTTTAGATAAACAGACTTTAACACAAATAAGTTCAAGGTCAACTGTGTTGGGAATAATAACCAGGGAAGGATTGAGGTAAGAATGAAGTGCCAACAAAACGCCGCGTCCGGGTGAAAAACTTCTAAGCGGATCTATGTTAGGACTATCATTAGAAACTAAAACATCCTTTCGAAATACATTAAAATTGGAATTAAAGAACTCGTTATTATGAAAAACTGGTGTACGGTTTGTTTCAGTGAGGGCAAATACATCAAAAGGAAGTTTTTGGGAGTTTAAGTAAACGTTCGAACTTTTCCCTAACATTTTGGCAATAGATAGATACAAATTGGGTTCGAGGAGGGTTTGGAACACGGTTGTTAGGAACGAGGGGGATTATTATTGCGTTTTGTCTAAAATTGCGATAGCCGTATAGAAACAACGTAAGAAGCATAACCGATGAGATCCTTTTTAACATCAGAAGGTGTGAAATTAGAAATAATTTTGTGATACAGGGTGAAAATTCTTAACAGATCGTTGAAGTTAGTTGGAAGACCTTCTCGATGAATGGATACCATTACGTTGGTTCTCGTAGCACCAGCAACACAGATATAATCATGTTTATCATGGAGGTATGCTAGATACAAACGTACATTCGCATAGATGCGAGGATTTCTAAGGCGAGATATAACATAGCGCCCATCATCGTTGAGGTCAGCGATTTTTTTTGTCATTTTGACAACAGGTGGGAATAGAGGATTAAGGAAATTGTATAGGAGATTAGGAGAATCATTACTAGCGGCAGTTTTGTTAGGGGCCGAGGGCAAAATATTATTTTCATTGAGAGGACAGACAGGACTATTTGGAGGGTTAAGGTTATGTGATGGATTAAGTGTATGAGAATGGATGGAATTTGGATATTTAGGAAACGGTATTCGATTGGGTATAAATGGATTAGAGCCTTGGAACAAAAAGAAAGAATTACTAGTAATATTTGATTTTCTAGGTGATGCAGTCGAGAAAGAACCTCTGCTTTTATTTGATTTATTAG
This sequence comes from Portevinia maculata, assembly GCA_949715645.1. Classification (NCBI taxonomy): domain Eukaryota; kingdom Metazoa; phylum Arthropoda; class Insecta; order Diptera; family Syrphidae; genus Portevinia; species Portevinia maculata. The sequence goes on along the minus strand of OX454526.1, from coordinate 242,925,417 downwards.
GAGCTGGAGTTGGACGCGTAAGGGCAGGAGATGATCGTTTTTCGTTCAGGAGTTTACTAGAGGAGGGGAAGTAATTATTCATATGCTTATACAAGCGTTTTTTTCCCTTGTTTGTATTTCAAAATAATCTATTTAAAACAATTTTTTGTTTCGCTCTAGAAGTTGCATTTTGCAATGTGTTTGACTCAGCTTCAAATACTTCTCGCTCCTAAGTTGAGGCCGGAATTGAAGTGTTGATCTGTTTCTACTATAAGTGTGTTATCTGCTGCTGACAGCCCCTTCAACCTAACTAAACCTATTATAGGATATTCAAGCCATCATTATATTTCTCATTAAAGTTCGAGATTAGCTGAACAACTACCATGCACATACGGAAGGAAACTTTCAACCAGACTTTCAAAAATCCTAATTTGTATTCAGCAAACAGCAGTAATTTGTTACTTTCTACGCAGCCCAAAAAACGTAAGTACTCAATATACAATAACATCGACCCCTCAACTCAAAACCAAATATGATGGACTACCTATCTAATAGCAAGAAGCAAACTTTATCTTATATCTTATTAAAAGTTTCAAATAATATTCAATATCGGCTGTGAAATTCGGGGCCCTGAAAAATCAATACAAATATTCTAGTCAATAATTTTTGGAAGAAAGCCCATCTCGTGCAGAATATAAAATATTCAGTTATAAATTTATATCATACTTACCTGGCCGAGTCTCGTAACACCAAGTTCTGAAATTGAATCGGTGAGAAGAAAAAGGAAAACATTCCACATTTTGGCGAAATTGACTTAAGAATGCAGAAGTGTAGATATTTATATAGCGCACCTAATGAGCCTAAAACGGAGAACATTCCAATAAAACCTATGCTCTGAAATGAGCAAACAAAATTTCGTTGAGTGGAAAAAGGAAACAAATCCAGGAATGTTTTCCCTTTTCCACTCAAAAATTGAAATTTTCTGTTTAAATGTTTACAGTTATTATTTTTGAATTTATTCAAAATCTTGGTAGGCTATGATTGTTAAGAGTATCTACTTTCCTAATGAGTGGATTATTCTTTGTTCTTGTTTCCGCGTGTCTTGGTGATTTAATGACAATGATAAAAATTAATGTGAAATACACATTAATCTCTAAATAATAAAGTATAAAAAAAGCTCAGGTACAAACTTATTTTTTTATCTGCTGATTTAAGTTTTTAATATTATCGAAAAAATAACAGGTGAAAATGTCAAGTGATGAAGAATTTGAAGAGCCAAGAAGGAAGCGTGGTCGTGTCAACAAAGAAAATCATCTGAAGGAGAAAGAGAAATTAGCGCGGCAGAGAGGTGAAGAATTTTTAACCCACAAGGGTAAGTTGGTGCAAAAAAAATCAACAGGGGCAAACTGCGAATGTAGAAAAAGGTGCATGGATTCGTTTTCGACTGAAGATAAAGAATTAATAATAGAAACGGTGTACAGTGGACGCCCAAAAAATGAAAAAGACACTTATTCAATGGGGTTGATTGCAAAAAATATCGTTTCAAGGCATCGATCTTTATCGGAATCTTCAAAGATTCCAGCCTCATATGAGTACTTCGCCATGAAAGTTGCGGAAAGAGTAAAAGTTCGCCGCAAGGTTTTCCTTAGCTTGCATGCCGTGTCTTCGAAAGCCGTATTCCGCTTATGCCATCTACTAGAGAGTTCAAAAGTGCCTGTAGACATGAGAGGAAAGCATACTAATCGTGGGAACTCTCTCAAGGAAAATGAAATATCGAAGATAATTGAACATATTGAATCCTTTCCGAAAAAAGAGACACATTATAAGACTGTTCCAGTATTTTACTTAGCTTCTGATTTGACAGTTAAGAAAATGCATGAGCTATTCCTTGATCTTCACCCAGACTTGTTGAGGATTGTGAAATATGAATACTATTTGAAGTTTTTTAAGGACAACTATGACTACAAATTTGGAAGGCCACAAGTTGATGTGTGCTTTACCTGCGAAGAACTAAATGCGAAAATACAATCTCCAGTATGAAATGATGTGGCTAAGAGGGTAGCGGTTGCTGAGGTTTTCGTGCATAAAAGGCGCGCAAAAAAGTTTTATACCAAACTACAAGAAGTAACCGAAATGTCCAAATCAAGAAACGATGTAATGGCCATTGTTTTCGATTACATGCAAAATCTTCCTCTCCCACTTATACCTGTTCAGGAAATGTTTTATTTGCGTAAACTTTGGCTGTATGTATTCAATGTACACAATATAACAAACGAAACCTCAGTTTTTTACACGTACACCGAAGGGGAAGCTAGGAGAGGACCGAACGAAGTTTGCAGTTGCGTGCTCCATTTCATCAATAGAATACCAGACGAAGTGAAAGAACTTCATATTTTTAGTGATGCATGTGCCGGACAAAACTGTAATCACACTTTGACAAGACTGTTGATGACACTGACTATGAATGGGAGATTCAAAGTCATTCAACAATATTATCCAATTCATGGACACAGTTTCCTGCCCTGTGACAGAAACTTTGCGGTTATAAAGCGAATTGTCCGTAGGTATGATCGGATCTATTCGCCAGATCAATATGCAGAAATCATTCGAACTGCAAAAAAGCGCAGTCCTCAGTTTGAAGTACGATCACTTCAAAATGACCAAATACTCGACTTTAAAGATTGGTGGCCAAGTTTCTTAAAAAAAAAAAACACCAAGGATGTTCTTAAAAAGAAAACTTTCACCTTGAGCAAATATAGGCACCTGACTTATACTCATAAGAACAAAGTGGATATGTGAAGGTTTCAACTTTCATTGATGGACTTGTGAACGGAACTTTTCGACTTAAAAAGAAGGATGTGGTCCAGCTCCCTATCATTAAAGCTTATCAACAAAAGATTCCAATTAACAGAAAGAAATTGGAAGATATTTCCAAAATTGTGCAGTATATTCCCGATGAGCACAAGTTATTTTACGACAGTATTCTTCAATGGCAAACATCGAATACTGCAGATAGTGATGATGGCGATGTTTGAAGTTTTTTTCTATAGTAATATTTTATGTTTTTTTGTTTATCCATTTTTTTCATATACCTTAAACAACAATAATAATAAAATTAATTCTTTTGTATCTATTTTGTTCTGTTATATAAATAAAAAATTGAATTAAAAACCATGTTTTAATTTTTTTTGGAATAAGTGGAAAAAGGAAAACATTCCACCCCCCTTATCAGTAAATTCTGGACTTAGCTTCAAAGATTTTAACCCAATTTTGTTAGCATGATACTTCTCAATGCTAGCTTTACATTTGTTTCTCAGTGAGTTTTTGAAAATAACTTCTAGTTTCGGCAACAAACAGTTTTTTTTTTCGATTTGCCAAGAACTATCATTTGTGGAATGTTTTCCTTTTTCTTCTCACCGATTCAATTATTGTCACAGTCCAACAAACTTTCCAATAAGAACAAAGATGTTCAGTTTTAGCACTTAACTTATGTCTCTATGAAAGTACGTATCCTGCTGAACATGTTTTCCCTTTATATTCCAGTTTATAATCAATTAATTTGCTCAAAGCAATTAAAGGAAGAATGCGAGCGGTGACATTCTTGTCAAACATTTCTTGAGCAAGGACGATTGAAGGCGTGCGCCGCCCTCTTTCAAGCGGTCGCAAATACCTGTAGATCAAAAGGCCTGCACCTTTTACGGAGGGCCGTCGCCAGTACGATAAAATGTCAGATTCGTCTCGTGGATGTTACCATTTTCATGAAAACAATTTGCACTTACTCTTAGGAGCAGTTGTGCTCCCAGATAGAGCACTAAAATGCTATCACTTTATCCTGGCAGCTAAAGAATTTGACAACTGCGAATCGTTTAGGAGAAAATAATTGCAATGAAAACATATGGTTGAGTTACAGAGATACAGAGGGTAAGACTACCCCACTAAGTACAAAATTGGCTCTAGGTTTAGGAAGTAAAATTAAAGGCGCACATTTGTTGGACTATCTATCGCTCTCTGTCTGTTTGTAGGTTAATAAAAATTCCATTTGCCCAAAGAAAAGTAGAGACTGTACATAATAGAGGAATAAAAAGTAAACGAATTGCGAAATTGACTGAAATGGAGCAAAGGATTCGCATCGTCTTCTCTTCGTCGGAATGTATACAACGATAGAAGAAAGGGCAAATAAAAGGATTTTTATTACTACACTGTAACCGGTTAAACGCGCATCATTTGCTTCGGTATTCCTCGGGATAGGGTGAAGTGGTTTTAGTGACCGGGGACCGGCCGTAGTGAATTAAGATTAAGATCTTTTAATTGTACTCTTCCTTTTCACTGTGTATATACACACTAGTTCAACTAATACATATACACATCCGTTGTGGAGGCGGATAAATGTCTGCTTAAGGTATATTTCCATTTTCTCTGATGCTTATTTATCTGCAAAACTGATTTATTTGCCCTTCCTCATCAGCAAACACCGAAAAGAATTCTGTCTAGGAGAAGACGAGAACCGACCGAAAGACGAGTTAGGTTGCAGTGTTACCTTCGGGAACATTTTAGCTACCCTTTTGACTCCGGTTGATGGCAAAGACTTATCATTTTATTAACTTCCCAGTGGAAGTTTTTGTAATGGGGCCGATTTTGTGAATCGCGGATTTTGACATATCTTCACGTTTCAAAGTCACCAATTCCAAATCCAACGTTTTTATAGAGATATCTGTCTGTGTGTATGTACGTATGTGCGTTCGGAATTATCTTTCGGCACGGTTATCTCGAGAACCAAAAATGATATTGACATGGGACATATTGACATATTATTATTATTATTATTATTATTATTATTATTATTATTATTATTATTATTATTATTATTATTATTATTATTATTATTATTATTATTATTATTATTATTATTATTATTATTATTATTATTATTATTATTATTATTATTATTATTATTATTATTATTATTATTATTATTATTATTATTATTATTATTATTATTATTATTATTATTATTATTATTATTATTATTATTATTATTATTATTATTATTATTATTATTATTATTATTATTATTATTATTATTATTATTATTATTATTATTATTATTATTATTATTATTATTATTATTATTATTATTATTATTATTATTATTATTATTATTATTATTATTATTATTATTATTATTATTATTATTATTATTATTATTATTATTATTATTATTATTATTATTATTATTATTATTATTATTATTATTATTATTATTATTATTATTATTATTATTATTATTATTATTATTATTATTATTATTATTATTATTATTATTATTATTATTATTATTATTATTATTATTATTATTATTATTATTATTATTATTATTATTATTATTATTATTATTATTATTATTATTATTATTATTATTATTATTATTATTATTATTATTATTATTATTATTATTATTATTATTATTATTATTATTATTATTATTATTATTATTATTATTATTATTATTATTATTATTATTATTATTATTATTATTATTATTATTATTATTATTATTATTATTATTATTATTATTATTATTATTATTATTATTATTATTATTATTATTATTATTATTATTATTATTATTATTATTATTATTATTATTATTATTATTATTATTATTATTATTATTATTATTATTATTATTATTATTATTATTATTATTATTATTATTATTATTATTATTATTATTATTATTATTATTATTATTATTATTATTATTATTATTATTATTATTATTATTATTATTATTATTATTATTATTATTATTATTATTATTATTATTATTATTATTATTATTATTATTATTATTATTATTATTACAGCTAGGGGAAGAAATAGTGGTAGCCACCACACGCCTGACAGTGATAAAAAAGAGGCCCCGGAAGCAGGGCCACCTCTAAAAAAAAGATGTACCCAGGGGTGGAGGTGGTGGCTGGGTAAGAAAGACGGGTAGAGGTGGAGACAGAGGCAGAGGAAGAGTAGAAAGAAGAGCAAGAGGAGGAGGAAGAGGAGGAGGAAGAGGAGGATGAAGAGGAAGAGGAGGTGGAAGAGGACCACGAGGCTGGATCGTTGCCGTCTTCTACCAGAACTTCTATTACGGATAATAATAATCATAATCATAATAATAATAATAAAAATAAAATAAATAATAATAATAATTTAAAGAATAAATTTCGTTTTTTTTATTTCTTCCCATTGGGAAGTTAGTCGTGTGGACCTTGCGGGTCGCACCCCAACCACATTTTTCCTATTCTAAGGGTATATTAAGTTTGGCTCATCGTTTGTAACATACCTTCACATTCCCAGTAGATCCCTAAACGTTACTATATTCATGATCACCATCGGTAGTTATGTCGATCTACCCATGCCAATCCGTCCGTCCGTTAACAAAAATTTGATCTTGAAATTCGAGCTAGAAAGCTGAAATTTAAACCATATACTCTCTAGGTGCCGGAAATAGTTTAATTTAAGAGTTTTTACAATCCGACCACAATCTCAAAATAACGAAATTGGAGCTAGAAAGCTGACATATTTAATTTAGTATCTTTAATGCTCGAGAGTAAGGCTGAATTCCAAAACATCAAAAAAATGCGTATTGTAAATGCACACTGCTTTATGAATGTTTTTCCGCTGCTTTGCATTTGTGATGCTTTGCAACTTTTAACGTCTTGGAACGACTTTGATGCGAACTATCGTAAAATGTTTCAAACACCAATAATGTCTAAACAATTAGTAACAACCATACTTTTAACAGCTTAATAAACAATATTGGTTCGTACAAATTTATTTAAGAAGGAAGCACTTTACTCGCACAATGTCTTTGTTTTCTTCGATTAAATAATAATTTAATGGACCCACCCATTCGTACATTTTTTATTACTGCAAATCAAAGTAAAATTGGCAAATTATTACAAAGTATATTATTTTATTTACCACTCCCGCGATGAATCCATTTTATTTCGCGGTTTAAACTGAAACCGTTGTATACATAATCATTCACGATGCTCTGTTTGCTTTTGTTTGCGCAGTTGATACACGTTCACAAGGCGTTTTAGAAAAGTATGCACTGCATCATAGTAATCCGTTTGCGTTTTGGAACGCTTTTTTTTATATAATTTGCGTGCGCTAAAAGGATTTTTTATTTTTTCTGAAATTGATACAGTACCCTTATAGTGTTGCCACAGCGCAGGTGTTTTCGTTGCTGCAAGCAGCCGCCAGCAAATGATTCATTGCCTGTTTTTGGGTGCTGCTTACTACTGAAAGAATAGGAGGATAGGAAAGAGGTTTTTGGTGCGATAGGGTTTTTTCCCACAGGTGGCGCCTTGTGAAGGGATCGCACCAGCGACCAATTAGCTAACTGTTTAAGAATACTACTTCGATACTTGAACCCGGCACAAACCATAAGTCATTTACCTGTAAGACCTAAAACAGTAATCATAAAATAGCATGCAGCGCATACAACAAACAAGTGCTCAAATTACGAGTACTGGGTACGTCGGCCGTAGCCGAGGTACATGGCGCAGCAATACGAGTAATACCGATTAAACAGAAAAACCACTTGAGTTCGGGCATTTAGTGCAATTTATGCATCGTAGGCAATAGAATATGACACATATGTTTGAGGGTTCAAGAATTGAAGTAGGTATAGAACGTAAGCAATAATTTCTGTATATAAACCTCCGAAATTGTAATAAAGAGTCACTTCCTTTCCACACGAGAGTCAGCTAGGTTGTTTTAGGTAATCACAAACATTCTCTGCAGCTAAATCCCACTCTGTGCTATAGAGTCCGAGCTATAGGCGGAATAGCCAAGCGAGGGATTTAGGATTCCACCTATTTTCAGTCAACTTTACAGCCTTAATTGCTTAAGGGAGATTTGAATTGTTGTGTGTATTCAATTTTACAAAGCATTGCTTTGGTCGGGATTCGAACACACGACCTGCTAATCACTTTGCGAATACACTACCATCGCACCATTGCCCCCTGATTAAGCAGTAATACAGAAATACTGCGTTTTGGAATTCAGCCTAAACTTTTTTGAAATCCGCCCACTGACACGCACACAGTTTGAGCTAGGAAGCTGAAATTTATAATTTATACTCTCTAGAACCCTGAATACTCAAGTTTAAACATTTTTTAAATCCGCTCACTACCTATTTAAAAAAAAAACGTTTTATTGAAGAAATCAATGCAAATGAAAGTTTTCTGCCACGATCATTTTTAAGGGGCCTTTTTTTTACAAAAGCTTTGTTTTTTTTCGGTAAAATTCCTTAAATGTTGTATCAAAATATATGTAGAGCGTTTTTTACAATTCACCCACACTTAGACTTTTGCCACGCGTGGGATAGGAATAGGAATAAAGTATCCAACAGTTTGCCCAGGCAGACTGAAGCCCTTACCTATGTTTGAAAAACATAAGCATCATTTACTTTGCACGTATTGACAATATTTCATATATTTTTAAATGGTTTTGTGCAAAATTGTGGGCTCAGTGGTTAGTGTGTTGGACTGTTGATCGAGGAAGCTCTGGTTCTAATCACACTGGGCCCACTAACACAACACCTTGTTTTCTCCACTTCCCACCTCTTGCGAAAGTCTGACAAAAATCCATTTTCTTTTTTTTTATATAATTAGCATGCGCTAAAGGATTTTTTTTTATTTTTTCTTTAATTGATACAGTACCCTTATTGTGTTGCCACAGCGCAGGCATTTTTCGTTGCTGCAAGCTGCAGCCAAATTCATTGCCTGTTTTTGGGTGCTGCTTACTACTGAAAGAATAGGAGGATACAAAAGAAGTTTTTGGTGCGATAGGGGTTTTTTTCTCCACATGTGGCGCCTTAATTGCTTAAGGGAGATTTGATTTGTTGTGTGTATTCAGTTTTTACAAAGCATGGCTCTGGTCGGGATTCGAACACACGACCTACCAATCACTTTCCGAATACACTACCATCGCACCATTGCCACCTGCAAGAATTCCACTTTGCATACGTAAATGTTTGAAGAAGCTAGGTTTAAGGCCTTGTATGGGCCATTTATGCCTATTTTTTTCTGCAGAAATCCTACATTCTACGTTGGAATTGGAAATCAAAGTAAGAAACTTCTGCATTATTTCTGTGTTTTGTAGGTGTTCGTTGAATTGTTTTTTTATACCCTATTCTAGGGGTATATTAATTTTGACGCATAGTTTGTAACATACCTTAATATTGCCCGTAGACCCCTAAAAGTTACTATATTTATGATCAGCATCGATAGTAATGTCGATCTAGCCATGTCCGTCCGTCCGTCCGTCCGTCCGTCCGTCCGTCCGTCGGCAAAAATTAGGCCTTTAAACTGGACCTAGAGAGCTGAAATTTTAACCATATACTCTCTAGGGTCCCGAAATAATCAAGTTTACGAATTTTTGAAATCCGCCCACAGACACGCCCACAAACTCAAAAAAACAAAATTTTGGAAAAAATCGAATTTTGAGCTAGGAAGCTGAAATTTTTTATATATGATCTATGACTCCTAAAACTGCTCGGGATATAAAATTTTCAAAATCCGCCCACTGCCACGCCCACAAAAAAATAAAACAATTTTATTGAAAAACCAAAATTTGAGCTAGGGAGCTGAAATTTTTAATATATACTCTCTAGGGGCCCTTTAAGCTCATGTATAAATATTTTCAAAATCCGCCCACTGACACGCCCACAAATAAATAAAACAATTTTTTTGAAAATCCAAAGTTTGAGCTAGGGAGCTGAAATTTATAATATATACTCTCTAGGGGCCCTTTAAGCTCATGTATATATATTTTCAAAATCCGCCCACTGACACGCCCACAAATAAATAAAACAATTTTTTTGAAAATCCAAAGTTTGAGCTAGGTAGCTGAAATTTATAATATATACTCTCTAGGGGCCCTTTAAGCTCATGTATAAATATTTTCAAAATCCGCCCACTGACACGCCCACAAATAAATAAATCAATTTTTTTGAAAATCCAAAGTTTGAGCTAGGGAGCTGAAATTTATAATATATACTCTCTAGGGGCCCTTTATGCTCATGTGTTAGTTTTTTTTTAAATCCGCCTACTGACACGCCCACAATTAAATAAAACAATTTTATTGAAGCACCCAAGTTTGAGCTAGGGAGCGTTTTTTTTGATAAAATCCTTTAAATGTTATATAACAAAATATATAGAGCGTTCTTAACAATTTAACCATACTTAGACTTTTGTCACGCCCACTTATGAGGGATAGGAATAAGAATAGGGTATCCAACAGTTCGCCCAAGCGGACTGTAGCCCGTCCCTATGTTTTTTACTTGACTTTAAATTTTTTTTAATCAGTAGAGGTTTATTTTTAGCTGTATCAACTTACATACTAGACAAAAATTAGTAAATCTAACTTAAAACTAACAGGTTCTTATTTTAAATTATTGCTCCTTATGCGGACGCCAAAGGGGTCAATAATTGTAAACGACTTTGTATTTTTGTGTTTTTCTTAATTTTTAATATTTAATCCAGCTAAACTGTGCGATATGGGATTTTTTTGTTGATTGAACTTACAGTTGGAATCTTTCATCTATTAGGTATAAAATAAATTTAAACGTATAGCTAAGTTTAATTGTTTTTCCAAAATTGGATGTTTACCACTGAGTTTTTTCAAGCTCAGTATCTAACGGCTGTAGAATCAAAACATTTGTGGTAAAAGAATTCTAAATAAAAACAAAAACATTTCTTAAATAGAATACGGCGCACCTGGGTTCCTGAATCAAATGCAATTTAACAATACTAAAACAATATACCTACTTACAAGTATCTAAATCTTGTTTATTTCTACGTAATTTCAGCTGGAAGTAAAATTTTATTTTATTCAAATGATATAGCTACATCATTGATTTATTTTTTTATGGGAGAAGATTATTTCTTTTTATAAATGTTGAGTACCAATTAATATCTTTACATATTGGGCTACTAAAACTTAAGTGAAGTGATTTTTGTAGTTGTATCTAGATTTTATTTTGTCTTGAAGATAAGTCTTCTCTTACTTACATATATTTGAATTCAATTATAAAGTTAGTAAATAATGGTATATTCATTTACGTGTATGGGATTCCCTTTTTCAGCAGGGAATTTTTTTTAGACTCTTTCTGAAATTTGTCAGAGGTAACCCTGGTTAGGCGTTCTTTCAACTATGCCTCCTTTTTTCTTATATACAACAAAAAGAATGACGAAGTAATTTGAGTAAATGTTTGCTACCCTAACGAATAAATGTAGGAAAGGGTGCCGTTTGGAAAAAAAAACAGTGGCAAAATTTAGGAAAGCTGTGAGTGTGCCTTTAAGGCGTATCCATATCCTTTCAAGATCTGGTTTAATAGAGAAAAAGGATTCTGTTTACAAACTTTAAATGTGGTAGTGATGCATTCATAAAAACATTCCCTCTTGAAAGTGCATCATGTTGCCCAAGGGAGTTACCTTGTCAAGAACAACCATGCTGAAATTGCAACAGAACTGTTCAAAATTGAGGAGCTCTGAAATAGCATAAAGTTGGAATAGCCTTTTGCGAGGGGATTGCTCACACACAGGATATGAATAATTCTTTAGTGGCAGGTGCTTAGCGTTTGCAGCTAAATAAATCTCGGATGCCCACGGTCTCAATGGAGGAAATGTCAAAAGGATATCACTGCATCAGGAAAAGGCTTACGATAAAGTTTAGTAATGCAATGATGAACAGACTCAAAGGAAAGGAAATTAGATTTTCGCCTTCTCCTTGCGCAGTTGTGTTCATGATACGCCTTTTCTTGTTGGATTCCTTTTTTTTTTGTTTTTTTTTTGTCTGCTTAAAGTTATATGTACGCGTAGGGTTTCTTGAGAGAACGGCACAAATGCGGAAGGTTGCAGTTCAGCCTCAGGAGAATATGACAACATGAGATTTGTTAAATAAGCATTTAATATGACTTTGATTATCTGAAAAGTGGGGTTTGAAATCGAGTTGGAAACTAAATTACATTCAAATTGAAGTAACGGCTTTGTTGGGAGCTAATAAAACATTTTATCTTGATGGGCTGAGCAGCGAAGGTATGTTAGGTAAGTAATTTACTAAAGGCACACAAAGATGGTGTTCGGTCCTATGTGATGCCATGGGAGAAGGGTTGCAGTTTATGTCCATCTGTTTGGAAACCCTGAGTTACCAGCAAGTGAGGTAAAAGCCTATTTATGCTATCACCAAATGATCTGTTCATACAGATCAGCAAATTATATGCTTTAAAAAAAGTAGATACCTACACATGATATTACATCAGTATCACAATTTATGATTTTTAAGTTTCAATTTGGAAATTGTGCATTGCAACCGTTCATTGATCCGTGCTGTTGTATTATCCTCGACTGATCTAGGAATACGAGCAGATCATAGGTCATAATAAAATACGGCTAATATATGTAATAATGGGCACTGGTAGTTTCAGACTGCTGACTCTCCAAACGGACCCTGACGTTCTCTTATAAGCTGGTGTTAGTATAATAATTAGAAAATAACCTGGGATTGAAACCAAAGAAAGACATATCATCAAGAACAAAAAAATGAGAAAAACAAGATGCAGTATTCTAACGGGCATTAAGTTGGCCTGGACATTCACCTCTCCTTTAACCTTCCAGAACACTGCAGCGATTTTCATGCCGAAGCCACCGCCGTCCGCCAAGCCGCTGACTGGCTGTCGATTAATACGATATCGAAATCAGATATTGTAATATACATCGACAGTCAGGCGGCCATCAAATCCCTTGCATACAGCACTACGAGATTCAAGGCAGTGAAAGACTGCCGGGAATCTTTGACGAGATAGCCGGTCAGTATAGCCTCACCCTTTGCTGAGTGCCGGGTCACTGTGACATACCAGTGAATTGTGAAGCTGACGAACTGGCTCGACGAGGATCTTCTGGCTTAAACAGCATAAGCGTCACCGACATCGAGGCGCCAACGTCTTATGGTAAATACCTTATAGACTCCAATGCGGTGAACGAAGCCAACCGTCTTTGGCACCAACTCGACCAGTGCGGCACCGCAAGGCTACTCTGGCCGACATTAAACAAACCCAGGTCCATCAGACTTCAGAGGCATAAGAGAGGAACCCTCTCCAAATTAGTAAACGCCCTCACCGGGGACTGTGCTATAGGAAGAAATGCTCAAAGGCTGGGCATTCCCTACAATGACTTCTGCAGAAGCTGTATTGACGAGGAGGAAGAGGAGACTATCAGTCACTTTCTTTGCACGTGTCCTGCACTCGCCAATATTAGGAAGGCTACACTTGGTAAATAGATTTTCAATGATCTAAACGATCTCAACAACGCCTGCACAGCAAAGATTAGCTCCTTCACTCAGAGGAGCAAATGGTTCCCTGAGTAAGAGGGTGACCCACCAACCTTACACATTGGCTGCAGAATGGACCTACCTCTGGTCTAAGTGCATCCTCATCGAGGGCCGGTCCCAACCAACCAACCAACCAACCAACCATTTAATATTTGGACAAATTGCACAACTGACAGAAAGCTTTTGGCAAAGTATAGTTTGCGAATTTCCTTTACGATTAGGCGTAGGGGAGAGTCGTGTACCTTGGAACGATTGTACCTCGGAACGTTCGCTTTTTCTACTTCGTACTTTCTATTTGTATTTGCAAAAAAGTTCCACTACAGTTCATTCCGAATCTTGTTGCAACACTATTCCGTTTGTATTCGTACACTGTCGGTGTCGGGTCTAAAGTAAAATCGCTTAAACCTGTTTTTGTACACCAAAAGTTTTATTTTTATATATTTTTGTGAAGTACACACATTACGTAGTTGTTTTAGCTATAATTCTAAAATTGCTTACAAACGAATACCTACTAACTAATGAAGAAGAACTTTCATTTGTCCAATATCTAACTACAGCAGCTTAATTGCATTACGGTCTATCGAAATATGATAGGAGGAAGTTAGCATTTCATTTTGCAACAGCAAATATAAAAAAAGTTCCTGAATCGTGACCAATGGCCATGGGTAACCATGACACACGTATAAATTGAGGTTACTGGAATATGTCCTTTTAATGAAGAAATTTTTGACGACACTGAGTTCCTGAGCAGCTATGTGACTGATCGACCATGTCCAAAAACATCAACTCTTGAATTTTGTGATAGCACAATTGACTCGCGTAGTGGTGAAAACCAATTAACAAGTCCATCAACTAGTTATCAGGCAGTAGTAGTTCGAGGTTTCTTATCACCGGAACGAATTCGTCCGTTTGCGAAGGCTGCACCCCGAAAACCAAATGTTGCACGCGGAAAAAAGAAGGGGAGAACCAGAATTCTCACAGACACCCCTGAAAAAGATGAAGCTGCAGCCAGTACATCACCAAAAAACGAAATCATGCGAAGAAAACAGTATTAAAGGAGTCTTCTGATGACGAAACATTGGATCTGCAAATAATTCCTACAGCTCCAACATATAGACAGGTTAAAGCCAATAAAGTATACATTCAAAATGAGGAGAGTGCTGCAGACGATTTCAGTTTAGACAACGATTTAATAGTTGACGAAATTGTCAAGCTAGCAAGGGAGGCCAAATTTGAATTCACCTTAATGTACAAAATGTAAAATTGTTTGATTAAATGTTTTATCTTTTAAATTATATTTATTTTGAAGAATAAAGCTTAATTTGTGTTGCTTATAACACTTCATTTTTGCTACATTATTTTCATGTTCCAAGGCACAATCTCATATTTATGTTATTTTTGTTCATATTCCAAGGTACAACACCTACTTGCTGCTTGGAACATTTAGAAACAAATTTTTAGTTCAGTCATATATCTTAAAATATGCTACACGTCGATTTTGTTTAGTATAAGAAATGCCAATAATTCCGCATAATTTTTGTTTTTTGACGCAAGTCTAAGACTAAAGGCGGTAGAATTCAGTATGTACAAATTGTTCCGAGGTACACGGCCTTCCGCTGCTGCTTAAAAGTGGAAAATGACTTCATTTTGGTTTAGATTGCAGTACGGACACACCTGATCAGAAAATAATCATTGCGGCCTGAAGGGTTGAAGTCAGGATCGCTTCAATTATTGTTCTAATGGACTTCTTCAATTCAGTCATATTCCTTGGTTTTTTTTGTACACCTCTTGCTTGACATAACCTTAAAAAAAAGTCTGGTGCAGTGAGTTCAGGTGACCTTGGGGGCCAGCGGAAAGTGGAGTTAATTTGATTGGGAATTTTCGTTGGAGCTCCGCCATAACCGGTTCCATCTTTTTGGAACCAAATGCTGTTCTTCCGCGCAGTTCTGGGTAAAAAAAATCCATCTTTAAATAACAGTCCCCACTGACAGTTACTATTACACCGCTTAAGTATTTCCCCACAATGCACCTTGATGAAACTGCGCTCCACACAGTGACTCATTCTGGGTGGAGTACCGTCTCATGGAGTAATTCTGGATTAGATTAACTCCATAAACGGCAATTCCGCTTATTTACATTGCCGTTTAGGTCAAAATGGGCTTCATCAGACATAGACAAGCAATTTATCAAGCTGTTGTCTTCTTCGGTCATTTCAATAATTTGTTGGCAAAATTCCAGAGGGTTTAACTTACTTGCAATTTTGACTTTGTACGGAAACAAGTTTAAGTCATCATGAATTATCCGTTGTAGTGACCGCCTGCTAACTCCAATTTACGCCGATAAGTTTCTACTCTAAACGCTTGGATTTGCCTGAATTGACGATGCTACAGCCGCGATTGTGTCTTGAACCCGAACATAAGGATCTCGATGGTACGGTCTTCGTGCGATGCTTCCAGATTCCGCAAACGTGTTTACCAGTGTTTATTTCAAAGTCATGGGATGTGTGACACCTAAAACGTTTATATAAGGTATTTACGGCACATACAGGGCCATGGCGGGGTTAGAAACAGGGACCACTGTGTCAAACGCTAACAAGGTGTGCCACCTTTACACTGAATAATTGAAACGCTATTTATAGGAACTTAAATAAAGTTTTCATAACTAATTTACTACTGAATAATCAGAAAAAATTGTTTTATTTGATAACAACTTGAAGCTCAATTTCTTGAGTTAAAAAAACAAACAGTTTCTATTATGTCAATATTTATAGTCTCTCTAAATCGTGTATTAATCTCGTTGGATATTTTTTAGGTATTACCACATAATTTTCCCTTGCCGACAAATTCATGATTGACCTAATCACTTTGCTTCCATTAGAGATGACCTTCTACACGCCAAATGACACATAACGAACACCCATCTAACCACACACTGAAGCCTTCGAACATGAAGCCAACCGTATCGCTACTTCCCACATCGTCTGACAATCAATTATTGGATTAGCATTAGAGCTTGTGTATAGATGGGATAGTCCTCACATGATACTTGTTAATGTTCCTTTATGCTTCAGGAATTCATCAATTTGGCACTTGCAAATATCGGACTTTGGGAAAGGGGGGGATGTTGCATTTAAGTGTCATATTAAAGCTACATCAAGTACGTACTACTACGATCCCTTAGAATCCACAGGCTGAATATCCATCAAAAAATAAGTGAGCGTAACAGAGTCAAATACCTAAACTTATAATTTTCACTCAAATGTCGCCATCTCATTGAAACTTACATAAATACGAAAATACCTATATATCAGAGTCATCTGTTTGCTGGTATCTTTCAAAAGCCCTCCAATAAATTCTGTACTTTGGCATTTAAAAAAGGAAATAACTTCAAGCGAAAGCAAGCGACGAAGACCGAACTTCTTGTGAGTCATTAATTAAACACAAAAATTAAATTTCCCCGACTGGTAGCAAGCAACCCCTTAAGAAACCCCGAAGAGAGCGTGGCAAAGGCATCCTACTGCACAGGGAGCAACTTAGGCTTGGGGGCAGCCACTTAAATAACCTACTTCGCGTAGAGTTTTGTTAACTTTAGTCAAAGTTACTGTTTTAACGAATGAGGTTGATGAGATGGTACACGAAGAGCAGAGGATTTTGCGGGGCATAAGACTTCATTTACTTGAGATTATGCGAGATTTCGCGAAACAATTTTGGTTGGAAATGTAACTTACTTTTTGGTGTTTGTTTTATATTATTTTCTCTTTCACAAAAGATGTAAAGCAAATACACTTGCCACGGAATTCAGTGAGTTTCAAGTTTGGTTATTTGCGTTAAAACTTTTTAGTTTATGTGCACACACAATGCATTCGCACAAGTCGAAAGCTGCAGCATATAGGTACCATACAACTATCTATTTATATACGAATAAATAAACTCATAGCTGAGCGTTGAAAGAGCGTATTCGTCTTACTCTCGCAAAATTTCGGAAACGGGATCATATTTGAAACTTTATCGTTATTAGACATTGGTGGTGTTTTCTCTGCAACTCAGTAATAACTCATTCTTCATTTTATCTGTAAACCCAAGACAAATCTCCACTCAGTATAGTTTGTTTCCCTTACCAAAATAAGGGCTTATGGTTTTTCGCTTCTAGCGGGCAAACGGTGCGCCAAATTAAAAAGTGTAGAGCGCTGATCTGTTTCCCTGACAAGAACTGTAGAAATTGGGATCAATCAACTTTTTTCCAAAATCGTTACCAGAACCCCTAATCAAAATAAGGGCTTTATAGTTTTTCGCTTCTAGTGCGCAAACGGTACGCCCAATCAAAAAAGTATAGAGCGCAGATCTGTTTCCCTGAGAAAAACCTTTAAAATAAACTTTAGTTTGGTTCTTTAGAGACAGAAAAGTAGAAGCTAATATTTTAAAGACTCCTTTGGGGTTCCAAGGACATCTTGGTAAGACAACATTTAACATATAAATACTGTGCGGCTTCAAAGAACGTTTTGGAAATATATCTTTTTTTTAGGTTTTAATGACCTTTTCGGGGTTTCAGGGAACTCTTGTTAAAATAATCGTACGTACTTACTTAGGTGGCGCCACAGTCCGGGGTGTACCTGGGCCTCAAGCAATACGCTCTCTAGTTAGCACGATCTGTGGCTAACTGCCTCCAGGTTGCGCACTCCAAGTTGGTTGAGGTCCCCTTTCACTTGCGCGAGTTAACCACCCAATAAATTATGACTATAATTACGGTCAGCCGTCAGCCACTCCAAATCAATTATAGATCCAAGCAGTGCAGCTGTATAAACAACCAACGATCAATGTGGATACCAAGGAATGTGTCAAGCCAGCACTTGTTGTAATGTAAACACAACATCAAGATTACGCCGCTTGGATATTCACCGAACCACCACCCAGACTTCACTTCAGTTTTCATCTTCAACAAGACCAGTTCGCTAAGAATTATAATCAGTTCACTAAGAATTAGAATGTAAACTTGTGTTTTTGAAATTAAATAAAGTTTTTTTTTTAATGAAGTCAAAGTGTAAATAAATTAATTGGGGGCTCAACCGGGATCGTCCTCAACGTAAAAACTAGAAATAAAAAGTATAGTGTTGAGATCGCGATCTGCCAAAAACAAATAAAAGTATCCAGCAAAGACTGGAGAAAATAAAACAAACGCAAAAAGTATCCAGCACAAGACCGGAGAAAAAAACAAACACAAAAAGTATCCAGCACAAGACCGGAGAAAAAAATTAAACACAAATAGTATCCAGCACAAGACCGGAGAAAAAAAATTAAACACAAAAAGTATCCAGCACAAGACCGGAGAAAAAAATTAAATAAAACACAACAAAGTATCCAGCAAAGGCAGGAGAACATCAATCACCACAGGAGAAAATACTTATCTGAGGACAACATTCATCCTGAAATAGGGTAAGATACCAGTGCTTTTCAATAAACAAATTAAGAATTAAAAGTGTTAGAAATAAGAATCTAAAATAGAAACTAAGTGAATGAACAGAATTAGGGATATTATAAAAAATAAAAGAAATAGTACATTTGATAATAACAGAGTTATAGAGAAAGAGTTTGATATAAAAAATAATAAAATGACTAACGAACCGACCATCGAAGACACCGTGGCGAGATTAATTGCGAATAACAACGTAGTATTCGCAAATGAAATTCGTTCCCTTAAGGACACAATTCAAAAATTGACTTTAAAAAATAACGTTACTGACTATACAAGACAAGCAATAGACGACAACATTTCGTGCACAGAAACACTAGACGTTATCAAGTCGATACCCGAATTCGATGGGAATGCAAATTCCTATGTATCTTGGCGCGATGCCGCCCACAATTCAATGATTCTCTACAACAGGGGATCTAGGAAATATTTTGCAGCCCTAACAATCCTAAGAAACAAAATAACCGGATTAGCTAACGACACGTTAACTAACCACGGGACAGTTTTAAATTTTGAGGCCATCATAAGTAGGTTAGACTTCGCATATTCGGACAAACGTCCAATTCACGTCATAGAGCAGGAACTCAGTATATTGAGACAAGGTAGTGGTTCCATTCTCGATTATTATAATCTAATAAATGAAAAATTAACCCTTCTGGTTAATAAAACAATTATGACACATGGAACAAGTAGTTCATTAACCATAGAACTAAATAAACAAAATCGTAAGAATGCTTTACGAATTTTTATTACGGGTCTGAACTCTCCACTGAATAATATCTTATTCAGCATTGAAGTAGACGACCTACCTAACGCTCTTGCAAAAGCACAAGAGCTGGAGTCTAATAACACTCGTGCAAACTTTGCACTTCAGTTTTCTAGAAGTACAGCTTCTGCCACTATTATTAACACGCATAGATATAATTATCCTCCCAACCATAGGAATAATTATAATAATTTAAGATTTCCTCCTCAAGAAAGGAGAGATAAACCCGTTCCAATGGAGCTTGGTTCTTCGGCTCATCGGCCAGTAACAAACCATGATTGGAATAATTTCCAAAGAAACCATCATGGACCCCAACAGCAACAACGTTATCAGCAACCTCTCCAAAACTTTAGGAACGAATATGCAAGGCCATCTGTGCCCATGTATACTAATGCACAGCGACCATTGTTTAAAAGAGATAGGGAAATATCTGCGCAATATTCAGGTCAATCACCTCCAGCTAAATTAAGAGTAAATAATATGGCTGAAGAGGCTTTTTTAGGCCAAGAGTCGGGGGACTACCCCACATCTTGCGAAGAATAAATAAGGAAAAAACAATACAGGCGTGTTTGAAGACAGACAGACACTACCAATAAAGAAAAGAGTGAAAACTATAAACGGTTTCACAATTATTTCCTATTTTTATGAACTATTTATTTTTGATAGAATTGTAAGATTTTACGAAGTAAATAATCTTGAAGCGGACGCCGTAATAGGTTATAACCTATATCATAGGAAAGGAGATAAGTGCCAATTCAAATAATGTTGGTATTAACAATGTGCAAGAGGTCACATATAAAAAAACAGCAATTAATAGAATTAATTCAAAATCAAATTAGGAAGATACATGCATCAGTAAATATTAATCTACCTTTCAGAACTGATGTACGAGCGGAAATTCGTATCGTAAACGATACCCCTATATGGACAAAACAATATCCATACCCTCTTTCCGCAAATAAATTTGTTAACGATGAGTTAAAAAAACTCCTCGAACAAGGTATAATTCGACCAAGCAAAAGTCCATACAATTCTCCTGTATGGGTGGTCCCGAAAAAAGGTACAAACGAAGATGGTACCATGAAACATCGTTTAGTCATTGACTTTAAAAAACTTAACGAAAATACTATATCTGACAAATACCCTATACCAGATACTAATGTAATTTTATCAAATTTGGGAAAGGCTAGGTACTTCTCAACCGTTGATCTCGAATCAGGTTTTCACCAAATTTTAATGAAAAGTTGCGACATAGAGAAAACTGGATTCAGTGTTAACAATGGAAAATTTGAATATGTCCGAATGCCTTTTGGACTAAAAAATGCACCATCCATATTCCAACGAGCAATGGATGACATTTTAAGGCCATATATAGGAAAAATATGTCACGTCTACATAGATGACATCATTGTGTATTCTGATACAATTGAGGAACGCCAAAAGCATCTTGAAACAATCATAAATGTGCTGAAAGCTGCTGATATGAAGATTTCTTTGGAGAAATCTAAATTTTACCAAGAGCAAGTCGAATTTCTTGGCTATATTATAAGCCACAATACGATCTCTACAGATTCAAAAAAAATACAAACTATAAAAGAATTCCCTGAATCCATTACCCTAAGACAATTAAGATCTTATTTGGGAATGACGGGTTATTACAGGAAATTCATCGAAGGTTATGCAAAAATAACAAAACCATTGACAAAATACTTGCAAGGGGAAAATGGTAGAATTTCCCAACACAGTAGCAAGAAAACTAATATAACCTTGGATGAAGAGGGTAAAGATGCCTTCAATAAATTAAAAAATTATTGATGGAAGAAGTAAAGCTTACGCAGCCAAACTTCTCGAAGAAATTCGTTCTAACAACGGATGCATCTAGCAATGCTATAGGTGGAGTTTTATCGCAAGATGATAGACCTATCACATTTATTTCAAAAACATTAAACTCTACAGAGCAAAATTATGCGGCCAACGAAAAGGAGCTATACGCCATCGTTTGGACTTTAAAGAATCTTCGTAACTACCTGTATGGTGTAACTAATCTGGAGATTCACACTGATCACCAACCTTTAACATTTGCTGTTTCGCAACGAAATCCGAATGCTAAAATGAAAAGATGGCATTCTTTAATCGAAGAATACGCTCCAAAAATGGTTTACAAACCTGGAAAAACTAACGTGGTAGCGGATGCACTCTCAAGTCAGCAACTCAACCAGATTACCGAAAGTGGATCTGAATCAAACGCGGTGCACTCAGCAGAAAGTAGTGATAACTCCCATATACTGGAAACCAATCAACCGCTTAACGCGTATAAACAACAAATCCTACTATCAAAAATTCATGGAAATGGATTAACAATCCATGAACAAATAGAAATGTTTAAAGGAAAGAAAAGACACCTAATAGAATATAAAGATCCGGAAGATTTGATTCCATTACTTAAAGAATTTATACAACCAGGTATAGTATGTATACACTGCACATTTGAGGATCTGTATGACATTAAAAATACAATTCTATCTACATTTTCAAACAAATTTCTTTTCACAAAAATATTTGCGAACGATATCACTAATAAGGATGACCAAGCTAGTATTGTACTAAATACACATACTCGTGCCCATCGTAATTGGGAAGAAAATGTGAAACAGGTTAAGGACAAATACTACTGGCCTGAAATCAAGAAAGATTTTAAAGAATTCGCGAGACATTGCGAAATATGTAATAGAAACAAATATGACAGACATCCACCTAAGGTTCTTATTGGCGAGACGCCAATTCCAAAAAAAGAGGGGGAGAAACTTCACATTGACATATTCTATTTTGACAATATGAAATTTTTGACCTGCACAGATTCATATTCGAAATTTCTAATAAAACATTTAGAAGATAAGACAAATATTTCGGAGAAATTATTAGAAACTCTTCAAACATTCCCTAATGTAAAAACAATAGTATGTGACAATGAACAAATCTTTAAGTCCGTTTTATTCCAATCCCTTCTAGAAAGACTCAGAATAAAAACATATTACGTTCCTATGGGACACTCAGAAGCCAATGGACAAGTTGAACGACCACACTCCACATTAATTGAAATTACACGTTGCATTCGTGACGAATTTAAAATTAATAGTACACTTGAGGCAATACTCAGAGCCACAAACCTTGCGAGGTACTTTTTAATCAGGTAAAGCATGACTTAGAACAAAAACTTAAAGAAGTTCAGAAGAAAATGTTAGAAACACATAACAAGGGACGAAAAGTGAAACATTTTGACAGAGAAGCAATAGTTTATGTTAAACGTATGAGTGATAAAAGAAGCAAAGCTAAGAACTTGTACTCTAAACAAAAAATAAGTGAAGACTTAGGAAATGCAGTTAGGATAGGGAACAAAATAATCCATAAAAAAAATATAAAAAACTAAAGTTGATAAACACACTATTTCAGAAATGATTCTATTTATTGCTGTCTCATTATTCACCATAACCAATGCTGACATAATCGACTACACTAGAGAGAACTATGTTCTCATAGAAAATGGTAACGCAGCACTTTATCAAGTCTACGGGGAAATATTTCATATCACGAACTTAACGTTCTATGATCAAACGATTCAGAAACTGACTAAACAAATAAATGACGAGACTATACAATACGTTTACGAAATTCCACGAGACACACGTCATGATACAGACATAATTATAATCCAGACTCTGCTGGAACAATTAAGAGGACACCGCTGTAAACGAGCAATAGACACATTAGGCACCATTTGGAAATGGATTGCTGGTACCCCAGACCACGATGACATGGTATTAGTTACGAATAAACTTAACGAGTTATTCACTAATAATAATAAGCAATTCATAATCAACTCTGAAATCTTTAACGCAATAAATAAAATTTCAAATTCATTGCACATTATAAATACAGAATATCGACATGAACTCGCTCAAGAAAGAAATAAATTAATAATTTTAGAATTACAAAATCTTATACAAACAATTACACTTTCTAAGCACAATATTTTAAACCCATCTATTCTAAATTTAAAAGAAATACAAGAAATATCTAAGCATGAGAATAAAGTTATTACCATTTCCGATTTAATTGATGTAAGTCTATTTAAAATATTACAGAATGATGATGTTATCATTATATTAATCAAGTATCAAATAATAAAAGAAATTTGTCAATTATATGAAACTAGAGCGATAAGTAATATAGATGGAAAATTAATTATAGGCGAAAAAATCGCAAAATGTAACCTAGAGTTTAAGAATGTTGAAAATTGTAAAATAGAACTAAGAAATACATTTTGTATATTAAATACTAGTGAAACATGCTTGTCTAATATACTTAACAAACAGAACGCAAATTGTAACAAAATTAAAGAAAAGAATACTAGAATAGATATAATAAAAGATGGAGCTGTACTAATAAGCGGCATAAACACAGTCAACAACGTAACTACAAATGGAACGTACTTAGTAACATTTAATGACACCATTATCATCAACAATACTACATACGAAAATCCCACTGGAGCCATACAAACGTTCTTGAAGACATATTCTCTGGATCAATATTATATAAATCAATACTTCGAAACGGATATCGAGAATCTAAAATTAGACAACATCAATGCCATAGAAAACTTTCGAGAAGAAACTACAAATTATCCTCTCATCTCCACAACTATAATTCTGACCATTTTGGTTTGCCTAACATTCCTATTGGTTTACTACTACAAGATAAGACGCCAAGGAATTCCCGATGTTGAACCAAATGAAGTAATATTCCAGTCACTCCTACAGAAATTGGAAAAATATAATGAAGAAGCGGGGACGCTTCATGTAGAAGGAGGGGAGTTAACCACCCAATAAATTATGACTATAATTACGGTCAGCCGTCAGCCACTCCAAGTCAATTATGGATCCAAGCAGTGCAGCTGTATAAACAACCAACGATCAATGTGGATACCAAGGAATGTGTCAAGCCAGCACTTGTTGTAATGTAAACACAACATCAAGATTACGCCGCTTGGATATTCACCGAACCACCACCCAGACTTCACTTCAGTTTTCATCTTCAACAAGACCAGTTCGCTAAGAATTATAATCAGTTCACTAAGAATTAGAATGTAAACTTGTGTTTTTGAAATTAAATAAAGTTTTTTTTTTAATAAAGTCACAGTGTAAATAAATTAATTCGCGCGCCACTTAAGTTGAGGTCTTCCTCTAGTGCGTTGTCCCTATGGGTTGGAATTGAAGACTCTTTGGGCCGGAGCGTTGGTCGATTCGCTCTACATGTCCTAGCCATCTTAGTCGACTGATATATACTTTTTTGACCAGGTCGATGTCGCTGTATAGCTCGTAGAGTTCGCTGTTAAATCTCCTCCTCCAAAGCCCGTCAACGCAAACGGGAACGAAAACCACTCGAAGAATTTTGCGACCAAGAAGATCTTCATCCGCTTTGTCCACTCTCTGCGCCGTAGAGCAGGACTGGGATGATGAGGGTCTTATATAGCGTCTCCTTACTTTTTTTTGACTTAATAATCAATTGCCGTCTTAGGCCAAAGAAACACCGGTTGGCAAGTGTAATTCTTCGTTTGATTTCAGCTGTGGTGTCATTATCAGAATTAATAGCGGAGCCGAGTCCCTAACTACCTATTATGTTGGTAACCAGGGTCGAGCCACAGGAGCAAGTTCGATACAGATGAGGAGGACGCGGCATGCATGTGGTTGCTCGGCTCAGCTCGTCGGACCGGGGTAGTTCTTGTCCTCTCACCATATACCGGCTGCTCAACAATTGTCCATGCCAAAAAGTTGTGAAAAGAGAGAAAAACAAAAGAAAGAAAGCTACTCTACGTAGACCACGGACGGACGAAAAAAGAAAGGATAGTGAAAAAAAAGGAAAAGAAAATGTCCATGGACATGGGCCGATACCCAAGAGAGAGAAGGGAAGGAGCACCCGAACTAATCTAGCTAACCTAAATTAAAGCTAACCTAACCTAAAAATAAAAGCTAAGCCCTAAAATTTATCTATGCTAACTTAAAACTACACTAAAACTATCTTACCCTAACCGCAACTCACTTTCCCTAAATCTCTCTTCGGTACCGGGGTCGTTATGAGCCCGAAACATGCCAGATGTTATTGGCAAGGGTTGGCCAGCCCTCCCTTGTATCTTTCGACACAACCTTAGGTATTACTCCGGCGGATGTTGTGAGTGATAGCCCCTCGATGAACCCTCCAGTCACAATTTATTTCAGTATGTACGTAGTGGAAAGTTCGTATGCCGTCGCGTCATGTCGTCAAAGTTTGTATTGTTCTGTTATGTCATTGTCGACCAATAGAAGGACGGCCTTCACAGACGTCCACACACCAAAAGCAAAATATCTAGCCGCACATTGTTAAATGCACAAAAAAACAAAAAAAATTGATCCCATGAAGGGCTTTTTCAAGATTTAATAAATATAAAATTCACAAACTTCAAATAAATACTAAATCTAAAATTTCGCGCTTAAAAGAGCTTAAAAACTAAAATTCAAATATATAAGAAACTTAAAACTACTTATGGTTTTTCGGTCCCCCGTTGTCCTGGTACCAGCACGACGAAGAACGTAGATGGGTGATGGCCAATACGGCCTATGATACGCGCACTATGCACTATTAAGGGCAGAAATTCACACAAGAAATGAATCCTAGACTCACTCTAAACCCGAATTAAAACACTCTAACTAAAATTAAGCTAAAACTAAAACTATGATTAAAAAGAAAATCCACAAAGCAAATAAAAGAATTAAAAAAAAAAAAAAAAAAAAAAGGCTTCAAAACAAATTAATAATTAAAATTAAACTTAAATCCAGGGTTAAAACTTTACACCACTGCGTTTTACGGGGTGTCAGCACTTCTTGGTGCGTGTGGTTGATGTTGCCACAAACCAGGGGGCGGAGCACTACTCATTGCACTTTATGTTCTTTTTTGTATATTATTGTCCTTTTGTATATTATATGTTTCACTTCTTAATGTTGTCACTTTTGTATTCTTGTTATTGTATTAAAATTGTCTTTGTTCACTGTCGTTGTTGTTTTATATGTTGGCTGGTTGCGGCTCTGTGGCCGTACAACCAACCCCCATTTAAGCGGCTTCGCTGGTCTCTACGGGGGATTGTCCCAGCACGGCACTTAGGCGCTAAGGCCCAAGGTAAAAAAAGGGCAGATTTTTGAGCACCAGCCCAAAAGTGGTGGCCCAAATAAGACCCAAACCTTGAAAAATCTCTGCAGTGACTTTTCCGGTATGAAATGACCTTTCCGCCCTTCAAAACAGACCAGATAAGAGTTCGGCTTTATATCCAAGAATCGTTTCTCGCTGTGTATTATTGCAAGCACAACGAAACCTTGCACAAAAAAAACACCATTAACTTCGAGGTCATCGACCGCTTAGAAATAATAAAAGTCCACAGCTGTGACCAGTTGACCGTGAAAGTCTGTACATGGTTTTTTTTTTTGTTATCCCTCTCTTTGTTTTCTGAGTCACTTGTCCGTCCATTTCTTTTCTTTCTTTCGTTGTCTTCAGTCTATACCCTTTCAGTCGTCAAGATTCGTTGTTTCGTTTGTCTAGTCAATAAAATAAATAATCCTGGTAATAAAATACATATTCTAATTCTAATCAATAAAACAAAATAAAATAAAATAAAATAAAAATATAGGGACGGGCTACAGTCCGCTTGGGCGAACTGTTGGATACCCTATTCTTATTCCTATCCCTCATAAGTGGGCGTGACAAAAGTCTAAGTATGGTTGAATTGTTAAGAACGCTCTACATATTTTGTTATACAACATTTAAAGGATTTTATAAAAAAAAACGCTCCCTAGCTCAAACTTGGGTGTTTCAATAAAATTGTTTTATTTAATTGTGGGAGTGTCAGTAGGCGGATTTAAAAAAAATTAACACATGAGAATAAAGGGCCCCTAGAGAGTATATATTATAAATTTCAGCTCCCTAGCTCAAAAAAAAAAAAAAAAAATAATTGTGGGCGTGTCAGTGGGCGGATTTTGAAAATGTTTACACATGAGCATAAAGGGCCCATAGAGAGTATATATTATAAATTTCAGCTCCCTAGCTCAAACTTTGGATTTTCAAAAATTAATATAGGGTAAGGCGAGGAGGATTTGACACAAAAATATTCTTTCACACTTCGGAACCAGCATTGACCCGATAGCTTACAATTTCGTAGTAGGAGATGTTCCTTAGTTATTTGACTTCAATATTGTCTATATTACAATAATATAATCAAAAAGGGTTTTATGATATTAAGCTAATAAAATAATATTGAGCAAGTGACAAATCCTCCTACTTTGTAGGAGGATTTGACAGATTCATAGGAGGATTTGACAGATGGTAGGAGGATTTATCAGTCTCGAATTTATTACTAAAATGCAAAAATATATTAATAGAGAACAAACAAATTTTATTTAATAAAATGCTGAAAGGTTAACACTGTTGTGGCAAAGGTTTTTCTTGCAAATTAAAGCTTTAATTTCATTACTTATGTTGTAAATTAAAAAAGATATGTATTTGAAATGTATTTTAACGGTTTTAAAAGGTATTTTAACGTATGTCGATATCTGCGAAGCTTACGTTAAATCGTATCTTTTCCTTTGATCTGGAGGTACCTGGAATTTGTTCAGGCTTTGGGAGTTTGGCTACCAAGTCCACTGACATTGCCAGTTTAACATCTTCCACTATTGGCTCGTAGAAAATGTTGGACTTGCTTTGCCTTCGCAAATATTTTATAGTATATGGTAAATCGGAATTTTCTTCAACAGCTGCTACCAATCCAACGTAAAAGAACTCTTTTCTATCCCTAAATCTTATGAGAACAAAATCTCCAGGATTGGCGGCTACATGCTTGCTGAACTTAGTTTCTTCAATTTCCTCGTTATCGCTGCATTGCCATTGTAGTGATGTATCCGAATCCCTAAGGCTATATTTATCACAATCTTCACTAGAAGAATCATGGAGCACCCGTTTCACAACTTTATGTTTTTTTGCCTTAGGGATGCTCAGCTTTTTCATCCTAAGGCTCTTTTTGGCTGCAAGTTCTTCTAAACGGTTCTTTTCCGGAGTATCAGTATATATCCGGGACTTTCCCGCTGGGCGACCTGTGTGTTTCTTTTTCCCTAATTTTGGGAATGGCCGAATAGCTTCAGGTGTTGTATGAAGTTGTTCGCTAATTAATGTTGACGGCGATGGAGCTTGATATGCAGAGACTATACAAGCGGATTCGTCTTCATTCTCTTCTGATATTGGAAGCACTGCTGTAGCAAAGTTGTTAAAGGATACAATTGGTGTTGATGGAACTATGGAGGAAGCAGCAGTTGACTCCATGGTTTCTTCAAATCCCTCAGGTTGACAAAACTCACTATGCTCGAAGATATCAGAATTGAAAGGTGAAATTCCTGTTGATAAAAATCCCTTCGTAATGTTTTCTGGAGAGAATGCTCTGAGAAAGGGTTGAGATGAAAGTGCTGGGATGTCATATATGGTGATTCCCGTAGGTATATCCGGATTGTTGACCAAATAATTGTTGAATGATACCTTGCACTGTCGCTTAAAGGGCCCAAACACGGCCACATCCAAAGGCTGCAGACGATGAGACGTATGCGGTGGGAAAGATAGCAAAATAATACCATTATCGCGGCAGTACAAAATAGCATCCAGCGAACAGTGTGATGCATGGTTGTCCAAAAGAAGGAGAATGGGATCTTCTTTTGAGCACTTAGAAAAATGTTTTAAGTGTTCTAAAACTTTAAGGTGCATTTCTGATGTCATCCAGCCACTGTCAGAAAACAAACCAATGGCTCCAGGCGCGGCGCCTTTCATGAACAAAGGATTTGACTTCTTTCGAGGACATACATAGACAGGAGGAGTATGATTTCCAGCTGCATTGACGATTGCAACCATTGTCACTAAAGTGCCTCTTTCACCTGAAGCGGTTTGCGATACTGTTCTTTTGCCCTTTTGTGCTATGATCTACAAAAGTTAGTGGTTTTAGCGACACAATACACTCTTTCTACAAAAACTTTTACAACTTACTCTAATTGAGTCCATGACCGTTGTTAGCCCAGTTTCATCAAGATTATATATATTTTCGGGCTTAAAGGAATGTTTCAACAGGAGACCCTTGAGCTTGCAAAAAAAAATTCGTAACAGCAGTTTTCGTGAAAGCGCGAAGACGAGCCAAGCTTATATTCTTCGGTTTCCGTAGACTTATGGACGGATTTCGCCTCATAAACCCTAACAGCCAAACTTTTTCAGCTGCTTGCTCCTTATCCCAGGAAGAAGGGCATTTTTTTTTTGCTTTTTATGGCGTAGTCGTAAACGAATCGTTTCGCCATATCAAACGTAAGCCCGTAATGAAGATTTGAGCATTTCTTAAAATATTCCGTCAGCTCTGCTTCTTCCGAAGTCGTAAAGATTTGGCCAACAGAATATTTACTAATTGTCTTGCTCTGAAGCTCAATTGGAACACGATTTTCCGACAAAAGCTTAAGGCGATATATAATTGTAGTTCGGTTAATATTGTATTTCCGAGCGGCACTTGTTGGCGTTTCAATTTTGCTCTGAATATCCTTCAATGATTGTCTCAGAGCCTCTTCGTCAAGAACCCTATCAGGATATTTTCTTTTGTAGATGTTCAGCATATTTTCATATATAATTATGTCCAAATTTAATTCTTCAACTACTTATCAACTAAATATCGTTAAAAAAAACCGTTAGGAAGATTTGACATTTTGTCAAATCATCCTACTTTTCAGTTGTCAAATCCTCCTTTTGTCACATTGAATATTATTTTTCAACTTACCGAATTTCTGGAACAAACTCTACCAAACCGTATACTTATTGTCAACACTGGTTTATTGAAAGATGTTATAACTTTTCGTATAATTAAGAAACTTGGCGCAGAAAGATTTTATCCGAAAAGAAAAAATAGCAAA
Organism: Portevinia maculata; assembly: GCA_949715645.1. Lineage (NCBI taxonomy): Eukaryota > Metazoa > Arthropoda > Insecta > Diptera > Syrphidae > Portevinia > Portevinia maculata. The sequence continues at coordinate 242,894,805 of OX454526.1, read as the reverse complement.
ATAACAAAAAAAATCACCACAAAACAAAAATCACGTGTGTTTACTAAAAACGCAGAGACACAACTGACATATTCATATGAGGGAGTCATATCACGCCAGGTACTCTTTGTTTTGATTTTTGCGCACTCTGCGCATAATGTGTCAAATAATATTTGGAAATGACAAATACTCCTTTCGTCAAATCCTCCTCGCCTTACCCTACCCTTAGAATAGGGTATAAAAAAATTATTTTATTTATTTGTGGGCGTGTTAGTGGGCGGATTTTGAAATTTTTTTATCCAAAGCAGGTTTAGGAGTCATAGATCATATATAAAAAATTTCAGCTTTCTAGCTCAAAATTCGATTTTTTCCAAAATTTCGTTTTTTTGAGTTTGTGGGAGTGTCTGTGGGCGGATTTCAAAAATTCGTAAACTTGATTATTTCGGGACCCTAGAGAGTATATGGTTAACATTTCAGCTCTCTAGGTCCAGTTTAAAGGCCTAATTTTTGCCGACAGTCGGACGGACGGACGGACGGACATGGCTAGATCGACATTACTATCGATGCTTATCATAAATATAGTAACTTTTAGGGGTCTACGGGCAATATTAAGGTATGTTACAAACTATGCATCAAAATTAATATACCCTTAGAATAGGGTATAAAAAGAATATATTAATCATTTACATTTAGCTGCCCAAACTGCCCAAACCAGTTGTTTGTGAAAAACCAAATGAAAAAATTCTGCTTATATTCGGATATTTAATTGTGTAACATAATGCAATCGCAATATGTAGGTACGTCGAATCAGGTAAACAATCTCCAGCTGTGCTAGGTTAGGTTAGGTTAGGTTACTGGGCCGACGGGGCAAGAGAATCCTGCGCCCGTCACACTTAGGTCAATGTAGACCCTTTGTGATTCCCTGGAGGTTATGCTTCCCTTATATGGAACAATTGAAAAAACCTATGAAAAACTTAGCGGGTTTACAAACCATCCCGATGCGTTGATGAACTTGCGCAAGTCATTCACAGACTTGTCGGAGAGCTCTTCTAAATCCTGGAAGAAATATCTGTCCAGGATATTGTTTCTGATATGACAGTGTGCAGGGCAGTGACAGAGGAAATGAGGGGTATCCTCATTCACCTCCTCGTCCGCACATCCTCTGCAGAGTTCATCTGTGCTGAGTTTTAATTTCATAATTTCATCAGCTGTGCTAATTAATTTCTATTTATTTACAGGGTCAGTGCACTGCTCCGTAACATACCTCAAAATTATAGCGGTCTGTATTCACGTTCTATCCGATTCGTTGATGTTGTGTGTCCCTTCTTGTTGACAGCATATATTTTGTTTTGCCATCATTCACCACTAAACCCACTTTTGCCGGTTCTGTGCTAATACTTGCAAACGCACCAGTGACAGCTCGCTCTGTTCTGCCACTTATGTCAATATCGTCAGCATGCCAAAACTAGACATGGCTCTGTATAGCCTTAAAATCGATAAAAAGATCGTGGGTATCGATTTGGACTTCTTTTGTTTTCTCCAGGATCTGCCGTAGTGTGAATATCTGATCGGCCGTGGACTTACCGGTCCTAAAACCAATTAGGTCGTTGAGGAATGGCTTCAGGCGTTCACACAGTACAGCAGACATGATCTTATAGGTAGGCAGTATTCAGGAGACTGATGCCTCTATAATTGGCTCAGTTTAGAGGGTCTACTTTCTTGTGGTTAAAATTAACTTATGTCAAAGAAATTAATATCAATAATTGCTATTAATGACATATCTTAGATTGATATTACAATATTTGTTATGAACATATTGTTCAATAAGATCCTTTTTAAGTCTTCGACGATATTTTTGTCCGACATTCTCGAATCGCCATCGGCAATCCCGGTACAAAATCGAAATTTTTCCCCAACCTTCATCTGATTTCAGCGCCGTCTGGTTTGCAATCTTATCAAACTATACTGAGTTTTGTGTTCACAACACGAAACCCCTTGTATTGGACTTAATTCCCATTTCTCTAAACTAAATTATATGGTAATTACTTATAAGTTTGCATTTATTAAATTAATAAGTGATAAGATTGTGGTACCATGTACCAACCTGCATTTGAACACAAAATTTAGGGCAAACGGATACTCGATCAATCTTCATCGAGCCGGCCCGTTTAACGATGATTAGGTTAGGTTAGGTTTATGTGGCTGTCGGCAGAAGCCGACACACTTAGACCAATTTAGGTCCATTGTGATACCACGTATATTATCTACCTCAACTCTGTAGATGGGACTGGCCAACGACACGCGGTTGTTTTCAAACGGCCCCCATCTACGTACTAACCGCGCCCAACGTCGTTTAATTACGGTGATCTGACGAGAACCGATTAACTCGACGTGGTTTGGTTCCCGTTTAACGATAGACTTTCTTTCCTTTCAAAGCCTAGATTGGACATGTGCCTCAATTAAGAAGCTCCTTCTCGATCGTGCTAACATTGTCAAACATTAAGTTGATGTCTCTTTTGGGTTAATCCCCACTTACTTACTTGAGTTGGCGTTACAGTCTGTAGTAAACCGGAGCCTCAACCAACAACTAAATGCGATCTCTGGTCTCACATGCCAAGTTGGTTGAGAACGCGCAACACGTCTTGAGCGCGCCACCTAAGGCGATGTCTGTCTCCTCAGGGTTTTTTTTTTTTTTTTTTTTTTTTTTTTTTTTTTTTTTAAGGTGGAAACCTTGCAGAGGCACCAATGGTCCGACGTCGACTGGTAGTGCCGGATTCTTACCAGCTAAAACCACCTCCCTTCCTGAACAGACCGATTATATATATCCTCTGTGGAACCGCCGTTAGGCATTACTTCACGGGGGTCGGTTAGGGCCTTAGCTTCGTCTAACTCTATGACTTGCATTATCCGCTTTACGTTGGCACTCTAATCGCCTTAGATCGCTAAGTATGCGCACCTCCACGTTACGTACAGTGGTCCAGTTTTCAGCATTCTAAAGCATGTGATTTACTACATTATCGGGAGTGGGCCACTTCAGGAATTGGTCCCATATTCCGAAACTGTTTTACAATGTGGACAGTTTGGGATGGATTCATATCCGCGTTTAAAGAGATATTCTCTGTAACAGCCATGACCCGTCAAGAACTGAGTCAGGTAGAAGTTTGTTTCTCCATGACTTCGTTTAATCTATGCCTCGATCACTGGTATGAGACGATATGTCCATCTTCCCTTTAAGGATTTGTTCCAACGTTCTTGCCAGATTGCGATACCACGATTTCTTTCGAGTTTCCTTATTTCGCCATCTAACGGGCCATAGCATTGAAGATACGACTAGTACAGCATCGTTCGAAACAGTTCGAAATGCACAGGCGACTCTTAACGTGCTATGGCTGTGGACGGATTGTATTCCCCGCACATAAGACTCAACTTTCGCGGCATTCGACCATATTTCTACTGCGTACATGAGTATTGAGCCGGCAGCTCCTGCAAGAAGCATTCTTTTATTCTGCTTCGGTCCTCCGATGTTACTCATCAACCTTGAAAGTGCACTAACAGTTTTTGAAAACTTGTTGCACACGTACTCTAGGTGATTTTTGAAGCTTATACAAGCATCAATAATCACTCCTCAGCGTTGTTACTCTGTGCTGGTATAAAAGACTCTACCGGAGAGAATTATAATCCACAATTGCATAATATTATGTTCACTATGACAAGGAACCAAACCACTATCCCCACCAGATCATTCTGGGAGGATGATGCACATTCACGGAGGATAAATCGATCCACTTCTACACCGACCGATCAAAAACTAGTGATGGGATAGTTAGAGGTGTTTTCTCAGAAAGACTAAATATTATTCTCTCTTTCAGTCTTCCTGATCATTGTAGCGTGTTACAGGCGGAAATCAGGGCGATTAAGGAAGTCTTGTCGTGGCTGAAGAGAAATGTGATATCCGCTAAGGACATCCGTATATTCTCGGATAGTCAAGCCGCGCCAAAGTCCCTGGACTAAGTCTCTTCAAACTCCATCGTAGCCGTAGGCTACCGTTCATCTCTTGAGGAGATGGCAGAGCAGTTCAATATTCACCTCAATTGGGTGCTGGGGCATACAGACATCCCAGGGAATTGTATTGCAGATGAACTCGCCAAAAATGGGACCGCATTACCTCTTCTACCTGATAAAGGTTTTCTAGGTATGCCTATCGCAACTTGTAAGCTTATGTTTAAGCTAGCTTAGGTGGTCAGGTAGAAATACGTGTCTAGCTGGATCTGCGACGCTCTTTGGGTTTGATCTCACTTAACCAAGTGCACATTGGCTCTGCTAAAGGTGTCACACCAACGACCATACCACGTCGAGATAATCGGTTCTCGTCAGATCACCGCAATTAAACGACGTTGGGCGCGGTTAGTACGTAGAGGGGGGACTGTTTGAGAACCGCGTGTCGTTGGCCAGTCCCATCTGACCAATCCATTTTCGCACTCGTACAGTGGCTGGAGTACTTCGAGATCTTGACATACACAAATCTGCTGGTCCAGATGGTATTTCCCCCATCGTTCTGAAGAGGTGTTCTTCTACGCTGGCAAAACCACTGCGTAAACTTTTCTATCTGTCATATTCTTCAGGGCTCTTCCCGGGAAGATGGAAAACAGCATTTGTCCAGCCTGTACCAAAAAAAGGCGAGTATTCTTCTCCCTCCTCCTACTGACCCATTGCACTTACGTCCCTTCTTTCTAAGGTCATGGAAACGCTGATCAACCGTTAGCTAATGAAATATCTTGAATCTCGAAAACTTCTCATTGACCAGCAGTACGGTTTTCGGGGCAACTGGTCCACCGTTGATTTGATGACACATCTAACCGAAAAGTGGAACCAATCTCTTCACCAAGGTGGTGAAAGTAAGATCGTTGCACTTGATATTTCAAAAGCATTTGACAGAGTTTGGCATCAAGCTCTCGTGTTGAAAGTGCGTGCATTTGGAATCGATGATAATCTTCTGCAATGGATTAGAAATTACCAGTCGGACCGTTCAATTTAAGTTGTCTTGGACGGTTTCAAGTATGCAACTCACCAAATAAATGCTGGTGTTCCCCAAGGCTCCGTTCTATCCCCGACTGTATTTCTCATCTTTATAAATGATCTCCTGTCTGTTACTTCGAATCCAAGCCTTTCCTTTGCTGATGACAGTTCCCTCAGCTTTTCATACTCGTTTCTTGGGTCACGCCCCACTTCTTCGGGTGTGGAACTTGAACGGCAACATAGTCAAGCTCATTAAATTCCGATCTTAACAGCATAAGTCAGTGGGGTACAAATAATAGAGTGGAATTTAATGCTTCCAAAACACAATGCTGTCTCCTGTCATTAAAGCAAAACCCACACATACTGCCATTATACATGAATGGCACTTGTATCGCTGAAACCGAAAGACTAGTGTCCGACCGAACATTCGGCTTCGGTTTCGGCCACCTTCGGCTAAAAATATCACCTTCGGCAAAACATTCGGCTTCGGCCAAATGAGACCGAAGTTTTGGCCGAAGCCGATGGTTTAGTTTATGGATGTCGTGCGTCGTGGTAGGCGCCGAAAAAAAATCAATTTCACACATTAGCGCACAACAAAATCTAAAGATAAGTTCGTGCGGGTATTTGTTCGATCTTGTCTTGTGTTTTTTTTCCGTTATATGGTTTATTATCTAGCTACAATTGCGATCTTTTTATTGTTTTCGTTATCCTTGTGCTTGTAGAAGACACTTAAAAAATAAAAAAAAAACCAAGTAAGTACATCGTATTGTTAGTATGTATATTGTATATATATAGACATATGTATCTACCTACAAGTAAATGTTTATGCGCTTTTAAATCGAGTGTAAGGTACAGCTTAGTTTTGGGGATTTTTGTTTTTTAATTTTATTTTCTTTTTCTTTTAGGTAGGTAGATACATGATGACATTTTTGGGACAAAAGTCTCCCTGGGAATTTTTTCTAAAAACAATGATAAAAACTTCCAAAAAATCATTATTTTTTCACTTTTAGTCAATCTTAAACGGAAATTCTTTAAGCTATTAAAGCTTCGGCTTGTTGTTGGTTGTTAATTAGCCGAACATTCGGCGTCGGCTTCGGCTTCGGCTAAAAATCGACCTTCGGTCGGTCACTACGAAAGACTTTCCATTATCGGTATGTGTGTCAATGTCAACCTTCGTTGGAATAACCACATATTCGATGTCGCCAAGAACGCTGCGAAATGTCTAGGCTAGGCTTCCTTAAGCGTTGTAAGAAATATTTCACCCCTTCTGATCTGGCTACAATTTATAAGGCGTTTATTCGCCCAAAACTTGAGTACAACGCTCATATCTGGTCTGGTGTACCAGTAACTTATTTGGAGCTAATTGACAAGATCCAAAAACGTGCGATAAAACTCATAGGCAACCGAGACATCGCGAGATCGGTTGACTCACTTAGCCATCGTCGCAATGTCTCCTGTCTTTCGGTATTTTGTCGGTATTTCCACATTAAGTGCTCTAACGAAATAGCTAGTTGCATTCCACCCCTTGAACATTTAAACCGCAATACCCGCCATGCAATAATGCATGTTCACCCTCAAGCTTGTATTCGGACGTACAGTGAAGCACAAAGAGTCCTTCCTCTGCCGAACAACACGAATGTGGAATAGTGTTCCACGCATTGTTTTTCCTTCACATTATAACTTACGAACATTCAAAACCAGCGTGCATCGGCATCTCTCCTTTTCTTCTCACCCTAATCTCCTTAACGCCCGCGCTGTGTAGCTAATACATTATAAGGGTCCCAACAAATCCCTTTAGTGCGTGCTTATTATAAAAAAAAAAAAATATGGTCAAATTGTTTGGCGATGCGGCTGTCTGGAGACGCCAGGCTGCTGTGTGGATCCTTAGCCTGGAAATCTATTGCTATTTATCACCATATTGCGAGCTGCTACAAAATCGATTAGTCGGTGGCCAATGTTTCGTGTCTTGGAGGCTGTGCTTCTAAGTACCGACTCTTATATCGAACTATGTAGGCCCATAGCACTTCCCCTTGATAGAATAGTGAGCTTCATCGGTAGAAGCGTGTGCACATATAAGGCTAATATTTTTAAATATAGCTTTGATGAATTAAATGTCACATTTTTCCCTTTTCATCACACCTGATCCTATCCATCGTATTTTCTGGATCTGCCTTGTACCGATCGAGGACAGACTAAAGGTTTGGAGTAGCAACTAGAGAACATGATCGTGAAGTTATCCTGACGGCGCAACCCCCAACCTGGAGGGCCTTGCCCTTGTTTTGACCCTGGGAAAGCTGGCCAGATATTCCGGCACCATAACCCATTTCGGGGATGTGAGAGCTACCGTTTTGTCATAGAGGATTCATCCGTCACCATTTCTTTTTCAACCCCCTGACTATTCTTGAAAAATCCTTGGTGAACTCAACTCCCAATAAGTGGAAGTAGATCATGTAAGGTATCTGTCATCCTAACTGTCGGCGACACAGTTTGTTCAATATAGTGAATTCCTCCTCTCTCTGAATGGATCATGTAAGACTTCTGAGACTCATCAGCCAGTGGTTCCGACAGAGCATAAAGGTGTTGCTAGATAAAATGAACAAACAAGATCCGTTTACACAAAGAGAAACTTGTCTGATAGATAGCAATAGTTTTACTTTTAGCTTCGCATTCTCAGTAAGTCCTCATACCTTATCCAATTAAATCAGTAAAAGTTGGCACATAGAAAGAAAAACCACACAGATCCACTCTGAATCCTATTCAATTAAAATCCTAAAAGAAATTGAACACATACAGCAACACGCTCAAGCACTATATAGTTTTCGTTCTTCGCCTAAGGACCCTGGGTAAACAAACACTCCAAAGTCATACCAGTGAAGTGTGATCAAGCGCATCCGGCAGCAACCCTGCGAGCATTATTTTAACCTTTACACACGCTCCACATAATATGGTTGTGTGGTGAAGGACTATACCCCAATTGTTCTACAGAACTCAACGAAAAACCTCAACCACCCTTCCGCTTACCACGTCCCATTCTGATGAAAGCGACCAACTTTGATTCCCATTAGCCACAAAGCTTAATTAGTGTTTATTGAACAGACGTGACTTTTTCCGTGTGGCACGAAGCTGCTAATGCTGTTGCCGTTCTTTTGTAACCTTTCTTCGGGATGTTTTCTTTATAGCGCGCCTTCGGGAAGGCATGGAGTACCTACATACTATTGGAAATTTATTTCCATCATCGTTTACGGGCTTCGTCTTCTTTTTTATGCGTTGAATGTTATTTATTGTTGGCACTTCTTATCCTTTCTACAAAAAAAAACTACTATCTACGGCCGGAAAAAGGACTTATTTTCGGGTTAATTTTTTTGTTTGTTATATTGTCGAATTGGACCCTTGCATATCGCCCTAAGACTTCCAACTTGTTAGACTAACAAACCGGCCCAAAACGATCAGGAGCTTAAGAGACAAACGTTTCTGCGAGGAATCTAAGTGGGATTCTTGTGTAAATCAATTAACGGTAAAGTTATTTAATTTGCTTTTCGGCCACCATCGACCCCACCATTTTCTCCTCAATCAAAATGAAAGAGATATCGCAAATATGTAAGAATGGCAAAGGAGAGGTATTTCCGATGGATAGATACCACCACTCCACTCCGAAAGGTTACAAACGCCCGCGAGGTTTTGAATCTTTTAAATTCGCATATATTGAGTTGTGTTTGTGTAAATATTACGAAAACTCTGCCGTAGTGGTGGGGGTGTGGGCGATGGCGGCAGAAATATTTACGACTGCTTCGGGACTTTGTGTAATATCTTATCCTTGCCATTTTAGGAGGGTACTTTCGGCTCATGAATGGGGTTCTTATCTTAGTGAGCTTTTTTTCTCTGCTCTTTCGATTTGAGAATTGAGCTTAAGAATTGGAAATTCAAATTAAATTTCATCCCATCGATTAGAAATGGCTAAGTGGCTGTTGGGTGTTCGATTAAATTATAGAAGAGAATTGGACAGCAAAACAAAAGTGCTTTGTAGCGGGTGGAAGAGACCTGTTTTACATTGAATGGAGCGACTTTCCTTCCTTTGTGGTTTTCGGCTTGATATTGACTTGCGGTTTGACGATATGATAGCAAAGTCGGATAGGGGATGAACATCGAAATTAAATTTGAAGAGTAAATGTGTTTTGTCCTCAGGTTGTTTTTAGGTGAAAAGGCGATTTCTGTGGAGTGATAACTTCTAATACCAGCATGGAGTATTGTGGAAATGAGTCTCGTTGGTACATTTAGAAGTCCTTATCAATATCCTGAAATACTATAAAGGGGTAAGTGGTGGTGTTATAAGATAAACTTAGATTTTTGCGAAGACGTACGTTCAGTGGTCTGAGAAATTTCAGGCGATTGTATTGGTTCAGTTAGTTCTAGCAGAGACCTGCATTTGTGCGTGTAGCTCGGTATAATTAAAAACATTACAGCAGTTATACTTTGTCCAAGAAAAATTGTCAGTACAGAGAAGATAGGATGTTTGTCTCTCAGTCTGGTTGCAATGACTAACATAAATCGGTCCCTCTTTAAAGCTCTCACAGGGTTGTCGTAGTGTGTATGATAATTTGGCATAACTCAGAGAGCAATTCTATTAGGGTTACCATCTTCCAATTTAAAATAAAAATATTGCGGAACGAAATAAATTCCGCTTATCTTTTTCCTTTTCTGGTAAGATAATAATAAGCGGGTTTTTTAAGGGTATCTCCAGTAGACCAACAAAATATATAAATTTCGTAACACAAAAAAAAAAATTAAAACGAAAAGTATATCACTGTAATCCAATTTATTAACTATAAATATTGTAACACATAAAATACTAATTTCTAATATGGCTACTCAACTAATCCGATGAGTAATTAAGTGTTTAGTAAGTCTCTTATTTTAGCCATTTTAAAAGACTTGTTTTGGCTTGCTACAACCCCTTTCACTTGAGCCCAAACCAATTCTATTGGATTAAGGTCACAGTGATAAGGCGGCAAGCGAAGCACTTTATGTCCCGCATTTTGAGCCATTTCATCCACGACGTATGTTTCATACTTGGCTTTGTAACGTTTAACGATTTCAAGCAACTCTGCTTTAACCATATCATCCTCGAAACTTTTCGCATTAGACCTCAACCACTTTTTTATTTCATCTTTTCTCGTGGAAGTGGATGGTGCTTTCTGGAATGATATTAAGCATTGCCCAAAACTATGACGGAGTTGGGTTGCAGGCGTATTAAAATATCTTTAAACCATTTCTCGTACATATCAGCGTTCATGTCCTCGTGGTAGTCTCCGGTTTTTCCCGAAATTAAGCATAAAAGTCCTCCATCGACGAAACCTGTAGAACTTCCTCGTTGAGCCAGGTCCCATCAGTAAAAACAAATTTTTCTTTTCTTTTCTCTAATTTTTTTTACTTCGCGTAAATATCTTCGTCTCCAAGAAATAATATCACTTCTTTCCAACAACAGATTCTTTCGCTGACGTTTGACGAATTTAAGTCCGAGATCTTTTTGTAAAATTGTATGCAAAGTTGATCTGCTTATTTTTGTTATATTTGCATTCCCTACGGCTTCCGATTTACTTTTAAAAAGGCCATAGAATTTTGCAGTTGCATCAACAATTTGTTGTTTCTTTTCTACACTTAGATCCTTTGAAGACTTTGTAGCCATGTTTCTCTTCTATCAGCGATTTAGATAACAACCATTGTTTCCGCCTTATAAACAAAATCAGGCGATTAGAATACAAAATTATATAACCACGACGCAATGTCATAAACCTAAACAGATGGTAAAAAAAACTGCACTTGTGCAGCTGTAAAATACAAATACAATCAAATTAAAACCGAATGGCAACACCCCACATAATAATTCGTTCTCAAAAGCTCCAAACCGAAAGTTCTTTTACAAAATCCATAGAAAAACCCTTAATGATATGCTTCATTGTAGAGATGGTAATACTCTTCTGATGTGCTTCAGTCACACACACTGCTTATTTTGTTGGATGATAATAGCAAGCGAACACAAGACGATCATGCTCATTCCCCATTCGGCTGTATGGGAGACTGGTTGTGGTTTTAGGAACATTACACCAACAATTCCTTAGTATGACAGTGGTTTGGTTTTTATTTCCGTGTGAGTATACAGGCACCACTCGTAGAAAAAAAGCTCCTCCATAAGGCCTGTACTGACAATTTTTGTTGGATGAGGTATAGTGAGAGAGTTGATAAGGACCCTTCCACTTAGATTCGCCATCGTTCTCAGCAAATGAAACTTTCACGAAGCAGTTTTCAGCGAATTTTGACTACAGATTTTCATTTGCATGCTTAGAAGATTCAGGCAAAACAGCATTTGAAGCCACTAGACCATGCGCAACGCCGAACGTTGCAGAATTTATCTAACAGCAACATCGAGTGAATGGTGACTTTTCGAAGAAAATCAACTTCTCCCATGAGGTGCATTTCGAACTTGATGGCCATGTTAACAGACAGAATTGTCGCATTTGGGGAGCTGAGAAGCAAAGAGTGATCCATCAAGGTCCAATGCATCCATTATGAGCCACTGTTAAGTGCGCATTTCGGGCTGTCAGAATAATTGGGCCGTCAGTCTTCGAAAATGAGGCTGGCAATGCGGTCATCGTCAATGGCGTTCGTTACCGCGAGATGTTAAGCAGTTTTTGGCCTCAAATTGTTGAAATAGATATCGAAGATATGTGGTTTCAAGAAGATGGCAAAACCTGTCACACGGCGAACAAAACAAAAGAAAATTAAATACTCCCCTTCAGCTTATATGGAGGTGGGGACATGGGAAAACATAACCCTGAAATTTCGGAATTATTCCATGGATTTTTTCTTAAAATTGGGGGCTATTTCAAGATGAATTAAAAAACCAAATTAAATTTTGCATACATCCAACCCGGTACCTGCACCAGATCCAACAGCGACACTAAGCAGGGTGGTTTTATTTGAAAAAATGGGAGCATGCGCGTGTCGAAATCGTAAACATAGAGTCAGGCCTATAAACTCCATGATCACACAAATGCAACAATACCAGCATTTGATCGGACTCAGTGATGAAGTGATCTGAAACATGGAAAACGGCCGATGTCGATTGAGGTCGATGGTGTCAATTGCGTTGTTTTTAAAGTCCATCTTTTATCTTTCAACCTTGTGCCAGAATGATGTCATCTGAATTTTGCGAAGGTAAGTATTCTCCTTCTATTTTTATGCCATAATTGTCAAATATTAGATATTGTTTATAACCATTGATAAACAAGTAGGAGCAGGTGGGATCGAATCTTGAACGTATATGTGGTTTTAGTACTCTTACTATGCATCTTATTCCGCTCCCACTAATACAGAAGAAAAAATCTTCACAATTTGGTGAATGTTCATTCTGAAATATGAATGAACATGATTAAAAAAAAACGTGATTTTATTTATATACGAGTATAAAGGTTCTTTCATTAAGGATTTGACAACTTCTTTTTTAAATAAAATGCAAACTACTTGAGATATCTCAAAAATGTTATTGGCTTCAATTAATTTCAAAACATGTATGAATGGAATTCGACTTCGTTCAAATGTCCACCACGGGAACGTATGTAGCGGTCGATACGTTGAACCCAATTTTCGATGACTCGGCCGCACATATCGACGGATACGGGCCCAATTTCTCGTTCAATATGGGCTCTGAGCTCCTCAAAAGTAGCCGGCTTGTTGGCGTAAACCAATGATTTAAAATCGCCCCATAAAAAAAAGTCTAGAGGCGTTAAATCACACTATTTCGGCGGCCAATAGACGGCTCCTTTTCTCGAAAAAACATGTTCACCGAACTGAGACTTCAATAACGCGATTGTTGCACCAGCTGTGTGGCTCGTGGCACCACCGCCTTGCCTTCTTGGAACCACATATCACTGATGTCCAATGCATGCAATTGCTCAAAGAAATAACCTTCTAACATGTCTCTGTGGCGAATACCATTTGCCATAAGGTGACGGTCATTTTCAACCACGAAAAAAACGGCAAAATAACGCCACAGGCATGAAAACCGCACCAAACACTGACTTTTTGGGGATGAAGTGCTGTTTCATGAGGCTTATGATGGTTATCACCTGTTAAGTAACGCATATTTTGCTGATTGACGAAGCCGTTTAACCAAAAATGAGTTTCATCGCGGAAGATGATTTTGCGATGGAATTCTTAATTTTCTTCCATCATGTTCAGAGCCCATATGATCAACTGACTTTAGTTCTTGAGTCACCTTGATCTTGTAAGGACGTTGGCCAAGATCCTTACGCAAAATTCACCATAACGTTGTCTGGGAGAGGCCCAATTCTTGAGAACGCCGTGAAATTGACTTATTTTTCTGGCTTGCGACGGAAGCCACTACGGCAGAAATATTCTCCACACTTCCGACAATACGTAGTCTCACTGGCACGCTAACATCGCAGGCAATATTCTGACTCAATTTTTTTCACTAGACTATGAATTGCTTGTCTACTGGGACGAGAATTACGCCGTAAATTGGAGTTAACGCTCTTAAAGTTGCGACCACCGACTCGGAATTTCAGTAGTAAATTTTAATTATTTGTAAACCGTGTTCCTTCCTATATTTTATAATGATGAATATTTTGACATTGACAGTTTGGTAATTGGTTTAAGGGTGCGTTCACACGGAGAGTTTTAAGTTGTCAAGTCGCTAATGAAAGACCTTTTACTTATTCAAATTTTTGTATTATCAGATAATCTTTAACAATTTAATTTTAAATTAAAAAAAACACATAAAAAATCTAACTCAAATACCAAGCATGCACAGTTAAAAAAATAAATTTTTTTTTTTTGATATTAGGTACACTGTGCACAACTCTCATTCGAAAGAGCGCATTTGGGACTGAGGTAAATAGTAAGCAAAGATAGGTTATTTTGTTCGCGCGTTGTTTTTTTATAATTTGTTTACGCTAAAGGGTTTTTTCTGTTTTGTGACAGTATCCATATAGTGCTAAGTAAACAGCGTAAGCATTTGTGCTTAACAGCAAGCAGCACCTGGCAATATCGTATTTCATTGCATGCTTTTTGGTGCTACTTACTATTAGAAAGAATAGATAGATAGGAAAGAAGTGTTTGGGTGCAGTTGTAGGGTTTTTCTCCACGGGTGGTGTCTAAGTTGATTAGGGAGATTACGATTTCATGTATACGATATAAAGTAATGGACTAGGCCGGGATTCGAACGCACGACCTTTCATTCAGTAAGCGAATACACTACTACAGCACCATTGCCACCCGCGTTAAAAAAAGACAGCAAGATTTTGATTGTGTAGTCGTCGCATCGGCAAACGGTAGCTTTCTAGGTTAAATAGTCATTTATCGGGAGAATAAATTCCGCATTTAGTTTTTAAGCACAACTTTGGGCATGCGCTCCACCACCATTCGATCTGATGAATGTTATCCGAGAGACACAGTTTACCACCACGTTTTCCAGAATTTGTGGCTGTATCACGTACCTCCTCAATAACAAGAATAATGTTGGGTTCCAGTGCGTCGATTCTTGTTGGTTTGCCAGCGTATACTACTGACTTTTCGTATCCCCAAAGAAAATAATCAAGTGGCGTCAAATCACAAGATCTTGGAAGCTTATTTGCAGGTCTATTACACGAAATTATGTTGCTCCCTTCATTTAAAGTTGGGTTTCCGTCATTTCAACTTATACCAAAATCATCCATTTGGTGAGATCTTTATACCAGTACCTACCTACAGTTTCTGATTTTATATTTTGTGCGATACCCTGTGTGGAAGTCTTTTCTCATGGTATTCAAATAGCGTCTTGGTAATATATCGCATCCACCGCGAAGGATCAGTCACCTTGACGTGTGTACCATCATTGCATTCGACGGTTCCGGTGCAGAGGGTTATGCTGTCCATGACTATTGTCTTCAGAAGAGTCACCCATGGCAGAAGTTGAAGAACGTCAACTAAGAACTGCTCGTCCGTACACTTTCCCCGCTCTCATCATCCTCTATTCCCCCATTCCTCCCTCAGGTGCCTAGGCGAAGACCTTGAGGTAACGAATTGCCTTACCCCGTCATGTCGGCTCTACTGGAGTGGACCACAACTTCCGGCCCTACTCGTGGCATTCCAAATTTCGAACCAAATCAATAGAACAAAACAAAAAAAAACTAGGACGAAAAAGAAGTATATTCACCAAGTACAGATATTGCGGACGACAAAATAACGGTGGACCGCCCAACATAAAAATGAAGACCTACGGAACAACAGATGACCAGATATCGAAGGAAAGGGCAGAATAGCTCTTAGCTGAACGCTGAATGAAAAACTCGAAGAAACGAAGGTGAGCAAGAAAAAAAAACTGTCTCCTTGTCTGCTGAGGAAAAGAGATCCAAAAAAGCTAAGCATATCTATTGTATGAGGCGGCCAATAAGAGAGGCGGATCTAAAAAGTCCATGGACGACGTTGTTAAGGCAGACCTCAAAGCTTAAAAAAGACCCGTAGCAAGAAAAGAGGCGAAGGAGCCTAGCGATAAGCCGGGCGCCAGTGGACTACAGCTTAAGCCGAATGCGGGATGTTTTTTTATACAACTCATCTCTCCCTATCTTCTATCCCTAATTTCCGTAACCGCCCACGCTGTGTAGCTAATACATTATAAGGGTATCAAAAAATCCCTTTAGTGCGTCCATTATTATAAAAAAAAAAAAAAAAAAAAGAAGCTCAGCAAGATTTTATACAAGAATTTTCCGGATTAAGTTGTTTTAGGGTTGCACTTTGATTGTGTTTGAACATGACGATTGCATATTTGCCGATTGCAGCTTCTGCGTCACAAAATAAAAAACGGGACTAAAAATTTGCTTAATTAAAACCAATACTCGACAGCAACAGCTTAATAAAGGTTTTGCTGACGCTCATTTGTTCCTCATTTTTAAATGAATCGATACAAAATTGAGTTAGTTCCAGTAATGAGTTATTGAGAAACAACTTTTGGAAAAGCCATGCTGGTTAGCAATCATAAGAGATTTAGCATATAAACATAACGATTCACATACTATTGCCATACTATTGCCTATTACTGATAGCCTTGCTATTGGTCTAAAGTTTAGAATTTAATTTATCCGACCTTTCTTATGCAAAGGTATTATAAATGAAATTTTTCACTGCAAGTACACACAAAGACAGTGAACTATGAAATAAGAAAGGCAATGGTTGCAAAAGCCACACAACATTTCATCTAAGCCAGATATAAACTTAATTAAAGTATTGAAATTTATATCAGTCATTTGAGAATATGGGTTCAGCTATCAAATAATTGGTCATAATTGTCAAATTTATCACATTTCGAAATATCACATTTATAAGCAGATTGGAAAAAGTCGGAAAATAGTTCAGCTATGTCAACAGGGTCTTATCTAGAAACATCGTTCTACTTCTTCTTCCTTTAATGGCAATGAGGCTTTGATCAGGATTAAAGGGATCATAAATTCATAACACGCCCTCGTGACTGCATCCCTACTGGTCCGCCTTTGGGGTTCGCCGGTTCGACCTCAGAAAATAGCGGCAGACCTCTTCAATTTGGAATCACTTCGTCGCTGAGGCCAGCAACTGCTGTTGTTTCTACATTTGTGTGATCCAGGAGTTTTCAGGCCTGCCCCTCTTTTGCGTTTGTATTGGAACGTTGATTGATGTTGCCTTTTTGAACAGGGTTCGTCGGATCTCCCTTTGAACATGACAGCATCAACTGAGCCGGTCGTGCTCCATTTTTTTCGATATGGGTTCTTTGACGTGAAGCCTTCCTCGGATCTTGAAACTACTATTCGATCAATCTTTGTTACTCCTGCTTTGATGAGAAGCATCGTCATCTCGGCTGCCGTCCATTCGCCAACATTGTGAACCGTATGTGACCGCCGGCTACAAAAATGCGGTGTAGACATTTCCTGTCAGCTAAGGGGGCATTTTTCGATCACAGAAGATGGCTGAGTTTTCCCGCCGCTTCATTCACCCTACGCTTGCGTAATATCGTCATCACAGCTTGTTTCGGTATTAATCATAGATCCCAGATATTTAAACTTTCCGCAATTGGGAATCACTCCACCATACATATAAATGTCTGGAATAGGTCGGAGTGAATAAGAGAACGGGCAGTACAAGTATTCTGTTTTCTCCGCTCCATCGTTAGCAAAGAATAACTGATGCACTTTGGGATCCGCCACTTTTCCTTCAAGCAAAAAATGAAGGACTGTAATAATTATCAGGGGACTTATTACACTTCCCTACTGTACACCGACTTTGATTGCGAACTCTTCGGTGACACCAACGGGGCAACTTACTCTTGTCTTTTGTACGTTTCTGAAACTCCTCGTTGTCCTAGCGCCACCCATAACAGATCCCTTAGTTGTCTATCAAAATCTTTTTCAAAATAAACCAATCCTTTAAGGAATCACGAAGTTTTCCCATCCTGATCCGTATACTTGCATCGGTAGTTGATTTTCCTGCGGCAAACCCGCACTGGCTTTCAAATAGCCATATTATTTTCCGCATTCGGATATCTAATATCCGCTCAACTATCGTCATGGTGTGGGACATCAGCTTGATTGAACGGTAATTGTCGCAGTCTCGCTTATCCCTGCACTGGTTAGGCATTGGTGCGATGGTAGTGTATTCACTAAAGTGATTGGCAGGTCGTGCGCTCGAATCCCGACCAGGGCCATGATTTTTATAAATTGAATACACACAACAAAAACTGATCTCTCTAAAGCAATTTAGGCGCCACCTGTTGAGAAAATAAAATCCCATCGCACCAAACTTCTTTCCTATCCTTCTATTCTTTCAGTAAGTAGCACCCAAAAATAGGCAATGAATTGCTGGGAGCTACTTGCGCAACAAACTAAAATGCCTGCGCTGTGGTTTTACCATTATAAGGGTACTGTGTCACTACAGAAAAAAGAAATCCCTTTAGCGCCCGCAAATTATAAAAAAAAAAAAAAAATCAGTATTATGAGCAATTTGGATCTGATGTCTCCCACCTTTTTCCAGAACTCAGGGGGTATCTGGTCCGGCCCAACTGCTTTTCGCTTTTTGGAGTCTGTGGCCGCCTTCCTAACTTCTTCGACTATGAATTTCTGACCTGTGGTTAAAACTAAGACAGGTAATTTTCCATTCAAATTATGAACGTCGCACAGTGGGGCAGATGGACCTTAAAGCTGGCATCAATTCACAGGTGCACAACCATAATCTTTAAAGTCTACAATTTTCATTATAATGCCCCAATAGGTAAAAATAAAAAAATAGACGCATTTTTAAAAATTTATTATTTTGAAATTTTGCGCCAGAATAAGAAAAAAACTAACCATCGCTTTCATCATCATCATTATCTTCGCAATTATCATTGTCATTATTTTGCGGAATAGTGGGAGATTTTAATAAATGTAAGGCTTCTCCAGAAAGATGTTGACGTTTTTTTAAGGCTAGCTTTCGTTTAGTAGTAATATATGGATCTGAACTTAACAAGAAACAGTTGAAGGCATCAAGATTAGTTTTTTTGCGACTGCACTTACGCTAGTAATGTTCCCTATAGTTTTTAAAATCCTTGTTTCTTGCTTCTTGCGCTTCCTCATTCAACTGTCCGACAGGCAGCAAAGCAAAGGAGACTATTTCGGGACCGTGAACGAAATATTTATGCAATGTAGGTGACATGTTGTACCAGGGGTACTTAGATACAAAGTATCTGGCTGTTTCGTAAGAAAAAGTTCTGGACCGGTTTAGATCAATTTGATGGCCACTTGACACAACTATCATAATTGTGTGCATTTTTTTAATCAACTCAATATCTAATTTTGTTATTTCAGCTGAAAGCTCGGCGGATTGATAAAATCGTCTGGCCGTCTTGCCATCATTTGAATTGCCGAATCCCGGATTATGTGTATCAATGAGCAGCCCGCATTTTTCTCTAAATTCCCTCTGAATCCACGCTTTATTTTTTGCAACAATTATTTTATCGTTTCCTCTAGCTTGCCAGGTTTTAATTGGGAATTTATATGACAATGAAAAATGCACTCCATGTAAAACGGAAAGCCCGAACTATAAATTTTCTGTTTTTACAGGTAATTTAATAATTTCTTTAATCTGATTAAAGTTCTTAGAAACAGCGCCGCATAAGTAGCATTTTTACGTTGATGAAGTATCTGTTAGCGCATTGCATATTTCGTCATCAACCATTGTAAAAATTAAGTTGTGACTCACTAAAAATTATCTGTCATCCACAATTGTTTTAGTACTTACTAACCCTTTAATCTCGGCATTTACTCTGTTTTTTCTGCTCTTGCATTATCTGCTGTCTCTTTATCATATTCAATTTTTAAGGGTCGACAGTACCTCGTAGAAGCTGGACGCGGGTTTGGAGTGGAACAAGGCAAGTGATAAAAACAGCCGAATCAGAAGCTTGAAGCCCATGCAAGGCTTACTTATAGGAGCTATGCCCCGAGCTGCCATCAAAACCCCACTTCGTGTAAAGAGTAAGGCTTTTTATACCCTATTCTAAGGGTATATTAATTTTGACGCATAGTTTGTAACATACCTTAATATTGCCCGTAGACCCCTAAAAGTTAATGTATTTATGATCAGCATCGATAGTAATGTCAATCTAGCCATGTCCGTCCGTCCGTGCGTCGGAAAAAATTCGGCCTTTAAACTGGACCTAGACACCTGAAATTTTAACCATATACTCTCTAGGGTCCCGAAATAATCAAGTTTTTAAAAATCGAATTTTGAGCTAGAAAGCTGAATTTTTTTATATACAAGGTGGCGCAAAAGTAATCCTCCTATCAGAAAATGCTATAAATTTTGCGATTGGCCCCTAATGTCAGTTCTGTTTTGACATTTGTGTAGTAAACACATGCGAAATACACGTTAATTAACAATGTTACGCTACACTGCTCCAGAACGCGGAATATTGGTGACTATTTATTTGAGCAATAATCGGTCGGTGACTTTGGCACAACGTGAATTTCGTCGCAGATTTCCTACCCGTCCAACGCCTACTGGTGAAACACTGCGACGTTTAGCCGCTCGCCTCGAAGAGACTGGCACAACACGAGATGCTGCCAGGCGTGGCAGACCCCGGAGTAGCCGTTCTGCAGAGAATATTGCTGCTGTAGCCGAAGATGTCATGGAAGCGCCGTCGACATCGACCAGACGACGTGCCACGCAAATGGGTATCAGTCGACGGTCTTTACAGCGAATTTTGGTACAAGATTTGAAGATGTTTCCGTACAAAGTCCAGACGGTGCATCAGCTGTTAGCTGCTGACCGCCAATCGCGTCTAACATACGCTCAAGCCATCCTTAATCACCACCAAGAGGAAGATGATTTTTCATCAAAAATAATAATGAGTGATGAGGCCCATTTCCATCTTAGCGGGTACGTAAATAAGCAAAATTTACGCTTCTGTGGCACTGAAAATCCGCGTGTAACCCACGAAGAGCCATTACATCCGCTCAAAGTCACTGTATGGTGTGCTGTTTTCGCTTATCAACGAGTTCTTTTTGCCGCAACTTGATGAATTGGGGTTGGAAAACATGTGGTTCCAACAGGACGGTGCTACGGCACACACTGCACGTGCCACAACCGATATGCTGGAGGATGCATTTCCCGGGCGCCTAATCTCCCGTTTTGGCGATTTGCACTGGCCAGCAAGATCGCCTGATTTGACCGCTCCAGACTTCTTTTTGTGGGGCTTTTTGAAGTTGCGGGTTTATGTCAACAAGCCTCAGACTCTTGCAGCTCTTAAAGACAATATCCGTCAACAATGTGAGGACCTATCGCCGGAAGTTTTGGCCAAAGTGATGGAAAATGCCATAAAAAGGGCTCAAATGACAATCAACTGTGGCGGCGGCCATTTACATGACATCATATTCTCGACTTGATGTAAAAAAAATTAAAAGACCAAATAAAAATAATCCACAAGAAGAATCAAAGTTTTTCATTTTTTTTTTAAATTACAGCCAAAAAACATCGGAAGGTTATTTTTGCGCCACCTTGTATGATCTATGACTCCTAAAACTGCTCGGGATAAACAATTTTCAAAATCCGCCCACTGACACGCCCACAAATAAATAAAACAATTTTATTGAAAAACCAAAATTTGAGCTAGGGAGCTGAAATTTATAATATATACTCTCTAAGGGCCCTTTATGCTCATGTGAAAATATTTTCAAAATCCGCCCAGTGACACGCCCACAATTATTTTTTTTTTTTGTGAAAATTCAAAGTTGGAGCTAGGGAGCTGAAATTTATAATATATATGTACTCTCTAGGGGCCCTTTATGTTCATGTGTTAATTTTTTTTAAATCCGCCTACTGACACGCCCACAATTAAGTAAAACAATTTTATTGAAACACCCAAGTTTGTGCTAGGGAGCGTTTTTTTTTGATAAAATCCTTTTAATGTTATACGAGTATAACAAAATATGTAGAGCGTTCTTAACAATTCAACCATACTTAGACTTTTGTCACGCCCACTTATGAGGGATAGGAATAAGAATAGGGTATCCAACAGTTCGCCCAAGCGGACTGTAGCCCGTCCCTATGTTTAATTCTGCATTTTCTAATAAATCAAGAACAGTTTTCTGTGTTTGAAGCAGCCGCTGCACTGCACAGTGAGATCAAGCAGAGCTTGTAAAGTTATTTCAACTGAAATGCTACTTACTTTCATATGTTCCTGTGATGGGCAGAATTCTTTTTTTTGCATTTTGAACAACTTTATAGGACGGAATTTTTCTGTGGCACTCGCCCTAATTACATTGTATTGATTTCTAGATAATTTTGCTTCTACTACCACAGCAAGAGAATCTTCACCCGTCATTACAGTAATTTGTTATTCCTCTGATCTTTCGTAAGCCTTCATATATTTTTCGGTTTCGACTTTTAGAGATTATTTCCTGCAACAATTTTGATGCTTAGGATTGCCCTGAAAGCCGAAGGGTCATTTGTGTAGCAAAACTCAAAACAGAAACAGGGGCAGATTCTCGAATTTGTTTTGTCTTTTGACGTTTTGTTCGCGCAGAAGATGACTCAAAAGAAGTAACTGGACGACCGCGTTTATTTTCAAATGCATTTAAAAATGAAATAAACGTTTCCAGCGACGTTTTATTTTGCTTCACCGATCACTAGTTCTACTGGCTTTAAACCATCGCGACTTGTATTCAGATTTATATTGTGATATTCGTTTTAGCAGGTCCTTATTATGCCGAATGTTTTGTTCGAGATTTTGGTTGTTCTGTTAGAAAGTCAAACTGCTCTGCCATGTTTAAATATCCAGAACTTCTAAGAATATTCACAAGCTTTTGTCTGGTAACAAATATTGTGTTAGAACTTGTTCATAAATCAGAAAAAATGAATATGTATAACTAAGGAAAAGAACAAGAAGACATTTATTTAAAGACATAGCCACACATTAAAAAACATATATACTATAAAAAAGGAGGCAGGCAGATAACTTTAACGATTCCTAAGTGCACAAATTCTACTCTTTAGGATTCAGTAAAAAAAAAAACTTCAAGACTGACCCCGGAACATAATGAATTCAATCGATCTTTGATAGTAAAGGAAAAAAAATTGCCTTTTCGCAGTGCCATATAAATTATAATGAAAAATTTCAACGGAAAGCACTATTTTAAAAAAAATATTTGCTTGAAGCTTGCTTCCTACCTGATGTTGAAGGTTCCATTGCAAAAAAATTGTTTGTGGAATAAAAAGCTGTGAAAAAAACATAGGGACGGCTACAGTCCGCTTGGGCGAACTATTGGATACCCTATTCCTATTCCTATCCCTCATAAGTCGGCGCGACAAAAGTCTAAATATGATAGAACTGTTAAGAACGCTCTACATATTTTGTTATATAAAATAACATTTAAAGGATTTTATCGAAAAAACAAAGCTTTGTAAAAAAAAACGCTCCCTAGCTCAAACTTTGTTTTCCAATAAAATTGTTTTATTTAATTGTGGACGTGTCAGTGGGCGGATTTTAAAAAAATTATCTCCCGATCAGTTTTAGGAGTCATCTATATATATAAAAGAAAGTGTCCGAAGCGATGTAATTCCATAACTCGAGATTGGCCGAACCGATTTTGATGATTTATAATTTGTTGGAAAGGTATTTTCTCAATATTGATGATTTTGATGATTTATAATTTGTTGGAAAGGTATTTTCTCAATATAGGCCGGCAAAATCCTCCTTCAAACCCTCCCCGTGGGTGCCAGCTGGTAATGGTCACTACAATTGTCTTGTGCGATGTCAAGACGGTGATCAGCTAAGGTCAGGGGGCATCACTGTGTTATTCCTTTACTCATCAATAGTTCAATACCCAGCCGATGCTTCTTTACCATAGGACAGAAGGTGCCTAATTTCAGTGGTCGTGCGAGCGTACATAGTACATAAATCCGTGCCGAAGAATGTAAGGCTGAGGGCCAAATCAGTCGATAGCGAGCTCCTTCAGACGCCCGGGCAAGGTCTGTCGTACCCCTGTTGCCTTATCCCGGTATATCGGCTCTGCCGGGATGGACTTTTATTTCCGACCTACTTGTGGGAACCAAATTCTTTAATTCAATAAAACATGCCAAACAAAGACGACATAGCAAACGAAAACCGACCTAACCGACCAAGACTTACCAGACAAGACGAACCTAGCCAACAAACACAGGACAAACGCGACGACCAACCCACAACCAGCGATTCGGACCTACTTACAACAACCCTCCCCATTTTCAAAAGTCTAAATATTGAAAGCGCTGAGGAGGGGTCCCAATCCTCATTCAACACCGCTAACATAGGATCTGAGACTGAGGACGAATTGCTGGACGACAAGGAATCTGAGGACAACACCTGAAACCACACGCAGTCTCCAAGGAGACAAGAAAGCGGAGCAACTACAGGGCCTCAAAACGATTCCTAAAAAAAATGACTGAGAAAGATCCAACCTCTATCAACGATAGAGACAGGGCCTTGATCAGGAAGCACAAGAGAGCAATAAAGAGCTATGAAAATCCGAGGGCTCACAAACCCAACGAACCGTCAGCTCCCGAACTGCAAAAAGGAAAAACAGAAGTGGTGACAGGCAAATCCAAAGGTGCCCCTAATAAGGCCCATAAGGAACAGTCCAAAACCATCAGACCTGTGGAATCAAAGAACAAGGCACAGGCTTCGAGCAGTGTCTCTACTGGCACTAAGGCCGGAACCTCTGGCACCTCTTCGAAGAGGCAACGGTCAGAGGAAGAGAAAAAAGAAAGCCGACCGAAAAGACCCAAGGCTTCAACAAGCCTAGACAGCACTCCGACGAGGCTAATAGCAGCAGTCATTGACGAGCAAGATTCCGATGGGAAGATCACAGCTGAACACTGGCTGCTTGCAGAAAACGTCATCCTCAAGGCTATGATGGTCAATATCCGAAATGGGGGACCAGACTACGAGTTTGACGGGGCAGAATGGCACAAGGGCGTGAAGATAGTGGGGTGTGGAGACGGGAATACTCTTGAGTTTCTCTCCAAAACCATCGCCAGCATTGGCGAACTGTGGGAGGGAACCAAACTCAAGGTCATACCAAGATCCGCACTTCCACTAAAACAGAAAGCCAAAGTCTGGATACCACCCCCTCTTCGATAAAGAAGAGGACGAAAACATCGTGGTACTCCTCGCAGGTCAGAATAAAAACATCCCAATCAAGGAGTGGGTTAAGTTATACTCCAGAAGAAGTGGTGACGGCAAAGAGCTCTGCTTTGCGATCAACCAATCTTCTGCAACAAGCATAAGAAAGACCCCAGGCACCAAACTGAAGTTCGGGCTAGGTGCCGTAAGGGCACGGCTGGAAGAAGATGACGAGCCAAAGGTTGTAAAAGCTGCTAGTGGTGCAAATTAATTTGCATCACTGTAAAGCAGCAACACACGACCTACTGCTGTTCATGTCTGAGGTAAGAGTGGACGTGGCATTAATTCAGGAACCCTGGATTTTTAAAAATAAAATCCAAGGACTGAAATCGCCATACTACCATCTATTCCACACCAAAGAAGAAGGTAAAGTACGTAGCTGTATTCTAGTCAAAAAAACCGTTAGTAATACATTTTTTCTTCACAGGTACAGCAATGGAGACACAGTGGCTGTAAATATTGAAGGTTCAGGAAGGAATCTCATCCTCGCTTCAATTTATATGGCACACGAGGAGGTAAACCCACCATCCGATACAGTCCGGGAACTAGTGGAACACGCTAGCACACGGAACACATCCTTGGTGGTAGGTTGCGATGCGAATGCTCACCACACACTGTGGGGTAGTTCAAGAATAAATGAAAGAGGTGAGTCGTTGTTTGAATACATTCTTTCCACAAATCTAGTTTTGTGTAACAGGGGAAACCAGCCCACCTTCCAAAACAGAAACAGGGCAGAAATTCTAGACATAACTCTCAAAAGCAACAATGACCATGTTAGGGTAGAAGACTGGAGAGTTTGTCGAGAGAACTCATTCTCAGACCATAGTAGAATACTCTTTACAGTCAATCTACATTATATGGTACAACAAATTTTTAGGAACCCTAGGAAAACAAATTGGGCAGACTATGCGAAAACGGTTAGTGAGTACACACAGCATCCGAAAGAGGACAAGTTTGTCGACACTCACTCAATCGACAACGCAGTCTACTATATTACCAAAAATATGCACAAAGCCTTTGTTAAACATTGTCCCATCTCTCGCAATCGCAAACCCAAAAAGGCAACTTGGTGGACCAGCGAGCTTCAAAAGCGGCGAACATTGGTAAGACAACTGTTTAACAAAGCAAGACAGAGTAAGGCAGATGAAGACTGGACTAAGTATAGGTCCGAACTTAATCTATACACTAAAGAAATAAGGAGAGCAAAACTCGATTCCTGGAACACGTTCTGCGAATCCATAGAGAGTACAAACGAGGCCGCCAGACTACGTAAAGTATTGTCCAAAGACCCCACGGTCCCAGGCTATATTAAACGTGCTGACGACTCTTGGACAGAGTCTAGCCAAGAAACTCTACACATATTAATGGATACCCACTTTCCGGAGTCTAGTGAAATCACTGGGTGTGAGATCAACTACACTCCTGTTCCGCCAGACACACAAACGGAAATAGTAATGGAAAGCATTATAACAGAGCACAAAATTGCTTGGGCAGTCAAATCATTCAAGCCCTACAAATCGGCGGGACCAGATAATGTCATACCAGCAATGATACAACAGGCTCTTAGTGTAATACTGCCATGGCTAAAAGTCATTTTCAAAAGCTGTATAAGACTCTGCTATATACCGCAAAGCTGGAAAGAAGTTAAAGTGATATTCATTCCCAAAGCAGGGAGACATATACACTGCACAGCAAAAGATTGTAGGCCGATAAGTCTCTCCTCTTTTCTCCTAAAGACACTGGAGAGAATAATCGACTTATACACAAGGGACCTTCTAAACGAAAACAACCTATGCAGCACTCAACACGCCTACCTCAAAGGCAAGTCCGTTGAAACAGCCCTGCACGAAGTTGTGTCAATAATAGAAAAAGGACTACACCACAAAGAATTCACCATGGCTGCATTTTTGGACATTGAGGGAGCCTTCAACAATGTTAAAACAGCGGCCATAAAATCAGCGCTCGAAGACTTGGGAGCGAATAAAGAAATAACGAACTGGGTTTACGAAATGCTCAACAGCAGAGTAATTAACTCAGAGATCGGTGAGAGTTACATAAGGAAAACAGTGACCAGGGGCACCCCACAGGGAGGCGTCTTATCTCCCCTCCTGTGGCTCATAGTGGTCAACAAAATCCTAATGACTCTAAAGGTCAAAAGAACGAAAATAGTAGCATACGCAGACGATATTGTAATTCTAATAAGTGGCAAGTATCTCCCCACTATTAGTGAACTCATGGAATCTGCCCTAAAAGAACTATCCTCGTGGGCAAGACCGAACGGCCTTGGAGTTAATCCAGTCAAAACCGAATGTGTTCTGTTCACTAGGAAAAGAAAAATCGAGAAATTCGATATGCCGAAGCTAAACGGAATTCGTCTGAAACTTTCCCCGGAGGCAAAGTATCTGGGCATCATCCTAGACTCTAAGCTTACTTGGAAACGTAACACAGAAGAAAGAGCAAAAAAAGCACTATGCGCCTTCTACGCATGCAAAAAGACCTTTGGCAAACGTTGGGGTATGCGCGCTTACATAACCCATTGGATGTACACAGCGATCATACGACCCATACTTACATACGGGTCAATTGTATGGTGGAAGGCAACAGAAAGGACTACCTATCTCCATAACCTCTCAAAGGTACAGAGATTAGCATGTATTGGTACAACGGGAGCAATGAGATCAACACCCCAAGCCGGGCTGGAAGTCATTTTAAACCTACCCCCGCTTGGTGAATATATTCGCAGCATGGCAGCCAAAGGAGCCCTCCGCCTCAAGGAGGCAAACATCTGGAGGCACAGCTCCTATGGACACGGCTCTATAATTCACAACTACTTGGGTCTATCCAGGAAAATGGACTACTTAATTCCCAAACGAAACTTTGAGAAAAACTACTCCACATACATACCCCAAAGAGAGAACTGGAACACGCACGTCAACGTGCAAGAAATCCACAACTATACGGACGGGTCGAAAATGGATGTGGGGACAGGAGCGGGAGTTTTTTGCGAGCCCCTAGACATAAAGGACTCGTACAGACTTCCCAATGAATGCAGCGTCTTTCAAGCTGAGATTGTCGCCATCGACAAGGCAGCAGAAACTATCTCCGCGAAGAATCTGGATCCTTCCACGATCACAATCTTCGTAGACAGTCAGGCGGCTATCAAAGCACTAGACAGCGAAACTATAAAGTCAAAAACAGTCAGAAACTGCCAAAAAACCCTCAACAAAATAGGCGAACGAGACAGGATCACTCTCTGCTGGGTCCCCGGTCATAGCGACATTGTTGGGAATGAAAATGCAGACGAGCTAGCAAGAATCGGGTCAGAACTTGACGCAATAGACGCCATTACGTCAATAGACATCCCAATTAGTGCAGCAAAAAGAAACATTGACCAAAAACTGAGGGAACAAATTAACACCACCTGGTCCCAAAGGCACGACTGTGTTATATCTCGCAGTCTATGGCCAAGAATTAACGAAAAAAGAACAAAAAGCATTCTGGAAATGAATAAGCTAGAAATACGTATCTTAACTGGCGTACTGACAGGCCACTGCACCATAGGTGTAATGGCAAGCAGGCTGGGCATCAGCTCACCAGACTACTGCAGGAGCTGTCAAGATATAGAAGAAACCGAGACCATCAAACACCTGCTCTGCGAGTGTCCAAAGCTCCAGACATTTCGACTTCGCTATCTGGGCAACAGATTTTTCGAAGACCTAGAGGACGTAGCGCAGGTACCACTGACGGACACTATCAGGTTTGTCAAGAACACAGGTTGGTTCCAATAGGCCAACCGGCAAGATTAACCTAAACTGAGTATGGTAAGTGTTTTATTGTAAATGTAGGTTTACCACATAAAACAATAAGGGATCACAATGGACCAATGGGCCCCCGTGCAAGCACAGCAGCCCTGCTGTGCACTTCCCTTCCAACCTAACCTAATCTATTTTCTCAATACGGGTTTAAAAAAAAAATCACAATTTCAAAATGTCTTATTTTGACCACGATTTTTCGATTTTTTTCATTTTTTTTTTTTTTCATTTTGTATTTATTTATTTTGGCAACAACCAAAAAGAGAATCAAATTTGAATGTAACATATCGTATCACAATTGAACTGTCAGATAGACACGCAACGTAACGCCATCTATTATCGATCAATGGATAAGCCAATTTTGTTTCATGTGTGGTGGCGCTCTCCAAGTTGACTGTGCCATTTGATTCAGTTGCGCAGTTTCTTCATTCGTTGCTGTTTCAGCGTCCATATTGCACTTTGCGAATTCGTGTTTTGTTCGATCGAATAACGTTTGCCGGCCATTGCGCATTACAGATTCGGGTTTCTTCATTGCGATTTTGTGAGTTTTTCTGAATTAAAATTGATATCAGAATATATAGAAGAATTGAAATGAGTGTATTCATATTGGACTATTTTCATTTCATTTGAACAGTGGCGATTGAGCGATTGAGGCATTTTGCGAATTTCTGCTGTGTTGCATTGTTGGTTGGCTATGGGGATTTGTCTGTAAGAAGTGGTACGTTTCTATTGGTGTTTCATTGTTTTCAAATTTTCTATTCGGGATTTCATTGTATTGCAGTTGTTCTTCATAATGCCAAAGATCTAATTTAGGCCGACGTTCAGCTGGTGCACGAGCAGTGTCGACTCATCGTGCGAATATGAGTCAAGAAGATATAGAGATTGCGTAACAACGAAGAAATGCAAACCACGTCCAAATTCGTGCGCAACAAACAGAAGAACAGCAGCAGGCGGTAATCGATTCGCGTAGATTGGCACAACAAACTCGTCGAGTAAATCGATGTGGAAATTTATCGATTCAAAGTAAACGAATAAATACTGAAAATAGACAACAAAGAAGAGGTGCTGGCGATGTCAATTTGCTTCCTTCGAGTAGCATTCCGATATGATTGTGCATTCGATTATCGATCTCTTCCTGCCGTTCCAATGGTTGTAGTATGTCCACATTGCAACGCATTGAAATTTCCAGGAGAAACACCTGGAGTGTGTTGCCTTAGCGGAAAAGTTAAATTGCCAACATTGCCATCGCCACCGGAACCATTGCGATCGTATCTAGAAGGCGTAACAAGAGAATCAATGCAATTTCTTGCAAATGTTCAGAACTATAATGGGTGCTTTCAAATGACTTCTTTCGCTGCATCAATGGGCGCGTTCAATTTACAAGTCAACTACCAGTGACTACTATTTTACCTTTTCTCATTGATCAAATAACTCACGTTACCATCGTTTGGCAAGTGATAGACATTTAATTAGTAATGAACTTGCAGTTGACTTGCAAATTGAACGCGCACGGTCGTTATTGCCGCTTCCTGATGGCGAATACAATTTCTTACAAATATATTTCATTGGGATCGAGAGCGATGAATTAAACCGTCGTAGTGCATTGTACAACAGAACGAAAGAAGACATCATCAGGGAATTGCAACGAATGCTTCATGACCATAATGAATTGATTGGATTATTTAAGAATGCGTTAGACAGAATGCTAACAGATGATCATCAAATCGTAATTAAAGCGGATAAAAGGCCTATGGTCACTTGTTAAGGAGAAGGAAGCACCGAAATCTGACAAACAGTGGCAACCCCTGCCAGTATAAAGTCTCCACACTGTCATTTGTCAAATTGTTCCTGACTTTTCTAAGAGAATAAAAACGTGGTTCTAGCCGAAAGGTTATGGACTGGAGTTAAAATCTTTCTTTTTTCTTTAAAAGTTTCTGATTCGCTTTCCGTGCAACACACTGCTTAAATTATAATGTGATAGAATAAATGGAGACTGAAACAACTTTTTCATTTACTGACAGATTTAGCTTATGTCCTGAAAATATTCAAAAGTCTTCCAACTTATGTAGAGGAATAGCGTTTGATAACTTTGATCGGTTTGTTAAAACATACAATTATAAAGACACCTTACATGACACAGTCGGCATAATATTCCAAAATGTTAGTTCCGCTGTTATCACGCGTGATGATTCGCCTTCTGATCCTTGCTGTTCATCAAACGTAAAAGCCGGTACCAAACGAAGAAGAACGTTCGACGCCATAATTCCAGAACTACGCTAAAAGACCAAAAATGTTTGAGTTATTGACATCTTCCATAACCAAAACATCGAAATTAGAGCCGATCTGATCTGGATGTATTCGCAAATCTTAAAAATACCTAACACTCCTATGTGGGTTGGATATAATAGCCTCATTTCAGCGAAGGAGAGTGATAGAAAACTTGTTTTGCTTATGCTATTACTAGAAGGAAGGTTTATTTTAAAACTTTATAAATAAATTAATTTTTTCATTACAATTTCCATAATTAAATATAAATACATATTTCAATAATTAACCTTTAAATTTGTTTATTTTAAAAGCTGGACTTTAAAATGAAATATTTTTAAAAATATGAATGCTTGGACTAAGATTGTTACACTGTTTGAAAGATCTATAAGAGGTCTGTTAGAATCAATTAATAAACTTGCATTCGTGTATAAACTTTGGAAGATATGACACATTTTCTCTTGCAGACCGTTGAAAAGGCCATTTACGCTCAATGCGCTTTAAGGTATTCCAGTAGGGTGTTGCGACTGGAATTTCGTCCTGGCATTTGAGTCCTAGATTCAGGAGAATGTAATAGATAACATACTAAAATTTGAGCGTTGACAAAATAACTTCAAAATCTACCATTCTGTAGCATCTTTCGGGCGCTCTGGCAGGGGTTTGCGACCGCTCAATCGTTCTGGCAATAACAGTACACAAAATGCCTTTCATTTGTGAACCATCATGCAATGATTCGAAGTTGACACCATAATTTTTTTTTTCAAGACACTTCTACAACTTTGAGGCCCTGTAATTCCCAAAGCGCCCGGCCCAGGTCTGCCAGAACTTGACATCTGTTATAAATCCGAACCAGACAATCCAAAAATAAGCCAAAGTCTTTTGACTAAATAATCACGAGAAAATGTCGCCAGCTCTTAGTCTATTAGAATAGGGTATAATAAATCAAGAAAAATCGATAAAAAGCTAAGCTCAAAGAACACAATTGTTATCACTTTGAACTAATGCCTGCAACTGGTGCATATTTTGTGACATTTATTAAGGATAACGGATTTTCTCATTTGATTCAAGTCAAGAGATGTTAAGTTGTCAATAATAAGCGAGCTACTCTAGCTTATTTTACCGGTTGTATCATAGCATGTTTTTCTAAACATCGCGTCCAACAGATTTTAGGCAAGTTAAGATTACCTACATAGATCATCATTACATTGTAGTTAGTCGTTCTGACAATTGCTTTGGCAGATATAACTGTCTGAATTGAGTACTGATTTTTAAAAAAAACACCCTTTACGTAGTCGCTCACGACCCAAATTACATGTAGCCAACTTTGTAATGAATCTGATTATTTTCCTCTGTTCAGCAACTAATTTTACTCAATTTTAGGTCGGCTGAATTTCAGTCCACCTTTATCCACTGCACATTTCGATTTTCATAACTGCCTCTCAGGTATTTTAATGTTTTTTGATAAAACTTTTGCCATGTACCAATTATCTATTATTACCATCCCCCCAGAGATTTCTTAGTTTTTCCTTTTGACTATGTTCAGAGAACAAAAAAGAAAAATTTAATTTAATTCTCATTGTAAGCAAGTTCAACATTGAATGCGACCTGTTTCATTTAGGATTAGCTGTCTGCAGGTATTGTCTCTGCCCAACAAAAGCCAGGCCTAATTCAAATATCCTTGCAGAAGAGGTGGGAAAAATAAAGCCCTTTATATTCTATGCTATAACCTGTCAGAGACTATGTGAATACGGAACCTAACTAATAACCTCCGGGCATTGCTGCCAACTCTCGGTATCAGTCGGCAAACAATTTGAGTTCACAAATAGGGGTTGGAGGCACCAGCTCCAGAAGAATTATTTTCGAGATATATGGGGTCAGAAAGAGCGCCGCCGCCACTATTGCATGTCCTTGTTTCAATTTCATTTTCCTAAGAAGTTTATCTTCTCAAAATGGAGGGACCAGAAAAAAAATATACTTTGTTTTTTTTTTTATATTCCATTCTTATTATTATTGCGACCGATGTTGGCGAAGAGCTTCAAGATACATTTTGCCTTTGCTGCCGTTGCCGTATGCCTGTCGCTCTCATTCTGTGTACAATGCGCAAGAAAAGCGTGCTTCATTTCCGTAACAAAGAAAAGCGCCACCACCAGCCACCGCATGCCAGAAACCAGAAGTACAATTGGATCACAGGACACAGCAAAGGATTTCGCAGTCTGATGTCTGCCACGCATGGTATAAGATGGGAAATTTATTTGACCCCTAACAATAGAGAGGGCACATTCGTATACTAACACTTGGCCTGGGTCTGGGGGTGGTTGTTGTTTGCGGGCGTTCATGTTCTTCTTACGCTACATGACGGTAATATCGTGGAGAATAAACGTATAACCGCGCCGTAAACGATGCCGATGCCGAAAAAGAAAATAGAGTATAAAACATGAGAAAATACAGCGGAGAATGAATGAAATAAAAATAAATAACAAAGAGCAAGGAGCTACCACAACCGAACATAATGGCATATGTGAGCGTAGTGGATGGCTATCAGAGGGATATGTGGGCCATGGAGTGAAAATCCTTTTAATATTTTCGCCAGTTTTTCTTTACTTGTCTCTTTTGTTTTGTGTTGTTTTGTGTGTGTTTTGTAGAATAGCATGGTATATCAGATAATAATTTTCGTTCATGCTTTCTTGCTTGGAAATTCTTTGAGATACGACGATTCTAACGCGATGACAAGGGGGATGACGACAGCGTCGCCGATGGCAATGTATACGGTTTTGTAACACAAAACGATGAAATGTCATAACGCAAGTACGGATACGTCAGAGTAATACAGTCAAACGTATATTATATCCCGTTTAGAATTTTCGTCGCTTCACATGACATAGGTTAGGTACTCGTTGTGGGGCTTCGCTTAATGGTTTGTTTTATGACACTTGCGGCTATTTATTTTTGTGAACTACCTACATATTCTTGACTCAAAAATGATTAAAGGAAAGATATGGAAAGAGTAAAAAGACTTCCACGCTGGGTGATGTTGAAATTTAGACAGCAGCGATTTTTTCAGGAAATTGGTTTGGTTGAATCATCGCCGAAAGGATCGTATCCATAGTTATCAATTACAATAAGAGAAATTTCACTACGCTGAACACAAAACAGTTAAAAAAAATGTTAAAAAAACCTTTCAAAGTATGTAAATAGTAAACTAAAAAAATGAATGGACATTTGCCAGTCATTCTAGTCCATATTTTTTTACATTTTTCATTTAACTAACGACTTTTTTTTTACTCATTGGCTGTATAGATCTAAAAGACATCCCAACAGCAAAAACTTGTTAACAAAATTAAATAAAAACTATTGTGTGCCATTAACGCGCTAACCGAGAAACGGATGTCATTAATTTCCAACCAACTGGATGTACTCCACGGATTTCAGCCACCACACCAAAGTGCACGTCAATGATGATGAGTGCATTCACCAAGAAATCGTGACAGAATGTGCACATGTACAATCTCTGCATCGAAAAACTAGTTCAGTAAGGGTAGATTATCGAGCCAAGAGAAGGGAGGAGAAGATGATCCTGCGTAGAAGGAAGAGGGCACACGCAGTCTCCTAGCTCTAGGAGAACGAAGAGTCGCGTGATCGAAACAACGTCCGAATGTTTTGTAAAAAGCAACTGACTGCTGGCTTTAATGCAGGAACGCGAGCTCTTCGAAACAGAGGATAAAACCCAGTCACCGAAGCACAGGGAACAGAATATGTGTTCAAGCAGCATTTCCAGCAGCTGTTAAATAGCCATGACTTAGAGAGAGTGACAGGGCAAAAAGAGAACCCAAGTCCAATACTAAAGAGGTTAGCATACCTGTAAAAAATCTAAAGAACCACAAGGCTGCCGGCTCTGATGGTTTACCAGCTAAGCTTTTTAAATACGGAGGTGATGTTTTGGTTGGACGCATGCACCAGTTCATCAACGAAGTTATGAGTTGAAGAAAGCGTGCATGATGACTGGACTATCAGATCCATATGCCCCATTTACAAGAAAGGTGATCCTATGTCTTGCAAGAACCATCGAGGTATATCCTTTCTAAATGTCGCATAAAAGATAATATCCAATGTACTGTGTGAACGTCTGAGGTCGTTCCGCAACACACTAATCGGTAGATCGGCTATAGACCAAATCTTCATACTTGGAAAAGACCATTGAATTTCAAGTCGGGACCCACCATCTTTTCATCGATTTCAAGGCCGCATATGATGGCATTCATCGCAATGGCCGAATGCGGCATCCCGGCGAAACTGATCCAGTTATGTCACGTGAAGCTGGAAAACACGTGGTGGAATGTGCATCCAACAACTGGGACACGCGGACGATATCGACATCATCGGCCAATATCAGCGTGCTGTGTTAGCGGCTTTCATGGCGATTGAAGAACAGGCTAACCTGGTTGGCCTTCAACGAGGGCAAAACGAAGTACTTGCTTTCAACAAACAAGCAAACATCTGTTCACCGAATAGAACAAAACTTTACTGTTGATAGCAAAAACTTCGAGGTAAAAACGAAATTCGCCTACCTCGGAGTAAACATCAACTCCACAAATGACACCTTAGTGGAGATCCGACGAAGACTTACCCTAGGAAACCGTTTCAAAACTCCTAACTCGGAAGACCAAGTGTAAGCTCTACAAAATACTGATTCTGTCAGTTCTGCTTTATGTTGCCGCGTGCTGAACGATAAGCAGGAAAGGAAAGCTAATTTTGGGTTCTTTCGAAAGAAAAATACTTTAAAATACTTTAAATATTTGTTTTGCTGTGTGCAAGAATGGCGAATGGAGGAGAGGATAAGACCGCGAACTCTACTAGCTGAACAAGGGCCCTATTTCATAAACATTGACAAGTGACAATTCTACAAATTTGTCGCTTTTATCTGTGGCCTATTTCACCAACTTACAAA
The DNA here is from genome assembly GCA_949715645.1 of Portevinia maculata. Taxonomy (NCBI): domain Eukaryota; kingdom Metazoa; phylum Arthropoda; class Insecta; order Diptera; family Syrphidae; genus Portevinia; species Portevinia maculata. The sequence goes on along the minus strand of OX454526.1, from coordinate 242,859,074 downwards.
TTTGTATTTACAAGCATTTTTTAACAAAATTTGTGATTTTGTTGATTTATGTCGTTTCACCAAACTGTGGGTATTACAAATTTGTACCTAGTTGTATTCTACAAAGGGAAATTTGTGGGAATATTTCCCTTTTCGTTTCACCAAAAGTTATTTATAGTTGTAATTTACAAGTTACAAATTTGTGAAAAGTTGACTTATTTGTGAGTTTGCGTTTCACCAAAGAAAATTATTTTCAAAATTTGTGTAGTATGTGAGAATATTTTACAACTGAAAGTTGACGTGTAATTCCTCCTACAAGTTTTGTTTCATATTGAAAGTAATCGAAAAAATGTCTTTGCAACGAAGGCATAGTAGTAGCGATATTAGCGAAAGTGACGATCATGTTTAAATTTTAAGAAAAAAATGTAATTTCAGAGTTATTTAATTTTAATGAAAAATTTCGACTGACTCGATGCAGGTCAGAGAAAATAATTGCAAATTATAAATTTCGAATTGAAGCCTCATTTTCTTCAATCGAAGAATATACGCTTGGTCAATTAGAATTTTGTTGTTGCGCTTCGGCTTTTTTGAGGATACTTGAGGTCTGATTGAATTAAAAAATACGTACATATATTTTTAAAAAAAATTGTGAGAAACAAGCATTTGCATTTACGAGTACCTTATTTCGTCTTCAATATTCCCCACGTTTGCGGACTGGGGTTTCAGTACCTCTTCAGTAGTTACTTACTGAAGAGGACTCATCAACTATGCCTTGAACTGTTGGCGATTCTTTACTGATAATATCAAAAATGATATTATCGAGATCGGTTAAAATGCGACTAGTAGACTAGTTCAAAGAAGACTGGTTCTGAAGGTGGTTCAGAACCAGTCTTCTTTGAATTATCAAGTTTAAGCTAAAATATAAAAAAAAAATTATGTACCTATATATTATGTACTTACCAGAGTAGCCCGTTTTTAATTTTGCCACGCAATATCTCGAAAATATTTCCAATCCTTTCCATTTTGAATTAAGAGGATAATGAAATTAAAATATCTTTCCACGCGTTTACTTCACCCAAATAAAACCTCCTTCTTTTCTCTAATCAAGGAGACAAAAAAAATCTTATTTTGCTCATTCATTTTAATTCCGGGATTGCACGACGATATTCCACAAATTTGTGAGAAAACACTTGTGGATTACACATTGCACAAAAACCCGGTGCAACAGGAATTTTTACACTTGTAATCAACATGTTTATTCTTACAATTTTTTTTTCTAATCACAAATTTGTGGGTTCATATATTTGTATTCGGTGAAACAGAAAACCAGATTACAAATTTGTAATTGTGATTCACAAGTACAAATATGTGGTTGTAATTTGTAGTTTGGTGAAATAGGCCCCTGGTTTAGCAGCTTATAATTAAAGACAAAAGGCATTGCAGATTTGGAAAAAATAATTGCGGCGCACTTATTTATATGTGCAAAAATTTTGAGCAGCACCTTACATTCAAATTATTGATATCTCGAACTTGGTTGCCTTAAATAATTGTACGTCCTCTTTTTTAGATAGTGGGTGTATTAGTGGAATAAACTTGATAAGAGTCTAGGAGCCCGTAGATGTTATAAACATTGAGTTAAAATTATAATACCCTTAGAATATGGCATGAAAAAAAAGCTGCTCATCATTTAGTGATTTCAAGCATCATAATACAATACCTAATATAATTTAAACAGAAGCGTTTCATCTTCCCAATCATACTGAACTTTTCAGACTGCACAATCCAATACAATTCATTTAAGTATGTATCATCTAAAGACAATATTATTTAACATCCAAAGGATAATAGTATATTACATCAATTTGACTTAACTTTTTTTTTGCTTACCCCTCCAAACCGCTCCACACATCAAATGCAACACGAACTTCTGAGTTTGTTTGTTCTGAACTGAAAATCCCAACCTCCTGCCGCCAGTAAAAGTGTGTTTAAAGAAAACAAGCCAAGGATAAGTTGAAAAATAATGTTTTTCTTAACAGAAGCCGGCAAAATTTAAATAAAGTGCGATTTTCTTGCACAAAACCGAACCCAACCACAATTTAGTGTTCCCATCGTAGTCGATTTTATCTTATGTCGTTGCGAAACGACAAGAAAGCAAATATTTCATCGAAAGGAGCTGTGCGCTACTTCTCGTCTGCTCGAATATAATGTCGCATGTCATTCATTCATGTTGGATGTGAGACAACCTGCAGAACAAAACACAAAGATTAAGAAGCGGTGGCATATTGTGCTGATTGTCCTTGCTTGTAGCTGCAATTTTGTTACTGGATTCTTCCAACTCTGGAAGGTAGCTACCTCTAGCTCCTATCAACCTAACAATTGCAAATAAGAATAAAATGAGAAAGTTGTTTTCCATTCAATTGCCTTCGTGTTGCGTTAGGGCAAACACGCTTGTTGTGCCGTTCAATTTACAAGATCATTACTGTTCTGGATAGCCTTCTTATGTGCTTAACAAGAAATTCCTTACAAATATATAGGGGAAGGCTGCGACCGGTAAGACACTTTTCTTTAAAAGCGGCATATCTTTCAACTGATTTAATAATAACTAAACGTATATTTTGCTTTACTTTTGTAAAATAAACGTAAGTGTTTGAACTCACTACACCACGACCATGAGCCGAATCATAGATAAAGTCAAACTGTCTCACTGTTCGCTTCTGGTGCGAAGAGTGAAACTTTATTTTTTATTTTTATTTATTTTTTATAAAAAAAAATAAAATCCAAATCCCGGAGCACTCAGACTGGTGTCGGCAACGGTCCACACCAGGCAGAAATCTTCTTTTTTGTAGAGGTTAGAGAAAACAAAGTGGCATTCGATTCTTTCCATTAATGGGTGGCGTATGTTCTTGTTCCCCATGGGGATTGAACCCGCACCGCACGGGTTACTAGCTAATCGTATGACTGCAAAATAAATTTGATGGTATTCTTGTTTCAAGTTAGTTGCACGTCATATTCGTCACACTTTTAATTTTGTAATGTGATGGCATATATCTTTTTCTTAAACTTACTTAAATTAGGCGCATTCATAGACTTCCTTTCCTTTTGAAGCATTACGGTTATTGACTTTGTGATTGTGATCTTGTGCACTGTTTTTGGTTGTCATAATGGCTTTCGATCTAAATGTCTATTTGAAGCTAATAAAATTAAAAAATTTCATGAAGCACGAAGAAAGTATAAAGATTTGTTTCAATAATTGGAGTATGCCGTTCTTCAACATATGTGTGTCAGGTAATATATCAAACTTCTTTGAAATTACTTTACCCGTTTTTGAGATATTGTTGGCTTCGGAAAGTACCGTTAATCGAGTCTTTTGGAAAAAAAATGAGAAAACCATCTTCTGACACTCAACCCAAGTATACAAGACATCAAAATTGATCGAAATCATTGAATACCGTTTTTGAGAAAAGTGAAATCCTAGAAAATTCAAAAAGTTGTTACCTATATGAACAAAAAAGTTACATATAAAAAAATATTTCATAATTTTTTTTATGCAAATTCGTTCCAAATAGTAGTATCAGTCGATGTGTAAATTTACTTAGAAATGATTTGACCATTTTTGTGAAGTACCGTTATTCAACTATTTTCGCAAAATATGACTACGCCATTTTGATACGTTCACCTCAATTATTTTCTAGTATTTCAAAATCGTTGCAGCCATTTAAAAAAAAAAAACGGGGTTGGAAAAACTATTTGTATGGTGGGTAGGGTACCGTTATGATAGAATAAATAAAGTTTCAGCAAGTTGTAAGTCTAGAAACCCCAAATACGAAGTTTGAAGAAAATCCGTCCACCGGTTGTGGTTGGAGCCTCGGTGACAGGAGGACCGACGGCGACGGCCGGAAATTAGGGACAGACTTTTTTGGGCTTCTCTATAGTCGTAACATCATAACTCATGCTCAGTCAAAATTTCAGTACGGTTGCAATAAATTTAACGTTTGTACACTAAAGTATACGAGAAGGTTAAAAATGTCTGAGAAATTCTGGAACATTTCAAAAACAGTGGTCTGCTTTCTTGCAGCACTCCAGAAAATCGAGTTCCTCGACAGTCTCCGACAGTCTGTTTGTTTGTTACAGAGTTAACAGTTGAATCGTACTTGCGTCTTCAGAATTTGTCAGACAAATTTCTCAATTAAAATTCAGGAATCCTGCTGCAACCGAAAAAGTAGGTGACTTGGATCATTTTGCTCCATACCTTAATGAACGAGTCGAGAATCCGCTGAGAGGTGAGTAGGGTTGGCATTGTTGCTTTTCTGCTCCACGGGACAATGTTAATGTTAAATGTGCTGGTAGGCTCACCTTAATGTCAAGTTTGCTTTGAAGTGATTTTAACCTTTGGTGTCTCTCAAGGCAGCGTAGTAGGGCCACTGTTGTCCAATATAGTTACATCAAAGACATTCCTTTTCCAACATAGACCAAATTGATGATGACCACTTTTGATGATGACACCATATTGCTAAACTGTCATAAGTGTTTACAAACAGTGACTGCAGGTAGAAGAAATTGTAGACGACACCCCCAAACGATTTGATGACTGACGCATTAAGGTGAACGAAGATAAAACGGACCAGATTAATTTCGAAATTTAAACCTCGCCGATTAAAAATTAACAAAAACACATAGGGACGGGCTACAGTCCGCTTGGGCGAACTGTTGGATACCCTATTCTTATTCCTATCCCTCACACAGACTCTGTTAGTACTGTGGTTCTGGAATCCCAACTCAGTATAACTAACATAGATGACAATCATCCACCCTTGGATGTATTGATTGAACTGGGCGCACATCTGTACGAAAACAGTAATTCGTATGACCGTTCGCAATCTTTTGACTTTCGGAAAGCAAATTTTCAAAGGCTTTCTGATGAAATTAACAGCTTTAATTTTAACCTTACTGCCTTATCTAATATTGAAGATGCAGTAGGTTCTTTTTATTCTTTGATGGATAACTGCATGAAAAAAGTGATTCCTGTGAAATCCTCTAGGAATCTGAAAACGTCCCATCCCTGGTACACTAAAGAGAGCTAAAATCGATACGAAACAGACGTAATAGGGCTTGGAAGAACTATTTAAAAAGTCTCTGCCATTCAGATCTTGAACTCTATTTCACATTATTCAATGAATTCAAATCTTTATCCTGCAACTTATATATTGACTATATAAGTAAAATGGAATGCTCTTTAAAATCGAACCCCAAACTTTTTTGGGGTTTTGTCAATTCTAAGAAAAAAACCGATGGTTATCCATCGAAGCTTACTTACAATAGTTCTACAACTGCTGATTCAGTAGATGCAAGCAATATGTTTGCAGATCATTTCAGTAAATCATTTAGGGGGACCCCTCTTCACATTGATGATCAATATTTTAGTTATCTAACTAGCTGTTCCCAAATAAGTTTTAGTAGTAGCTCATTCGATTTGGAAACAATTTTAAAATGTATTTCTTCTCTCAAGAATGATTATTCATCAGGTCCTGATGGCATTGCACCGATCGTTCTTAAAAAATGTAGTCATGCAATTGCTCCATATCTTAAGTATCTGTTTGAATTGTCCATCAGTACTGGTAAATTCCCTAATCTATGGAAAAGTGCTTTTATCACACCTGTATTTAAAAAAGGCGAACGTGGTGATATCACTAATTATAGGCCTATTTCAAAGCTTTCGTGTATCCCTAAGCTTTTTGAACAAATTGTTTGCGAAAAGTTAATATTTCTTTGTCGCAATTTAATTTGTAATGAACAGCATGGATTTGTAAGAAACAGATCCACTGTCACTAATCTGTTAAGTTTCTTGCATGATTGTTCTAATACCTTAGAGAATAAGGACGAAATGGATTGCATATACACTGACTTCTCTAAAGCTTTCGACCAGCTGTCCCATGAAATAATCGAGTTTAAGCTCAGGGCTTTTGGCTTCCCACCAAGTTTCATAAAATGGGTTAATTCATACCTTAGATCAAGGGTTTATCAAGTGAAATTTAGAGGATCGCTATCCGTATCTTTCACAGCGCAGTCTGGAGTTCCCCAAGGAAGTCACCTCGGACCAATATTATTTATACTTGCCATTAATGATGTTAAGGCATGTATAAATCACAGTAATATCCTGATCTACGCTGATGATATGAAAATATATAAATCTATCACTAGTCAACAAGACAGAATGTTTCTTCAATCTGGCATTAATAGCTTCGCCAATTGGTGTGATAAAAACGGTTTATCCCTGAACCCAACTAAATGTCAACATATGACATTCTCTAGAAAGAATATCCCTTCCACCTTTCAATACTCTCTGTCTCAACATATTCTTTGTAGTGTTGATAATTTTAAGGATCTTGGGGTTTATTTCGACCCCAAACTGGATTTTGCTAAGCATATTAATTCTATTATTAATAAATCTAATTCTATGTTGGGCTTCGTAAAACGGTGGGCCAAAGAATTTAATGACCCTTATGTTTCTATGTCATTGTACAATTGTTTTGTCCGTCCGATTCTAGAGTATGCCTCTCAAGTTTGGACACCGTTCTACAACATTCATTCAAATCGAATAGAGGCCATTCAACGTAAATTTATTCGATTTGCACTTAGAGGACTTCCATGGGATGATCCATTTCACCTTCCTCCCTACAGTCAACGTATCAAGCTTCTTCAAATGTTACCCCTTTCTCAACGAAGGCTTAATAGCGATATCATTTTTTTACAGCAGCTTATATCCGGTCAAATAGATGCACCTGACTTGCTGTCGTCTATTGGCTTTAATTTTCGTGGTGGTGCCCATAATTTACGCAGTGTTGAATTATTGTTCAGCCCCCATCATAGAACGAATTATGGAAGGCATGAGCCTATTAGTCGCATGAGTAGAATCTATAATCTAAATGATCATGTGATTGACTTGCATGTTAGTAAAATTAAGCTAAAAAATATTTTGCGTAATAATGCTTTAATGTCTTAATTGTTTGCATTATTTTGTGTCTGTGTTAGTACTCGTATTTTATAGGTACATAATTATTGTATTTATACCCTATTCTAGGGGTATATTAATTTTGACGCATAGTTTGTAACATACCTTAATATTGCCCGTAGACCCCTAAAAGTTACTATATTTATGATCAGCATCGATAGTAATTTCGATCTAGCCATGTCCGTCCGTCCGTCCGTCCGTCCGTCCGTCCGTCCGTCCGTCCGTCCGTCCGTCCGTCCGTCGGCAAAAATTAGGCCTTTAAACTGGACCTAGAGAGCTGAAATTTTAACCATATACTCTCTAGGGTCCCGAAATAATCAAGTTTAAGAATTTTTGAAATCCGCCCACAGACACGCCCACAAACTCAAAAAAACAAAATTTTGGAAAAAATCCAATTTTGAGCTAGAGAGCTGAAATTTTTAATATATGATCTATGGCCCATAAAACTGATTGGCACATAAAATTTTCAAAATCCGCCCACTGACACGCCCACAATTAAATAAAACAAATTTTGGGAAAAATTGAATTTTGAGCTAGAAAGCTGAAATTTTTTATATATGATCTTTGGCCCATAAAACTGCTTGGGACATAAAATTTTCAAAATCCGCCCACTGACACGCCCACAATTAAATAAAATATTTTTTTTTAAAAACCAAAATTTGAGCTAGGGAGCTGAAATTTTTAATATATACTCTCTAGGGGCCCTTTATGCTCATGTGTAAATATTTTCAAAATCCGCCTACTGACACGCCCACAATTATTTTTTTTTTATTTTTGAAAGTCCAAAGTTTGAGCTAGGGAGCTGAAATTTATAGTATATACTCTCTAGGTGCCCTTTATGCTCATACTTAATTTTTTTTTAAATCCGCCTACTGACACGCCCACAATTAAATAAAACAATTTTATTGAAAAACCAAAGTTTGAGCTAGGGAGCGTTTTTATTTACAAAAGCTTAGTTTTTTCGATAAAATCCTTTAAATTTTTGTCACGCCCACTTATGAGATATAGGAATAAGAATAGGGTATCCAACAGTTCGCCCAAGCGGACTGTAGCCCGCCCCTATGTTTTTAATTGTTTTGTCCTTACTAACACCTGCACTAAATGATGAGCCAGTGAGAGCACTTTTAGTGCCGGCAATTTCTGCTCGTGATAGTTGCTTGCTTTAAGCACTCCACGACACTGAGCTGATAGTGTAAAAAAAAAAAAAAAAAAAAAAAAAAAAAGTGGGCGTGACAAAAGTCTAAGTATGGTTGAATTGTTAAGAACGCTCTACATATTTTTTTATATAACATTTAAAGGATTTTATCGAAAAAAACGCTCCCTAGCCCAAACTTGGGTGTTTCAATAAAATTGTTTTATTTAATTGTGGGCGTGTTAGTAGGCGCATTTTGAAAATATTTACACATGAGCTAAGGGCCCCTAGAGAGTATATATTATAAATTTCATTTAAATTGTTTTATTTATTTGTGGGCGTGTCAGTGGGCGGATTTTAAAAATTTTACATCCCGAGCAGTTTTAGGAGTCATAGATCATAGGTCAAAATTCGATTTTTTCCAAAAATTTTGTTTTTTTGAGTTTGTGGGCGTGTCTGTGGGCGGATTTCAAAAATTCGTAAACTTGATTATTTCGGCACCCTAGAGAGTATATGGTTAAAATTTCAGCTCTCTAGGCCCAGTTTAAAGGCCTAATTTTTGCCGACGGACGGACGGACGGATGGGCGGACATGGCTCGATCGACATTACTATCGATGCTGATCATAAATATAGTAACTTTTAGGGGTCTACGGGCAATATTAAGGTATGTTACAAACTATGCGTCAAAATTAATATACCCTTAGAATAGGGTATAATAAGTCTGTATCGACACCGTAGCCAAATACCTAGCAATATAATTACGACAGGGAGCTAAATTGGAAGGACGAAAAGTAAAGCGGAACCAAGTGAAGAACAAATTCAGAGAACTAAAGGGTCTTTCATTAGCGACTTGACAACTTCAAACTTTCAGTGTGAACGCATCCTTAAACCGATTACCGAACTTTCAATGTCAAAATATTCTGAATCAACGGATTCAATCCGAATTGAATTCCATGTAGACGCAGATTGAAGAATTGAAGGATTCACTCAATCCGATCAAAAAATTTTACGTGATTGGATTGAAAATCAGCAAGTAAACTCGAATCGAAAGATCGAGATACACATGTGAGACAGTGTGTGTCCGCCCTCTTTGTTTTCCTTTGTTGTGTTCAATTGATTGCGGGTTTTGTCGGCGGTTGAAGTTGAAGCGGAGTGTAACTGTATAAAAAGAATATTGGATTGTGAACTATACAACATAATATTAGACATTTTTTACCGAAATTGTCACTTCACTACCGAGACTCAATTGCCTGTCACAATTGTCAATTACATAATGACAAAATTGTAATTGGTACTTTTTTATCTGTTCCATAAAAAAATTGTCACTACAAATTTGTCGGGAAGTTTGTGACAATTTTCAAAAAATCCCTGACAATTCATTGTCATGACAATTTTTTTATGATCCGAAATCTTGACAATTGTCGCAAATTCTCCGACAATCCTACAAAATTGTCAATTTTGTTATGGGACAGAATTTAGACAATTGTCAAGTTGTCATTTACAAATTGTCACCTGTCACCTGTCAATGTTTATGAAATAGGGCCCAGGATGCGACGAAATACGTCGACATTGGCTAGGCCACATCGAGCGAATGAACAATAATGCTCGAGCGAAGAGGATCTCCGACTCGCAGCCTTAAGAACAAAGCCCTCTGGCATCCGCGCTCAGACATCCGCCATAACTGGAGGCAGCGTGCCTGGGATCGTCGAGGGCGGACTACAGTGTTTCAGGTAGAGACTCACTCCGGATCGGGAGCCGGTAAGTAAGTTAAAAAGCTCTTGGCTCGCAGCATAAGTCGAGTCTCTGCTGGGTCGGAGGACACAGGGTTAAATCCAAAAAAGAGCGAGCTGATGAACTTGGCAAGGAAAGGGGTTGCGATGGACCAAGAATTGGCACTTCAGTCGGTCAAACTACCACTAAATAATCTGAGAGAAAGATTGGAATACAAGATCCGAATGAAAGCCAACAACAGGTGGAAATCACTAACCACTTGTGACATATCACCCAAACTGTGGCCAAAATATGATAAGAGCCGGACCTACAAACATTCACGTTACGACAGAACATCGCTGTCTAAGTTGAAAGTCTTACCGGTCACAGCTTGCTAACGAACCACACAATGAAACACATCGCTTTCTCTGTCAATGACCAATTCTTTGCCACCTAAGGAACAGAACACTTGAATACTTCTTCTAAGACATTCAAGAACTGTCTGATTACTCACTTTCGAAACTTTACAGGTTTAAAAGGACATCCAAATGGTTTGACAACCTGGAGTAGGGAAAGGAAACCAAGAACAAATTGCCAAGGCAAGAACAACGAGGCCATATTACATATTTAGTTTATTCAGCAATTTATTTTTTTCGGTAAATTAACAACAATAAATCAATATTTAACAAAAAAAAAACATTATACAAAATTGTAAAAATTCCAATAGTAAATAAGGTGCCGTGGAATAACACCGAATTATGAAAGAGAAATAACGCCGAATCACCATGTTCGGCCTTATTTCACTTTGCCAAAGTGAAACAAATTCGAATCGGCCTTGTTTCGCTTTTAGTTTATTTACCCAATCATATAAAGATTCCTAACCGTTTTCAGATTTGCTCCCCTGAAAACCTCGCCCCTACTCCAAATAAAACAGTGACCCCAAGCAGGAGGGTGCAGGGGGGCAGCATGGCCCCCCATAGGCATTGCACTGTTTATGGGATGAGTAGCGAAATCTCAAGTAGAATGAAGTCGATCTCCGAAATCTTATTCCATATTATTACTCTTTTGTTCTACTACATAATTGGAAAATAAAGTCGAGAATAGAAAATGGTGAATTTCGACATTACTTCTGATTGCTTATGGAAATAAAGTCGATCGACATTATTTCCATCTACTTTATTTCACGGCACTGGTAAAAAAATCCATCGATTTCGATTTGAATATTTCCTTTGTTTGTAATGATTTCATTTACATACTTTCATTTTAATTGTTTTTATTTGCACTAGCGTTGTGATAACACACGATCCCAAACAACACTAATTTGAGGTACCTTTTTTACAGTTGCATGGGCAACTTGCTAGTGAATCGTTGATGTTAAAAAGAGTAGTAAATAATCTCGAATGAATATATTATTTTTTGAGACAATGGTTACAATTTGCGCGCGGATTGTAACCATTGTCTCAAAAATTAATATACAAGGTGGCGCAAAAATAACCTTCCGATGTTTTTTGGGTGTAATTTAAAAATAAAATCAAATAAATAGTCACCAATATTCCGCGTTCTGGAGCAGTGTAGCGTAACATTGTTTATTAACGTGTATTTCGCATGTGTTTACTACACAAATGTCAAAACAGAACTGACATTAGGGGCCCAATCGCAAAATTTATAGCATTTTCTGATAGGAGGATTACTTTTGCGCCACCTTGTATTCATTCGAGATTTTTGCATTTGAGATTTTTTTTTTAAATTTTTGTATTTCGAGATTATGCTTTGGAGATTTTTGTTTTCTGAATTTTTGCTTTCGAGATTTCATGTTAAATCTGGATCTTGGCCTACACCCTTACAAGATCAACCGTATCGATTGCAATGTGCGGCCGAGTCATTGAACATACGGTTCAGCGAATCGACCGCTGCCTACGTTCCCGTGGTGGACATATGAACGATGTCGAACTTCATTCATAAATATTTTTATAGTGATTCAAGCCAATACATTTTTTTTGAGATATCTCAAGTACTTTGCATTTTATTTAAAAATTAAGTTGTCAAGTCCCTAATGAAAGACCCTTTATGTAAGAACGGCAGACAGTCGCCAATAATTTACCGTAACACTGAAGCACAAAGAAGACGGAAATGTTTTTTTACCTGAAAAAAATACTCAAATATTTTTGCTATTTTTTTCTGGAAACTATAGTTATAAAAAGTGCCGTGAAATAAGAGCGACTGCCGACTGTTTGCCTTATTTCGCTGTTGAAAAGTGTAGCAAAGCCTCTTTTATACTTTTATATTTCTCCGGAAACTAGCTTTTTTACTGCTACGAAAACTGTTGGCGGGCCCTGCCCTTCCAAGAAATGCACTTGCTAACTTAATTTTAACCTTCCTTAAAAACTAAGACAATGTTAACGAGGGTAATGCACCGTCCTAGGAGGGCGTGCTTCCACTTCCTCCTCGATAATTCGGTGAATTCGCACTCCGTATCAAGTAAGTCGTAGTCCTACGGATATGAAGAATCACATATTGAACTTTCTATTACATTGCAATATGCCTACATCAAATCATTTTTTATTCAAACTCGAAATCATTCCATCATCAAAATCAAAATCATTCCATTCATACAATCGCTTCTTAAAAACATTCTAATGCATTGTCTACCATATAGGTTGTTAAGAATACAAACCACTGTCACAATTTTGCAATGTCCTATTCCCGGCAACCAGGACATTCGCTAGGCAATTGAATTCAAGAATTCGTTTCTCAATGGCTTTTTCCAATTTGTATCTTAATTGAATCCAATTGATCAAAAGTGGGAAAGACCCCTTCACTTGTGCACCTAGAAGCTGATGTCAATGTGTGGCATGTGCACGGTAAATGTCTGCGTTGCCTTAAGCTATTGATATTACTGATGCTGAGCCATGTGCTCCGTATATATGGAAATTATTTTAAAATCGATTTGATGCAATTGTCGAAACGAACCTCTAACTACGCGTACGATTAATTGAAAGCATTTAGTCCAACACATCCGAGGACGGGTATGTTGTTAGAAAAATAATGATTATGCTTTCTTTTTTATTCCTCTATCTATGTCAGAGGCTTTTAATATATACATAACTGCATTCATATGGTAAAGATGAACTCAGATTACACTCAACCTGGCGAGCCTGCATCCCCACCCACCTGTAGGGACACACATATTATGTATGCAACAAATTGAGAGACTAATTGGAGGTCTTCTGCCCTGGATTCTATGTCACAGAGTCGAAGCTCGAGCCAGTGCACTTTGAAATAGTTGCCAAAAATGGAATTTGAATTATGCGCCCATGGAATATATCACACTTGGGAAACACACTTCTTACTTTTGCCGGAGGGGCCCTATAGTGTGTGCGTTGGTGCTTAATACACGTTTCTACATAAGTAACGTATGGAAAATGTTTGATGTAAACAGTTTTATCGTTTAACTTTGATCAGTGACGTTTGACGGAGCTAATGCTTCGAGTTGATATATGGAAAATTTGAAGAACAAAATTCCATTGATTTAATTTAAACGTTCAAACGAAAATTCCTCTACATCATTGGAAACGTGTTCTTTGTGTTTTGGCGTGTTTCTTGAACTCATTCGTAGTTCGAGTTAAGTTTGAATAATTTTTCGAGTGTGAATTAATTGCTTGAGTATCTATAGAGAGGGTGAAGCAGTATGCTTGACATACTATGTGTTGAAAGGGTGAGCATCTGAAAGGGAGTGTTTTTATCTTGTTAGGCAAAATGCAAATTTGGGATCTATATTACGAGTATGTAGGGATGCGGATCTCCATATAAGAGAGGATGAACCAGCATAGTTGATGGTACCTTTGCTGAGGCTTCCCATCCTATTTGTTTATATTTGGCACAATTTCTATGTTGTTTCGATTTGTTTTGTAGGACAAGATACATGATGTTCATAAATATTAATGTAATTTACACAATCATTTAAATTGCTTGGAAATTTGCCTCATGCGGATTGAAGGATGTAAATTGCTTAACTGTGTCATTTATTGTACTGATATAATGAATTGCTTTTTGTTTGTGTATGGAAAGAAGACGGCGAGAGTGATGGTGTATATTTATTATGAATGTGTTGGAAACCCTGCCGAAGCAATGAGTTTCTTACGTTCAAGAATTGTGACCGAGTTCAAGATGTGTACTTGCGCTCAACAATTATTGTCAATTAGAAGAATCCTTACATAGTAGGTAATATGGTTAGTTCTTGAACGCCATAATGTTCATTTTCATACTCGGGTACCAGCAACATGAGCAGTGGGACTAAAAGCGAATGAAGTGCATCCTCGTGAGTATTTTCAATGACATTGGGCTTAATTGAATTATATGGCTTCTTTCAACTGTGACATTTGGGACACAAACCGAAGTAGACAAAGCAGTACATAAGCAATTATAAACATCAAGAATGTAGAATAACTTCTGTTGCAAGCCTTGTATTGACGTTTATACATTCGGCCATCCGACACTACATTCTCCACGGTGGAAGAAGCTATTCTGCTTATCGGCATTTATTTTAGACGTTGCACATGCAGATAATTTATTAACATAGAGTTGCACTTTTAACATTTGTATGCCAATCACAAGGCTCACTCAGGCTTTAGTAGTGCTTTCACACATATATAAGAGCAATTTTTTATTCACATAGCTATCAGTTGCTGTTTCACTGAGATGCATATAACATAAGTTCATTTTTAACACAGCGCTTTCACTGAGATATAATTTTTTTTTGACATTTAAATTAATTTTTTTATTCATTAATAAATATCAACTTACATACAAGACAAAAATGATTAAATCTGACTAAAAACAAACAGGATACTTATTATTATTCTAAATTAATAGTCCTTATGCGGACTAAGCTATAACCTTATATTTATTGCCTATCGGCCAAAGAACTATTCTACGAAGTAATCTTACATTTATATTATCATCGAGAAATTTTTTTAAAACTCGGCAGCTTTAGCAAATTTTTATATAAAAACAAATTACAAACTACCAACTCTATATACTTAAACTACTCAACAAATTCTAATAATAATAATAATTATTATTATTATTATTAGTAACATATTCTAACTATGTATATAATAAGGATTCTGAGTACTCGTTGCATTACGCTAAAAGTGGTCCAAATCCCAATTGGTTTCCGCGCTCCTGGCAGTCGTCAACGTGCACATGCGCCGCCGTGAGAAGACTGAAGCCTTACAGCCTCTGTCACACCCCGGAACACAACAACAAGTTGGCGAGCCCGGCGTCTCTCAGAAACGCCCTACATAGCTTAATGTAACTTGTAAACTAAGAGGATGTTCCCTAGAGTAACGCAACGGAGGGCATGTTGACCCCTCCCCTCTCAGAAAGCCACCAAAAGGCGGTGAATTGCTTTTCCGTATCAAATTTATCTCTCTTTGCTGAAACTGTGGAGCTCATGAGCATTGGCGACCGCCGAGGATGAGCCCCATATCTCTCGCGTTGCGGTAGCGGTGGAATAATACCGGGATACCATCCCTCGTCTGTACCAGCCCTTTTGCATCAATATGAAAATGCCTCCTGCGGGATAAAGCCAGAATATTTCATTGGAGTAGTGAGCCCCAAAAATCAGACTATTGTCGCTGCCCATCGCATTGCCTAAACGCAACGTGCCTTCGTTACCTTAATGAAGAAATTGTCAATCCTCTTCAACTGAGCCAAATCGTATAGTTGGGATAGTGTTTTATATAGTTCGGAACAACCGGAGACAGGCCCTGAGACATTGTCTCTCAAAAAAAAAAAAAAACAGAATCCTTTCCATATAGCTAGGCGCTATATTAAACCACAATTGAAAGCCTTAGCTATTATCCACTTAGCATATGACCTTCACTCTGGAGTCAAGTTGACTGCTATGAAACAGTGTCCTTGTCGGAGCATAAGCCTTCTTGATCCCAGCAAGACCCAGAAATACAGATACTAGGCTGCCAATAATGGCTAATTTCTTCCAGTTTTTTCTGGTATCTCTAGAGGCCCCAGCCAATGTTGCTCTGAAACAGAATTGTTTCCGTCTTCTGAAAGTTGATTTTCAACTTCCAGTCGTCGCAATATCCCTCAATTTGATCTAAGTCACGCTGCACAAGAATGTTAATGACCTCGATCTTAGCACCTGATTTGTATGCCACCAAATCTCTAACCAAACGGTGTCGAGAGCCTTCTTAAAATCAACCAGACAAGCACCCGTGCATTGGTTCTTGCATTTATTCCATTGCTGCAAGTGGAAAATATATAAATAAATAATTTAAATAAACAAATTAAAAGGTTAGTTCGAAAACCAAAATAAGTACTTCCTATAACGCAAGACGTAATTGATGGCAACGACATTTCAAATGCACCCAAAATAAAAAACGCCCCAAACTTGCCTGAATTCGTTCAGCCAAAACTCAACACTGAAGCATGGTCTTCGGCAATTGACAAATCAGTATATAGCCTGTTAACCACTTGAAGCGAATCTTCTTTTCTCCTCCAAAACTGAACGTGTGCAAATCGAGCACAATTATCACATACATCGCTTACGGATAGTAGTTCAGAATAATATTCTTTAAGGAGAGTTCTGAATACCGTAGTTAAAAGGCGATTTATAGGTGCATATGGGTAGGTACCTACTAACAGGAAATAAAATTGTCCGTATTAGCAAATAAGTGTTGCTAAGTATAACGCTATACCTACGTATTATTTTTATTAGGAACCACATTTAACACATTGACTGCCACGTCATTCAAATATGAATGACAGTCATGTTTCCATGGGGGCCACGTCATTCATATGTGTATGACGTTAACATTCCACTGCATGCCATGGCATTCAAAAATGAATGACACTTAGATTACACATTGCGCGCCAAGCCAATTTGAAACAAAATTTATTATTTTTACATGAAAAGTATGCGTTGAGTTTTTTTATAACTGTTTTACTAAAAAAAATATATTTGTAGTAAAGATTGGTCGTTTTGTTGAGGAATTTGAAGCGGTAGGACGTGCGGACGACTGTCATTCATATATGAATGACGTGGCCCTGCATGAAATTTGTGATGAAATTTTACGTTATAGGTAATGCCATTCATACATGTAAGTTATCGAATCGTCTTGCGGTTCGATAAAAAAACACAAACACCGGTTTTAGTTGTGAACAGACTGAACAATTTTCTTTATTTTTCATCCAATTTATCATAATTTGGTTACATTTTATTATTTGAAAATTCTCAGAAGGAGAATTTTTGATATTTTACATTTTTGCTTGTTCTGAAATGGAAGGATACCCGTGACGTGAGGATCTTGTCCACCAAACGTGCTCCAATATTAGTACATAGACCTACGAGTAAAAACCAGAAGGTCCAATCATTGAAGTCAGCAACCACGACCAACACTGACCAGCCTTCCACCAGCCAAATTCAGGCAACATCCAAAGGACGTAAATATCGAAAGGTTACCACAAAACCACTTGCAGTACTTTGATACAATGCAGGTAAAGCTGGCATTGATTTGTCTGATCAGATGGCCTCATACGCGACGACTCTCCGGAAATGTGTAAAGCGGTATAGGAAGCTTGGTGTAGAACTTCTTTTAGGAATTGCAGTTGTAAACGCATGGGTCCTAAAGAATCAACCCGGATGACAAAAAGTTGCGGAGAAAATATTTCAATTGCTATGCAAAACTAAAGCAAGAACAAGGACGTGAAGAACCCAGAAAATATTCAAAAATGGTATTATACTTTCTGCAATGATTGTCCTGAGCAGCCACAAAAGTGCCTTCCGTGCTTCAACACAGAGCACAAATAGTTTTTTTATGTGAATTTAATTTATTTTATGTGAATAAAATGTATTTTCTAACTTTTTTTATTATAAACACTGTATTGTGGTTTAAGTTTTTTGTACTGAAATAAAACTCTTCTTATAATTAGTAAATTTTTTCATCGTCAATTTTAATCTTAAATAAAAACCGGGAGCGTATCGGAATCCCGCTTTTCAAAAATTTCGAAAAAGTTTTAAAATCCCGTCTACTAAAATACTGCTTTTTTAAAATCCCGTCTTTTAAAATTCGGCTTGTTCAAAATCCCGATCTATTATAATCCCGCTTTTTAAAATCGCGCCAAATCCCGCTAAACCAGTTTTTTTACAAAACATTCGTAATGGAAGTAGACAAGTGCAGTACTCTCCTAACTTTTGGTCTGTGTATGACAGTGCAGAAAAACAATTCCCGAGAAAACAAAATAATGCTGAAGCGTGGCATCGCAGACTGAAATTTTTGGTTGGACGAAAAAGTGTTGGCTTGTATAAACTCATTGCAGATTTGAGAAAGGAAGCAATTGTGGTGCAAACTGAAATAGAAAAATTACGAAATGGACAAGAAAAATTATAAAAAAAAAATAAAAACTAAAAGGCACGCACTGTAAAAAAATTAATAGAAAGAAAAATAATAAAAAAAAATTAGTAAAACAGGTTTTTTGCGTTGCATTGCTTATAATACACTTGAACTTATAAAATAAAAAATGTTGTTAATGGTTTGAAGTTTTTTTTGTTCCCTTTTGCAGAATATCATATAACATTACCTACTTTATATTTTTTTTTAAATTATTGAAGCTTGATATATTTATTACTTAAAAATTTATTTTGATATTATTTATTTCTTATTTTGTTACTTCCTCTAAAAATGATAAATGTTAAAAACTGCATTTCAAAAAAACACTCATTGCTTAATTTTTTTTAATTTTCTTAATATCCCGCTTTTACAATCAAAAGTAGTTGCTTTATTTTAAAAAATAGCGCGATTGTAAAAGCGGGATAATAAGAAACGGGATTATAAAAAACGGGATTATAAGAGGCGGGATTTTAAAAGACGGGATTTAAAAAAAGCGGGATTATATAAAGCGGGATTATAATAGCGGGATTATAAAAAGCGGGATATCGAACCCAACCCATAAAAACCACATTTTCGCAGATTTGCCCGAACCAAGTGTACTACAATGATCACCAGAGGCCAGTGGCCTATTTCACCAACTTACAAATTTGTATTTTCAAGCATTTTTTAACTAAATTTGTGATTTTGTTGATTTATGTCGTTTCACCAAACTGTGGGTATTACAAATTTGTAGTTGTATTCTACAAAGGGAAGTTTGTGGGAATATTTCCCTTTTCGTTTCACCAAAAGTTATTTATAGTTGTAATTTAGAAGTTACAAATTTGTGAATTATTTGTGAGTTTGCGTTTCACCAAAGAAAATTATTTTCAAAATTTGTGTAGTATGTGAGAATATTTTACAACTGAAAGTTGACGTGTAATTCCTCCTACAAGTTTTGTTTCATATTGAAAGTAATCGAAAAAATGTCTTTGCAACGAAGGCATAGTAGTAGCGATAGTAGCGAAAGTGACGATCATGTTTAAATTTTAAGAAAAAAATGTAATTTCAGAGTTATTTAATTTTAATGAAAAATTTCGCCTGACTCGATGCAAGTCAGAGGAAATAATTGCAATTATTGGGCCACAAATAGTTTGAATCTGCATATGTGGACAGACAAGGACAGCACTGCATAAATTTTATGTTGGTATGTGGGCCGGATAACGCATATGTGAATTGGCCGGGAAGTGTGCACGAATCAATGGTGTTACGAAGAAGTCACTTTTTTTCAAAATTTGAAAGTGGAATTCGACCTTTTTCTCATTCTGTTTTGCTTGGGGATACAGGATATCCTTTAAAGGATTGGTTAATTACCCCCATTTTGAGAAACCCAACTCCTGAAGTTGATCGTTATATTCGTGCACATAAATCAACTCGCAGAATAATAGAAATAGAGAAATTTCCGTGTCTGACGCACTTACGATTGCAATCCATGAAAGCAGTTACTGTTGTAAAATGTTGCATCATCTTAACCAACATTTCCCGACAAGCGGCGGATAGATAATATTATCGAAATGTTCACCACCACTGAGGATTCAAACGACGCAGATACTCAAAATGCTGAAAATTAGAATATTTTTTAAATCACTTCGTTAGCAAATCACATATTTAATAACGAGACTTTTGAACTTTAAATGAAATATATGTTTATTTATTTTATTTTTATTTTTAGTAGTCACTTAATTTTAAAGTGTTTTCTTCCAACACTGTTATCTTCTGCAGTCATCAAGTCGCGTTCCTTTTTCAAGGCATTCAACTGCAAATTATAAATTTCGAATTGAAGCCTCCTTTTCTTCAAACGAAGAATATCCGCTTGGGCAGTTAGCATTTTGTTGTTGCGCTTGGGCTTTTTTGATGATACTTGAGGTCTGATTGAATTAAAAAATCCGTACATATATTTTTAAAAATAATTGTGAGAAACAAGCATTTGCATTTACCTTATTTCGCCTTCAATATCCCCCACGTTTGCGCACTGGGGTGGCAGTACCCCATTAGTAGGTACTGATGACGACTCGTCAACTATGCCTTGAACTGTTGGCGATTCTTTAATTCAAAAATGATATTATCGAGATTGGTTGAAATGCGACTAGTGCCACCTTCAGAACCAGTCTTCTTTAAATTATCAAGTTTAAGCTAAAATACGAGTATAAAAAAAATTAAAAAATTAAATTTATATGTACCTACATATTATGTACTTGCCAGAGTAGCCCGTTTTTAATTTTGCCACGCAATATCTCGAAGATATTTCCAATCCTTTCCATTTTGAATTAAGAGGATAATGAAATTAAAATATCTTTCCACGCGTTTACTTCACCCAAATAAAACCTCCTTCTTTTCTCTAATCAAGGAGATAAAAAAAAATCTTATTTTGCTCATTCATTTTAATTCCGGGATTGCACGACGATATTCCACAAATTTGTGAGAAAACACTTGTGGATTACACATTGCACAAAAACCCGGTGCAACAGGAATTTTTACATTTCAATCAACATGTTTATTCTTACAATTTTTTTGTTGTCTAATCACAAATTTGTGGGTTCATATATTTGTATTTGGTGAAACAGGAAACCAGATTACAAATTTGTAATTGTGATTCATAAGTACAAATTTGTGGTTATAATTTGTAGTTTGTTGAAATAGGCCCCAGGCTTTTACATTTCTATTCAGTTTGTTCCTAGTGTCATTAATTTTTGAATGCCATGGCCTTTTAGTGGCATGTAGCCGTCATACACAAATGAATGACGTGGCCCCAACGGAAAATTGTGTGTCATTCATATTCGAATGACGTGAAATGTAATGAAATTATTTATCATTCCTTATCAAACCAAATAAAAACACCTAAGCATTTTATTTTTGTTCACCTTTAGCTTTTTTTCGAAAATTGGCTTGGAAGTCAATGTCTAAAGGTAACTTAAAAAAAAGGTACCTATCGCAATTACTCCTTATTTTTTTTTTTTTACCACAAATAGGCATTTCAAATAGACCAGCGCATGTGAGAATCGATAATCCAATTAAGTATATACCACAGTGGCGCCATTGTGTCAAATATACGACAATTATACAGCCATCTAAGTGACCTGGGCTTAAGAGTTTCGCATGCACATAGTCCCAAGTGTAACGTGGAGCTCTGAATCCAATTGCTCGTGGAGTTCTGAACCAAATTGCGAACTGAGTGTAGGCGCCATTGAACTGGTCTAGCAGACTACAAGGCAATTCCGTTTGATGAAATAGAAGTGTGATATCAAAGTCCATCATCAAGTACTGAATCACCACATCGGCCATTTACGACATTACGAGAACATCGGGTTCCCCACTCTGTGCTGCCGGAAGATTTTTTTTTTCATATCAATACTTAATTGACGAATTGGTAGTTCGTGTACATTACTGAACAGACGTTAATATACGAGTACCTATCAATAAATTTAAGGAGTAGGTATCACTATAATTATATTGACATTTTGTGAAGGTAAGATTGTCGAGAGATTGCTCTTATTATCTTTTAAGTTTAAAGTTCACAATCCAATATTCTTTTTATACAGTTATATAGCGCTATTCATCCCAGGTGTGCGCACAGCTCGGCTGCAGAGAAGAAGTGTCAGCGTGAATCCACAAGATTGTAAGTGATCTTTTGACAACATAGGTACCTACATTTTTTTTATTGCCGTAAACTGTTTGAAGTTTATTATCCGTTGGTAACTTTTCCACGAATTTATTTATATACATAATATGAAGGTGCATGAAGGGTGATATACATAGCTATATAGAACATAAAGCCATAACTACAGTAAAACGCAAAGTTAATTCAAAATTTACTAGTTTACGATTAAATTAAAAAGTATCTACCCAAAATGAATTTAAAAATATATAATTAGTTATAAGTAAACCTACCAAAATTTAGTACATACCTAAGATGAACAAATTTAAAACTACATTGGTCGTTGAACCCAATTTCTATTTTGTATATACGTTCACAGTTCCATACGAATTACTTAATTTTGATTAAAATTTTCCAATGTTTGCAACAATAAATATCCATTGTTACAATGTACCTATATACCATGAAACAAAAGATTTCTTTGATTATGGCAGTATAAACAAATTTTCAATGGCGGGAAAGGGGTGGTGCCCGTAAGCACTGCGAAATGTGACGTGTCTTGTGAAATTATCTGTGGATGCCAATATATTTTAGGGATCGTCCAAAACAAATCGATAGGCAATTGACGATCACGGAGCAATGACCAGGAGATGTCATACACAAGGGTGGGTCGGCCCAATATGTCATCAACATCGGACACCTCTTTCTTCTCTCTATCTTCACCCCTTCTTCCCTAGTGCTTTTTTAGAACAACTTTCATATCTCCTTCCCCCAACCCAATTACAATCCCATACAAACTCTCTTCATCTGAGTATCTGCTCTTAAATTAATTTCTGTTTTCACCTCTTTTATTGAGCAAGGTAATCATGATGTATATATGTTTTATTATAACCGGCACGATAATTATTTTTGTAGTAGGTCCGTAGCCAAGATCCCCTCCCCATCAGACGAGCTGTCGCCGAGCAACCATGAACGTGCCAATGCTACATACAGGGTATTTTTTTTTCAACCAACATACCCGCTCCTACACACTGAATGTCGGAAACCAGTTTTGACGCGGCATGAATAGTGTCATGCCCCGCCCTGAAACCAAACTGGCTGTCCGGAATGATGTTATTGTCCTCCAGCCACTTCAACACTCTATTTAAAATCTTTTAAAAGACCTTGCTAAAATTCGGAAGCAAACTGATCGATCGGAGATTGGCAGTATTCGTCCTGTCTTTACCGTTTTTCCGAATGGGGTGTACCACAGCTACCTTCCAATGCGCCGGATAATGTGCATTATTAAGCGCATTGCTAAAGAGCGTGGTATAAATATCTACAGCCTCCAGAGGCAGATGTCTCAATACGACGTTTGTCGAAACAAGCGCCAAGCAAATCAACTTACTGATGTGGGTCATCTACCAGGAAAAAACCGTCGTTTGAAGTGACACTTTCCGGAGTTATTCCAGCAGCCAGTACTGTCTGTATGTTCTCTGTTGTCTGGGAGGTTCGAACACAAGGAATATCAATGTGATCCTTCCTCCTGAACAACTTATTTATCTCTGCTGATGTATAATATTAGAATGTTATTAACACAGCTAATAGTTGCGCCCTCACTGAGATATAACAGAAGTTTGTTAACAGCTTTTAATTGAAATCCACTTAACAAACACATAATCAGAAATATTAAACAATTTCTTGATTGGTTTGTTTGGTGGTTATTCGCTGAGAAGTTTCAACACGTCTTAAAGTATAAGCTATACTCACACAGAATAAATCCAGACAGCAGTATGTAACAACTTGCTTGCTAGGTCGGCAAAAGTTTAACAACGTTCACAACTCAACAGTTATTTATGGTAGTTGGAAACTAAGGCTCATACAAAATATGTCAGTATTCAGCTCGCATGCAGGCACACAGTACGCTGCCACAGCGCACAGCTATTTCTTGGCATACAGCAATTCGTTGGCACACAGCAATCAACTGGCGAACAGAAATTCGTTGGTACACAGCCATTTCTTTTTTCCTTACACATCCTCTTTACTGGATGATACATCATAAAAGGTTAAATCAATAAACTTTCCCCGCGGTTTTTTCTGCTACGTAACAGGATTGGAAAGGTTTTTGGCTGACTTGGGTATTGCATAATGGGCCCCATTAACGTGGTTAATACTTCCTTGAAGTACTGGTAGCAGGATGCTCAGCTTGATCGGAAAGACAAGGAACGTTTTAAATATCTGTTCACCCCCGACCTCATTTTTTGGAACTAATAGCATTTCTTGATTACCGCAATAGTTTCTTCCAACACGCGTTAACCAATGTCATAAGGAGAAGACTGACAATTCTCCATCTTACTCCCTTTCAAACTGCAACTTTAAGTACGTCCACCGATTTTTCAAAAGAAAAAACTCGTCCCGATTGGAGGGCATAATATTTCTCTATTTGTTTGCCTTTTGGGTTTGGACTAACTAATATATCCCTAACTTCCTGTAGCTGAAGATCACCTCACTGAAGAAATGCTATCCATTCGTTTACATCCATCTCAATTATTCAAATTTCCAGACCAGCTTCTTCCTTTTCAGCTGAAGTCTCCACGGGATTGCCGCTTAAGACATCAGCATGCTGCATTTGTAAACAACTTTTGTACTCAAGATTCAAATTAAAGTGTTGCATTTTTAACCACCATCGTGCCATTCGGGAAACTAGAACTCTTTTCCCTTGAATTTGCATCAGGCTATTACAAACCGTTGCTTTTAAAAGGCTAACCTATCACATATTATTTGAACCGTTCCAGTCTTTCGACAACCGCTAGTGCCTTTAGTTCATAGCCATGGTATTTACGTTCTTAAGCTGTTGTGTCTAGGCTGAAGTAGGCAATTGCTCAATTCAAGCCAGTGTTGGGCTATTACACAATTTGTCCTCCAGCGTATCAAAAGCTATTTCTTGTTCCTTATCCCATTGACACCTTTTTAACCAAATTGTTGAAAGGCGCAGGTTAATTTGCATAATTTGGAACGATACGTTGAAAGTACCTGTAGAGTAAGAGAACTTGTTCGATTTGTCTTGTCAACAGGAAACTATTTCATGGCGTCAATTCTTATATTCCCGAATTCCAACTTATATGACTTTAAATTAGACAAGCTTTAGGAGGGTCTAAAACCTTTTGACGCATAGTTTGTAACATACCTTAATATTGCCCGTAGACCCCTAAAAGTTACTATATTTATGATCAGCATCGATAGTAATGTCGATCTAGCCATGTCCGCCCATCCGTCCGTCCGTCCGTCGGCAAAAATTAGGCCTTTAAACTGGGCCTAGAGAGCTGACATTTTAACCATATACTCTCTAGGGTGCCGAAATAATCAAGTTTACGAATTTTTGAAATCCGCCCACAGACACGCCCACAAACTCAAAAAAAACTAAATTTTTGGAAAAAATCGAATTTTGAGCTATGATCTATGACTCCTAAAACTGCTCGGGATGTAAAATTTTTAAAATCCGCCCACTGACACGCCCACAAATAAATAAAACAATTTTATTGAAAAACCAAAATTTGAGTTAGGGAGCTGAAATTTATAATATATACTCTAGGGGCCCTTTAAGCTCATGTGTAAATATTTTCAAAATCCGCCTACTAACACGCCCACAATTAAATAAAACAATTTTATTGAAACACCCAAGTTTGAGCTAGGGAGCGTTTTTTCGATAAAATCCTTTAAATGTTATATAACAAAATATGTAGAGCGTTCTTAACAATTCAACCATACTTAGACTTTTGTCACGCCCACTTATGAGGGATAGGAATAAGAATAGGGTATCCAACAGTTCGCCCAAGCGGACTGTAGCCCGTCCCTATGTGTTTTTGTTAATTTTTAATCGGCGAGGTTTAAATTTCGAAAATAATCTGGTCCGTTTTATCTTCGTTCACCTTAATGCGTCAGTCATCAAATCGTTTGGGGGTGTCGTCTACAATTTCTTCTACCTGCAGTCAGTAAACACTTATGACAGTTTAGCAATATGGTGTCATCATCAAAAGTGGTCATCATCAATTTGGTCTATGTTGGTGTTCGGAAATATCTTCACATTTAATTGTTCTATTTTTCATTTCAATTTATTACTTATTTTAATGTCATGAATTGATTTTGTATTGATTATATTCTCTTTTAATTTAATTTTGTTGTTCTATTTTGCCGAATGTTATACTCGTATTTATACCGTATTCATGTTAACAGTCATTATACTTATTTTATTACTGCTTTGCTCTTGCTCTCAACTAAAATTTGTTTACGGTGCAGACTCATATAGCAATGCAGAGACGATGTAAAATTGTTTAGAATTCCCGTATGGTGTAACAAACAGTTTGCGACATCGTTTCTCGTCCACTTGGATTTCGACCACAGGAGAGCTAAGTACACATCGGAAATAAATTATATAATTGGAAATTTTTTCGTAATTTTTCTTCTTGGCTTTCTTTTCCCTTTGTCAAATGCTGGTCCTTCATCGTTCGCTTTCGCCCAATATACAACGATTCTCTTCGTCATAACCCAGAATCCGTGTATATTCTCAAACAGTTGGAAAAGGAATGTCTTTGGTGTAACTATATTGGACAACAGTGGCCCTAATACGCTGCCTTGAGAGACACCAAGGGTTAAAATCACTTCAAAGCAAACTTGACATTAAGGTGAGCCTACCAGCACATTTAACATTAACATTGTCCCGTGGAGCAGAAAAGCAACAATGCCAACCTTACTCACCTCTCAGCGGATTCTCGACTCGTTCATTAAGGTATGGAGCAAAATGATCCAAGTCACCTACTTTTTCGGTTGCAGCAGGATTCCTGCATTTTAATTGAGAAATTTGTCTGACAAATTCTGAAGACGCAAGTACGATTCAACAGAGCCTGCTTGATAATTAGAACGAGCTCTTTGCCTCAATCTGAGTCTCGGAATTCTGACTTCCATATGGAGTGCGTCTTTCGCTAGTTTTTCAGCTGCTCTGAAAATTCCGCCAAATTATACTTCATCTTAAAACGTGTCCACAATCTCGTGAACGTGCTTTACTGCTGATGCCAAATCACGTGATATTTCTTGCATTCGGACTAAAATTGGAAGCGTAAAACTGATAACTCTGTAACAAACAAACAGACTGTCGGAGACTGTCGAGGAACTCGATTTTCTGAAGTGCTGCAAGAAAGCAGACCACTGTTTTTGAAATGTTCCAGAATTTCTCAGACATTTTTAACCTTCTCGTATACTTTAGTGTACAAACGTTAAATTTATTGCAACCGTACTGAAATTTTGACTGAGCATGAGTTATGATGTTACGACTATAGAGAAGCCCAAAAAAGTTTGTCCCTAATTTCCGGCCGTCGCCGTCGGTCCTCCTGTCACCGAGGCTCCAACCACAACCGGTGGACGGATTTTCTTCAAACTTCGTATTTGGGGTTTCTAGACTTACAACTTGCTGAAACTTTATTTATTCTATCATAACGGTACCCTACCCACCATACAAATAGTTTTTCCAACCCCGTTTTTTTTTTTTAAATGGCTGCAACGATTTTGAAATACTAGAAAATACTTGAGGTGAACGTATCAAAATCGCGTAGTCATATTTTGCGAAAATAGTTGAATAACTGTACTTCACAAAAATGGTCAAATCATTTCTAAGTAAATTTACACAGCGACTGATACTACTATTTGGAACGAATTTGCATAAAAAAAATTATGAAATATTTTTTTATATGTAACTTTTTTGTTCATATAGGTAACAACTTTTTGAATTTTCTAGGATTTCACTTTTCTCAAAAACGGTATTCAATGATTTCGATCAATTTTGATGTCTTGTATACTTGGGTTGAGTGTCAGAAGATGGTTTTCTCATTTTTTTTTCCAAAAGACTCGATTAACGGTACTTTCCGAAGCCAACAATATCTCAAAAACGGGTAAGGTAATTTCAAAGAAGTTTGATATATTACCTGACACACATATGTTGAAGAACGGCATACTCCAATTATTGAAACAAATCTTTATACTTTCTTCGTGCTTCATGAAATTTTTTAATTTTATTAGCTTCAAATAGACATTTAGATCGAAAGCCATCATGACAACCAAAAACAGTGCACAAGATCACAATCACAAAGTCAATAACCGTAATGCTTCAAAAGGAAAGGAAGTCTATGAATGCGCCTAATTTAAGTAAGTTTAAGAAAAAGATATATGCCATCACATTACAAAATTAAAAGTGTGACGAATATGACGTGCAACTAACTTGAAACAAGAATACCATCAAATTTATTTTGCAGTCATACGATTAGCTAGTAACCCGTGCGGTGCGGGTTCAATCCCCATGGGGAACAAGAACATACGCCACCCATTAATGGAAAGAATCGAATGCCACTTTGTTTTCTCTAACCTCTACAAAAAAGAAGATTTCTGCCTGGTGTGGACCGTTGCCGACACCAGTCTGAGTGCTCCGGGATTTGGATTTTATTTTTTCTTTCATAAAAAAAAAAATAAAAATAAAAAAAAAAGTTTCACTCTTCGCACCAGAAGCGAACAGTGAGACAGTTTGACTTTATCTATGATTCGGCTCATGGTCGTGGTGTAGTGAGTTCAAACACTTACGTTTATTTTACAAAAGTAAAGCAAAATATACGTTTAGTTATTATTAAATCAGTTGAAAGATATGCCGCTTTTAAAGAAAAGTGTCTTACCGGTCGCAGCCTTCCCCTAGATATTTGTAAGGAATTTCTTGTTAAGCACATAAGAAGGCTATCCAGAACAGTAATGATCTTGTAAATTGAACGGCACAACAAGCGTGTTTGCCCTAACGCAACACGAAGGCAATTGAATGGAAAACAACTTTCTCATTGTATTCTTATTTGCAATTGTTAGGTTGATAGGAGCTAGAGGTAGCTACCTTCCAGAGTTGGAAGAATCCACTAACAAAATTGCAACAAGCAAGGACAAATCAGCACAATATGCCACCGCTCCTTATTCTTTGTGTTTTGTTCTGCAGGTTGTCTCACATCCAACATGAATGACATGCGACATTATATTCGAGCAGACAAGAAGTAGCGCACAGATCCTTTCGATGAAATATTTCAGTTCTTTGGAACAAACAAACTCAGAAGTTCGTGTTGCATTTGATGTGTGGAGCGGTTTGGAGGGGTAAACAAAAAAAAGTTAAGTCAAATTGATGTACTATACTATTATCCTTTGGATGTTAAATAATATTTTCTCTAGATGATACATACTTAAATGAATTGTATTGGATTGTGCAGTCTGAAAGGTTCAGTATGATTGGGAAGATGAAACGCTTCTGTTTAAATTATATTAGGCATTGTATAATGATGTTTGAAATCACTAAATGATGAGCAGATTTTTTTTCATGCCATATTCTAAGGGTATTATAATTTTAACTCAATGTTTATAACATCTACGGGCTCCTAGACTCTTATCAAGTTTAGTCCACTAATACACCCACTTTCTTAAAAAAGAGGACGTACAATTATTTAAGGCAACCAAGTTCGAGATATCAATAATTTGAATGTAAGGTGCTGCTCAAACTTTTTGCACATATAAATAAGTGCGCCACAATTATTTTTTCCAAATCTGCAATGCCTTTTGTCTTTAATTATAAGCTGCTAAAGCAGGTAGTCAGCCATAAGTATTTAGGTATAATTTTTAATCCACATTTATTTTTTAATATGCATTTTGATTATATAACATCAAGTGCTAATGCAATATGTTGATTTTTATTTAGGAATTAAATTGCTCCGTTCCCTTTCCGTCTTATAATATTAGGTGTGCATTAATAGGCTTATAGCCTCGCACGTGCGGAATAATGTGTATTATTTTAATAAGGATATAAGTTTAAGTATTTTAGTAGTCTAAGAAAGTTTGTAACATGGCTTTTTCCATAAAATCCTCGAACAAATGTACAAAACGTAGACCATATCCTTCTTAACCATTGACCCATGCTCTGAGTTTTGCCACTTCCACTTTTTGGGTGGATAGGAATAGGAATGGGGTATCCAACAGTTAACCCTATTGGACTGTAGCGCTTTCTTTATGTTATCTTTTCTAAATTGTTTACTCAAACGTGTATGTTTATAGGGGATTGTTATGAGGCTTCCAGAGAGTTTCGTTATGTCAGAAGGCGGTAAATAAATATGCTACATCATTGTATATTTTGTAGTGTAAAACTTTATCAACGAATTGATGTACCTATCCTTCAAAAACCAAATCCAGGAGGTCTCCAGCTAAAGTCATAGAGAAGAAATACATAATAGATATAATGGAGTCCCGGTTGTGAAGTAAGGTAGTGAAAGTCGTCAAAGATGTAAGATAACCTTGTCGGCGGTTGATATTTCGTACAACCTACAGACGAAGACTAAGAGATATTGATTATGAAAAATACCTAGTGTTGTGTTCAAATTAAGTCAATTTAAGTCAATTAAATGTTATTAATCTATGTAGTGCAACTTGCCCATTCTGGTTAAAATTTATGTTGAATGTCAGAATATTGTCGATTATGAGAAATGTCATTTTGCTAATACTTTAATCATGTAAAATTAGTCATTCGTTTTCCAACCACTAATAAAGCAAGTTGCAACCCAAGAAGTGCTTAATACTTTAATCAAATACGAATTCAAGTTATTAAGTTCACCAAACAACATTTTGGTCGCTTCAAGCCGGATTTATTTTACACAAATCGACAATTAGTTTTTACAATTTGCAACTTCAAATCATTTGTGCTGTGGAATTCCTGGGATTGCTGTTGGAGTCTCATCCCGTTGCAGTTTCGTGCCGTTGTATTGGCATCCCGTTGAAGAACCGTCCCGCTACATCGTTGGAACTGTGCATTTGGTGTTCAAATCCAAATCTGCCTGCTGGAATTGTTAAGTTAAGTTGAGTTGCATCCAAGTGGAGTCCGAGTACCTGCCAACAAAGGAAAGGCTAATTAAACAAAATTCATGTGAGTACGTCGTTGATGTTCAATGCATAAAATAATCGTCCATATAAACTTTATTTGTGCTGTGTTTTACGTACGTCGTTTGGAAGCTTATCCCGTGTTGGAATATCGTCCCGTTGGATTGACGTGCCGTTCTTTATTCATCGTTGGAGTCTTGTACCGTTGAAGTCTGTGCCGTTGTCTTGCACCGTTGAAGTGAATACAGTTCCAGTCCGTAACATTTTGAGTGTCGTCATTTTGTACCATTGGAGTCCACAGTACCTGAAGACAAGAAGTCAAGAAATCATTAAGGGAAATTTAAAGTGAGTGCGATTTTACTTACATTTTTATTATTCGTCCATAAATTAAACAAATTAAAATGAGTGCTGTTTCAATGAAAATATTTAAGAGATTGTGCAATCTAATTGGCAAAGAAAGTATAAGCTTCGGAAAAGTGAGTGCTGAAATTAAGACAAAAAATTATTTGATTAGTAGATTAAACGTTTTAGAGGATAATTTAAGGAAAATATGTGACCATTACGATGAAATGAATTCTGAGGATAATGAAGAAATTTCGAACGATAGTGAGGAATTATACGATGAAGCTATGGAAACTTACTTTCTGTATAAAACAATGTTATTGAATGAGCTAGATAGGTTAGATAGTCTCAACGAAAATTCGCGAGTTGAGAAGACAGCCAAAACTCAGAAATCTAATTCAAGCAATTCCGACAAAACTTCATATTCGCATGAGATTAGACTTCCATCCATCACTCCTCCGATTTTCTCCGGTGACTATAATAACTGGCGTCCGTTTCACGATCTTTTCGTCACATTGATACATGATAATTCGTCATTGTCTAAAATCGAGAAGTTAACATATTTAAAATCTTGTTTGAAAGGTAATGCTGCGTCATTGTTAGATTACCTCGAGGTCAACAACGATAATTATGATCAAGCATGGTCAATTTTAACCACGCGTTACGATCATAAGCGCATTTTGGTTAGTACGCAGTTGAAAATATTTTTCGATCAACCAATTATCAATTCTGAAACCGCAGATTCTATTAAGGGTTTACTGGATAAGTCAACCGAGGTGCTGCATTCGTTAAAGGGCTTAGGTGTTCCAATCGAGCATTGGGACACAATAATAATTTTTACCTTGCTTCAAAGGTTACCTAGGTCTACACAACAAATGTGGGAGGAAAAATTAGGGATGAGTAAGGATTTACCAACATTTAAAGAATTTTCGATCTTTTTGGAAACTCGATTTCGTTCTTTGGAAGTTGTGTGTCAACAAAAGGTCATGTCAAGGACATCATTTCAAGGAGATCAGAACAAGATGAAGTCAAGGGTGATGCATGTCAACTCCATTCATAAGGAAAAGCACAATTGTTCTGTTTGTCGTAGAGGTCAACACTCCCTTCGCTCCTGCTATGGTTTTTTGAGGTTAGACATTAGCGCTAGGGTTAAGATGGTGGAACAGCTAAGAGTTTGTGAAAATTGTTTGGCTTACAACCATAAGACCCAACAATGTCCAAGTCAGAATCGATGTTACCACTGCCAACAAAAACATCATTCGCTATTACACTCCTCCAATGAACAAAATCGTGTTCCATATAGTCACAACTCACACGGTCAAAACTCTAAGCCTAGTCATTTGCCACATTCAAAGCCACCATCTGCACCCGCTCAATCACATTCGAATTTCGATCCACAGCCGTTTATACCCAATTCCAACAACCAGTCATATCAGGCCTCAACCCAAGTTAATCCCAGCGCACCACCATTCAAACCATCGCATGATCAAGCTAGTACAAGCAGGGCTGCTCGCAACTACCACATTTCGCAACACAGAAACACACAAATACTGCTAGCGACAGCCATTGTGATGATACAATCTTCAACCGGAGACTACATCAAGTTGAGGGCGTTGATAGATCCAGGGTCGGAGGCCACTTTTATCACCGAAGCAGCTGCACAACAACTAAGGCTTAAGAAACGTCGCACATTTACTGAAGTCACTGGATTGGGTAACACTAAAAGCGGGTCTTGTCAAAACTACGTTGACTTTAAACTCAAATCAGCACAAACCGATTTCGTTACCGATGTTAGGGCGTTAATTTTCAAAACTTTAACAGGGCTGCTACCAAATAAGGAATTGGTTCCAAACAAATGGAGTCATATCCGAGGGTTAAAATTAGCTGATCCCTCCTTTCATAAGCCAAGACATGTTGATTTGCTCCTAGGTAACGACATCTTTTGCGAAATAGTTTTACCCGAAATAGTTCGAGGAAATGAGCCTATAGCTCCAATTGCTCAAAATACTCAGCTTGGGTGGATTGTTCTAGGTAGGGCCCCGATTGAGACCTGTCGAGTTCATCTGCAGACTTTTGACGTAGACACACAGATACGTAAATTTTGGGAAATCGAGGAGTCCCCGTTTAAGGAACCTGAGACGAAAGAAAACGCTGTATGTGAAGAGCATTTCCAGTCACACACTAGACGTCTGCCAGGAGGACGTTTTGAGGTTTCCTTGCCATTCAAGGACGGTATTCACCCAGCACTAGGAGAAAGTCAACAGGGAGCGCTACGCAGATTCTACCAACTGGAAAAACGATTTGAAAACAACCCATCGCTGCACACTCAGTATAAGAAATGTATAGGAGAATACTTACAGCTGGACCAGATGATTGAAGTAGATGTCAGCCGAGATGAAGTTCTTAAAACACCGTTCCATTACGTTGTGCCACATCATGCTGTGTTTAAGGAGTCCAGTACTACAACAAAATTGCGGGTGGTTTTCGATGCTGCCTTTAAAACCACAGACGGGACTTCCTTAAACGAACATCTTATGGTCGGACCTAAAACGCAAGCAAACATTATGGACATCATCTTAAAATGGAGGAAGTACAGGATTACCTTAACAGCTGATATCGAAAAAATGTACCGGCAAATTAAGATCAGTCAAGCAGATTCTTACTATCAGCTAATTTTCTGGCGTGAGAGCAGGATGGATCCTATGAAGATGTATAGACTGAAGACCGTGACCTTTGGAACAGCCTCTGCACCATATCTGGCTACTCGCACTCTAAACAAGTTGGCGGATGACGAAAAGGAGACTTATCCATCTGCAGCAAAAATGATACGAGAGGACATGCATGTCGACGACTTAGTCAGCGGAGCAGACACAATTCTGGAGGCCCAACAGAAATTAACGGAAATCAGCAATTTACTTTCATCGGCTAGCTTCAATTTACGCAAGTGGGGAAGCAACTGCGAAGAAGTTCTAAGTCTCGTCGCACCCCAAGAACGAGAAGTCAATTTTCTGCTGCCGTTTGAGGCTTCGGAACATATCAAGACATTAGGTATAAAATGGCTTCCTTCTAGCGACTCATTTTCTTTTCAGTGGGTTCACACCGAATCTTCTGACGTCACAAAGCGAACCATACTTTCAACAATTTCCAAACTCTTTGACCCACTAGGTTGGATATCTCCTTGTATAATCTCGGCAAAAATATTTATGCAAAAGTTGTGGCTGAAGGGTTTGACATGGGATGTACCGGTTCCAGTTGAGGTCCAGGAGGAATGGCTTTCTTTGCGATCACAGCTACCATTGCTGGAAAACATTCGTATACCACGTTGGATTTTCACTGAAAGGCAAAACAAGGAACTACAGCTACATGGGTTTAGTGATGCTTCTATGAAGGCATATGGGGCTGCAGTGTACCTAAGGGTTTTAGATAGTCAGAATAGAACTCACACTCAACTCATAATGTCAAAGACCAGGGTTGCACCACTGAACACCGTTTCACTACCTCGGCTTGAGCTCTGTGGAGCTGTTATGCTAGCCCGACTTTTAAACTACATCGTTGAAGTTTTGCAGTTAGGGGACGTTGAAACCTTCGCGTGGACTGATTCGACTATCACGCTGTGTTGGATAACAGCGCCACCATCGAAATGGAAAACGTTCATTAGTAATCGAGTCGCAGAAATTCAGAGACTGACCAATACCAATATTTGGAAGCACGTTCCTACGCAATATAATCCAGCGGATTTGGCTTCTCGAGGAACATCACCATCGGACCTACAAAACAACAGTCTTTGGTGGAAGGGACCGGATTATCTACAAACGAATTGGTTATTTTCTCCCCCAAGTCAACCATCTACGTTGGAAACGGAAGAAGAGAAACGCCCTGTTAAAACACACACACATTGCATCGCTGAAAATAAGAACGAGTTAATGAAGCAAATCTACAAGCATTCAAATCTACAAAAATTAATCCGAATCGTTGCATATTGTCGCCGAATCGCCTTAATATGTCTCAAAAAATCTCCCTTAAGTCAAATTGCGGCACCACTTTCTCCTTCAGACATGCAGGCTTCAACTCTGATTTGCATTAGGCTTGGTCAAAGAGAGATGTTTTCAAAGGAGATCGAGGAACTTACCAAACAACCATCCTCATCAAAATATTTTGGATCTCTTAATCCGTTCATCGACAGCCAGGGCATTTTAAGGGTTGGAGGCAGATTGCAAAATTCGACTCTAGAATACGATCAACAACACCCGATCATCCTCAAACCTGAACATCATTTTGCCCAACTGCTCATCCGAGATGCACATGAGAAGACCTTCCATGGAGGAGTCCAGCAAATGGTTGCATATCTACGCACAAAATACTGGATTTTAAACATTAAACGAAGCATCAAAAAATGTATCCATCATTGCGTCATCTGCTATCGGTACAGGGCAAGGCCCATGCAACAGTTGATGGGAATTTTACCAGCACCTCGCGTAAGGATATCGCGACCCTTCACACACACCGGAGTCGATTATGCTGGACCAATAGAAGTCAAGGCTTGGAAAGGACGCGGAGGCAAAATATACAAGGGATACTTTGCGATATTTATATGCTTGGCAACAAAGGCAATTCACCTTGAGGCAGTTAGTGACATGACCACTACAGCATTTTTAGCAGCCTTCCGGAGATTCACTGCACGTCGAGGAGTTTGTTCGGAGATCTATAGCGACTGCGGCAAAAACTTTGTAGGAGCAAACACCGAGCTACAGAAGATGCTCAAGGCCGCAAACATTGATTGGACTGAGATAGCCACAACCACAACGAACATCGGAACAAAATGGAATTTTATTCCTCCTGCTTCTCCCCATTTTGGAGGACTATGGGAAGCAGGAGTGAAATCCGTCAAATTTCATTTGAAAAGGATCGTCAAAAACGAAACACTGACCTTCGAGGAGCTCAGCACGTTTCTTGCTCAGATAGAAGCGTGTCTTAATTCGAGACCTCTATGTCCGCTTACCGATAACTTCGATGATTTTTCAGCACTAACACCAGCACACTTTTTAATAGGTACCTCAGCTCAACTCATACCACAAGCCGATCTATCAACAGACAATGCGTCGTACATAGACAGATGGAAGAGGATTCAAACCGCCGTTCACATTTTTTGGAAGCAGTGGAGCGGAGAATATTTGTCTCGTCTACAACAACGACCGAAATGGTTAAAAACCGAGTCACAGCCCAGGGTCGGCGACTTAGTTTTATTGAAGGATGAACGTTTACCACCCTCGAAATGGATGCTTGGCCGTATCACCTTACTATATCCAGGAACGGATAACTTGGTTCGTGTTGTCAAGCTTAGAACGCAAACAGGAGAATTTAAAAGACCTATCACCAAAATATGTCGTTTACCATCTAACACGAGCACCGTAGAAAACACAGTTATCTAACAAATTCCAAAAATCTAGCATTCATTCAACACACGCGCTCAGTTGCACAGATTCATTTCATTCTAACAAGTCAACTCACTCATTTACTCACAAAGTCACATTATTCAAATACTCATTCAACTTACACGCTCACAACAAATCATCAGAATAATGATACCAAACTCATTAAAAACAATCACTCAAACTTATGTGATACTACACTCATTAGAAACAAGTACTCAAGACACTCAAATGATATCAATCACATTACACTAATCAATACACTCACTCCATGCACTCAATTGATATCGAATTCACTCAAAACATTTACTTAAATACTTAGCATCATTCACACTTTAAACACTAATACGATGTCACATTTATTTAAATGCATTTAAAACAATCACACTTGAATTCAAAACAAATTACTACTTAGCGACCACTCACATTCTTAACTTACCAGCACTCAACATTAACTATATTTTTAAATCTACCACTCTATAATACTACAAAAATTATATTAATCATAAAAATATCGAAACACCCTGCACAAGTTGGCCAGCGCAACACTTATACACCTAGCAACATTTACTCATCTGGCAACATTTATTTGGCAACATACATCCGCAAAATAAAATAATAATAATAACATGATCGTTATCATACATATAATACAGTCCACTAATTCAATTATATATAAAAACAACTCAGTACGAATACTCCGCACCGCAACCCGCAAACACCCACGAATGCAACCATCAACAAGAAGAAGGAACGTGCAAAAGGGGAGACGACAAAAATAAAAATTCCATTGACAAATGGGCATACACACAAACACATGCAATTGTAATGGAGCTCATTTTCGCGAAATTAAAACACAATTTTTCATCGAAAAACCTTAATAAACTGATATAAACTCACCTGAATCCTTCATTGCACACTAAAACCTCTACCTTTAATAAATAAAATGACACTACACGCACTTTAACAAATAAAATGTTTCAATTAAATACAGTACCGACTCGACTAAAATTAACAACACAACGAATTTACTACGAGAAACGCTAGTTACAGCAAGAGTGTTGCACTTTTAGTCAGCTATTGTGCAGTATGGGAAGGAAGGAGATGGAATGTTTGTTGTTATTCTCGTCTCCGTACTCAGTTTTTGTCATATACATGTTTCAATTTCCATGTTATAATGTTTTCTCTATTTACATGTGAGCTGAAGAAGATAACCAGACACTTACTAGTTGAGAAGATGCTGAAGACAATGATCAGAGGTGGCATAAGGGCGATCTACGTAACGTGACGTAACTGAGGAAAATTGCGAACGTCGTTCACAGGCGGGGAGAATGTTGTGTTCAAATTAAGTCAATTTAAGTCAATTAAATGTTATTAATCTATGTAGTGCAACTTGCCCATTCTGGTTAAAATTTATGTTGAATGTCAGAATATTGTCGATTATGAGAAATGTCATTTTGCTAATACTTTAATCATGTAAAATTAGTCATTCGTTTTCCAACCACTAATAAAGCAAGTTGCAACCCAAGAAGTGCTTAATACTTTAATCAAATACGAATTCAAGTTATTAAGTTCACCAAACAACACCTAGTTTGCAAGTAAATGTGAAATAAGTCGTTTGGTTGTCTCTTTTAAAGAATGCAGATTACATTAACACTCAATTCAATAAGGCCTGAGTAGTCATGTCACTGACTAGCTTAATATATAGGGTAAAACTATACAATACGCCCCCTTTTTTACAATCTTCAATAAAACAAAAAAATAAACAAAAATAATAATATTCTTTTATTAAATATAAAACTAACAGTCTCTTTTCATAGGTTTGGCAATTTCATTTGTACAAAAATATGTTAGCATATATCTTATATATAAAATTCTCGTGTCACAATGTTCGTTCCCGTACTCCTCCGAAACGGCTTGACCGATTCTCATGAAATTTTGTGAGCATATTGAGTAGGTCTGAAAATCGGCCAACATCTATTTTTCATACCCTTTTTATACCACTAAGTGATTATGGTGGTCTACCAAAAAGTTTGTATGGGGAAATGCATTTTGGGGAAAAATAAACTGGGTAGAAATCGAGTAGTGACACTTCAAACACAAAAAAAAAATATTTAAAATTTTAAAAGCAATTGTTGTTGTCAATTATTTTAATTATTTGCCAAGCAAATTGTTGTTGTCAACAATTTTGAATTTTTTTTTTTAAATATACCTACCTAATAAGTTTGTTTATGTTTGTTATGTTACACAAAGTAACTTTTTGAAACGGAGTCGATACTTTGATTTGTTTGATGGTGTTTGAATCCTTCATTTTTGTTTGTCAAGTACGTCGTTGACATTAAATTAGAATTGCTGCATGTTGTTAAACCGTGCGCATAACAAATTGATTGAAAGAAAATAAAAATCGAAGTTTCTTGCTTTTGTGTTGTTGTTCGATTCAAAAAAGTCAGGTGACATAGGCGCCTGCCAGGCAACTAGCACCTACCCCTAGCGGAGCAACGAAGTAGCGTAATCGGGCTAAGCAAAGCGCAGAAAAATGTGCAAATGTCCCTTTAACCACGGAACCGATTGGGCTCAAATCAGGCAAGCTTTGGTATTGACTTGAATATATTTCTGTGAAGTTTGGTCAAAATCGGTCCACCAAGTTTGACTTGCAATTTTGTTTCTCATCAAAAAAAGACAAGTATTTTTTTTTGTTAGGCGCAGAGAATACCGAGTATTTAGACTCTTGAGCACGGACAACGCCGGGCGGGTACAGCTAGTTATATACTTACATTACTGACAAAACGCCACTAAGGAAAAAGTAGGAACAAATATTATAAAGTATGAAAATTAAATTATTGGTTTTGTAATATTGCCTGTCGCTTCGCTGTTGCAATTTGGTATGTACATAGTACAAAACTCGTGCAACCAGCACTGGCAAGATATGCACTGAATCCAGTCTTCTGTGGAAACGGTCTTGTGGTAATTTTTAGTGCACTCAATGGATTACGTTTCGAGAAACCATTGAGCCAAATATTACCAACCGCCTTTCTGTCGTTTGAGAAACGGTGTGCTAATCCAAGACGTTCGCCGAACCGATAAGCGATTTCTTTTAAGTCTTTTCGGTCAGGAGCAAGCCCAACTTTTTCCAATTTTTGTATGTGGGCAACCAATTTTTCTTTGCTTCAACGAGAAAGCATATGACCAAGCGGCTTATTTGCATTGCCTTTTAAAATATGTATGTCTCCTCAGGGTTCTGATGGTATGTTGAATTCCCTAATTGCTTCATTCACTCCCAAAGTTTTATTTTTTACCTTCTCCATCGCTTTTTTCAGGTCTTTTTCGGACCATGATGCCCGCAGTGTCGTCCTTGTGTAATTTCGTGGCATTTCTATTTACAATTAAGAAAAAAAACGCTCTGATGAGTGTTATATTTCTATACATTACTGGGGCGTATTACACTTACTTTGTTGGGGCGTTTTGCAAATTTCTGAGTGCAAAACGCTCCAGCAAAAATAATGCAACCCATCCTGATTTAAAAAAATAAACCAAAACGAACTAAAAAGCCAATTTTATGTACTTTATAAATATAGCTATATTTCATTTTAACATAATGGGCATAGTTTCTGAAAAAAATTAAATTATTACTGTACTCACCAATATGTTTTGGCGCCAAAATTAGTTTTTGTAGTTTTTTTTTCTCAACATAGCAAACAGAACACTACAACTCAATAACACAATTGGCGTACAACTGAAACTAGTTTGAACAGATTTGGTTATGACTGCATAACAACACCTGTGTTCGTGCTAGTGCTAGACTACTGGGTCGTTTTATAAACTGGGGCGTTTTGTATAGTTTTACCCAATTGCCGTAGTAGCCAGGCAGACGAAAATGGCGAAATATGCCTTGTACGTTTTGGCGCGTCTTTCACGCTATTTTTTAAGCCCCATACCCAGTATTTCAACCGCCGTTGGTTGAGTGCCTCCGTGAAAAGTTTTCTCATGTGCATTCAGCATTTAAAGTCCACTGAAATTTCCAATTTCCATTTTCCAATCTTCCTTCCATTCACCGTCTTGGCTTCAACGATTTTAAACGCCTTACCATCGGGTTGGTTTTGCAGAGGACTCCCGGATAATCGCCAAACATTATGCCTTGCACTATCTTCACTGCAAGTTTTAAAGCCGAATGTATCTCAGCCACTGAAAGGGTCGCCAATTGTCAATCTACTGCTGACTTCCGCTGACTTACAATTAAATTTCATGCAAAGGCTAAAACCCACAGCATACTTTGAAGACTATAGTGCCGTTAGATGAACGCGTTAAATACGTTCTTATATTTTGCAATCGCAAGACCTTAGTTGTATAGTCTAAGAGCTTAGCCAACATCACTGCTCCACACAACGGAGTTATTTATATCAACAGTGACGTGTTGTTCTAGGCAGCGGACAGATTATCGTTTGTTTGTTGATATCATTCACTTGGTTTTGTCCTCATTAACTTCAAGACCAATAAATTTCATTGACATGATATTGTTTACATATTTTGTTTTAACTTTTTTTAAAAAACAATGTTTATGTCAAAAAAGTGGGTCTTGCAAAAAACTTTGTATTGTCGAATTTTTATAAAAAAAACTTTTCTAGATGTTTTGCAAGCTATGCCACTTTCAATTCCACCACTTCCATAAAACTGTTTAATTAAATAGTGGGCGTGTCAGGGACAAATAATTTTAGAACTGATAGTACAATATTTAATGAAAGGATAGTTATTGAAATTGTTTATAGCAACTTCGTAAAAACGATGAGCGACATTTATAAAAATTCAACAACGACTGTAGAAAATAAACTTTATCAAACAATTACACCATTGTTTTCCCGAGATATTGTAGAAAACTACAAAGAAGGTGACCGACTATACAGGAGATGGAAAAATAATAGAAGAAACTCATCGTACCAAACCGAGTACAAGAAAATACGAAATATGGTAAACAAACTGGCATGCAAGAACCAATACAACCAACGAAAAATCGAAAATACAAAATGCCATCCGATTAAAACATGGCCTTTAATCAATGAGATATAAAGAAGAAATAAGCCATCATTAGATACAACATTCACGAAAAACTTTTCTTGTAGCACAAATACAATCATTTTGGGGGACGAATTTGCTAACTACATCTCGCAACAAGCGGCCCATATAATTCACATGTGTAACACAACAACTTATTCACACCATGGGAGTTTGATACGCAACTCAGTATATGTCGGAGATGTTGAGTGTTTAGAAGTAGAAAACCTACTTCGTCGTCTAAATGCACAAAAGGGTCCAGGGGCCGATGGTATAAGACCGAAGGATGGAAAGCAAAACGCGGAAATATTTACTCCTCTAATAACTAAGCTTTTTTTTTTTTTTTTTTTTATTATTATTATTCTTAATATATCTATATTTTAATACGGAGTTGCCTATAACGTGTTTCCCCCCTTTTTTGCTATAATAATTCACATAGATATGCCAACACTATATATATTTGGGTAGGGGACAGTACGTAGAAGTGCACAAAAAAAAATTATCCACATATATAACACACATTATGAATTACAGCAGGTGAAAAGTAGCGAATTGGATCAAATTACATTAACAACAACAACAACATTGCTGTGTGAGGCAATAATCTGCCAATCTGAACGGAAAAATTTTATATCATGTGATGAAGTTACTTGAAAATGCTTGAAGTTAGTTGAAAATGCTTGAAGGTACTTGAAAATGCTTGAAGTTACTTGAAAATCTATCTATATATTAATACGGAGTTGCCTATAACGTGTTTCCACCCATTTTTATACCCTATTCTAGGGGTATATTAATTTTGACGCATAGTTTGTAATATACCTTAATATTGCCCGTAGACCCCTAAAAGTTACTATATTTATGATCAGCATCGATAGTAATGTCGATCTAGCCATGTCCGTCCGTCCGTCCGTCCGTCCGTCCGTCGGCAAAAATTAGGCCTTTAAACTGGACCTAGAGAGCTGAAATTTTAACCATATACTCTCTAGGGTCCCGAAATAATCAAGTTTAAGAATTTTTGAAATCCGCCCACAGACACGCCCACAATTAAATAAAACAAATTTTGGGAAAAATTGAATTTTGAGCTAGAAAGCTGAAATTTTTTATATATGATCTTTGGCCCATAAAACTGCTTGGGACATAAAATTTTCAAAATCCGCCCACTGACACGCCCACAATTAAATAAAATATCTTTTTTGAAAAACCAAAATTTGAGCTAGGGAGCTGAAATTTTTAATATATACTCTCTAGGGGCCCTTTATGCTCATGTGTAAATATTTTCAAAATCCGCCTACTGACACGCCCACAATTATTTTTTTTTTATTTTTGAAAGTCCAAAGTTTGAGCTAGGGAGCTGAAATTTATAGTATATACTCTCTAGGTGCCCTTTATGCTCATACTTAATTTTTTTTAAATCCGCCTACTGATACGCCCACAATTAAATAATGCAATTTTATTGAAAAACCAAAGTTTGAGCTTGGGAGCGTTTTTATTTACAAAAGCTTAGTTTTTTCGATAAAATCCTTTAAATTTTTGTCACGCCCACTTATGAGATATAGGAATAAGAATAGGGTATCCAACAGTTCGCCCAAGCGGACTGTAGCCCGCCCCTATGTTTGCTATTATTTTTGATAGAGAAAAATACATAGAAGTGCACAATACAAAAATCATCCACATATATAACACACATTATGAAATACAGCAGGTAAAATAAAGCGAATTGGAGGAAATTACCAAAACAACAACATTGTTGTGTGGGGCAATAATCTGCTCTCTACTACAAAAACGGTAAAATAAATGCATTTTGCTAACTTTTTTATTTTTTTAAGTGAAAAATAACAAACTCATATTTGAACCGGTACATTGGGAGTTTGACTGCGTTCATATTATACAGTGGCCTAAGTTTTTTTTTTTTTTTTTAAGTGAAAAATAACAAACTAAACAAAAAAATTGTGA
The DNA here is from genome assembly GCA_949715645.1 of Portevinia maculata. NCBI lineage: Eukaryota > Metazoa > Arthropoda > Insecta > Diptera > Syrphidae > Portevinia > Portevinia maculata. The sequence goes on along the minus strand of OX454526.1, from coordinate 242,815,518 downwards.
AAACAAGTGTAAACAACAACAAGTGCTTTGATTTATTGTTCATTGTGAATACTTTTCAGATTGTAAGTAAAAAATAGAAACAAATGTGCAAAGATCTCTTGCCTAAGATATACATAAATAATTATTTATAAGCAACCAATACACTGATTGTCACCCCACATCAGATACCTTTTGAATTTTTAAATATTTGCTGTATCATTCGCCACTAACTTTGTAGTTAAAGAATGATTACTATTATTCTATATTTCTCTTTCATTAATATTGTTAGTAGTTTAAGTATGAAATGAATAAAACTATCTATCTATCTAAATGTTTTTCTTTTTTTTAATTCAGTCATCTCAATTATCATCATTAGATTTTTAGAACCGTAACCACATTCGAACCGGTACATTTGGAGTTTGACTGCGTTCATATTATACAGTGGCCTTACTTTATTTGAGATTGAGGAGGTTTTAATTATTCATAACTTAAATTGTGAAGCATTTAATTTACCTGTGCCAAGAAATTTGTCAGTCAATGATATAGATACTGTGGACGTATTTGACGAACAGTTTATTTATGAGCAAATGTATGATGATGCAAATAACGAACAGAAACATATAATTGATCAAGTTTTGCGTGAAGTACAATACAAAGATACTGGATCAAATGTTTTTTGTCTGTCAGCGCATGGTGGATGTGGAAAGACATTTGTGCAAACTGCAATCATCCATAGAATGAATGCGTTAAATTTACGTTGCATAGCTACCGCTTACAGTGGAATTGCATCAACTTTACTTACAAATGGTCATACGTTACACAATGTTTTTAAATTGCCAATACCTATTTTAGAAAATTCTTCAGCCAATGTGCGACCAAATAGTAGTCAAGGGCGTTTTATAAGTGCAGCATCTTTGATATTGATAGATGAATATTCAATGTGTCCGAAAATTGCACTTAAAGTAATAGACAAGTTATTGAGAGATTTAGCTTCAGGTGAAGCAAAAAATTAATTATTTGGAGGCAAATCTGTCTTATTATGTGGTGATTTACTCCAAATTCTACCCGTTGTACCTCATGCATCTAGATCAGTTTTGATAGAAAATTGTATTATAAGTTGGGAGGAATTTCATAAATTCCATAAAGTTAAGTTGAATCAAAATATGCGAGCTCTTCCCGAAGAAGTGGATTTTATAAAATTTAAAAAAAAAATGGGAGATGGACATTTGACTACTTATGATTTATTTGGTGAAGATATCATTGAGATACCACAGAGTGCAATCGGAAATATGAATAATATCATTGAAGACATTTACGGTGATATAAGAGAGACAATTATTTTGTCGGATGAAGTGCTTAAGCGAGCAATTTTAGCACCAACGAATGAAGATTGCTCTCTTATTAATGGTGATATTTTGAACCGTATCGATGGACAAAAAAAAACGTACAACAGTTACGATAAAATAATGGAAAACGAAGGTGTAAATACAAATGATTTTCCAATAGAATTTTTAAATTTATTAACAATAAGCGGGATGCCATCACATAAGTTAACTTTGAAAGAAAATTGCGTTGTTATTTTAATACGTAATTTAAATACAGCTCAATGTTTAGTTAATGGAACAAGGTTGAGGGTTAAGCGCATGCACCACAATACTTTAGATTGTGAGGTATTAACGGGAACAGCAGTGAAAAAACGAATTTTGATACCAAGAATTAATTTGACTTTTTCGGGAACTGTGTTACCCTTTCAATTTCAAAGAACACAATTCCCTGTTATACCTGCATTTGCCATGACGATAAACAAATCGCAAGGACAAACTTTTAATAAAATTGGAATAATGTTGAGGCGACCAGTGTTTTCACACGGTCAGCTATATGTTGCGTGTAGTAGAGTAAGGTCTTTTAATGGTTTAACATTTTACGTTAATGAAGAAAATGGACAGGGAAAACTTTATACAGATGACAGCGTTTTTACAAAAAACATAGTAGATATATTGAGAAATCTTAAATGTTCATTGATCACTTTACAATTAGTAAGAACAAAAAAAATGTTTGAATTGTTATTTAGATTTTTTAAGTTAAATTAGTAGTAACGAATCGGATATCATATAGAATCACTTATTGTTAATTAAAAGTTTTATGTATGAAAAATAAAAAAACAAATACAAATTGTAAACTATTTTGGTTATTATTGCCTTATTCTCACTCAATTGTTAATTGTTAGTGTGTGAGGAAGAAAACACAAACAACCTGGATTTGAAAGGTATTAGTAGATAGTGATCTGCCAAACAAAAAACATAAGGACGGGCTACAGTCCGCTTGGGCGAACTGTTGGATACCCTATTCTTATTCATCTCAATCATAAGTGGGCGCTATAAAAGTCTAAGTATGGTTGAATTATGCGGAACGCTCCACATATTTTGTTATATAACATGAAAAGGATTTTATTAAAATAAACGAAGCTTTTGTAAAAAAACGCTCCCTTACTCAAACTTTGGTTTTTCAATAAAATTGTTTTATTTATTTGTTGGCGTGTCAGTAGGCGGATTTAAAAAAAAATTAACACATGAGCATAAAGAGCATATATTATAAATTTCAGCTCCCTAGCTCTAATTTTGGAATTTCAAAAAAATGTTTTTTTTTTTAAATTGTGGGCGTCAGTAGGCGTATTTTGAAAATATTTAGACATGAGCTTGAAAGGCGCTTAGAGAGTATATATTATAAATTTCACCTCCCTAGCTCAAATTTTGGTTTTTCAATAAAATTGTTTTATTTAATTGTGGCCGTGTCAGTGGGTGGATTTGGAAAATTTTATTTACCGATCAGTTTTAGGACTCATACATCATATATAAAAAATTTCAGCTTTCTAGCTCAAAATTCGATTTTTTCGAAAATTTTGTTTTTTTTTGAGTTTGTGGGAGAGTCTGTGGGCGGATTTCAAAAATTCGTAAACTTGATTATTTCGGGACCCTAGAGAGTATATGGTTAAAATTTCAGCTCTCTAGGTCCAGTTTAAAGGCCTAATTTTTGCCGACGGACGGACGGACGGACATGGCTAGATCGACATTACTATCGATGCTGATCATAAATATAGTAACTTTAAGTTTCTACGGGCAATATTATTAAGGTATGTTACAAACTATGTTTCAAAATTAATATACCCTTAGAATAGGGTATAAAAACAAACAGGCGACTTTGTCAATAAACGTCAATAAACGCGCGAACAGGCGACTTAGCCGCGAAGGGCGTTTTCATATGTGCATGCATTTGTTGTAGTAACTCCGTTCACAGAGCAGTAACAACCACGAGCAACGACATTGTATGCGCACAGTTTAAGTTTTGTACTTGAGGGTATGTGGGAGAGAGAGTGGGAGAGAGAGAGAGAGAGGGAATGAACTTATAGAAAAAATTGGTCGAATTTCGACCACGGGGCGACCCCTAGTTTACAATTAAATAAGTATCTGCGAAGCCGTAGCTTGTTTGCAGAAGATTGTGTTCTATGAATTTAAATAATATATAACGTGAGCGAAGTTATAAGAGTTATTGAATAATTCAGAGTTTAAATTTAGAATTAATATTACAGTAATTTAATTACTATAATTTAAGAAGAAAGTTTTCAGTTTTTTTTTTCTTTTTTTAAAATTTACTATAGTGACTAATTCACGAGGTAGATCGTTCATTATTGTACGAATACGTGATTTCTAGGAGTTTGTAGCATTCCTTGGGCACGTCTTCTGGTGTTGACCTGATGTTGTATTGGTTGAGTAAATCGGTTGTCATGAAAGTACTCCACAATAGTGGTCATCTTAAATATATCCTCGACTTAAAGAGTTTTAAAACTTGCGTCATTCGCTCGTTGATTACTGGTTTTGATTTGCTTTATAGCTGCATTTTGAAGCTTTTGTATTTTTTGGATGTGTGTTTTAGCTGCACTACCCCAAGCAAGTATTCCATACCGTGTCTTCGATTCTATCAACGCATAATACACTTATTTTAAGACGCCTTTAGAATCGTGGTATTTCAAATGTGAGACGGCAAATAAAGCTTTCTTTAGGTCCATTCGTAATTTGTCAATGTGCCTATCCCAGAGAAAATGACAGTCTATTACTACACCAAGATATTTGTAGTTGACAACTAATTCAATACATGCCCTCGAAGTGTTCGGGCAAGCATCATTTTCCAAGTAAACTCGCTGCGCTGTTGGCTTGAAGTGTGGACTTCTTATATGCATCATTTTAGTTTTGGAAGCGTTTATAATTAAACCGTTATCGTGACACCATCTCACAGCGGCATTAAACTCTTCTTGCATCACCCTTACTGCCGTCTCCAGAGAACTATGTCGGACAACAATAGCCGTATCATCAGCAAAGGCGAATGGTATACTTTGTTTGAAAAGTCTTAGTAACTCGTTTGTATATAATATGAATAGAATTGGTCCTAATTTTGATCCCTGTGGAACTCCAAATTTCATTATCTTTTTATCGCTAAAGGCATCTCTAATCTTAACACAAAATGTTCTATTTTGAAGATAGTCAGTCAGCCAATGAGCCAATGTGCCACGTATCCCAATCCTTCGTAGTGCTTCTATAAGATAAGCGTGGTTCAATGTATCGAAGGCCTTACTGAAATCCATGTATAGTACTAACACGTGATGACCTTTGTCCAAGCTTTCATTTACACAATTTGCAAATTCTTCCAGTAACTTTCCGGTATTCCTATTTTTCTGAAAACCGTATTGGCTCTTATGTATCAGGGAGTGTTTTTCTATAAAACTTTGCAACCTGTTCGCAATTACACCTTCCAAGCACTTTTCTACTACCGAGAGAATCGATATTGGCCTATAGTTGTTTAATTGATTTTTTACTCCCCCTTTATAAATTGGTCTTATAACTGCTGTTTTAAGGGTTGAAGGAATAAGTGATTGAGTAAGGCTCAAATTAATCAAATTGCAGATGATTGGAGCAAAAATATCGGAATGGCTTTTGATATCAATTGCTCTTATTCAATCAACTCCAGCCGACTTATCTTCTCCAAGAGATTTTATAATATTTTGTATCTCAGGGATGTTTGTTGCGTAGGCAAAGATTGAATTTTCCACTGTTGCATTCACATTCTTTGATGTTACTGCATTGCATTTGTGAATTAGGTTCTCCGTCTGGGAAGAGAAAAACTCTGCCAGTTCATTGGCAAGTGAATTCATCTCTATCTTAAAGTTTTTTTTCCATTGTTTCATCGATGTTTGTTGGCTTTCTTCCTAGTATTTCATTGATCAGTCTCCATGTTTTTCGTAATTGTAACTCTTATACTCTTTTTCATAAGTCAAATTTCTACAATTGTTTTTCCACCTTCTGTAGAGTATATCTCTTTGTTTGCATTCTGCTATGAGATTTGGCTTTATCCAGGGCTGTTCTGTCTTTGTTTACTTATTTTGCGTACCAATGTTGATTTTTCGTAGATATTTTCCAATTTACAATACAGTTTATTGTACATCCTCTCTGCATCTTGTTCTTCTAACACTACTTTCCTATATTCTTCCTGAATAAGCTGATTTACTTTTGAGCCACACACATAAGTTGAAATTGGGTTTTGTTTATGCGTTGGTTTTTCAAACTTCTCGCAATAAAGAATTATATAATGATCGGTGGTATCGCTTTCGATTACAGCTGCTTTAATTTGGCTGTCCAATCTGCTAACAAGAGCTTTGATTTGGTGCCTTTCTTAGTGTCTACTCCTGTGTTTTCAGTAATGACATTCATTAATCTCTTTGATGCCAACATTTCGGAATAGTCTTTGACATTATTCGAGTTGAAGTCTTTTAAATTAATATTTATATCTCCCATTGCAATAAGGTTTTCATTTTTCTTTATTTGACCGTTTTGGTCTCCAAATTCCTCACAAAACGCCGCTTTGCTGAAACCTGGTGGCCTATAAAGTGCAATAACAGATGTTTTTCTGTTTCCTTCCAAGTATTGGATTTGAATATTTTCGTAAGATATTGTTGGCGAGTGTATTACTTCATGAGACAAATTACTTCTTATGAACATCATAATTCCTCCACCTCTTCTCTTGTTTCGATTAAGAACTTCTTGTTCGAAACCCTCAAGTTGATAAAATTCCTTTTCTTCATCATATATATTTGTTTCTACCAGAATGATTATTTTGAATTCATTTATAAAATGGTTTATATTTAAACAGAAGGTATTCCAATGTAATCGCAGTGATCTTATATTAAAACATAACATGCAGCAATTAAAATTTTTTAATTCATTTACACCAATTCCATTAAAACCATGTATTACCCATCAATTTAGTTTAACAATAATTTCATTTTTTTCGTTTGTGCTATCCATTTTTTATATACGGTTTTAATTTTCTATTTGTACTGCTTAATACAACAACAATTATTGTGCACTCTTTATATTGTTCACGTCTTGTGCGGTGGCAATAATTATGGATTGTGTGTTCTCGCTTCTGAGTGCTAGTACTTTCCCCGCAATCTCCCACACATATTTCCAGTTTTCTTGCTTTGCCTTTTCTTTTGTCAACCACAAAAGATGCTTATTATTCCTTGTGAGCTGATTGTTTACATAAATTATAACTTCGCACTCAGCGGGCCTCGAGTTTATATTAAAGTTGTTTGTGTTTTTTTGGACTGCAGAAAGTTTAATTGGTCGAGTGGCGCGCGCTTGTTTAATAAATTGTGTTTTGCATGTATAAGGTGGCGCAAAAGTCATCACCCAGTGGCGTTCACCAATCCGACTGAAAACTACATAGGATAGATGTCAAACGTCGTGGATCATTTAGAACAATGGCACACAGAATTGCCTAAGGCACCCCAAGGGCTGAAAACCCTATCGGAAGATGCTATAATTTTTGCAAATAGCGGCAAATGTCAATTTTACTTTGACATTTGTGAAGTAAACAGATGACAACTTTTGCGCCACCTTGTATTTGACATAAACGTAACAGTTATGCTAGATTTTTCGGGGTTTTTTATGTTAGTTCTGTAAACATCAGTTATATCGGTGTCATTGATTTCATTATTTATTGTTTTTCCAATTCCTTTCACAAACTCTACCAAATTTTCTTGTGCATTTGGTGGAGTGTTTTTTATGTCGATATTATTTTTAAGCATTTGTTGTTCAATGGTGTTAATTTGTGATTGCATACTTTCTATGATAATGTCTTTTTTTTATTAGTTTTTTTTAGTTTATTAATTTCTTTCGTGAAGCTTTCAATGAGATTATTGTTTTTAATCATGTTTGCATTGCTGATTAATATTATCCTTCAAAAATCTGTAGTGCCGACAAAACTTAAAGAGGCCGATGTACAAAGGAGGTAAAAAGAATGAAATATCTAATTATCGCCCAATAGCGATACTGTCAGTCGTTGATAAGATTATGGAGCTAATTGTTGCAGAGCGGATATGGAAATTTGTTGAAAAACATAACATAATAAGCAAATCCCAACAGGGATTGCAGAAAGGTAAAAGTATAAATAGACTTTATGGTGACTTCGTGAATCTGATAAATACCAACCTAAGTAAAAACTTCCACGTAATAGTGCTTTTCTTGGACCTACGTAAAGCATTCTATACTCTTGACCACAAAAAACTTGTAGAAGCATAAGAAAAAGTTGCATTGAGAGGAAAAATATCGGAATTAATTAAGGACTATCTTACCCAAAGGACCTTCAGTGTAAAAATAAATGACTGCTGCAGCAACTAAAAGCTCGTACATTATGAGGTACCATAAGAATCTAAACTTGGCCCGTTACTGTATTTGGCGTTCCATTTGCTTTTGCTGATGACACTGCATTTGTAGTCTATCACAGGCCATTAAATCAGTCAACTCAAAGTATGCAAGCAGAGCTCAACAAAATCTGCAGATGGTTTCATGACAGCGGATTAGTTATTAAAAAACCTCTTCGTCAACCATCAGACTGCTGATACCATAGAAGTAGGTAACATGTTTAAATATCTGGGGATAACAATAGATAGCGATTTCACTTGGGAGGCGCATATCAATAATACAAGGAACAAGCTGAGGGGATCACTCTTTGCCTTTTTTATACCCTATTCTAGGGGTATATTAATTTTAACGCATAGTTTGTAACATACCTTAATATTGCCCGTAGACCCCTAAAAGTTACTATATTTATGATCAGCATCGATAGTAATGTCGATCTAGCCATGTCCGTCCGTCCGTCCGTCCGTCCGTCCGTCCGTCCGTCTGTCCGTCTGTCGGCAAAAATTAGGCCTTTAAACTGGACCTAGTGAGCTGAAATTTTAACCATATACTCTCTAGGGTCCCGAAATAATCAAGTTTACGAATTTTTGAAATCCGCCCACAGACACGCCCACAAATTCTAAAAAACAAAATTTTGGAAAAAATCGAATTTTGAGTTAGAAATCTGAATTTTTTTATATATGATCTATGACTCCTAAAACTGCTCGGGATAAAAAAATTTCAAAATCCGCCGACTGACACGCCCACAAATAAATAAAATAATTTGTTTATACCCTATTCTATGGGTATATTAATTTTTGAAAATCCAAAGTTTGAGCTAGGGAGCTGAAATTTATAATATATACTCTCTATGTGCCCTTTATGCTCATGTGTAAATATTTTCAAAATCCGCCCACTGACACGCCCACAATTTTTTTTTTTTGAAAATTCAAAGTTTGAGCTAGGGAGCTGAAATTTATAATATATACTCTCTAGGGGCCCTTTATTCTCATGTTTTATTTTTTTTAAATCCGCCTACTGACACGCCCACAATTAAATAAAACAATTTTATTGAAACACCCAAGTTTGAGCTAAGGAGCGTTTTTTTTTATAAAATCCTTTAAATGGTATATAACAAAATATGTAGAGCGTTCTTAACAATTCAACCATACTTAGACTTTTGTCACGCCCACTTATGAGGGATAGGAATAAGAATAGGGTATCCAACAGTTCGCCCAAGCGGACTGTAGCCCGTCCCTAAGTTTTTTAACAACTCTTGACCTGCCTAGGCGAAAGAATGCGGTATGTCGACCTGGATAGATCTATTGTACCAATGGTCAAGAAAATTTTAGGCTAGTGCATTTTCCACTTTTCTAGAAAAGGTGATAATGCTTCTAGCAGGGGACCTCTTCAAATCTTCGTTATTCAAGAGTTCTTTGAAGAAGATCCTCTTTCTGATTGCACAGAGAGCTGGGCATTGACACAAAATGTGCTCCGTGGGTTCGTCGTCCTCGAGGCACAGCCTGCACTCTGGGGAGTCGGCTAGTTTCATTCTGTTGAGGTGGTATCTTAAACCGTGTTGACCTGTGACTGTGAAGTACCATATTAGGTTTTTGATATCATGCCTACCTAGGTTTGGGATCCTGTTGGCATTGTTTTTGAAGGGCTGGATGGCTCGTTTGGCCTGTCTTAGACCTGGAGTGTTTTCCCAGTATGAGATATATTTAGAGTGTTCCCAGCTATTTATAGTTAAGTTGGTGGCTGATTTGGGTGTGTTGCCTTAGATTGCCTTTAAAGCAAATAAAAGAGTGCAAAAGCATATCTACTATGCTCTTGTAGAATCAAGATTAAGATATGGTATACTGGCATATGGTATACTGGCATATGGTATACTGGCATATGGTATACTGGCATATGGTATACTGGCATGTTTATGGCAAAAGACAACTTAAGTACACAATACCCAATATCCTAAACAAACTTCCGCAGTTTCTAAGACACAACAATAATAGAACCCATCGAAAAAAAAAAAAAAAAACAGTTTCTCCTTGAAGCAAAAACTTAGGCTTAGTTGACCTTAATGCCAGAACATAGAATATTAAATGATATTTTTTTTTTTTTTTATATTCTGGCTCGCCAAGGCGATTTATAAGGGGGGTACTTCGAGCTAAAAGATCTTTTGTACCGCATGGGCCAGAAAAGTTTAAACTAGTAGAATTTCCACTTTCCGTGTAAAGCGGACAATTTTACCAGTAGAAGAATTCTTTATGTCCTCGGGTTTCATTTGCTCCCTGAAAAAGATCTTCTTTCTAATTCCATTAAGGGCTGAACATTCACATAAAATGTGTTCAGCTGACTCGTCTTCTTCAAGACAGAGTCGGCACTCAGGAGAGTCTGCTATTCTCATTTTGTGTAGATGATATCTTAAACCATGGTGACCAGTAAAGTAACCTACTAAGTTTTTGATATCATGCCTGCTTAGGTTCAGTCATTTGCTGGCATTTTGATTGAAGGACCGAATGGCTCGTTTGGCCTGATTATAAAATGATATAATCTGAAAGAATATGTACTCGTACCTACAAAAAAAATTAATACAAAAAATGTTCGCATCATTTTTTTTTCTTTTTTTTTATAATAAGCGCGCACTAAAGGGATTTGTTGGGACCCTTATAATGTATTAGCTACACAGCGCGGGCGTTAAGAAAATTAGGGTGAGAAGAAAAGGAGAGATGCCGATGCACGTTGGTTTTGAATGTTTGTAGGTTATAATGTGCATTAAAAATAGAGCGGGGAAGGGCATTCCACATATCCACATTCGTGTTGTACGACTGAGGAAAGATTCTTTGAACTTCACTGTACGTCCGAACACAGGCTTGTGGGTGAACTGATGAGCATTCCTTGCATGGCGGGTATTGCGGTTAAAATGTTCAAGGGGAGGAATGCAACTGGCTATTTCGTTTGAGCACTTATGGTGGAAATAACGATAAAATAACGAAAGGCAGGAGACATTACGACGATGACTAAGAGAGTCAATCGATCTCGCTATGTCTCGGTCGCCAATTAGTTTTATCGCGCGTTTTATTGTTCGATCGAACTTTTACAACACCAGTCGGCTCCCGGAAATTGTTTTCAATTTCGTCTACATTTATTTTGGCACAACTCAATATTTGCTGATCCAAATCAGACCTTACAGTAGCTCGAGAACGAAAAACTTCTCGGCGAGTTATCAACTTAAACATATTCGTTCATTGTATGAAAAATATCGTCTTTAGCTCACTATAGCAATCTCCATTTTCCTCAATTTCAATCAAATTATAAAACACCTTCTTTAGCATTTGGCATGCAAATTTAACATATCCCGCTTTTTAAATCGATTCATTTTAGTCGTTGGTGTGACTAGCTACCAAAGTCTTTCCACCATTATATGCGCTTTTCCTAAATAAAAAATTCAACATTTTACATTTGCGCTTATCCGTTTTAATAACAGTGTAAGAGTTCATTCTGGGTTTTGAAAAGTAGTTCACTTATGAGGAATTTGCACTTATACGTTCTGCAATTATTGCAACCAATTTATATGGAAATCGTGTGAAATGGCGAGGGGTATATAAAGTCGTTGCACTTATGCATTTTTTCCATTCATCCGTTTTCCGCTTATAGTTTGGACGACTGTATTGTGGCCTAATTTCCAAATTCTTTTTGAAAAATATACCAGAAAATGTTTTTTTTTATTTTGTAAACAAGACAGTTTGTGATTGTTAGTATTTTAATAATATACCCAACATTGCTCCTTCCGCAACCTCGCAGTTACTCTAAATCCAACTGCGACCCAGAAGGGGGCAGCATGCCCCCATACCCATTGCATTGTTTATGAAATTTTCTTGTGATTTCAGAAATATACGTCGCCATGAATATCACATATCAGCATACTGCCCCATATTCAAATTCCAAACCCAGGACGGGTTTGGAACGGGCAATAGGCAATCTTAATGACCGCGATTCATGTCCTTTATGTTTAAAAATCAATCACTTCCAGGGTTAAGAAAACGCTTCATGTCAGTTACCAGGGGTCAATTCCCGATTTGTGAAAAAGTGTGATAAATAAGTTATCATTTCAGTTTTCACAGCAGTTTATCATTTTATCACTTCACGAACACGTTTTATGCGATTCTCGAACGCTTTGTGATAAATGGCTGTCAGAGTGTGTACTAAAAAGTACTAAGTGAAAAATCCTGTCACTTATATGTCATTTTTAAAGATTTTATTTATTTTGGTTGCGTTGTGAAATGTCGGAAATAATTATACGTCGTATTGAAAAGGTATTAATTTAAATTGAATCTGTGCTTTGTCATTAAAAAAAATATATTTAATTCTTTCGTAGGAAGAAACTGGCTACTCTGCGATGATCCCGCCGAGATAGACAGAATCGATTCGACTGAGGAACACTTCATTCAGCTGTATAGAGCTGTATGCATAAAGTATGTATAAAGCTGTATGCATAGATTTAATAAATGAAATCAAGCCATTTCTTGATTCAACTCACGTAGAAGTGCGCTTTCAAGCCCTATCAAAGTGTTGAGTGCTTTGCGTTTTTTCGCCATTGGTTGTTTTCAACGATCTGTTGGTCAAGATACTCTATCTTCTTTGTCTCAGACATCAGTGATACCCAGATTTCTATCGCGTTAAATAGAATAGCTCATAAATATGTAAAGTTTTCAACTAGAGATCGATTTCCAGCTATAAAGGCGTAATTCTACGAAAAATTTGGCTTTCCGGGTTTAGTTGGATTAGTTGATGGAACACACATTACAGTATCTGCTCCAAGAAGAGAAATTGAACACGTATTTTACTGTCGAAAAGGCGGACATTCGATGAATATTAAAATCGTATGTGGCGCTGATTGTACCATTTTTAGTGCAAATGCATAATACGGAGGAACAGCCCACACCGCATACGTATAGCTGCGATCAAGAGTAAAGTCAACTCTTGAAAATTTGTATATCGAAGGAGAACGAAACTTTTGGCTACTAGGAGATAGCGGTTACGCATTGAAGCTATGGCTTATGACTCCTATCATTACAGTCACGTCCGAGGCAGAGAATATATATAACGCAACTCATAAGCAGACAAGGTATCTTGTTGAAAGAAGTATTGGTATAGGTACTAAAGAGCAGATTTCGCTGTCTATCTAAAGAAAGAGTCATGTTTTATAGTCCAGCTAAATCAGGAATTATAATCAATGCTTGTATTGTACTTAACAACGCACTGATTAAAGCAAGAGTTCCATTTTTGTGGGATGTTAAGTCGGAAAATGGTTATGAAGTGGATTTAGATGACGCTGATCTGCGCCCTACTTCAAATCCAATTTTACAAGAAGGCATTTGCTCGTTGAACCGACGAGCGGACATGGCTTAATCCAATCGTCATGCTGAAATTTTGTATACCTACTATAAACTACAAACTATGTATCAAAGGTAATATGCCATCTCGTATAGGGTAAACAAATTGTAGATGTTCAAAATAAAAATTCTAAAAAGAAGTAAAATGTTTTGTTTTTAATTTTTTGGAGAGCACTTCCAGCAACTCGTCCAATTTATTTTTTATTTCCATTTGTATCATGTTATTTTTTTCCATTAATTCAATTTTTTTCTCCTCGATTTCTAGACTTTTTGTCATAATTTTTAATTTGTTCTCATCAATATCCTTGAAAACAGTAATGGCGTCGTCATTAGTATTGCTCCAAGTTCGCCTCGGCCGCTTTCGCTGGTTCCTCGTTGATCTCGATGGCGGATTTTCTTCTAGAAGCTTCTCAGCAGTCCAAAGAATATTAAAACATGAAGTTCGGTACTTACTATAATTGGTTCGAATCCTATCTTACAAACCAACGCTGAGACTCCTTCTACGGCTTCTGGAGTTATTATACTTTCGCTGGTTCCGCCTTGATCTCGACGGCGGATTTTCTTCTAGAAGCATCTCGGCAGTCAAAAGTATATTAAAACATGAAGTTCGATACTTACTATAATTGGTTCGAATCCTATCACACAAACCAACGCTGAGACTCCTTCTACGGCTTCTGGAGTTATTATGCCATAAATCCGTCTATCTTACTCAGATAGATCCTTTATTGGAAGGAGTCCGTTGACTCCGCTTCTACGCCGCTGTTCTTTGATGGCGATGTGGCGGCTTCGCACACTTATTCTATGTACATACACATAATATATAAACAAATGTTCTATATAAAATAAATATTTGTAAACTACTGTAAAACGTACGTTAAGTCCTTCCAATAATTTCTCCACTTCGGCGCATCTTTCACACTTCCGCCTAAACTGTTCAGCTTTATGCTTAACGATTTCCATTCGTTATCCCGAAAATGGGCACAAATTGAATTATTTATCTGAATACATATATAAATAAAAACGTTCGTGCGTATGCGTGACCGACGGCTGAACCACTGAAGACATCTACCTTACATTTACACCATATGTTCGTGTGGTGCTCCTGATGGTTAATGTTTTACCCCCTAGATGGCGCTTAGGTCGCTTTTTTGAAAATTCTTATTTATGGACCGATTTGGCTCAAATTCACACCATATACCACTTAAATAAAAATAAAGTTTTTGCCAAAACTTGGACCCGAAAGTGATGGCGCTGGGAGATATTTACGACAAGTTAAATTTCCCTGATTGTATCAACAACATTAAATTTAATCGTAATAATATAGTTGCCGTTGGTTGTCTACACTATTTATACATTTACAAATATTTGACATTTCAGTAATTCATATTTCACTCTGCTGTACTTAACTCGATTTTTTACTTTTCGTTTGACGAAAACTGCAAACTAATTTTTAATCAATTTTAAATAGGTAAATACCATTTCAATTCGATTTCCGGCACAAATAATAACTAACGAAAATGTTCTTTTTTAGCATACATAAGTGTACAAACTGCAGTGATATAATACAGCAAAAAAAAAAAATGCCTGGACGACGACGTTTAAATATTGGTCGTTGTGACCGACAAATTCGCAATAGGCAAAAAAAAAGAAAGAACGGAGTTAACACCCCAACAAGAAGAAGCGGCAAGAGAGGACACACGATTGCGCGATGCAACCACCCGTGCATTAGAAAGCAAGGCACACAGAACTGAACGACTTGCATAAATGAGAATTAAAGCTCAAACGTCAGGAAATCGTTTTACGGATTCATATAGAGGTGTGGTGCAATTGAATAATCGAGTACGCATGCAAACAACAAGAGCACTAACATTGTCATCATTCAACCGCATCGCTTTTGAATATGATCCAGACATCGAATATTGCGCACATTCAAAAATTTCAATTGGTGACATTGATAAAGAATGCACTTCTGTTCAAAATGAAAATGACGAAGTTGCGCGTTACCAAATGGGTAGGTATATAAGCAGTAATGAGGCAGTCTGGCGAATCCTATCCTTTCCTATTCACGAAAGAAATCCAGCTGTCACTCATTTGCCTATCCATCTTGGGAATTGGCAACGTGTTTACTTCACAGAAGAAAATGCCACCAAAAACAACGTTAACGGAATTTTTCAAATTAAGCCAACAACAAAATTATTTTGGTATTCGGCCCTAGCGAGGTATCCGTCGGAACGGAAAATTCTCCGATCTGATTAGAATCGGAGGATTTAGACTTTGAATACCTGTTCGGAAAAATACCTCGAAGCAAAAATCCTCCGATTCTTATCAGATCGGAGAATTTTCCGTTCCGACGGATACCTCGCTAGGGCCGATTATATAATTTATTGGTATATTATTTAATACAATTGGAAGACTTATGCCTGATTATTTCAAATGAATCATTTATTACATTAGGACTACCATCACCCAATCGTCCGGCAAGTTATTTACTTAATCGAGATTTATAACGAAAACAATTATATATTTTTGATGATTTCAATGAGTACATTCAAACACATGAACCACAGTTATTGGCAGAACAAAAATTAATTCTTGATTCGGTAATGCTTGCAGTCACTGCAAAAGAAGGCGGATTCTTCTTTTTGGATGCTCCAGGTGGCACTGGCAAAACGTTTTTGATTTCTCTCATCTTGGATAAAGTACGTTCTCTAGGCGAAAGTGCTTTGGCCATCGCTTCATCAGGTATTGCTGCTACTCTATTGTATAGCGGAAGAAATAAATATTAATTTAAGCAATAAAAACGAAAAAGTTAAGCCCCATTACAAATCAACAAAAAACAACTTATATTTTAAAAGTACCTTAAAATTGACATTAAGTCATAATTGTTTGCCAAATTTTTATTTTTCGGTTTAAAATAAGTCTACTAATAAGTCTTAGTAATTTTAAATTATATACGATTAAATTAAATGTAAGAATGGCGCAGGTCACACACGCCCCCAGAAGTCCGGCATAGCTATAACTTGTTACCGCAGGTACTTACCATCGCGCCACGACCGTTACGAGCTAGCTCCGACCACCGGCTGAGTTAGTTTAAGCAACCAACCCAATGCGGTTTATAGTTAAAAGGATATAACATTTTTTCCGCGCGCCATACGTCTCGCAGACGTAGATTATTTTTCTAGGGTTAAACTCCCGTTAAATATTCAGACAAATGAAAATGCAGTATGCAATATTAAATCGCATTCAGGTATGGCTAATGTACTTAAGAGATGCCAAATTATAATCTGGGATGAATGTACAATGGCACATAAACCTTCATTAAAAGCTTTAAATCGTACGTTGAAAGATTTGAAAGGCAACGACAGACTCTTTGGCGGTACTCTAATTTTGTTATCAGGAGATTTTCGACAAACACTTTCAGTTATTCCACATGCAGATGCAATAAATGCCTCTTTTAGAGCTTCATCAGTGTGGAGCAGTGTTCATAAATTGAAGTTGATAACGAACATGTGTGTCCAACTTCAAAATGATCCATCTGCTGCGCTATTCTCGAAGCAATTGCTTGATATTGGAGAAGGCAAAATTAATGTAAATCCAATGAGCCAGGGAATCAAATTAATTCAAAATGTGTTTCCAAACATTCGAGATAATATCAACAATCATCATTGACTGAGCGAAAGGGCCCCATAAATATCTACATTCAAAACATGTTGGAATCTCCATCATATTCAGAAAGGAGCGAATTTTCCAACAGAATTTTTAAATTCACTTGATTTGTCAGGTCTTCCACTACATAATTGAATTTTGAAAGTTGAATCACCAATCATACTCTTACGAAACCTGAATGCACCAAAAGTATGTAACGGATCGCGGTTGATTGTCAAGAAAATATTGGGTAACATTATTGAATCGACAATTATCAATGGCAAGTTTAAAGGAGAAAATGTTTTATTGCCAAGAATCCCGATGATTCCAACAGATTCTCTAATTGCATTTAAACGCTTACAATTCCCAATTCGTCTGGCATATGCAATAACAATCAACAAATCTCAAGGCCAGTCGATGTAATTATATGTATCTACTATTATATGTATCTAGCCTGCTTCAGAGTTGGTAAGCCCAACGATTTGTTTGTATACGTTGAAAATGCAGAAACAAAAAACATTGTCCACATGTTGGCTTTACAATAAATTATTATTACCCAAGATCAGACAAACATTGTATTATTATGTGAAACAAAATTGAATTTATTAAATCGGAAATAAAATTTGCGTTTAAAATGATGTAATGAATTTCATTAGGTACATTCTTATTAAAAAAAAATGTCTACCGGAATTGAAATAGATTTCAAAACGAATCTTGGAAGCAATAAATTATTTTAGGCAGACAACGTTTGCCGGGTTAGCTAGTATTATAAAAATTTTCAAAATATTATAATATTTATTTATGTTAACGTAAGGTTACTTACTTGTCATTGGGCAACTGCGGTCTCTCCTCCAAATATTCAATTAAAAAATATTCTTGGGTTTCCGATGCCCTTTGTTCACCATTATTTTTGTTTTCCATTTTGTTTCACAGCTTGTTGCGGAATAAGTCGACTTTTCGCAGAACAAGTTGACTGTGATAACAAATATATCATGTGAAAAAATGTTGATGAATTAATTTTGTCACAGATCGAGAATCGGACTGAGTATGAAGCTGTAACCTTCATTGAATTTTCTTTTTTCATAGTCTACCCGGCCATTTAGGACTCGCTTTACTGGCGACCCTTAGTGCGCTATGCCGGTAGGTGAATGTGATTCCCCGCACGTCAGGCTAAATTTTTCTCGCACTTGGATATATTTCTGCTACATGAGTTGAGTATGGACCTCACAACTCTTGCAAGTGGTCTTTTATTCTACTTTGGGCCCCGATAATACACATCAGCTTTGCGAGTGTCCTAACAGTTTCCGATGATTTTCCGCACATCTAATTAGGTATATCTACAAAAAATGTTTGTGTGGTTGTGATTAAGTCTCATGAGTTTTTTATGGATGACTCCCAACGAAATCGGCATTTTGCTTGTTCAAAAACGCAATGAGCCAAAAGTAAGGCTCGTGACTAAACACGGCTTTTCAATGAGAAGTGTCTGATCTAAGTTACTAAATTAACTTTTGTTACAAGCAATTAAGATTATTTATGCGTTTCTTCAGCATCATTTTCAAGGTATCAAGTTACTTCATATTTCATATTTATTTATCAAGATAATAGTTTCACAGTGAGATTAAATCTCATAATTAGTGAGGGCTTTACAAATATAGCTTTAAGAGCTTTAGCGGTAAGTAGATTCGAACTAATTACATACATTAAATGGAAAACATAAATATAGATACATTAATTACATAAATTAATAGCATTTAGTGACATACATATATGTATTATTATATTTATAAATCTATTATTATATTCATATTATTATATTTATAAATCTATTATTATATTCATTGTATTATATTTATAAATCTATTATTATGTTCACATATCACTGGCCAAGTGTTTAAAAAGTTTATTTTTGAATGTGCTTGTGTTTGTGGTTCTCCTTAATGCAATGGGTAATGAGTTCCATAGGAGAGTGGCATGGACAAAGAATGTGCGCTCAGATTGAAGGCAATTGAATCTGGGCCTTATCAATATAGCTGTTCTATGTGAGCTAGCGAAACTTAGTCTGCTATGCAAGTACTCCGGCTGTTGGGTCTGCATAATACCGTGCAAGAGGATAAGTGTTCTAAACTTAATCAGGTTGTCGAGAGTAAGGCCCATTATCTGCAGAGAGTAACTAGATATGTGGTCGTTATATAGTTTTTTAAAGACGTATCTTGCTAGGTTATTGTAAATGACATTCAACTTGCGCCTAGTGTTGTAGTCAACATAGCAAAAAACCTCGCAACCATACATTAAGATAGGTAATAACAGGGATTTAACGAGTAACATCTTAGTTTTAGTGGGTAAAGAACTTTGTGTGGACTACAGAGGTCGGAGACCACTTCCAATTGTAGCTGCAACATGATCGGTCCAAGTGAGTGTATCTTTGAAGTCTATCCCCAGATTTTTGGCGCTATATGAACATATTCAATGGGTGACTGTCCTAACAAAATTGGCGGAAAAGTGGAAGCATCTAATTGACGCTTAAAGATACAAAGGGTCTTTGATTTTGAGGGATTAAGCGATAAGTTATGTTTGAGAGCCCACTGCTGAATGACCTCTAGATCTTCGTTGATTAACTCAATGGTACTACTAATCATATCCAACGGACAGCACTTAAATAATTGAACATCGTCAGCGAACAGGTGGGAAGTACAATGTTTTATGAGTTGGGGGAGCTCGTTTACATAAATTGCAAATAATAAGGGACATAGAATGGAACCCTGTGGGAGTCCGGCAGGTATCCCAATGAATGATGACACTAGATTTCATACAGCCACACATTGCTGACGACCCGTTAACTAGGAAAGCAAGAGTTTGACTGACAGATGAGAAAATCGAAAACTATGCTAAAGTTTCTTACAGAGAAGAGAATGGTCCGCCGTATCGAATGCTTTTGAGAAGTCCAACAACGTCAAAAACGTAGGGCAGTTGGCGTCCAGCCCTTTGAGAATGTCGTCTGGCACCTAGTAACAGTGCGGTCTTACAACTTCGTTTTGCACGGAAGCCGTATTGGGCGCAACTCAACAGGTTGTTGTGGCTAAGGTGTGCTTGCATCTGAACCACCCGAACAATTCGATCACTTCGGGAAAGCTCATAACCATCCATATAATAAGCCACATCTGGAACATCAGGAAAAAAACAGGTTTCTGATACACAAATAATGTCAACACTAGAGTTAATAACAAGCAGACGAAATTCATCAAGGATTTAAGTTCTGGGCATTGATATGGCAAACGTAGAGGCCTTTTTTCTGCGAATGCAAAACCCAAATCATTTGATACAAATTCACATCCCTGACACTCGCCCCCGAACCGGTCATCACATTGCGATTATTTAACTCCATAGAGAATAAAAACAAAATTATTAGTTAACACAGGAGAAACAAAAACACAAGCAAAGCGGCGAAGAGAAAAGTGAATTATTAAGAGAGAAAATAAATAAACTATGGCCATTGATAAATAGAAAAAAGAATAATATAAAAAACAGCTAGAGAAATAGAAGAGAGAATAATATAAAAAACAATAAGAGATCAAATACTTGCGGTATTCGTTGTGCATATCAATGTTTATGTTTAGGTGCAATGTCTTGTTGACTTAGTTACTTAAAATCCCAATCCGCGAGGTCTCGACACAAGCTATGGTCTTGTAGATTTAGGACTTTCGTCACCTAGATCTTAAACGGGTGTAGCGGCTATGTATTCGCAACATCTTTTACAAAGTTGGACGACAAAGGCCTATTTATTGTGACCGGCACGGAATCAGCAATAATTCCAGATTTTGTACTCACGAAATAATTTATCCACAACACAACGAATAACGATGTCAATTGGGCGACCTTTAGAACCACACAAATCAAATAACGTAGATAAACCGATTATCAAAACAAGTTTGAATGATACAGAAGCGCTGTTCTTGTGTACTTATTATTACATATTTGTCAAAGAATATTGATCATCAATGACAAATAATCCTGAAAAATGACAACACAGTTTGAAAGTTATCCATATGTGAAGACTAATCGTCATCAGTTAAAAAAAAAAACTCCCTTTCTGGGTTGCACTAGGTGGCAAGGATGTCTTTATACCAAAACATATTTTTGCATAGAACTCGAAAAATAACACTAGATACTCCCTTCTTTCTATTTACGCATCTGAATCACCCCGCGACCCCGCACAACATTGTCTAACTTAGATTCAACTATGTATATTACATCAAAGAACTCGATGCCAATTCCCACTATGTGAGCATGAATTCATATTAAACGTAGATTGATGTTAATGAACTTGGTGTAGGTTATTAAACTTACCACAATTTTCGCTGTAACAACCTTCATAATAAGTTCCATCCATCACATCATAGTCCTCCTGGAATGGCAGTAACATTCCACTAGACTGAAGTAAATTTTAACAACTCATTTGCAGATTTCCGTTTCTTTTGGTATCCCAAGTAGTCTCCTAGTACAAATTAAAATAAATTGCATACATTCATCGTCATATTTTGAATTCTAATTTTAGTTCACTTTATTTTAAAGTCAGCTATTATGTACATTAATCTTTAAATAAAACAGTTCATCCTCCTTCATTCTGTGGTTTTTCTCCATACATATCGCATTTTCATTGAAATTAAATCCTCGTTTTTGTTTGCATAAGAATCTCTTGCATCCTTGCTCTGCCGCTTCCCATCTTTTGTGTCCTTCTAACTTATTGACTCAGCCATAAAAGAAGTGTCAGATACGTCGTCGCTGAACAAAAAAGGAACTCCACGAAGTAATAAATGACTGGCAAAGTTTAAAATCGTCTCTATAACTCTATAAACAGTCAAAAGATAAAAATGTGGTATTAAATGCTTTTAGCGTCTTGTCCATTTAGGCTTAGTATACAAGTATAAATGTATATCTACCGAGGCAGAGCTCCGGTTGCATCCTTATTTTTCCATTGAAAATTACTTTTCCTGCTTGCTGAATGCTTTAGGAAATTGTTTTTCATGCCTCAAAGACCATGATGCCTCAGCCGCTAAGCGGTGCCTATAAGCCTTGAAGAATATTCCACTTTTAGTCATAGTATGAACTGCTTTGCATGAAAATTGTGTGGATTTTTCTGTAACTGTGACTGTTTTATGTTATTAGCTTCGTTTGGAAGAAGATGTATAATTAATACCGTTTAGGATGAGATCGGATTATTTTTGTGGATTCTTGTATATACCGCCATACAGCAATAACAAACCTTATGGATCTATTACTTCGGAACCTTACTTCTAAAACTAAAGTCTGGTTGGTCTTGAAGTTAATGAGGACATAGAGATATTCCAGGAAACTGCAGGGCTGATGAACTCGCCAAAAAGGGAACCAAACTCCCCCTTTTACCTGAAAAGGGTTCTCTGGGTATCCCAATCGCTACCTGCAAACTTTTATTCAAGCTATCCGCAATCGAGAGAACAAACCTTAGGTGGACAGGTAGTAATACATGTCTAGCGACTAAGCACATCTGGCCAAAGCTGGACCTGCGACGCTCTAAGAGTCTGATCTCACTAAACCGACTGCATATTAGCTCCACTATAGGTGCCATTACAGGGCACTGTCTGATAGGCAAGCATGCATCGAGGCTTGGCGTTTATTCTAACGATTTCTGTAGAAGTTGCTTGGACGAGGAGGAGGAGGAGACTATACTTCACCTTCTCTGTACATGTCCAGCTCTCTCCCATAATAGAAATCTTCATCTGGGAGATTTCTTGCTTAACAATCTCAACGACTTGGCTAACGCTGACGTTAGAAGTCTATCGCGCTTCATAAGAAGCTCTAAATGGTTTAACTAGTAGTGGGGAAACCCCTCGATCCGTGTGGCATCACAATGGACCTAATCCTGGTCTAAGTGTGTCGGCCTTCTGCTGACAGCCACTTCAACCTAACCTAACCTAATGAGGACAAAACCAAGTACATGCTATCAACAAACATCTGTCCACCTCCTAGGACAAAACGTCAGTGTCGATAGCAGCAATTTCGGAGTAGGTAGCTAAGAAGTTCATCTACCTCGGAGTAAACATAACCAAAACGAATAACTTCTAAGTGGAGATCCGACGGAAAATCACCTTAAGTAAGCACTGCTACTTCGGTTATTTATTTTTTTTTTAGCACAAATATTACATTGTTCTTAAGAATATATTGCACAATTTACAGAGATGTGCTATACTCTACCTTACTACTGAAATATTAATAATAAATGTTTTAAAGAGTTCTTATTTAAACTATGTAAGAAGGAAAAGCTACTATAAAAACCTTCTTATCAATATAAGATCCTCGGAACGTAGCCTGGAGAGAAGGAGAGGCGGGGGATAACGCAAGGACATCGTGATTTCATAAGAAAATGTTTACAAACTATTGCGACAACAGTTTAAGTAACATTTGATTAATAATTAAACAAAATTTAAGGACCAAGGAGTAAACAAATGAACTAATCAACTGTGGCATACGCCTACACCCTAAACCCGAAAAACTATTTCTTTTTCTTTCGGTAAATTTTAAATTTAACTGCTGCTCCCCTTTTCCGAAACTCATACCGGAAATTCGTACCAACCTTTCCATAAAATCTGCACAATAAGCTGCCAGTGCCACTGAACTTTCAACGTTCAACGCACAGGAATCAACCATTTTTATTAGCGATTATTGCACGCTTGTTCTTTTTGCATCCCGACAGTCAACGCGATAAGTTTAGTAAAAGCAAGTTTTTTTTCCGACCACATATTGGAAAAGACAATATGCTCATATTCTGAACGCGTATTGAGTCGAAGGTAAGAGTTGAATCTCGTTCTGAGTATTCATATTTTCATTTTGTTAAAAAAATAAAAGAAATTACGATTCTGTCCATAGGATGAATATTACTCTTACACCTATCCCATCACTTACCCGCCTGTCAGCTATTGATGCCCTAATGCCTCGTGGTTCGATAATCCACTATGATTCAAAGCATTGATAAATAATCTTCATAAAAATTAAAAGGTATGGTAAAATTCAATTAGACAGTGTCAAGTGATTAATTGTAACCTTTATCTGTCGTCCCCAGAAATTGCGGACGCCCATCATAAAAGTTCGGTAGTGTTTTCTTGCCCACATCCACAAGTTAACCGATCAGGAGCGTCCGCAACATTTTTTTCTACGTTTTCTCGCCAATAATATTGCGATCAAGTTGATCCAACGCAAGCACGTGCACAATAAACATAAAGGCTGTTTGAGGGCTTACTCTTACCCTAATGCAGAGAACGTCCACACACGTAAGACAACTCCTCGCCAATACTGCAACCGCGGACAGGTGTCAAGCGTCCCACACCACCGTAGAAGGCATCCAAAATCGAAATAAACAACCCTTTTAGGATTACTCTGATAAGAGAATCCGCAAATCTGAGCCACAATAAAACCCAACAAAATAAAATAAAAAAAAAGGTCATAATAATCCATCATAATTAGTGAAAATTACATACGATGTGTTGCATTATGCACATATGTATTTGTATAAAGTGCTTTCCACTTATCTTGATTAAATCTAACGTAATATCTATTTTCCAGTGCAAAATTCACATGTGTTAATTAAAGTATTAAAATCTAGTCTAGTATTAAAATTTAGTAACAAATAATCATACCCTTCATACCCATATCGATATTCTTAAGTTTTGCCAACATCGCGCGAAACTCAAACCAATAAAAAAAAAAACAAATTAAAATTTCACCCATAAGCCGTAATAGCAACGAAGGAAACATGTGGCCACATATTTCATCGTCCGGAAAACCGTGAGTATGTACTTACCAAAATATCATGAATCATAATATTGTATAAAATTTCGGTGGCAAACCTTAAAATATTATTTACATCCTTACAAATTTGAAATTATTACCCTATATTAAATCGAACTTTAGTATTTAAAGAATACTATACTTTTTGTTTTCCAAAATATTTAATTTACCTCTTTAGTAGTTTACGTTTAATTAATTCAATCTACTGTAAACAAAGTGAATTAGCATTAATTGAACTTACAGATATAAATTACATATTTGATTATTTATGTGCATACAACATTTTCTATATTTTCATTTAATAAAAGTACATGTAACCCACACATACACACAAACCTTATGTTAGACCTTTAATATGATTTCGATTCGGAAGTAAACTATCGGTTATTAGGGCTGTGATTGAGTAGATACGTGTGGGGGGGCATCTTTTGGGACTATCCTCGAAAGATATGGATGCAGGATAGTCATGGTGCACCTTGAATTCGCACAGGTGCATAGGGGCAGGGCAAGTCCAAAATGTTTCGCAACACCTGAAACATCGTCAGCTTTGTTCGCTCTTATTCGCTTTTATTCAGATTTTATCTTGATTCTCGCTTGAATCACTGCCTCTTCTTTTCTCTCTCTCCTCAACTTTACCCCCACATCATTTTTAGGCACGACAAAATATGTGTGTATAGGAAGACAGCAAGATCCCACCCCACCGTCGAGCTAACTCCGCGCATCCGCAAGCGTGCCTATAGCTGTCATGGGACTTAGGTCAACCACCACTTACAACCCCACCTACCTGTACATCACATTGGCGCCCAGCATCGTGTGGCCGGTAGCATAGATTGCGATCAACATCCCCTATGTCATAACACGGGTATATACCAAGTTGAACCGCGACATACATTGCACCCCCTCACTTAGACTATTGATTACATGCTAATCATATTGATGTCAACAAATGCAAAGTACAAACAATGTACCATCTCCATCTAAGTACATCAGTATAAGACATACTTTGCACTCAAGCTTTCTTGCGTAGGCTTTAACCTTTTCTCTATCCCCTTCTCAAGTAAACAATTTTAATTTAAAGAAAAATTAATCAAGGAGTCCGATAGCTGACTTAAAAGTAATTTAAGCATCGTTGCACTTGACAAATTTTCTTTTGACTTTTGTGTAGGAAGTACACCTATGAGTCCATAAATCGTGATCGTGTCAAAAGATGCGATTAACATAGATTATGATGCCATAGGATGTCACCCACAACATATGTTTGTCTGAGTCGTTAACCTTTTTGCTTATCAAAGAAAAATAAGAATTTGATAACAGGTCTGATTGTCCAGAGAAACATATTAAGTCAAGTTTGTTTACCCACCTTTCTCTCTTTTCTCAACACTTTTCCATTAACAAGAACGAATACAGCTGACTGACCCTCACATGTAGAAACCAATCACAGCCTTATAACGAATCATATCAATAATTTCTCAATTAATTTCTTCTTCCTAAAATAAATCTCTTTCGTCATAAACACCGGTACAAATTCCTGTCGTTTATCGATTCTCTCCAATCTCAGCGATGAGTAATCCTAGGAATAGCTCCATTAACGGAGCAATACCCAAACAAAAGAAAGTAAATCAACATAAGAACATTGTTACCCGCTCTCAGAATACATATGACCTACGTCACATGAATACCCCGGACCAACGGAATTCGGATATTGACAACAATACTCATCCCGTTCGACACTCTCCTATATCGATTGTTGACAATTCGATAAAAACTCCAAACATGTCTCTTAATAGAAGACAGAGCGAGCATTTTGATAATGCACAAATGAATCTCTCTCAGCACACAGTGAATTCAGTGCTTACAAACACTACAGTTAGGCCAATGACTACGACAACAGTAGCAAGTGTCACGATCACTAGCCCAAACATGTCAACATCAATCGCAAGAGGAGATTCCGCAAATCAGTCTGTTAGTAATGAGTTTGTTCTTGGTGACATTATTCCAAATGTTGCAGGCGCAAATATCAGAAATGCCGCTAGCAACATTTTAACAGCTGAACCAATAACAAATCTAGGTCACTCAACTCAGTTCGTCTCGAGTAATTCAACGAGGATGAAGCAACTCGACGACCACATTAAAGACGTGGTATCCTCAGCATTGGGTCAGTTAATACCCGATTTAATCAAAGGCAGTGTGCAGAAGGCAATGTCAGATTTTAACAATAATACTCGAAGAACAGCAGATGAAAACGATATTCCCAATTTTTTCAATCCTTTGAATGACGAAGCCTTTTCAAATTACAATTCTAACCAAAGCGGTATGTTCGATAGGACGCATTCCAACAACAGAACTATTCATCCAAACGAAGCTCAGTCTCTTCAACTAGATCGATGGGGAGTTAAATTCGATGGCACATCAAAAGGGATGTCCATTGAGGACTTTGTATTTAGGGTTGAAGTGTTGAAAAATAACAACGACTGTTCTTGGAATGCTGTCATCAAACAATTTCACCATCTTTTAACTGGTAGTGCTCAGGACTGGTATTGGCAGTATCTTCGAAGTAATCCACGAGGAGATTGGTCGACACTAAGGCAAGCTTTGTTTAAACAGTTTCGGAGTCATGAAAATGATTTCGAAATTATCAAGCAACTCATGGACAGGAAGCAGATGCCACATGAGAACTTCGAAGAGTACTACAATTCCGTAATCCAGTTGAAAAGCCAACTCAAAATACCTATGAGGGAAAGAGATTTGATAACAATCGTGCGAACAAACATCAACACTAAGCTGATGAATTTTATTTATCCAATGCGGATTCACAGTTTAGATCATTTCCGTGATGAATGTAGAAAGGTAGAGCGGATGTTGCAATCGAGATTTCCCCCTCAAAATCGCCAAAACTTTCAATATAGGGCAGTCCATGAAATCGATACCATGACAAATAACGTCAACTTAAGTGATGACGAATATGACATTTCAGCCGTTTCAGGTGCTCATTCATCACAGTTGGTAAATAAGTCTTCTTCATCTTCTAAGATACTTATGTGCTTCAATTGCAAAAAGTTAGGGCACCTGTTTATTAACTGTCGCTCACCCATTAATAAGTTGTTCTGTTACCGGTGTGGTACCGATGGAGTGACTGTCGTATCCTGTACGAAGTGCAACCCCAGTCGGGAAAACTTCAAACCGAACTTGACCATACCCGGGGAGTCTCGTTCGACTCAAACGCTCCCGGAGTTACAAAAGTAGATGCTTCTACAAATACAATATCTGACGTACCAAACCCTAATTGCGACTTTAAAATTATTTCTAACCCAGCTAATTCCTTACATTTCCATATGTCCAAACAAGCTGATTTTCGAAACCAACCTTATGAGGAAAGACTGAGGAGATATACGGCACTGCGATCAAAATTTTTTAATTTAAGTGAAATTAATTTCTCTGATAATTCGCGCAAATTGAAAAAGCTTCGTTCACGACACAAGAAGCGAACATTTTATAAATCAATGATCAGCAGCTGCGTGTTAAATTCGAAATCTGATCCAAGACCGTACGCTACCATCGAAATAAATGGCATAGAAACCTCAGGCCTCTTAGACAGTGGAGCAACTGTTTCCTGTCTAGGAAGCGATTGTATGTCGTTTGTTCAAAAGTTAAACGCACCTGTCATTAACTTCACGTCCGCCATCAAAACAGCTGATGGCAAACCACAGTCAATCGTGGGTCGTATAAAAGCAGAGGTAGTGTATGGTGGGAAAAGAGAACTTTTGGATTTTTATCTCATTCCTTCGCTGGCTCAGCCACTGTATCTCGGTATAGATTTTTGGCAGAAATTTCAAATCGCGCCTAACATCATTAGCGAAATTACTGAGTTACCAAATACCGAAAGCACTTCAAGCCAACAAGAAATACCAATACATTGCCTAAATAAGGCCGAACAGTCAATGCTACAGAATGCGATAAGCAGGTTTCCTTCATTCTCTCAACTTGGGTTGGGTAAAACATCCGTTGAAATGCACATCATCGACACCAATGATGCCGAGCCTGTGAAACAGAGGCATTACCCTGTTTCTCCGCCAATACAGGAACTAATTTACAAGGAATTGGATCGCATGATTTCTTTGGGGGTAATTGAAGAGAGTTCTAGTTCATGGAGTTCGCCCATTGTTTTAATCCGGAAACCGGGTAAAAACCGGTTATGTCTAGACTCTCGGAAAGTCAACGCACTCACAAAGAGGGATGCGTATCCTCTCCCTCATATCGAAGGATTGCTAAGCCGTCTTCAGGACACGCACTACATTAGTAGTGTCGACCTTAAAGATGCGTTTTGGCAAATTCCTTTGGAGGAAAAATCCAGAGAGAAAACAGCCTTCACTGTGCCAGGGCGACCACTCTATCAATTCACCGTCATGCCTTTTGGACTGTGTAATGCGGCCCAAAGGATGTGTCGGTTAATGGACAGAGTGATCCCAAGTGCACTTAGAGAACAAGTTTTCGTCTATCTGGATGACCTCTTGATTATTTCGAAGGATTTTGAAACGCACATTACCATCCTGAATAAAGTTGCGGATTGCTTAAAAGAAGCAAATCTAACTATTAATGTAGAGAAGTCGCATTTCTGTTTTAAGGAGCTTAGGTATCTAGGTTATATCGTTGGCCAAGGTCACATAAAACCTGATCCTAATAAGGTTGCCTCTATCAAAGACTTTCCTCTGCCATCTTCGCAAAAACACGTCCGACGATTTTTAGGATTGTGTGGATGGTACAGGAGGTTCATCAGGAACTTTGCTGCGATAGCAAGCCCTTTGACGGACACCCTAAAAAAAGGTATAGCTTTTGCTATGACTCCAGATGCGATTACCTCATTTCAATCTTTAAAAACAGCACTTGTCTCTGCTCCATTGTTAAGCAATCCCGATTTTAAAAAGCCCTTCACTATTCAGTGTGATGCTTCTAGTTACGGAATAGGCGGCGTGCTTTATCAACTTGATGAAGAAGAAAACGAGAAGCCAATTGCGTTCTTCTCAGAAAAGTTAAACGCCTGTCAACGTAATTATAGCGTCACTGAGCAGGAATGCTACGCGGCGGTGCAAGCGGTGAAAAAATTTAGACCATACATCGAAGGATCACTTTTCACAATTGTGACAGACCACGCGAGCCTAAAATGGCTCATGGGTTTGAAAGACCTCAGTGGTAGATTAGCTCGTTGGTCGCTTAAGCTCCAAGCGTTTACCTTCGAAATAAAACACACGAAAGGGTCACAGAACATCGTCCCCGATACACTGTCACGAGCATTTGCTGACGAAATTGCCATGGACGCTCCAGCTCAATCATTTGTGGATTTGAGTTCTACTGAATTCTGCTCACCCGACTATCTGACTTTGATTTCGACTATTGCGAGTAATCCCAATAACTTCCCGGATATAAAAGTGGTTGACAACAAGTATGTCTACAAACGGAACTTTGCGAACTGTGATTCGCTGAGTACAGAATTCGAATGGAAGCTGTGGATACCCACAGGGTTGACGCAGCTTCTCATAGAAAATTCTCACACACCGCCTAGTTGTGCCCACGGAGGGATGATGAAAACTTTAGATCGAATCAAACGATGGTATTATTGGCCGAATATGACACACCAAGTACGCTCCTTTGTTAAAAACTGTCCCGTTTGCAAGAAAACTAAAGCACCCAACAACATTTTGAGACCTCCAATGGGAACTCAACAACAGTTGGATAAACCCTTCCAAAAACTCTACATTGATTTCATGGGTCCTTATCCAAGAACCAAGAATGGTAACTCTTTCATTTTTGTGGTGTTGGATGGGTTCTCAAAATGTGTTTTTCTGCAGGCGATGCACAAAGCAAACGTACGGTTGGTTATAGAGTTTTTGGAAAAAAAGGTTTTCAGTCAATACGGAGTTCCAGAGTTTGTGCATAGCGACAACGGGAAGCAGTTCGTTGCCAAGGAATTCCAGTGCTTTCTTTCAAAATATGGTTGTAAACACATTCGAAATGCTGTGTACTCCCCACAAGCAAATGCTTCTGAACGCGTAAACCAGTCGATCCTATCGGCAATTCGGAGCTACATAAAACAAGACCAGCGAGAGTGGGATCAGCACCTCTTTGAAATTCAGCAAGCACTGTGGACTTCTGTGCATCAATCGACAGGAATGACGCCATATTTCATTCTATTTGGTCGTCATATGATTACGCATGCCAGTTCATATGAACTGCTCAGAAAGATACATGCATTAAACGAAAGTGAGATCCGTTGCATACCAAACCACAACAGACTAGAACTAATAAGGCAACAAGTCAAAGAAAACCTGAAACTAGCTTTTACCAGAAACGAGAAGTCGTATAATCTTCGAAGTTCCAACCGCACATTTCAGACAGGCGAAGAAGTATATCGCAGGAATTTCATCCTGAGCGATGCGTCGAAGAATCTTAATGCGAAGCTGTCGGACAAGTTTGTTAAGTGCAGAATTACAAAACAAATTGGTAACTCGATTTTCGAAGTTGAAAATTTAGATGGAAAAAAGATAGGGGTTTATCATGCAAAAGACTTAAGAAAGTAACATCTGCGTTTATCGGTAAATATAGAGGATTCCAGGGTCATGGGTCGAGTCAGTAGGTACGTGTTTAGGTCTCCGGTTCTCATGTCTTTTCGAATCAAATGTTGAGACGAAAATGCATGATTTTGTGGCATACGCCTACACCCTAAACCCGAAAAACTATTTCTTTTTCTTTCGGTAAATTTTAAATTTAACTGCTGCTCCCCTTTTCCGAAACTCATACCGGAAATTCGTACCAACCTTTCCATAAAATCTGCACAATAAGCTGCCAGTGCCACTGAACTTTCAACGTTCAACGCACAGGAATCAACCATTTTTATTAGCGATTATTGCACGCTTGTTCTTTTTGCATCCCGACAGTCAACGCGATAAGTTTAGTAAAAGCAAGTTTTTTTTCCGACCACATATTGGAAAAGACAATATGCTCATATTCTGAACGCGTATTGAGTCGAAGGTAAGAGTTGAATCTCGTTCTGAGTATTCATATTTTCATTTTGTTAAAAAAATAAAAGAAATTACGATTCTGTCCATAGGATGAATATTACTCTTACACCTATCCCATCACTTACCCGCCTGTCAGCTATTGATGCCCTAATGCCTCGTGGTTCGATAATCCACTATGATTCAAAGCATTGATAAATAATCTTCATAAAAATTAAAAGGTATGGTAAAATTCAATTAGACAGTGTCAAGTGATTAATTGTAACCTTTATCTGTCGTCCCCAGAAATTGCGGACGCCCATCATAAAAGTTCGGTAGTGTTTTCTTGCCCACATCCACAAGTTAACCGATCAGGAGCGTCCGCAACATTTTTTTCTACGTTTTCTCGCCAATAATATTGCGATCAAGTTGATCCAACGCAAGCACGTGCACAATAAACATAAAGGCTGTTTGAGGGCTTACTCTTACCCTAATGCAGAGAACGTCCACACACGTAAGACAACTCCTCGCCAATACTGCAACCGCGGACAGGTGTCAAGCGTCCCACACCACCGTAGAAGGCATCCAAAATCGAAATAAACAACCCTTTTAGGATTACTCTGATAAGAGAATCCGCAAATCTGAGCCACAATAAAACCCAACAAAATAAAATAAAAAAAAAGGTCATAATAATCCATCATAATTAGTGAAAATTACATACGATGTGTTGCATTATGCACATATGTATTTGTATAAAGTGCTTTCCACTTATCTTGATTAAATCTAACGTAATATCTATTTTCCAGTGCAAAATTCACATGTGTTAATTAAAGTATTAAAATCTAGTCTAGTATTAAAATTTAGTAACAAATAATCATACCCTTCATACCCATATCGATATTCTTAAGTTTTGCCAACATCGCGCGAAACTCAAACCAATAAAAAAAAAAACAAATTAAAATTTCACCCATAAGCCGTAATAGCAACGAAGGAAACATGTGGCCACATATTTCATCGTCCGGAAAACCGTGAGTATGTACTTACCAAAATATCATGAATCATAATATTGTATAAAATTTCGGTGGCAAACCTTAAAATATTATTTACATCCTTACAAATTTGAAATTATTACCCTATATTAAATCGAACTTTAGTATTTAAAGAATACTATACTTTTTGTTTTCCAAAATATTTAATTTACCTCTTTAGTAGTTTACGTTTAATTAATTCAATCTACTGTAAACAAAGTGAATTAGCATTAATTGAACTTACAGATATAAATTACATATTTGATTATTTATGTGCATACAACATTTTCTATATTTTCATTTAATAAAAGTACATGTAACCCACACATACACACAAACCTTATGTTAGACCTTTAATATGATTTCGATTCGGAAGTAAACTATCGGTTATTAGGGCTGTGATTGAGTAGATACGTGTGGGGGGGCATCTTTTGGGACTATCCTCGAAAGATATGGATGCAGGATAGTCATGGTGCACCTTGAATTCGCACAGGTGCATAGGGGCAGGGCAAGTCCAAAATGTTTCGCAACACCTGAAACATCGTCAGCTTTGTTCGCTCTTATTCGCTTTTATTCAGATTTTATCTTGATTCTCGCTTGAATCACTGCCTCTTCTTTTCTCTCTCTCCTCAACTTTACCCCCACATCATTTTTAGGCACGACAAAATATGTGTGTATAGGAAGACAGCAAGATCCCACCCCACCGTCGAGCTAACTCCGCGCATCCGCAAGCGTGCCTATAGCTGTCATGGGACTTAGGTCAACCACCACTTACAACCCCACCTACCTGTACATCACACAACAGATAAATAAATTAACGAATGAATAGATAAATATGTAAACAAAAGTTAAATAAATAAATAATTTGGTTAACAAATAAATAAATAAAATAAATAAATAATTGAATAAATAAATGAATAAATAAATAAATAATAAATTAATAAATAAATAAATAAGTAAATAAATTATCACATTTCCTTAACCAAATAGCTAGATTTGAAATCAGGATGTTGTCGGAAGAAATTCATACAACATTGTATCGATCATGTAATTTAAAAATTCTTTCTGATACTTTTTCAATATTTGCCAATGCATGCGGCTCTTCGGTGGGAAAATGCCAGGGAAGTTCAAAAATCATTTTTAAAAGTTTGTTTTGGGTTATTTGCAACCCACGAATTCACACTTCCCCCAAACAGGGGATCCATAAAACATTATCGCCTGGAAGATAACATTGAATATGATCATTTTGTTTTCAAGGCTCAATTGTGACTTACGACTAATGAACGGATAAAGCGTCTTTATTGTTATGTTTACCTTCGTTTTTATTTGCTGTATATGTGGCTCGAAGGTCAAAGTTTTATCGAGATGTACCCTTAGGTACTTTGCACTCTGCTTCCATTCTATCTGAATGCCACTTATTTGCAGTCTGTTGCTTGGTATGAAACAGATTTTTCTTTTTCTGTTAAAAAAGACAGCCTGAGTCTGTAAAGCATTTATTTTTATTTTCCAATTGCTGAAATATTTATTTGAATTGCATTCAAGGCAGATTGCAAATTGGTTTCAATGTTGGAACCGATTGCATCTGATGACAGAATACATGTATCGTCTGCAAACATAGCGGTATCGCAATTTCTAAGTTGTGGAAAGTCAGCGGTGTAGATGATAAATAATATGGGACCAATCACACAGCCTTGGGGTACGCCATCAAAAATGTAGTAGTTTTCTGAAAACCAGTTTGTAACTGGCACTTTAAAAGTACGCCCAGTTAAAAAGGACTCGATAATTTTGATTAGGTAAATCGGAAAATTAAAACTGATAAGTTTGTGCAGCAAATCATTGTGCCATACGGTGTCAAAGGCTTTCTCAACATCAAGTAAAACCATAACCATACTTCTTCACGAGTCCAAGTTACTTTTAATGAGATGCGTAATTCGATGAACCTGCTGACTCGTGTTATGGTGAGTCCTAAAACCAAACTGTTCTGGTGGAAGGATATTACGGGAATATACATGAGCTAGCAATTGACACATTATATTTTTTTCAAAGCATTTGCTCAGGCGACTTAGCAAGCTTATCTATAGCTAGAAGCTGTAGTAGCACAAATTGGGATAACTTTTGCTGATTTCTATTCTTTAGGAAAGTATCCCAGTTTGATGCAACCATTACACAGACATTGAAAAAAATTTATACCTATAATTGGAAGTTTCTTTAGGTAGAAGTTCTTTATTATTTGATCTAGACCAGCAGATTTATTGGTTTTCAAGCTTGACAATTATATCGTCTCCATCTCAGTAATAGATACAAAGTTGTCCCCTGCATTTACTGGACTTGAATACAGAAGTTCCATAGAACGCTCAACTGCAGAATTTCTGTTATTACTGCTATAAATGTTTTTTGTTTGTGATTTATGATGATATATGATGATTTACAAAAAACTAGCGGGCTAATGCATTTGCTTTTTCTGTATTTGTGAGCAAAATAAAATTTCCATCCCTGAACGCAGGACTGTGACCGGACGCTACACAACACTGGTAAATGGTCGGAACTGAGCTCATTAATAACAGTGAGCTGGATAAAAAGTTCTGGCTTGTTAGTCAAAAAGAGGTCTAGGGTTGATGGGTTTACCCTACTATTTGAGGGTATGTAAGTGTGATGTGGAGGATAAAGGATATGAGACGGGTGTCTAGAGTTAAGGTCCGACAGGACGTTGCCCTTGCATCTGCCCTCAGGCATTCCCAGTTCCTGTGCCTATAATTCAAATCTCCACCTAGCAAGGAAGACTCGTTAGTACTAACCAATCTACGCAGGTCATTGTTTAGGGGATAGCGTTTTCTCACTGATGCAGAGAAACCCGGAAAATAAATAGACATTTTTAACTTCCCAGTGGAAGTTCTTGTAATGGGGCCGATTTTGTGAATCGCGGATTTTGACATATCTTCACGTTTCAAGGTCACCAGAATCCAAATCCAACTTTTTTATAGAGATGTCTGGGTGTGTGTATGTACGTAATTGCGTATGTACGTATGTGCGTTCGGAATTATCTTTCGCCACGATTATCTGGAGTACCAAAGATGATATTGGGTTTATTCGAAGCGTAATTACGTAACTCAGAACTGATTAAGTTACCAGCGAAATCGGTCCAGCCGTTTTTTGTTAGTAAATAAATAACTAAAATAATTTGCCTTTATTTGTACTATTTATTGTCATTTGTCATTGAGCAAATCACTATTACATTGTGCTCCGTTATTTCTTATACATACATGTAAATTTACAGGTCTCCGTGTTGATAACAATGGTTGCATTAATATATATCACACTTCGCTGTTATTAACAACATTTACATTGTCTCCGTTATTTCTTATACATACATGTAAATTTACAGGTCTCCGTGTTGATAACAATGGTTGCATTAATATATATCACACTTCGCTGTTATTAACAACATTTAATTTCCATGAACAATATTAAAGAGCATTTTTTAATATTAAATAATTCTTAAACATATCTTATGGTTAACCGCATTTCAAAATTTACCACTAATCGTATAAATCATATTGATGACACTAGGAAGTTACTCGTGTGGACCTTGCGGGTTGCACCCAGACCACTTTTTATACCCTATTCTAAGGGTATATTAATTTTGACGCATAGTTTGTAACATACCTTAATATTGCCCGTAGACCCCTAAAACTTACTATATTTATGATCAGCATCGATAGTAATGTCGATTTAGCCATGTCCGTCCGTCCGTCCGTCCGTCCGTCCGTCTGTCGGCAAAAATTAGGCCTTTAAACTGGACCTAGAGAGCTGAAATTTTAACCGCCCGCGCTGTGTAGCTAATACATTATAAGGGTCCCAATAAATCCCTTTAGTGCGCGCTTAATATAAAAAAAAAAAAATATACTCTCTAGGGTCCCGAAATAATCAAGTTTACGAATTTTTGAAATCCGCCCACAGACACGTCACAAACTCAAAAAAAAAACAAAATTTTGGAAAAATCGAATTTTGAGCTTGAAAGCTGAAATTTTGTATATATGATCTATGACTCCTAAAACTGCTCGGGATAAACAAATTTCAAAATCCGCCCACTGACACGCCCACAAATAAATAAAACAATTTTTTTGAAAATCCAAAGTTTGAGCTTGGGAGCTGAAATTTATAATATATACTCTCTAGAGGCCCTTTATTCTCATGCGTTAATTTTTTTTAAATCCGCCTACTGACACGCCCACAATTAAATAAAACAATTTTATTGAAACACCCAAGTTTGAGCTAGGGAGTTTTTTTTTGATAAAATCCTTTAAATGTTATATAACAAAATATGAAGAGCGTTCTTAACAATTCAACCATACTTAGACTTTTGTCGCGCCCACTTATGAGGGATAGGAATAAGAATAGAGTATTCAACAGTTTGCCCAAGCGGACTGTAGCCCGTTCCTGTGTTTTTATAGAACAACCATTGGTAAAAGGTATTTCTACACCAATGTTTTGGATCAATTTTGTTCTGATCACAGGAAGTACTTTATGTTTAATAGTTCTTTTAATGACTACAGCAACACCACCTTCCCTTCTCTCTTCTCTTTTTAAGCGATAACGTTTAATTTATAATCTTTATTTGACAAATTAACATTTATACTCAACCAAGTCTCGGTAATTAGGCTGATATCGACATTATATTTGCTTAGGAAAGCAAACAATTCTAAAGTTTTACTGCGAATGCCTCTAGCATTCCAATAGAGTTCGGTTTGGCAAAATAAATCTGTTCCAAATTCCTGACTCGAAGGACAAAATGCATGCTCTATCGAAATGTAATAGTTAGACGATTCTCCGCTCTTGGGTGGAGAATTGCTTCATTCTCGTCGTAATATAAGGTTATTTCGAAATAATAACATAGGAAAAGGCGGACTGCAGCTTGGGCGAACTGTTGAACATGTTACCTTATTCCTCTGTTCTGTATGACTGGAAGGATCTTGCCCGGGTTCGAAAAGGATGGAAGGTTGCAGTGTCTCAGCAGAAACTTAACTAACTCTTTCCCCATTGTAAGGAAACGTTGAAAAGTATTGCCTTTCTGAAGCGGAAGTTCGTAGAATAACTCCTTTTAACATGACAGTACCAAGTGAGCCGGTTGCGCTGTACTTTCTTTGAGAAAAGTACTTTGATCTGAAAGCTTGCTTTATAAATAATTGTTTCAGATATAGACAACGTCATTAGAGCAAAAAAATAATTGTGACCGCATTTTCAATACAAATGTCCCTATTTGCGTCGTTTCATACGCAATCCGTGCTTTGAGTGAAATTTCATGAGATGAAAATTACAAACGCAGCATGCATGCATAACTTATTGTCCACACAGCAAAATGAACAACGACAAAATATCCTTGCACGTGCAGTCAACACATTGAAACCTTCCATGACTTGAGAAAAATATCCTTCCATTGTTCAAAGGATAACATTTAGTCTTTTCACTATATCTGCACACCACACCCAACCCTACCGCAACAAAGGACAATCAATTTTACATATCCATGCCATAAGTAAGATTTCTATAGCTTCGCAATTTGTTACATCTTCTTTCGTATTACAGCGTATTCCATTTTATTTCCGTTTTGAATTTGTATGTTCTTTTTGATTCCTCATTGAGTTGAGTTCCTCGTTCGCACCCGCATGTGTTTGATGTTGTTTATGGCCACCAATGTTACGAAATATGAACAAACCTACAAGGCACGTTTTCGCAAGTGCATGTGCCCGTGATTATAATATACACTGGCGATCACAAGGATGAGGCCTTACATTTTGCAATAGATTTTCAGTCTTTATACCTGATGGAAATTGTATACCCAGAAACTTTTACTACCTATGAAAAGGAACATATTTTCCCAACTGTAAGTCATAAAATTAAAGGGTAAATAAGAAACGACCGCTGGAATTTCCCAAGATCAAACAATGAACTTTTTTTTTTTTTTTTTTTTTTTTTTTTTAATTTCTGGCTCGCCAAGGCGATCTATAAGGGGGGGTACTTCGACGTAAAAGATCTTTTGTACCGTATGGGCCAGAAAAGTTTAAACTAGTAGAATTTCCACTTTCCGTGTAAAGCGGACAATTTTACCAGTAGAAGAATTCTTTATGTCCTCGGGGCTCATTTGCTCCCTGAAAAAGATCTTCTTTCTAATTCCATTAAGGGCTGGACATTCACATAAAATGTGTTCAGCTGACTCGTCCTCTTCCAGACGGAGTCGGCACTCAGGAGAGTCTGATATTCTCATTTTGTGTAGATGATATCTTAAACCATGGTGACCAGTAAGGTAACCTTCTAGGTTTTTGATAACGTGCCTGCTTAGTTTTAGACATTTGCTGGCATTTTTATTGAGGGGCCGAATGGCTCGTTTGGCCTGTCTTAGACCTGGGATGCTTTCCCAAAGATAGATACATTTTCTATGTTCCCAGCTTTTAATTGCTGCCGTTGCTGCTGATATAGGAGTGCAGCAGAAAGGTTCGGGACCTATGAAAGGTGTTTCTGAACCTTTTCTGGCCAGTTCGTCGGCCTTTTCGTTACCTTCTACCCCGACATGACCCGGAACCCACCATAATTTGGTCTTGTTTCTTATTCCGAGTGTTTGTAGGGTATTGAAGCAGTGCATGACTGATTTGGAGTCAATGGTATACGAGCTAAGGGCGTTTATAGCTGCTTGACTATCCGTGAAAATATGGATGGTTGCACCTTTTATGCCAGACAAAATAATATGGCTGGCGCATTCTTGAATGGCGTGGAGCTCTGCTTGAAATACGCTGGGACTTTTTCCCATGGGTATCGTAAAGCGTTTGTGTGGTCCGTATATTCCCGCTCCTACCCCCGTTTCCATTTTAGAACCATCCGTATACCACTTTATGCCGTTGTGGCTGTTTGGTGGGTTATTGCTAACCCATGCTTCTCTCTTGGGGATCTCCGTGGAGAACCGTTTGTTGAAGCATAGTGTTTTTTGAATGCGGTCTGTGACCGCGCAGTTCATGTTAAGTTCTGGTAGTTCATCGAGAAGGGTCTTTAGATCCGGGTGATCATTAAGACTTATCTCGTTTAACTGTATTAGACTTATTGCACTGCGGATCGCCACTTTTTGAATGTATATGTGGAGAGGTGTGATTCCTGTTATTGCCTCTATGGCAGCTGTTGGACAGGTTCGCATGGCTCCGGAGATACCAAGGCACGCAAGCCGTTGTACCTTTTTGAGCTTCTCTATTGCGACCTTTTGTGTGGATTTTGTCCACCATACTATGGAGGCGTATGTTATAATGGGTCTTATCATCACTGTGTAGATCCAGTGGACGATCTTTGGAGATATTCCCCTGGTTCTGCCATATGTGCGACGACAGGCCCATAAAGCTCTATTAGCTTTAGTGATTTTGTTATTTATGTGAGAGTTCCAGTTAAGTCTCTTGTCTAGGATTACTCCAAGATACTTGACTTCGTTGGAGTACTCTCCGACCGTGTCGTTTATTGTGATTAGGCCTAGGTCTAATTTCCTCCTTTTAGTGAAAGGAACGATGACGGCTTTACTGGGATTTATGGAAAGATTTTCCTTGATGCACCAGTCTATGGCTGTCTTTAGAGCATTTTTCATTTTTGATGTGACTCCAATTGAGTCTTTGCCCCTTACTATGATGACAATATCATCGGCGTACCCAATTGTAGTGTAGCCCAAATTGCCCATCTTGTGTAGCAGGTCATCGATAACCAATGACCACAAAAGGGGTGAAAGTACTCCCCCTTGTAGGCAGCCCCTTACGGCTGTTACTGATACTGAGGTCGTTCCTGACGAGGCAGTTATTTTGCGACTTTCCAGCATCGCTTTGATCCATTTAATAGTTGGTTTGTCTATGTTTCTATGGTACAAAGCATTTGATATGGATTCATATCCAGTATTGTCAAACGCACCCTCTATGTCCAGAAAGGCACAAAGTGCGATCTCTTTGCAACGGTAGGCGTTTTTTATCTCTGTAGTTAGTCTTAACAGAGCGCCTTCCGTGGATTTACCTTTTTGGTACGCATATTGGTGAGGGTGCAGAGGCATGCTTTTTGATATGCATTCTCTAATGTGGACGTCAATAATCCTTTCCATTGTTTTCAGGAAAAACAATGAACTACTTGAAAAGCGTATTAAAGGATGCGCACTAGGGTGAGGCCATTGCGAATATTTCGTTGGAGGAGTTCACATCAGCGATTTTTTTTTCAAAGTTTTGTTAAGAATATTTAAAAAAAAGCGTTTAAAAAAACTGTTTTTATTTAGGTAAAAAAAAGGTTTCCGGAAAGATTTTGACAGCGAAAGAAAGAGGAAAAATAGATGCTTTTAAGAAGTTAGGACTCTCAGGCGGAGAAATTGCAAGGAGGCTAAGTGGAAGTAAGACTTTTGTAAGCAGTTATCTTGCGGATCCACAAAACTATGGGAAAAATCAAAAAGGACGCACGGCAGAAGCAACAACATTGCGAGAAAAGAGGGTTATTCTATGGCTTGCCTCAAATTCTACTCTGACAGTGACTAAAATAAGGGCCAACAGCGGAGCATCAGCCAGCATAGCAACGGTCCGAAGGATAATACGAAAAAGTGATACTATACAGAGAAAAAAACTTAAAAAGAAACCTGTTTTGAGGCAAGTAGGGGAAATGTGGCATGAAAGAGCCAGTTTCAGGAATAAATTGCTAAAAAATAGTACCACTTAATTTGTTAAATTAAAAACTTCATTATGATTTAGTTCATTTATTATTAATAAGTAAGTAAAAAAAAGGAGTCAATAACACAAGTAAAATCCAAATTTTTTCTATTTTAAAAAAAGAGAAAAAGCAGCTCTCGTTATGAAAGAGCCGAGTAAAGTTTTTGGGTTAAATAGAACATTAGAAACATTTATTCCAATAATAATTTCGAATTCCCTTGGTTCCGCATGATTCATGAGCCCATCCATCACATACATTGCATTTGTACCAATTCTGCTTGCTTTTGGTGTAGCTACCATTGCATACTACACAGTTGTTACCATTTTTTTCTGCATTTGCGTCAACTTGTCTTGGGTTATCC
Organism: Portevinia maculata; assembly: GCA_949715645.1. Taxonomy (NCBI): domain Eukaryota; kingdom Metazoa; phylum Arthropoda; class Insecta; order Diptera; family Syrphidae; genus Portevinia; species Portevinia maculata. The sequence goes on along the minus strand of OX454526.1, from coordinate 242,773,869 downwards.
CTTAGTTCCGATAATAGCACTTCACTATCTGAATCTGATGAAGAGTATATTTTGTTGTTGGTTCTACCTTTTCAGGTGTTTCTGTGATCACAGCACAAGACCTTTTACGACTGTTGGGCTTTGTTTTCTTTCTGGGACCTGCCTTCGCGAAAGGACGTAAAAGTTCAGGTGTTATTGTATTATGTTGGGAAGTGCTTGATTGTGGTGACAGTATATTTTGCGGTGGAGTGCTTAGTTGTGGTAATGTTTCTCTTAACGGTTGCTGACTTGGAGTGCCGTCTGGAGTAGGATCTGGTCTATCAGTGACATATGAGGAGAGAAGTTCGTCATCGGAAAATATAATTGAGTTTAATGGATAAACTCCTGTTTTGGTAAAACCTTGAGCAACATTGTGAGGAGTGAATGCTGCTGAATATGCATGTTTAACCAACTCCCCGACTTGGTATATCGTCATTGTTTTCCCAGGATTTGATAACATCCACTCATTCATAGCGAACCTGTATCGAATTTTAAATGGGCCACAGACCGTAACATCTAGTGGTTGCATTTTATGGCTACAGTGTGGTGGAAATGTTAGTATTATTATATTATTTTCTCTTGCAAACTTAATGACTCTTATATTAACATGTGAACTGTAATTATCCATTAAGATTAACGCTGGGCTTTCCTTAGAAGGCCTTACATGTTGCACAAAATGTTCTAACGAATTCAGAAATAAGTCTTCATTCATCCATCACGATGGATTAGAAAGCCCGAATGCTCCCGGTGGACCATTCACCAACATTATATCTTTATAGTTTACCCGCGGAAAAACAAGAACGGGTGGAAGAGTAGAACAAGCAGCGTTGATGAAGAAAAGATCTGTAACCAAAGTTCCTCTTTCGGCTGATGTTACCTGCCCAATTTGCTTGGATCCTCGCTCAGCGATTACTTTAGGCGGATTTGTAACTGTGCTGCAACCTGTTTCATCAGCATTAAATGTCATATGTGGTGGAAATTGGTACTTGGCATAAACAGCTGTTAATTTATCAAAAAATAGTCCAACATTTGTCTTGTTAAAGCTAGTTGCTCTCGAAAGCGAGGTACTTTCAGGCTTCCTAATAGCCAAATCCTTACGTCGACCCATGAAGCTCCTTAACCAATCTAAATCTATACTGGTTTCTTTGTTTGCTTGCCATTTTTCTGGACAATCGGAATTAACTTGTGCATATTCAAAAGCTAATTTTCGAGTCTGTTGTCGTGTTAGTCCATGATACATTTTAGATGCTGTTTTTAAGTAGTCTGCCAACAGCTTTTCTTGGCATGTAGTGAAAACACGCTTATTGCCTATATTGGGAGTATGAGAATAGGATTCCTCACCAGACATCATAAATTTTTTAACTATTTTCGCCAAATATGCTCTTGAAGTATTTAAGGAAAACGCCGTTTTGTTTATGTTCTGTCCTTTTTCCACAACTTCTTGCACAGCATCTTCTGCAAGTTTCCTTGCCGGCCTTTCACGTCTTTTCTTATTCATACCTTTATTTGAATTCATCCTGAAAATGCAAATTAAACTTTCAATTCTAAAAACTAGCGTATAAGACCAAGCCCACAAAAAGATGTTTTCAAAGAGCCAGTTCAAAAAGTGATGAAAGAGCCGGCTTTTACATCACACCTCAGGCCGGCTCTTTCAAAACACATCCTGTTTCAATAAAAACTTCAAATTATTTTATTCCACGAAAATATTTAAAGCAAACTGTTTTCGTGGACACGAGGTTAAATATATGGGAAAGCAATAGAAACTCACAGTTTACACAGAAAAATACAAAAAAAAATGTTGAAGTTATACAAAAAAAAAATGTTCTTCCACAAAAACAATTAAAGATGCTCTGCTTCTTCGAGCATTTGACAATAACTGATAAACTTCGGTAAATGACAGCTAGTAAGCGTTGCTATGAAACAAAAATTATTTAAAAAAAATGACTGCTTTGATTTAGGAAATACAACAGGTGGCTCTTTCATGCCACTTCTCCCCTACAGAAGGAGCATCGAACGAATTTTGCAAGAGAACATGTCGCTTGGAGCAGTGAATGGAAACGCGTTGTCTTTTCGGATGAAAAAAAGTTTAACCATGACCTCCCCGATGGTAACAACTTTAATTTCCATGATCTAACAAAGGAGGAGCTTATTTGGCACGACATTACAGCCGTACATCAGGTGTAATGATGTGGGGAGCTATTACAAAATATGGCACAATCAAGTTGGAGTTTTTGTCCACAACAATGAACGGAAGCAACTACAAATGTTTGCTGAAACGCTCGTTCCAAAAGTGAAAAAAAATTTCGGATCACTGTCTTGGATATTCCAACAAGACAATGCCCCTATCCACACTTCCAGGGTTGCTAGAAGTTGGATTCAATCAGAAGACGTGGAACTTTTGCCATGGCCGCCCTATTCAACGGACTTGTTATGTATGATAGGAAAATGAGTAGTTGACACGTCGGTGGTTAGTATTACTCGTACAATGATGCTCTTTATTATGTAATGGCGGTTCTGTTGAGGATTACACATATGCATGTATATACAGTGATTAGTACATAGCGAGGTGAGAATGCAACACATACAGACACTTTAATCAAAGCTATTCGTGATGCCGGGTCCCAAATTTCTCCTAATTACAGGTAGACCTCACTTAACACGGTGGTTACGTTCCTGATAAATCCCGTGCTAAACGAAATCGTGTTAAACGATACAAGAAACAAGTGCAAAAAGAGTGCTTACGTTCCATGATTTCAGAAAACCGTCAAAATTTTTGTTCAAATATGTTTTATTCGAAGTTGTAGTATTATTAAAGATGAAAAAAAATCGTCATTAAGTACGTACCGAGCGAGCTTCGTCGACACAAAAAATTAACTGAGTAAATTGGACTGAAACCGGTACCCACACCAGCATCCGCTTTCTACATGTAAATTGGGGAAGTCCCTTTTTAGATGTATGTTCCTATAAAAACAGCTGATACGCGGCTACTGGCCAGAAAAATATGTATACGTGTGACGTTTTTGCAAGCCAGACTGCATGCTAAAAAAAATTGTGTCTCGCACACCGTGTTAGAGCGGGGCTTTTTCCGTGTTAAACGAAAATATGCTGCAAAATGTGAGACGTGTTAGAACGAGGCCGTGCTGTAAGAAGTACGTGTTAAGTGAGGTCTACCTGTATTTAAAAAAAAATGTATGATTCTATTCCAAACCGTCTTATAGAGTTCATATCGAAATATGGCGGGCATGCTCATTATTAATGTAGAAAAACATAATAAATAAATGTTTTAAAACCATAAAAATGTAAACATTTTATTACTTTTTTCCTTTCTTTCGGAGATTTTGCATGTGGCCTCATCCTAGTTCGCATCTTTTTGTACGCTTTTCAAGCAGTTCATTGTTTGATCTTGGGAAATTCCAGCGGTCGTTTCTTATTTACCCTTCAATTTTATGACTTACTGTTGGGAAAATATGTACCTGTTCAGTAAAAGTTAGTAAAAGTTTCCGAGTATAAAATTTCCAACAGGTATAAAGACTAAAAATCGATTGCGAAATGTATGGCCCCTTCCTTGTGATGGCCAGTGTATACTCGGAATTAATAATTGTCAAATTTATTCATCAAAGATTCAAAAAATAATTATTTTCATTTTCGTCAGCATTTTGGTTGGTGAAGGAAAAGGATTGTTTTTCGTTCTTGGCATTTATCCTTTTTTTTATTATTTGTATCCTCAAATTTTCAATGCATTTCGCATACCGTTTCATCCGTCGCATCGCATCGCGAATCGCACAAGAGTGTGAAATATCGTTGAAGAGATAATTTAAAATTTTACTGCCTTTGAAGTTCAGTGGAATTAAATCAGTAGCTCTGTTCTGCCCGACATCGTTTTTGTTTTTTTTTTTTCCTGATTTTCTTTATTCTGTGCTTAACTGGAACATTTTTATTGGACTATAAATTGCAGGACCCATATGTTTTGTGGATTTATGTGAAGCTGGTGATATATGAGGGATATCTCGGGTAGGACGAGGTGTGCATGTTTTTGATTGCTGTCAGTTGATTGTCGGAGCTCGGAGGTTTGTGAAGGAAATTGACCATTTCATTGGTAGTGAGTGAGTTTACAGCGTAGTGAAAAATGAAATTGAAATTGAAATTGATGTATCCAAATTGAATTGTAAAGACTGATTGATCCTGAGAATGTGATATCCATACAAATGATTCTTCTTTGTTTTTTTGTTCTTATCATTTTTTTTAGTTACTTATTGTTATTAAAAAATTATGAAAGATTCGAGTGGTATCGCTGTATCAGCTACGCAAAGCATGTGCATGTGAAAAACTCAATAGATACGAGTATATTAAGGCAAATTGACTTTAATTCTTCAATGTAAAGCATGGCGAATGAAGGCCTGTTTTTGATTAAGGCTGCGCTATGCTCAATATGGTGCAAATGGAGGGGAAAAATGTATGGGATAGTGGTTAGGACGGGGTAGGGAATGAAAACAGTTTTGTTCCTGGAAGCGGGCTGCACGCTTTGCGGAACTTAACTTAAAGGCTGTGGGAAAGTTTCTTGAATCTGAGTGACCAAGCACATCACCTTAACATAAGAGTATTGTTTCGAACTTGGCAAACGGGCCTGGGCAATGTGGATGAGGCTGGAGGGGCAAACGGAAATATATCCACACAATCAACATAACACTATACAAGTTACTACTCACTGACTTTCTTAACGGTGCCTGCCACAGCTCAGGCATTTTTTTGTTGCTGGAAGCAGCATCCAGCAATGATTCATTGCCTGTTTTTGGATGCTGCTTACTACTTGAAAGAATAGGAGGATAGGAAAGAAGTTTTTGGTGCGTTAGGGTTTTTTTGCATTGTTGTGTATACTCAATTTTACAAAGCATGGCGCTGGTCGGGATTCGTACCATCGCACCATTGCCACCTGCCCATGAATGGAAAATATTTGTTTGATTGTTACTTTACATAAAACATCAACTAGAAACCAAACTAAGAAAATTTATTCTGTTTGTTTTTTTAGCTGAAGTGATATTCTTAGCTCGTCTATTAGTTCTATTGATTTCCAGTTTATTATTTTCGCAAACATACAGTTTATTACAAAAAAAAAACATTTCATTAATAATTTAAAAAAAAATACAATAAAAAAATCGTGTACTCTTATAGAAAAATATACAAGAAAAGAGTGACAACAATTTAAGTCGGTCATTCAGAATTCAGATGGCCTATTCGTTAGACACTTTGAAAGTCGATTGTTTTCAATTACTTACTTCCTTAAGCACAAATAAAAGCAACCATAAACATTATTTTTATAATATTTTACTTTATAATATGCAACGTACAGCTTGTCTGTGTATCAGCGGAGCACTCCGTACGACCCCCTTCGCCGCACTGGACATCTTACTGCATCTGACACCCCTGGATATTTTTAGCAGGCAGATAGCTGCCTGCTCCGCTGTCCGCGTAAAAGCCACCTCACAGTGGATCAATACGAATATTGGCCGCTCTATCATTTTGGACTCACTTGGGTCCGTACCAAGAAACATCGACTACACTACACCCCAAGTTCGAAAAGAATTTCCAAATCACTATCCCCACCAGATCATTCTGGGAGGATGCTGGTTGCACGGAAGTTAAATCGATCCACTTTTACACCGACGGATCAAAAACTAGCGAGGGGGTAGGTGGGGGTGTTTACTCAGAAAGACTAAATATCAGTCTCTCCTTCCGTCTTCCTGATCATTATAGCGTGTTCCAGGCGGAAATCATGGCGATTAAGGAAGTCCTATCGTGGCTGAAGAGAAATGTGATATCCGCTAAGGATATCTGCATTTTCTCGGATAGTCAAGCCGCGCTAAAATCCCTGGACTCAGTCGCTACCAATTCCATCGTAGCCTTAGACTGCCGTTCATCTCTGCAGGAGATGGCAGAGCAGTTCAATATTCACCTTTGTTGGGTGCCGGGGCATAGAGACATCCCAGGGAATTGTAGGGCAGACGAATTCGCCAAAAAACGGAACCGCATTACCTCTTCTAACAGAGAAAGGTTTTATAGGTATGCCTATCGCTACTAGTAAACTTATGTTCAAGCTATCCGCAGTCGAGAGTACAAACCTCAGGTGGACAGGTAGTGATACATGTCTAGCGACTAAGCAAATCTGGCCAAAGCTGGATCTGCGACGCTCTTTGAGTTTGATCTCACTCAACAGACTGCACATTGGCTCTGTCATAGGTGTCATCACAGGACACTGTCTAATAGGCAGGCACGCATCAAGGCTTGGCGTTTACTCAAACGACTTCTGCAGAAGCTGCAGGGATGAGGATGAGGAGGAGACTACGTCTCATCTCCTCTGCACATGTCCTGCACTCTCCCATAAAAGAAATCTCTACCTAGGAGCCTTCTTCGTCAACGATCTCAGTGACTTAGTTAATACAGATGTTAGAAGTCTATCGCGCTTCATTAGAAGCTCCAAATGGTTTTAGCGAGTAGGGGTCGAAACGTCCGATCCATGTGGCATCACAACGGACCTCATTGGTCTAAGCGTGTTGGCTTTCTACTAACAGCCACTTCAACCTAACCTAACCTACTTCATAATATAATTTTCACAAGCTAAGTTCATTTAGTATTTTTTGAAAAAAGCGAGCTAAATTGAGTATTTTTAAATGTAGTGCTTCGAGCGCAGTGAAATAATGCCAACTTTTAAAATTCGGCCTTTTATCACTTACGAAAGCGAAATAGCGCTCACTTCCAATAAACTTAAGGACAAGCCGCTACCGCACGTCGATAGGTTATGCAGAAAATTACAAGAAGTGTCGGCACCTTGAATGGTAAGAGAGTTGGATATCGTTCACCATAAGAAAGAGTAGAAGAAAATAATTTTCCATTAACTCGGATGACACCATCATCGGATCTGTCATCGGATTCATACTTAAAATAAGAACTTGTACTACAAATATTCTTGTTCAGCTCATTACATGAAGGCATCTGAACTAAGATGAGAACCCTTATAAAACTGTATCAATATTAATGGGTTAAGAAGTCAGATAAAACCATTGAGTATATACGAGTACTAGGGTGGAGTGGTTTTGTATGATTTTTTTTTTTTTTGAAAATTAAAAGCCCTGGGTGTGGAAAAGTGGCATAACCATTTACTTGTAACAGATACCTACCAAAATGATTTTTCAAAATGTTAACGTTTAATACTGCCCCACCCTATTTGAATAAATGTTAATGGCGAATAAATTTCGACCATTCACAAAAAAATTATCTACAGATTGCCATGCAATTTTGAATATAATGTTTTGACAGTCGAGAGGCAACTGTTATTTTGTGACTGAATTAAAAGTTTAAATTGGGAATATATATTTTCTAAATTGCGTAAGATTATGGCTTTCTTAAGAAGTGAAGTTATTTGTCATATATTCGGTACTGTGTCTGATATGCCGCGTAACGTTTTACCATCTTATCAAGATGTTATGAGATGTTTTCTGTGGGGGAGCCATAATAAAAACAATGCATACAAAGATTCATTTTCTAAAACAAGTGAAGAAGTGGCTCTTAAGGTGCGTGTCCATTTGAGAGTAAAACTACTGCGAGTAGCTCTCAGGCCACTCTCGAGAGCAGTTTCGCAAGTGGACACGGTCGCGAGAGTTGCTCGCAGAGATTTGTTTACTACTCTCAACTTTTCGACTTCTTGAGAGTTGTTTGTAAGTGGACACATGTTGTGCTAACTCTCGGAGAGCAACTCGCACAATTCAAACAGTGTTCGTATTCTGAGAGCAGTTGGCTGCGAGTATGGCATCAATTTGGAACGCTGAAAATGTTAAAAAATTGATAGAGAGGTATGAATCCGGAGAAATTCTTTGGAATACATTCCTTCCTGAATATCGGGATAGAAACAAAAAAAATAAAGCAATAAAGAAACTAAGTACAGAATTTTCATGTACCGAAACAGAAATAAAAAGAAAAATTCACAATTTGAGAAACCAGGTATGATAATTATACTTTTTATTAATAATGCTTGTTTAAAGTTTGTATCATTCTCGTACTTGTATACATAGGTGACTCAAGAACTAAACAAAACAAAGAGAAGAAAAAGTGGAGCCGGAACTGATGAGGCTTACACCAGCAATTGGCCCTATTTCAAGGCTCTACAATTTTTGATTCCATCCGTCAGTGCATCGTCCAGTCAGTCAAATTTGGTAAGTTATTTTTCTTTTGTGTAGTAACCTAACCAGCTAGTTATGCAATATGTTTGTACTGCCACGAAACTTTACCAATCGGGGTCATAAAGTACTCTTTGAATTCATCTCTTACATCCTTTTGAGAAACACTGTAGTTGTGGTTTTTTCCATTTTCAAGAGAGTAAAATGAGTTTTCCAAATTGTTCTCTAAACGCCAGCTCCCTTGTATTATGTCATAACTTTCTGGATGTTCTGAGTCAACTGCGCTATTGTTTAAATAATTTGAATCTTTTTCCGAACGCAAGAAGTTGTGAAGTGTACAGATGGCCATTACTACATCTTTTGCTCGATCAGGATTGAGATTCATTGGTTTGCTGAGAACCCTAAAACGGTTGGCTATGATTCCAAAAGCGTTTTCAACTATTCTTCGTGCTCTACTCAAACGATAGTTGAAAATACGATTTGGCGCAGGTTGATTACGAAACGGATAAGGTTTTAATAAATATGTGGCCATGGCGAAAGCATCATCGGCAACGAAACAATATGGAACTGGATTATTTCTACCGGGAAGTGGTTTTGGATCAGGTAATTTAATGGTGTTTTGTGTTAACCCATCGTGTAATGAAGTGTTGTAAAATACTCCGCCATCAGAGATTCGTCCATTGCATCCAACATCAATGTATGTAAACTTATAGTTGGCGTCAACAACTGCAATCAAAACAATGCTATGAGTTCCTTTATAGTTGTAATAATGGCTTCCACTATTTTTCGGAGCTTGCATTACGATGTGTTTTCCATCCAAACTTCCGATGCAATGGGGAAAATTCCAACGTTTTTCATATCCTTCGGCGATTTCCAACCAATCCGTCTCAGTTTCGGGAAACTAAAAAATACATATATATATTTTCATAATTTCCATTTGTCGGGGATTCCCCAAATACATTTTTACACGAATTATTTGAGAACGTATTTATCGTGTAAAAATAGAATTAAGTTTATATGTTTATGCGATGTTTCGTTTCTACTTTCAGGTTACAGAAAAACAAATTCGGCCTAGCATTGAACTACAAGAGAGCGGTGTTTCAAAAGAAACTCGAAAAAAAAGGAAGCACGATAGTGATGAGGAGGATGCTCTCAAAGCTGCCTTGAAGGTCTTAAGAAAAGAACCTGATGAATTTGACATATTTGGACAGAACGTTGCTCAAGAATTACGCAGCTTGAACCATGATTTTTACAAAAGAAAGCTGAAAAGTGAGATTCGCATGGCTATAGTTCGTATAGCTAATGAAGATGATGCGTTTACTCTACCGTCCACAAGCTTTCTTCCTTCTCCAATGAATGCTTCGGCATCGTCTGTCTCTTCTGAAATTCAAATAATTGACGAACAATTCAATAATTCGCAATCCGCAAAGGACTACGTTGAAAGTTTCCAATTTCAGGACTAAACATTTAACACTGTCAACTCATTTTGTATTATTAATAATAAAAAAACTTTTGAAAATCATAGTGTATCCTTACCTTTAAATATTTTCCTTTTAAATTGTTGAAAATTGCTTGGCAAACTTCTTTCACAATTCTGCCTATTGTACATACTGGTATACGGAACAGGTACTGCAGACTACCATAGGAATCACCTGCATGGAATGGAAAACTACCAGTAATACTTGCAATTTGTAAGAAAATATTAAATACTGACTTACCGGATGCCAAAAATCTAAGTGTTAACAAAACACGTTCACGAACTGGTATGGCTTTCCTTAATCTTGTATCATTTTTAAAAATTGTCGGTCCAACGGATTGTATTATATATTCCACTTGACTACTTGACAACCGACAAAAATGTTTGAATTGTTGAGAGTCTTTGATTTGAAGCTCTCTTGTGAGATTATATCCCGCACCAAATCGACGTCGACGATCCACCCATGGTTTAACCCAGCAAATTTTTGTTTTTTTATACTTATTTCGCCTTTTGACAGCAATATAAACAACAACTGCTGCTGCAACTTTTTGCGTATACGACATCATGATGTCTGCTCTCAGCCGATAACTAAAGTGAAGTGGACACGGGTATGAGAGTACTATCCGCAAATTTAATTTCAAAAATCTCGCAAACAACTCTCGATAGTAAGATCTCAAACATTTCACTCTCAAATGGAAAGCTACTTGAGAGCAACTCTCGAGAGTTTACTAGCGAAAGTACTCTCAAATGGACAGGCACCTTTAAGTTAGCAGAGGTGTGAAAAAGGCATCAATTCCCATAGTTGAACCCTCACACTATTTTGGCACGTATAAGATCTTACCATGATAAGTATCGCGGTATTTTGAAGCCCTACAAGGGAAGAAAAGACGTTGCAAGCTATCGCCTTAAACTCCATAAATTTAAAGAAGAAGCCCAAGTTATTTTTATCAACGTAGGGGGAGAGGGGGCACATTGATACAGTGGGATCATTGATACAGTGCTTGTAGCTTTCCACTGGAAGTATTGAGAGATGCAAACAATTTTTTTCCCGCCATTTCAGTTTCAAATTGACTAGTAAAGTGTTTGCACGTGTTTTGGCATCTGCTAAGTGAAATATTGTTTTTTTTTGTTAAATAAATTTTTTGTGCAACTTTTAGGAAAAATTTCAGCTACCTCTGTCTTAAAGGTAAGTTAAATATGTTGCGTTTATTAATTGTTATAAATAGTAAACTAGTGGCTAGTTTTTTTTTTTCATAAGACTAGTTTTTATTAAAAGTGAGGCGATGGGGCAGATTCATTCACCAAGTGTCGGGCACATCGATGTGTATCAATGTACCTCACACTTGGTGAATGAATCTGCCCCATACTGTCCATGAGAAAATGTTTATGTTAAGTTTTATAAAGAAAAATCTTTTCATGGTGTTTTATTAACAAAATGGTAAGAAACTACGTAAAGAAAATTGAAAGAGCTAATATCAATGAAATCGACATAGGCTTAGCAATTTCCGATGTTTTAGAGGGAAAACTTTCCATCAGAAAATCAGCTGAACGCTACAATTTAAAACCATTGCATTAATTGCAGCATAGAATTGAAAACAAAAAAAAATATATATGCAAATAAAATAGAAGTCAAACGTTTTTAGTCTAAATATTGCTCGCAACAAGTGTTCAATGTGAACCAAGAAAAGATGCTTAATGACTAGATAATAAAATGCAGTAAAATGCATTATGGGTTGGTATTAATCCAAGTGCAAAAGCTGGCCTACAAATTTGCCAAAAAATTAGGTTGTCAGTACCCTACATCTTGGGATGATACAAAATGCGCTGGCATTGAGTGGACAAACGGATTTCGTAAAAGAAACACAAATATTAGCTTGCGAAAACCCGAAAACACAAGCATTGCTTGGTCATTTTCATTTAATAAGACGGCAGTTTCTGTATTTTACGAAAATCTTGAAGACCTTTTGAAACGGTATAATTTCACACCTGACAGGATACTAAACGACGAAACCGGAATCACCACCGTTCTTTGCACACCAAAAGTATTGGCTGACAAAACACAACGGCAAGTAGGCCAAATTGTGTCAGCAGAGAGAGGAGAACTGGAAACTTTCGGTGGGATTATAACACCAATTAGAAATACTGTTCCACCTGTCTTTGTCTTTCCGCGAGTTAAGTATAAGGAATATTTTCTGTCTGGTGCACCAGAAGGTAACCTGGGTCTATCGTCGACATCTGGATGGATAAATAGTGAACTTTTTTTGGAAGTTCTAAAACACATTCAAAGGTGCATGAATTGCTCAACACAGATGCCGATCCTGCTGATATGCGATAACGACGAGTCTCATATCACTATTGAGGCAGTCAATTACGCGCGGGAAAATGGAATTGTTTATTTGTCTTTTCCGCCTCATACATCGCACAGGTTGCAACCACTTGATGTGTCAGTATATGGTCCGTTTAAGTCAAAACTGAAGGTAGCTTTTAACGACTGGCATATTAATCACCCAGGACGATCTTTAACCATATACGACGTTCCAGCACTAGAAAAGATTGCTTATTTTGAGTCATTTAAGGCAAAAAATATTACTAGCGGTTTTTCCAAGCCGGGTATTTACCCATTTAATAAACTTTCCTTTTCTGATGAAGATTTTGCACCTGTCGATATATTTTTAAACCAACATACCGAAACCGTTTCCACCAACGAAGTAAGTTCTATTATGACTCTCTTTCCCAGCCTGTGTCTTTAACTTTGCCTCCGTTACAAATGCCGCAAATCCAGGAAGACTACCCGATACTGGATATGCCTTCGACTTCAAAAGCAGCAATGCAAGTCTTTCTAAGCCTGCTAGATCAACACCACCACCACCATCGGCGTCACAAATGCTCCAAAACAATGTTCTGCCTTTGACTCCAAAAGCGATGAAACTCTCGGATCCAACCGCGTTTGAGCCTACTTCACCACCGCTATCGAATATCTGCATAACTTCTGAAAGTGTGACACCATTCCCCAAAGCAAATAAAACATCGATTAAAAGAAAAGGCAGGGAAAAGGAAAATCGAGGATTTATACCGATAGCCCAGAAAAAAAGGCTCGAGGACATTAAAAGATTAAAAAACCAAAATCTTTTAGTTAAACAAGAAAAACAAAAATTAAAAAATATAAAGTCAGCTAAGGAGTTACTAGGCTTAGCAAAAACAGCAAAAAAAAAAGAAAAATAAAGTTAGTATTGTACGAGTGAGATTCATCGAGTTCGTCCAGCTACTTTGAAACGGAGGAAACTTCATCAAATTCTGAATTTTGCCCATCATCTGATAATGACGATTCTATTGCTGAGATTACTGAGTCAAATCCCGATAAAATTAATAAAGAAGATTTCGTCCTCATAAAGCTTGAAAATTCAAAAACAGTCAAGCACTTTGTTGGCAAAATTGTTTTTAAATACGGTTGTGGCGATTTTCAAGTTTCTCACTTAAGGAAAAAACCTTCGGGAACATTTGTTTTTCCAGACGTAAAAGATGAAGCTTTGGTTCATATTTCCGATATTTTGTTGCTATTGCCGAAACCTTCCATCATAAATGGTACTAACAGGATGTCATCTCTTCTTAAATTTAATATCGATCTCTCATCTTATCGGTTGTAGAAAACCAGTTCGCAACTTTTTTGAAGGTAGGTACCTACTTAGGTAACGCTCTTTTGCTTAAAATATGTGTTTTGATTTAATTTTGTGTATTATATTTCAGGCTCTGCTGTAGGTATGTTAGTATTCTACGTTGTCGTGATATTTGGATTATTTGATGCAATATTTATGTTCCTATTTTATTTAATTACCTAATTTATTATTATTTTTGTTTCGTTACCTTGGAAAAATATTTAATTTAATACTTAAAACCATAAAAAGTCTGATTTTGCTTTTTTTTTACTAAATTTGTATAACAAATAAATGCGATTAAATAAAAAAGCAATTTGTTTTAAGACTAAATTTGTTATCTTTTATATGATGAGGGTAAGTATTTTCCGAGTCAACGTGCCCCATTTTCATATCAATCTGCCCCGCCTCACGGGCACATTGATATAAAATTCTTCTTTTTAAAAAAGGAGTGCAGAAAAGTGTTTAACATATTTAAACAAAAAATTCAATTGAAAAAAGTTAGAAAATTATCTAGCCTTTAAAATGAATCAATTAAGTTAACGTCAAATCAAATGAATAACATGTTTTTTCATTATTGAATGAAAATCGAATCAATGTACCCCCACTCCCCCTTCTTGACGGCAAATGATTATGGGCAGCATAGATCACAAAATTTCAAAAAAAACATAGGGACGGGCTACAGTCCGCTTTGGCGAATGTTGGATACCCATTCTTATTCCTATCCCTCATAAGTGGGCGTGACAAAAGTCTAAGTATGGTTGAATTGTTAAGAACACTCATATTTTGTTATATATCATTTAAAGGATTTTATCGAAAAAAACGATCCCTAGCTCAAACTTGGGTGTTTTAATAAAATTGTTTTATTTAATTGTGGGCGTGTCAGTACGCGGATTTAAAAAAAATTAACACATGAGAATAAAGGGCCCCTAGAGAGTATATATTATAAATTTCAGCTCCCTAGCTCAAACTTTGGATTTTCAAAAATTAATATACCCTTAGAATAGGGTATAAAAAAAATATTTTATTTATTTGTGGGCGTGTCAGTTTGCGGATTTTAAAAATTTTTTTATCCCGAGCAGTTTTAGGAGTCATAGATCATATATAAAAAATATCAGCTTTCTAGCTCAAAATTCGATTTTTTCCAAAATTTAGTTTTTTTTAGTTTGTGGACACGCCCACACACGTGGGTGGATTTCAAAAATTCGTAAACTTGATTATTTCGGGACCCTAGAGAGTATATGGTTAAAATTTCAGCTCTCTAGGTCCAGTTTAAAGGCCTAATTTTTGCCGACAGACGGACGGACGGACGGACATGGCTAGATCGACATTACTATCGATGCTGATCATAAATATAGTAACTTTTAGGGGTCTACGGGCAATATTAAGGTATGTTACAAATCAGACAATTTCTTGTAATTATAATTAAAAAAAATAATTTAAAAAAACGCTTTGGGTGAAGCCCTCTGGAAACAAAGAGTGGGGGGAAAGTATAGAGAGATAAATATAGAGAGATAAATATAAGGTTTTGTGGAAAACATTTTTATTGGCGACACTTGGTTGTGCGTGGTGCGAAAAAAGTTATTATTATTATTATAGTTATTGCCTTCATCATTTGTTCTTTTTCTGAAAACCTTATAGATGCAGTGTGTGAAGAATTTATGCCTTAATACTCTGGTAGTAGGTAAGGAGAAAGATGCAGTCTTTGGTGGTCCTGAAAGATATTATCTCTAACAGAATTAATTGTAGTGAACTTCTTTTTAGTCTACCATTCTATGCACCAAGCAGAGTACTAAGGGAGAGACATTTGTGTTTACCTCCGGCACATAGATCAAACTATGGTTTGTCTGAACCGATAACTCGATGTATCTATTTGTTTAATTTGGTCGGTAATAACCTGGACTTAACCTCTATCGGGATTTATTTAAATGCAACGCTTTTACTGCTCTAACTTCAAACTTTCTTAATTAATGTCAATCTTTTAGTTTGTTTACTTATGTTATTATTATGTTTTTGTAATTTTATATTTACTGTATGAACCTTTATTATTTCTATGCGAAATCTGTTAAGGTGTTCTACCTGGTAGATGAATTAATAAATAATTAAATAAAAACAAATAACTTATATAGGTATCTCTGTGCAGAACAGACTTGAGATGTAGTAAAAAAAAGTCAGTGTTAAACATAAACACCCGCTTGTGATAATAACGTCTCAAGATTGTGTTTCTTCATATGACGAAACCACTTCTTGTCTTTAGGAGGAAATAGATCACCACCCATAATGCAACTAAACAAGATAGCGCAATGCATACTTGGCTCCGGGCCGATGACGTCAAAAATGCGGCACAACGCAGCAAAATTCAACCCGATTTCGAAAGATGACGTAGTTGATGCAAGAAAACTCAAGTTAAACGAGCGAAATTCAAGTTAAAGAATTTATGGTAATCGAAGACAGATCAAACATATCTCTCGTGTCTCAGAATTCAGTCATCAACCTTTGCGCAAAAATATGCACATATAAGGCGAATTGTCTTCTTACGCATACGTTGCGCGACTTTGGCAAAGGTCCCCCAACAAAGTTGTTGGAACTCATGATAAACAAATAGAAAATAAATTGTATAAAATGAAAAGTATTAAAAGCGATCCCGTGAGAATATTTATGTTGTCTCAGTTGGTAAGGTAAAGTAGGGATCATTTGACACCGGGCACATTTGACTTTGCAAGTTTAACTTTAAAGGAAGTCTTAGATCCAAAAAATTTAACTGCAGAAATAATTGCAATTTGATTCGAAAAAAGACACGTTCTCGTATTTACACGTGCTTTTGTAAATTTTAGGTTGCAGCTGTAATTTTTGACCACCGGTAGTAAGTGTTTGTGAATAAATGTAATTGTTTCTTAAAAACTGATTGAACAAATTTGACAGCACTTCTCTTAAATGTCCATAAAATAAAAGCGGGTTATGTGAAAAGAAAATGATATAAGTATATGAAAACCGAAGGCGTAACTTTGACTTTTGCCAATTGGGTACATTTAACATTGGACAAATAGTGAATGCCTGTAGAAATCGTTTGCCACCAGCATATGTTTAAATACGCTCAAGTGAAAAATGTTCGTTAATCAAAAATTTCAAATAGTATAACACCTGAATCGAATTCCATAAACATATCCAGCGTTTTACAAAATGTGCCTAGGAACTATCAATACCGATTCTGCTTGACAACCATTCATCACATTTCTCTTTGCTGATTTGTTTTATTTTATTGTTTACTGAAATAAGTGATTTTTAATTTTCACGTATACTGTTGTATGCTTAAATTTCGAACTCAAACGGAGTATGAGGTATGATATTGACCATAGAGAAGTCCAAAAAAGTGTGTCCCGCATTTCCGTCCGTACGTAGCCAAGGCTCCAGCCACAATGAGTTGATGGAATAACTTCACACCTCGTATTTGGGTTTTGATGCCTTATATCTCGCTGTCATTTTGTAAGTCTTTTTGAAACATAAAACAATTAAGGTGAGTGTAAGAACATACTTAGTTTTTGCAAAAATGGCCGAATAACAGTATTTTACACAAACGCTTATATCTCAAAAATGATTGAAACCATATCTTTAAAAATTAATACCCCAACTAATATCTACTATTTTTTTGAACAAACTTGCGAATTAAAATTTTTGAAATACATATTTTTTTCATAATTTTTGTATTCATATAACAAGTTTTAATATTTTGAATACTTGGGGTGAGTGTCAGAAGATGACGTACTCAGTTTTTCATAAGACTCCACTATACTAGTCTTTAGAAAACCAACCATATCTCATAAACGAGTGAAGTGATTGCAAAGAAAAATTAACATGTAACCTTATGTTAATATTCATAGGAAATCAGCGTATTCAAATTTTTAATTTTTTTTTTTTATAGTTTTAACAGTTTTTTCTTATAAATAGTTGCTAAATTAAAAAAAATAACGAACAAAACCAAAACTAATCAACGAAATATGTCGTTCTTATCGTCAGTTATGATAGGTTATGTTAGATTTCCATGCTGATGGAATAGAGCGAATCTTTAACACCACACTTCGTCAGTTATGATAGGGAGCTCACACACAAACTATGACTTATAGTTTGTCCCAATTTCCCGACATTTCTTTTATATTGTCCTTCTTTTCCAAGACCATAGGTTCGGTTAGGTTAAGGTGGCTGTCAGTTACAACTGACACACTAAGACCAATGCGAGGTCCATTGCGATCCCACGTGAATCTAGGGAGTTTCTCCCTAGTTCTTATGAAGCGCTATAGACTTCTTACGCCCGTGTTAGCCAAGTCACTAAGATCAGTAAGCATCAATCCTTGATGCTAATGTGCAGTCGGTTTAGTGAGATTAGACACTTAGAGCGTCTAACGTCCAGCTTTGGGCAGATAGTCGCTTGACATGTAGTACTACTTGTTTACCTAAGGTTTGTTCTCTCGATTGCGAATAGCTTAACCACAAGTTTACTTGTAGGGATATACCTACCGAACCTTTATTAGGTAAAAGCGGTAAAGTTGTTCATTTTTTGGCAAGGTCGTCTGCCCTATAGTTCCCTGGAATGTCTCTATGCATCGGTACCCAACAGTCTGGATCTAAGATGGAGTTTAAATAGGCCGAGTCCTAGGACTTAATCCATCCCGTAACCATTAGGTACGATCAAAAAAAAAAATAACGTAAATCCATCAAGATTTAAATTACCCAAAAAGCATAATTTTGGACTCGAAATGATCCTAAAGCATTAATTTGCACAGCCTTGGTACTAAGCTCAATGAAAGCGCCGAAACTTAAAATATATACGTTTTTGCTTGCCTGTGGAAAAAAGTAGTTTAACGATAAAATACGTGTGTTTTGTGGTTCTGGGAGAAATACATAAACACAATTGAAATATGTGTGTCTCTCTTTCAATTAAAAAACAAACGAGCTGTCAAGTATAATACACACAGTTACAAAAAAAAAACGATCTCGTGTTTTACTGGGCATGCAAAATCTAAGATCTGATAACAAAACTATATTACCGACTAAAATTCTAAAAACAAGAGGATCGAAGCAATTGCCACACAATTTTGTCATCCGTGTCGTAATAAAACAGTCACGTCCTTCATAGAAATCCACCCATATAATGTTTTACCAACACTTATCCAAAACACTTCCAACTACACATTACTTTGAAGTACATGACACTTAGTGTCACTCGTTTCGTGGCAATTCTTTCCACTATTTACACGCTCTAATATCAAGAATTAGTTTTAATTAATTCCCTAAATCAAAGCCTTGAGTTCAAGAATCTCTCCAAAACAGTAGCATTCAATTTACGTCCAATTTAATTTTCTAAATTGAGACATCCACTCTCGGTCTTGATCGAGGCGAAATCACAAGCAGTAGCCAATTAAAGTCAGAAAATGTCTTAACCCTATTACACTCGACCGATGATATTCCGAAAATGTATTTTCTGCTTTCAATTTGTAACATTACATAGTGGACTACTGGCCAATTCCTGCACAGACCCACACCTATGTTGAGTACATAGTGTCGTATGGAGAAGTTCAGCAATATGCTGTAGTTGCCTGAATGAGTAATTTAACAATAATTGATGCAAGGATCTCATAACAAGACGGTTTATATTGTACCTTCGAAAAGAAATTTCACTTTAACAATCCGAAGCCTAGTCCGGCTTACCACCACCCATTCACAAACAGCACGCCTCCTCATAACCAGACAAATAAAAACCAAATAAGAAAAGTCCTCTTCTTGACATCCAGGAAATGTAATATTAACACTGGGTTGACGATGAAAACGACATCACAATAAACACTTCACGTGCTTAGAGAATGAGGTTGAAACAAAAAAAAGAAACAAAATGACGGACAAATATAAATAAAATACAGCTGAGCACTGAGAACGAGAAAAGCCTCGTTAAGGGTAACATTTTCAATTTTCTTTTAGTGATTTCCACTTGCAAGACACAACACCATAGTAATTTTCAACAGTGGAAAATACCGCAATAAAACCATTTTCCACCCGCTTCAGTGAGGCTCCCCACAGACCATTAGTTCAACAAGGAGCACTGGCTGCTGAAGAAATTATGAGAACGGGGCATGGGAAGTGCCATGGAATTACGAAAGTGCCAGTTGTTGATGATATTGTCATGTCGCTAGCTGTCGAATACTTACATATTCTGTCATTCTGGCTCTTACTGCATTTACACTGATCCTGGATATTCGGTTGTTGGTCGTGTTGGTACGTACATAATATTTAAAGCTATAACCACCATCTAGGACCACGTCCTTTGCAGAGCGTGTCAACAATCGCTTTCTTCCATGCCGTGACTTGGAGTGCCTCAGCGCAGCGATAATACATTCTTAACACATACTTTGGTTGGCATTTGCAGTTATATTGATACGAATTGCCATAAAACAAGGGCGGCTCTGCCCTCTTCGAAATTCCTAGAGGAAACTCGCACGCATTTGCAGGACCCCAAATGAAATGGCACCTCTTTCAATTCGTCAGATGGTGTGGCTAAGACTCGACGTAAACGATATTGTCGCCATCGACATTTCAGCCTAAAGTTATTCAGCATTCCAAAGAGCGATGACGGTGACAATGAGTGCGGGAATATTGTAGTTATTTTCACAACTTCTGGTACCAAGAACGTGACTAGACGCATACCAATTATAGAACGACGGTATGGATACTCCACTTTCAAGGAGACAAATTGCTGTGAATAATGAGTTTGGTAGCACTAACTATGGAAGAATGATTTTCGACTTAAAAAATGCACCCACATTTTCAATTTGGGTCTTTGTGCGTTAAGTTGTAGAAAACCTATGTTGCCCGTGCAGGGCGGAATAAAAAACAGCTCTTGTCGTAAACGGCGCCGAAGGGTGGAAATCACATCTAGGTGATTTTAACGGTGCAGGGAAATAACTTCACGGGCAATAACTTCACATGGGCAATAACTTCACCTCGAATGGGCAATAATTTCACTTTTTTTTGTGAACTTATTGCCCACCATAGGCGAGCAATAACCCCACTTTTTTGTGGGAAATAATTTCTCTTAACATTTTATGATAAATCAAGAACCGTACCTCGCACCTACTCCAAATCAAACAGTGACCCCAAGCAGGGGGGTTGCAGGGGGGCAGCATGCCCCCCATTGATATTGAACTGTTTATGGAATCTACTTGCGATTTCGCAACTAATCCCATAAACAGTGCAATGCAAATGGGGGGCATGCTGCCCCCCTGCAACCCCCCTTCTTGGGGTCACTGTTTGATTTGGAATGGGTGCAAGGGTATTTAGCTATAATAGACAAATTCTCAAATTTTAGGTGTGAAATAACTTCACAACATTTACGGTGAAGTTATTGCTCACCATCGTGGGCAATAACTAACTTCACAAAATTTACGGAGAAATTATTGCCCACTCGAGGCGAAGTTATTGCCCGTGAAGTTATTTCCCTGCACCGATTTTAACATTTTATGAGCTTTGCCTAGAGCGACACATTTGACATCTTGAAGTAACCCGCAAATGGTTCATGCAAATTCGCAGGTTGACACGACTGGTGATAACCGGTGTCATAAAAGTAAGATCAAACATTAATAACTGAATTAATAAACGCTCAATGTTGAATTATCTTTAATCAATGAATTAAATGGGAAATCTTAAAAACAAACTTTTTTTTGAAGTTAATTGACGCTGATAAACATGCAATCAACTATTTCACCGAAGTAGGTGAATAAACGAGTCATTAAGTTAAAATAATGGCTGACAGAATTTTTGACAACAGACAGCGAATCTTTCAACCAAATGGGATGTTGATGTGGTATCTCGATACAATTTATTACTTAACGATTCCCAATTTCCATACCATTTATTACTTAACGACAATTAGCTAATGCATGGATATGATTTTTAATTAAAGAGCTGTGAATTTACTTTTAATCCACATTGCAGTTACTTTGTGAATTAGAGGCAAATTAAGTATTTTTTATTAATTCGGCTGTAAGTCAATAACTTTAATTTTGATCATAGAAGAAGTTGTTGGACCTATGTGTCTGTAAGTACGTCAATAAATGTGACTACTGTAGGTGGACTAATGTTTTTCGATATGGGGTTTTAGGTATTGCATGGCTATATGACTACACCGAGTTGATCCTACATGTGGGTATTCGGACTGATTTTCTTGTAAGTCAGTATGGGGAACCAGCTCGGTTATACTCTGTTCCTCATGAACCATAATTTCGACCTCAAATTGTGAAATTAATCAATTTTGTGCAGCAATGGATGACGTCCCAGGAGCTTGCTATCTATAATAATGCCTCGGGCCTAACCTAAATCAGAATTCCATTCATCGAAACACTACATGGATAATGGCCAGACTGCCACTGTGAGTGAAGTATTTAATCATCTTCCTCATACAATTTCATATGAGAACATATTCCTTGAAATATTACTATACTTGAGTTGTCCTGCCCCGGGTCTAAGTTCCAACGGGATCTGGATAAATGTCTAAAGAGAGGATATTTCGAAGGATACACCTATAGTAATGTTCAAATTTATGTTAATTGTTTTTGAAATACGAACAGATGGATAGCATGGATATACAGACTTGACAGGGTCAAAAAAGGAGAATGTGGCAAGAGCTGGATTCTTATTGAAGAAAAATCTTGAGCTCTTACTATTCCATCGGCGGAAACAAAGGTGTCACAAAAAGGCATCAACGGCTGATAGTCAAGTAAGCCCTAACGAACTTCTGATGGTATAAGAAGTGTCTTATCTTAGAAAGCCAACTAAATATGATGGACAGTGTACCGTGCGTAATTCTGGAAACCAAATCTAACTAACTGAAACACAAAATTGGTGGCGATGGTGTAGAGGGTAGTGTGTTGGCTTGTGACCCGTGCGGTTCAGGTCCAATCACCATGGGGAACAACAACATACGCCACCCATTAAAGGAGAGAAACGAATAAAACCTTGTTTCTCCAACCTCTAAACCAAAAAGAGGATTTCTGCGTGGTAGTAAAATTAAGTCTGAGTGCCCTGGGATTTGAATGCCCTTTAAAAAAAACTGAAACACAAGCAAGAACGGCTCCACTGCTTCAAATTTATTTGAATTTACTTATATTCTCATGAACAAATTAGAGAACCGTAAAAAAGTTTACCGACATTGCCGAGATTTTTGAGAGTGTCGAACACCGTATTCTTCTTTCTCTTTAACGACGAGGTTATGATCTGGACTAAATGGATTGGCAAGCAACTATCACGAGCACAAACTTGCCGGCACACAATGTCCTCTTACAGATTCATCATCTAGTTCAGGTTTTAGTAAGGACATTGTTGCGGGATATTTTCACGCAACAAGTTTCACCTTCTTTCCTTCACTTCCCTCCCCGTTCCCTTCTTCTATTTTGTGGCATCTGCGAGGTCATAGGAAAGTGGAGGGCAACCAAGGTCCCATCAGGCTTTGGGCCACTTTCCCCGCATCTCGAGGGTACCACCCCCACAGGTACCCAACCCCGTGAGTGGCGATGATTCCAAAAAGTGAGAGGTGGAAATGAGTAGCATAGGCGGGTCGCCGACCGGCAGATCGAGAGCCGGAGTATAGTGCCCAATCCTTGTGCCACACACCAACTCGGCAGAATGGGCCCAACGTTGTCTGCACATAAGTAACCGTGCGAGACAAATAGCAATGCGGCAAGGTGGATGGCCTTAGCCTGAGTGCCCTCCAACGATATAGAGAGGCAGCAGATAAGTGTGGGTGGACGGCCTACACATTTACATCTGCCCCAGAACCGCCACTGACACGGTGGGGTGTTAGGTTCGATGAGGGGGAAGAAGACGCTCTTCCTTTCTACTCCGTCGTAGGAGCACCGGAGGAGCAGCAGAGGAGTGTAGGCGGACGGCCACGATAAAAGATACTCCCGTGGAAGACATCACAACACTAACACCGAAGACTGGTCAACAATACACAACCGAAAACAACGAACCAGTCAATAAAAGGGAGAAATCCTGCAGCTCTTACATCCTATCTGAACAGGATTCCACCAGACAAAATTAAAATCCGCGGTTTTCTAAAATTAACGAATAATCACTTGACTTTGTTTTGGGGTCTATGGGGATGTTTTGCATTGTACTCCACGCGCTGGGAGGGCGTAATTGCAACGTCGTCCTCAAATTCCTACTCCTCCTGATGTGGGTCATAGTTGAGAGCATCCAGTCACTTCATTTTCCACCGATTTAAAAGTAAATTTAACAACGCGTAAGGCATATTGTTTTTTTTATTTTGCCCTTTGGCAGAACTTCAAAGAGAAATGTCAAACGTAGAGTTGATTGTAAATGGATGAAAATATTGTTCCAGGTCGGTCACGCACCTCAACAATCCAACTTTCCAGTGGTGGATCGTGGGGATAAGAGAGAGTGGATTGAGTGACTGGAAGATAAGCGAGGGGGTAACGTGTAGACTCACGCACACCTTGGCGAAAACGCTCTGGTGCCGCTGAATGTGGTCTGCCGTTGGCTCGCTGAGCGACTGAAGGTAGTGGAATATGGCGGACAACTACTAACACATAGGTGGGCGTCCATTGCACGCCATGAGTGGGATTCCACTACTAATGTGTGAACGAGCGTGTGTGAAATGAGAACTGGCCGAACAGGAACAATGAAAGTTCTGGAAGATCACTTCTTGGTTGACCAGCGAATAAGTTAGTCAGGTTGTGACAGTTTTGTTTTAAAGTGTGAGACAAAGGCGAAAGAAAATAGTTAAAGTTGAAAAGTACAAAAAAAAAAGTAAAAAAAAATAAATTTGAAGTTGCGAATTGAGAGAAGTGGAGGAAGAATCTGGAAAAAATAGCGAGGAACGTCAGGAGGCGGACAAATAGGAGGACAGGTTGATAGAGAAAAAAAGGACTAAGGAGTGGGATTCCGAAACAAAGATAAGTAGAGTGATAATTAAATAGTGAATATTTTCGTAGTCGAGTGAGTAGGAGTTTGTAGTGCAAGTCTGGTAGGGTTCTGTCACGAATTTTCCCGTGAAAAGTTCGGGACACGCGACCCATTCACCCATTTTTGGTATTCCGGGCGACGCCATAGCGGGTCACGCCGGTCATTTAACTTTCATTTGCCCTTCAGGCCATAATACCCTGTTTGACCCTTTTGTCATTGAGTTTAACGTCATTCATTTTTTTAACTAACGTCCAAGAAATAAAGTGGCCAAGCTCCAACGGAGCTTTATAACGTGGTTTAAATCCTTTGTGTTTTCTCTTTTTGGATTTTCTATTTTCCAGTGGTTCTGTAACAACGTTTCACAATTTTCCGTAAAATTGTGTGGCGCCCATCTTTTTGTGAATTCATCGTTCACCAGCGTAAGCTAACGTTTCAGATTTTTTTTATTATTTTCTAAACGAACCCACCCCAGATTGAGTTACCGGGGACATAGCCTGCCGTGGTTATTTTGTTATCCAAAACAAATTGAATGCAAAGTGTGTATATTATAACGTATCCTCCAATTCCAATCAATACAATATATGCGCACTTTATTCTATCAATTTCCATATCCAACACCCGTCCGGGTCCGAAATCCGAAGTAAGTTCCGATATTTTTTTTTTGTTATAATGTACACGCACTAAAGGGATTTTTTTTTAGTACCCTTATCATGCATTAGCTACACAGCGCGGGCGTTAAGGAAATTAGGGTGAGAAGAAAAGGAGAGATGCCGATGCATGTTGGTTTTGAATGTTTGTAGGTTATAATGTGCAGGAAAAATGGAGCGGGGAAGAGCATTCCACATTCGTGTTGTACGGCTGAGGAGAGATTCTTTGAACTTCAATGTAAGTCCGAACACAGGCTTGTGGGTGAACTGATGAGCATTCCTAGCATGGCGGGTATTGCGGGTGAAGTGTTCAATGGGAAGAAAGCAACTGGATATTTCGTTGGAGCACTTATGGTGGAAATAACGAAAGGCAGGAGACATTACGACGATGACTAAGAGAGTCAATCGATTTCACGATGTCTCGGTCGCCAATGAGTTTTATCGCGCGTTTTTGGATCCTGTCAAGTAGCTCCAAATAAGTTATTGGTGCACCGGACCAGATATGAGCGTTGTACTCGAGTTTCGGGCGAATAAACGCCTTATAAATTGTAGCCAGATCAGAAGGGGTGAAATATTTCTTACAATGCTTAAGGAAGCCTAGACATTTCGCGGCGTTTTTGGCGACATCGAATATGTGGCCATTCCAACGAAGGTTGTCATTAACACACATACCGAGAATGGAAAAAGTCTTTCGGTTTCAGCGATGCAAGTGTCATTCATAGATAGTGGCAGTGTGTGTGGGTTTTGCTTTAATGACAAGAGACAGCATTGTGTTTTGGAAGCATTAAATTACACTCTATTGGTTTTACCCCACTGAGTTATGCTGTTTAGATCGAAATTTAATGAGCTTAACATACGTTGCCGTTCCAGTTCCACACCCGAAGATGAGGGGCGTGACCCAAGAAACGAATATGAGAAGCTGAGGGTACTGTCATCAGCAAAGGAATGGATTGGATTAGAAATAACAGACAGGAGATCATTTATAGAAATGAGAAAGAGAGTCGGGGACAGAACAGAGCCTTGGTGGACACCAGCATTTATTTGGTGAGTTGCAGTTCTAATCCATTGAAGAAGAGTATCATCGATTCCAAATGCACGTATTTTATTTTCTATCTAGGATTACGCCCCGATACTTAGCACTATTTGCTGATTAGTTACTTATTTATATATTTTCTATCATCAGCGTAGATCAGAATATTGGTGTGATTTATACATGACTCAATATTATTATTGGCTAGTTAAAATAAATTGGTCCTAAATGACTTTCCTAGGGAAGTCTGGAGGAGCTGTGCAAGATTCTGATATTCTAAATTTGACCGCTTATCAAGTCAATTTAAGGTATGAATGAATCAATTTGATGAAACCTGGTGGAAAACAATATGCCCTAAGCTTAAATTCGATTATTTCACGAGACAGGGTGTCAAACGCCTTGGAGGATTACAATACATATGCATGCAAGAAACATAATAGGTTAGTGACAGTCGACCTGTTTCTTACAAATCCGTGCTGTTCATTTCAAAATATGTTGCAACAGACAAATATTAACTTCTCACCGACTATTTGTTCAAAGAGCTTAAGAATACATGAACATTTTGAGATAGGTCTGTTATTAGTGATATCACCACAATCGCCTTTTTTAAATACAGGTTTAATAAAGGCACTTTTCCAAAGGTAAATGAATTTGACAATTCAGACTGATATTTAAGTTAGGGAGCAATGGTATGACAACATTTTGAATAGTTGTTCTAAAGAGAAGAAATAAATTTTAGAACCGTGTCCAAAGTAACAAAAGCTTATTTGGGAACAGCCATTAAGATATTGAAAATTAGTCATCTATGTGAGGATGGGTTTCCCTTTCTGATTTCCTAAAATGATCAGCAAACATAATACTTGCAGCTAGCGAACCAGCAGTTCTTTAACTGTTATAAGTAAACTTATATGAATACTCATGCGATTTTTTCTTTAAATTGACAACTCGGCAGAAAAAAGTTTAGGTTCATATTTTGCTCTCTAAATATCCATTTTGCTTATTTAGTCAATATATAGGCTGCAGGATATAGATTTGAATTCATTGAACAGTGCTTAATAAAGTTCAAGATCTGAATGGCAGAGACTTATTTAATAGTTCTTCCGAGCCCTATTTCGTCTATTTATTATTGAATTGAGCACTTAAGTGTACCAGGGATCTATTATTTGAAAGGAATAACTTTTTTTCACCGGCAGAAAATATTGATAATGATAAAGCTCCGAACTGAGCTTCTGCCTGTAATATATGGAACATGGCGGAAAGGGAAGATATACATACTTTATTACGCGGGAAGTTGTCTGACTTTCCAAAAACGATTTCATATATAATTTCGAACGAAGGTATTTTGTTCGCGTACTGTAGGACTTCGCTGGATTATCGGCGAAAAATTATTGCATAAAGTTTTTAATTGCGAGGTAGAAGACCAGCTGTTTTATATTATAACAAAAACAAAAAATTAATAAAAACATATATAATAATAGAATAAGCAACAATTGAACATAATGTAAATCCGCAGACAGCTTTAGGCCATGATATAATTGTTTTATTTAAATACAAAATTGTACAAACGTATTATTAAACAATAAAATAAAATGAAATCTGGAACCTGAAATCTGAAATCTGAATCTAAAATCTCTTAGTGGAGAGCTGCTGGTAACAACAAATTTGTGTGTATCCATGTCTTCATCGCGCTTACTCATCGTCGGGAGAAAGCTAAGGCAAAGCCGCAAAGGCAACACGAAATATAAAAAAAAAATATTAGGCATTAACGGCCCTAACACCTAGCTTCTCCAACCAATTTCTTGTGCGAAGTGGAAGGGATTTACAATTTTTAAGCCGAAACCGAACGGCAGATTTGAGAAGTTTCTCGTGACAATTGATACTCTTGGATGTTTGTCAGACGTTCGCAAGAGGTGGGGCAGTGGAAAAAAAACTCTTGATGTTACTAGGCCCCGGGGTATTGAACTGGGGACCTTTCGATTAGTAGTCCGACACACTAACCACCGATCCACTGCGACCGACAAACACGAAATATGTCGGGTTATAAAATCCTTCCCTGAAGTCTTGCTGTTGAGAACATATTTTGTGTGTATCCCTTTTCCTCCTTAGCTCTTGTTTCATTCCTTTCTATTCAACACCACCTTTCCTATGAAACAAATAACTTTGTTTATAATACAGTGCTGCCATTGTCAATTGTGAGGATATACATTTTTTTTTCGAAGAATTTTGTTATAAACCTTCAAATGAAGAATTAATCTTATTTTTTAATTCAAATTTATGTGCAGTGTTAATTCTAATTTGCTATTGGATGTTTTACCTGCATAATATTTGCTTTTAGTTTTTCTTTAAAATGGTTTCACTAATTTGCCAAAAACAATACCAAGTGACATTGGACTTATTTTATTTAACCAAGTTAAGTAAATGGAATTGATTGCGTTTGATTTATATTCTGTTCTTGTGATTACAACCAGACTTTGAAAGCGTTAGAGTAAATTGAGTGTTGTGAAGCCTTTTTACATAAAATCTAATTAAAAGCAGTGACAAGTTTGTTTATACAGTTCAACCATAAGTTAGTTCTTACTCTAAGGCTGAAAATATTGAGCTTCTTTCCATTAATCGCATAATTTTAGTGCAATTTTTGTTTGCTAAAAATGTAATTCCATATTAATTTATTTTTAGATTGCTACTTAACAAATCATTTTAGTAAGAACAGATATAAAAGAAAACAAGTAAAAGTAATATAAAATACACTTTTTCACGTTTGCAGTTGTTTCTTTAAAAATGTAAAGTTTTCAACTCTGCAACTCTGGAATGCATGCCAGTTTTTTTTTTGAATAATGACTGGCTCCAGAGCAACCCCAGTCTTTGGGTTGAACATACCAACAACTTAAAACTTCATTTGACTTATGTATTTTAAAAGTATTTATAAACATACACATAAAAAAACTAGGCCATTTCATCTACAGCTATAGTAATAAGAAATACACTCTGCTTCAACTGAATAAGCACAAACATTTTCTAAGCTACGTTGTCCATTTTTTCAAAACCTTGTACCGTAATACATCATTTGATGCAAACTGTTTGCGTATGATGTTGACAAAATAAATCGGAAAGAATAATTCAAAAAGTACCGCTATTTTTTCCCTGGTTCCCTTGCAAAGCATTCAATATGGAAAAATTCAGTTTTATTTTGCGTCAACTGAATAGACACAAGGTCATTATTTTCACTGCTTATGAGTATTCTGTGGAGATTGACACATTATATCAACAGTTGAAGTGCTTTAAGTGAATTTTATTTGATTAATTGTATTTCAAAGAAAAATAGGTAGGTCAAGATCTCTAAATAGTGTTGAAAGAGCTCAAATCGATTATCTAAAAGACCAAGGACTAGCCAGGTGTTCTATAGCTGACAAAATTGGACGAATTTTAAGTGTGGTCTATTCTTATTCTATTCTTATTGAAGAAGCAAAAATTCGTACGAAAAAAACATGAAAGGAGGTCAAAAACGGCAACAACAGCAGTTGATCGAAGAGCAATTTTAAGACGTGTTTCCAATTCCTGCGACTCTGCGGCAAAAATAAAGCCGAAAGCCGATGGTACTGCAAGCGTTTCAACAGTGCGAAGGGTTATCAATAGTGCCAAACATCTAAAACGGATGAAAATTCAAAAGAAACCACCACTTAACGAGAAACGGAAGTTCATGCGCTTAGAATATTTTAGAATATATATGACTGCATATGAGTTTTAAACATAGGGGCGGGCTACAGTCCGCTTGGGTGAACTGTTGGATACCCTATTCTTATTCCTATATCTCATAAGTGGGCGTGACAAAAATTTAAAGGATTTTATCGAAAAAACTAAGCTTTTGTAAATAAAAACGCTCCCTAGCTCAAACTTTGGTTTTTCAATAAAATTGTTTTATTTAATTGTGGGCGTGTCAGTAGGCGGATTTAAAAAAAATTTAAGTATGAGCATAAAGGGCACCTAGAGAGTATATACTATAAATTTCAGCTCCCTAGCTCAAACTTTGGACTTTCAAAAATAAAAATAAAAAAATTGTGGGCGAGTCAGTAGGCGGATTTTGAAAATATTTACACATGAGCATAAAGGGCCCCTAGAGAGTATATATTAAAAATTTCAGCTCCCTAGCTCAAATTTTGGTTTTTCAAAAAAAATATTTTATTTAATTGTGGGCGTGTCAGTGGGCGGATTTTGAAAATTTTATGTCCCAAGCAGTTTTATGGGCCAAAGATCATATATAAAAAATTTCAGCTTTCTAGCTCAAAATTCAATTTTTCCCAAAATTTGTTTTATTTAATTGTGGGCGTGTCAGTGGGCGGATTTTGAAAATTTTATGTCCCAATCAGTTTTATGGGCCATAGATCATATATAAAAAATTTCAGCTCTCTAGCTCAAAATTCGATTTTTTCCAAAATTTTGTTTTTTTGAGTTTGTGGGCGTGTCTGTGGGCGGATTTCAAAAATTCTTAAACTTGATTATTTCGGGACCCTAGAGAGTATATGGTTAAAATTTCAGCTCTCTAGGTCCAGTTTAAAGGCCTAATTTTTGCCGACGGACGGACGGACGGACGGACGGACATGGCTAGATCGACATTACTATCGATGCTGATCATAAATATAGTAACTTTTAGGGGTCTACGGGCAATATTAAGGTATGTTACAAACTATGCGTCAAAATTAATATACCCCTAGAATAGGGTATAAAAATATATAGCTTTAAGGCATCCGGATTGCTGGTACACCCCAGTGACCACGATGTCTTCTATACGGAAAGTGGAAATGTACTTAACAGCTTCACAAATAGAAACATAGGGACGGGCTACAGTCCGCTTGGGCGAACTGTTGGATACCCTATTCTTATTCCTATCCCTCATAAGTGGGCGTGACAAAAGTCTAAGTATGGTTGAATTGTTAAGAACGCTCTACATATTTTGTTATATAACATTTAAAGGATTTTATAAAAAAAAAACGCTCCCTAGCTCAAACTTAGGTGTTTCAATAAAAATGTTTTATTTAATTGTGGGCGTGTCAGTAGGCGGATTTAAAAAAAATTAACACATGAGAATAAATGGCCTCTAGAGAGTATATATTATAAATTTCAGCTCCCTAGCTCAAACTTTGAACTTTAAAAAAAAAAAAAAAAAATTAATTGTGGGCGTGTCAGTGGGCGGATTTTGAAAATATTTACATATGAGCATAAAGGGCCCATAGAGAGTATATACTATAAATTTCAGCTCCCTAGCTGAAACTTTGGATTTTCAAAAATTAATATACCCTTAGAATAGGGTATGAAAAAATTATTTTATTTATTTGTGGGCGTGTCAGTGGGCGGATTTTGAAATTTTTTTATCCCGAGCAGTTTTAGGAGTCATAGATCATATATAAAAAATTTCAGCTTTCTAGCTCAAAATTCGATTTTTTCCAAAATTTGGTTTTTTTGATTTTGTGGGCGTGTCTGTGGGCGGATTTCAAAAATTCGTAAACTTGATTATTTCGGGACCCTACAGAGTATATGGTTAAAATTTCAGCTCTCTGGGTCCAGTTTAAAGGCCTAATTTTTGGCTACAGACGGACGGACGGACATGGCTAGATTGACATTACTATCGATGCTGATCATAAATATAGTAACTTTTAGGGGTCTACGGGCAATATTAAGGTATGTTGCAAACTATGCGTCAAAATTAATATACCCTTAGAATAGGGTATAAAAACAACGAAAAGAAGGAACGACATTCTTTCTAGGAAAATACCGGTGAACGGAAATTTTGTTGGAATCCGCATCATGGCTAAATGGGTGTCTTTTAATTCATAATAATTCATGCAAACAAAACCCCAGATACGAGTAGAATAATAAGCACATTTTAATCGTTTACAGCTGAAAATGTTCTTTATTGCTGACCAAATCGCACATGTATTACAAAAGTGTCACAACTAAAAAAACACATTTTTTTAGTTTTAAATACAAAAAAATATTTCAAATAATCCCAGACCTCTATCTAGTTGTCATTGACTAAATTTGAATAGTTTTTTCTCCAGAAGGTAAAACGTCGTTTTAGATGTTTAAATTTAAATCAAAGATGCTTTGTCAAAAATGACATAATTTTTAGTTGTGTCGTGATTCTGCTGCGGACAGTTGTTCAATAAATATTTAAAGTGTCTTGATTTGAGTTGAGTCATTTTAGTATTAATTAATTTTGAGTTAGCACACTTTTGCTGCTTTATATGAGAAAAAGTACTTGTTCTAATTTGAGTTGTAGCGTTTAAGTTGTTTGAGGTAAGTTGAAACCATTTCGTCGCTTGAAAAGCAAACTGACATAAGTCAAAATTTGACGATTTTGAGTTAACTATACAGAACGAATCGCAAAAAAATATACAATTTTTCTATAAAACCGTCATTACTATAACTCTTACTGACAGCATGCGGGCACAAGGTGTCGTTTTGAATTTAAGGAAAAATCCCTGTTTTTTCCCCAACTAAATGACTTTTTCTTCATTTGTAACACTTTGCTTCTAAAAAAAATATGAATTCGTGATATATAAGTTTCTTGGAAAGTGACACTTTTCGTGTTGTGTCATTTTGCCTTGGAACAAAACTAGTTGATGAACTTCAAAGTTATTTTGATTACTTTAAGAAGTGTCGTTTTACCATTAAGCTAGGTTTTATTTTATATAATTTTATTATATTCGATTTTTTCATTAAAAATTCCTATATTTTTTTATTATAATTTAATACTATGGGGTTGTTTTTACAAAATACGCAAAAAAATACAAATGGCTTTATTTCAAAACAAAACGACACTTTTTAACACTTTTTTTCTTAAATTAGTGGCAATTTGGATGTAAAACGGCATAAGTCAAATTTTTTTTTTTTTGAAAACCGGTTTTTTGTAGTATCTAAGTTAAATATACCACTTGAAAGAAAAAAAAATAATACTTTTTTACTTTACAACTCTTTGGTATTCATTGAAATTCAAAACTAAAATGTTTTTTTTAATTTATGAAAAACTTCAAATGGCTTTTCTGAAAATGTATGTTTTTTGACTTATGTCAGTTTGCTTTTCAAGCGACGATTTGTATTATTAGAGTTAATACACTTTAGAAAAATGAAAAGTTGTAATTTAGAGTTAATACAGTTTTGTTGTTTAAATAAAGTTTTATGTTTTTAAAGCTCAATTTAATATCAAATTCTTTTAATGTCTTATAAAATCATTTGCTTGTTATGGCAGATAATTTTCAAATACTTAAAATCGAAACGAAGCCCTTATTCATAAATTTTTTCATGTTTTTTCGAGTTTTTTTTTGACTTTGAAATTCATTTTTTATTCATTGTTAGATAACTACTTACATACTAGACAAAAATGATTAAACCTAATTTAAAATTAACAGGATACTTATTCTTATTTATTGGTCCTTATGCGGACGCTCTAAACTTAACTATAACCTTATAATTATTGTATTGCCTTTCGGCCTAAAAACTATTTTACGAACTAATCTTACATATATATTCCTCGAGAAAATTTACTAAAACTCGGTGTCATTATTGAGATTTTATATAAAACAAATTACAAACTACCTATTCTACTTACTTAAACTACTTAACGTATTCTAACTATAATTAGGATTCTGAGTGTTTTTTCGAGTTATGACACTTTAGATGAACAAAGTACCTACACTAGATAAAAACATAGGGACGGGCTACAGTCCGCTTGGGCGAACTGTTGGATACCCTATTCTTATTTCTATCCCTCATAAGTGGGCGTGACAAAAGTCTAAGTATGGTTGAATTGTTAAGAACGCTCTACATATTTTGTTATATAACATTTAAAGGATTTTATCAAAAAAACAACGCTCCTTAGCTCAAACTTGGGTGTTTCAATAAAATTGTTTTATTTAATTGTGGGCGTGTCAGTAGGCACATTTAAAAAAAATTAACACATGAGAATAAAGGGCCCCTAGAGAGTATATATTATAAATTTCAGCTCCCTAGCTCAAACTTTGAATTTTCAAAAAAAAAAAAAAAAAAAAACAGGGACGGGCTACAGTCCGCTTGGGCGAACTGTTGGATACCCTATTCTTATTCCTATCCCTCATAAGTGGGCGTGACAAAAGTCTAAGTATGGTTGAATTGTTAAGAACGCTCTACATATTTTGTTATATAACATTTGAAGGATTTTATCAAAAAAACAACGCTCCTTAGCTCAAACTTGGGTGTTTCAATAAAATTGTTTTATTTAATTGTGGGCGTGTCAGTAGGCACATTTAAAAAAAATTAACACATGAGAATAAAGGGCCCCTAGAGAGTATATATTATAAATTTCAGCTCCCTAGCTCAAACTTTGAATTTTCAAAAAAAAAAAAAAAAACAGGGACGGGCTACAGTCCGCTTGGCCGAACTGTTGGATACCCTATTCTTATTCCTATCCCTCATAAGTGGGCGTGACAAAAGTCTAAGTATGGTTGAATTGTTAAGAACGCTCTACATATTTTGTTATATAACATTTAAAGGATTTTATCAAAAAAACAACGCTCCTTAGCTCAAACTTGGGTGTTTCAATAAAATTGTTTTATTTAATTGTGGGCGTGTCAGTAGGCGCATTTAAAAAAAATTAACACATGAGAATAAAGGGCCCCTAGATATATTATATATTATAAATTTCAGCTCCCTAGCTCAAACTTTGAATTTAAAAAAAAAAAAAAATTAATTGTGGGCGTGTCAGTGGGCGGATTTTGAAAATATTTACACATGAGCATAAAGGACCCATAGAGAGTATATACTATAAATTTCAACTCCCTAGCTGAAACTTTGGATTTTCAAAAATTAATATACCCTTAGAATAGGGTAAAAAAAAATTATTTTATTTATTTGTGGGCGTGTCAGTGGGCGAATTTTGAAAAGTTTTTATCCCGTGCAGTTTTAGGAGTCATAGATCATATATAAAAAAATTCAGCTTTCTAACTCAAAATTCGATTTTTTCCAAAATTTGTTTTTTTTTTGAGTTTGTGGGCGTGTCTGTGGGCGGATTTCAAAAATTCGTAAACTTGATTATTTCGGGACCCTAGAGAGTATATGGTTAAAATTTCAGCTCTCTAGGTCCAGTTTAAAGGCCTAATTTTTGGCTACAGACGGACGGACGGACGGACGGCATGGCTAGATCGACATTACTATCGATGCTGATCTTAAATATAGTAACTTTTAGGGGTCTACGTTCAATATTAAGCTATGTTACAAACTATGCGTCAAAATTAATATACCCTTAAAAAGGTATAAAAAGGTATCATTTTGCCATGCAATTCAGAAACTTTCTATCACTTCACGTTTTCGATATTTTTTCGTATAAAAATCTGAAAATAAACGTTTTCTATCGCTGAATATAAACTCTTTTAACGGTTTATAACTGAGCTAGTTTCAAAAAAGAATTTTTTATGATTTTCTCGCGAGAATAATTTAAAATTCCTGTTGTGATCGAACGATTCTGAGTCCAGATTCGGTCTTATTGTAACTTGAACCTTTAGAAAACGTAGTTTTGTTCTTCAGTTTTACTTTTTTTAACCGGTGCTATTTTTCAGTAGGTATTTATAATGAATTCGATGAGTCGTTCAAGATTGATGGTGCAGTTAGCAACCAAAAAAGAACATCCAGTAATAAATTTTTCAACTTTTTTCGATTCGTTTCAAAACGAGCAAACAGACTTTATTAGTTTGAGAACCCCTGAAGATGTTCTTAGCTTCTCAACACCCTTGATCACTCCTGAAACAAGGAATTTTAACGAATTGATCCTTTATAATACAGCAAGCTCCACAAACGAAACCACAATCCAAATTTGGGAAAGTAGAACTTTCGAAATTCTTAACAATAACAATGTGAACGCGACATACTCAAGATTTCGATGAAATGCCAACGACATCAAAAAATGCTCTAAACGATTTCTATAAAATTTCGCAAAACCCAGAAGTCCCAACACAAATTCGCCTTTTTAAGGCCAAACAGAAAAATTACGCAGTTTCCCCAATACATAGTAATGAAAGCGATTTTGACAATTCGGACGCAGATCCTCATTTTCAAAACAATTCTTCTATCAGTTCTCTTGACAGCACCGAAAGTTCTGTTGATTCTGAAGAAAAACAAAAAGTTAAAGGCCGAAAACGAAACAAGAATCCTCTTCATTGGACCGTCAAAAAAGTAAAGCTTTTGAGAAATTCTGAAAAATCTTATGTGTCGTCTTCAAAGACTAAAAAACGATTTAATGCAAGAAAAATAGGTTCACGACGTGGACAAAAATGTAGACGCGGTGAACCAGTCCCAGAATAAATGAGACACTATTACTTTTAAACAATAAATAAAAGTACTTTTTAAAACAATAAATAAAAAAATCTTAATAAATGTTTCCGTTTGTATAAGATTTTATATAATTTTCAGATCAAAGAGAAGAAAGGGTCAAAGAAAAGCAGGGTGAGTTAAGGATCTAGTACAGGGTCTTTGTTCTGTAACTGATCACTCGCGAAAACTAGGTGATAAACTAAAGGATTCGGAACAAAACCAAAGAAAATTTATAAATTTATTTCGAATCCATCGTTTTTCGCATATAGTTTTCGGGAGTGATAAGTTACAGAAAAGGTGCCCTGAATATAGTAGTGATCATTTTTCTTCATTTTTGTTTAAGATAGTCCGTAGAATTATAACTATAATTCTAAGCCAAAGTCATGAAAAAACTTGATTTAACTATTTAGAAATAAATACATCAAAATCGTAACAACTCAAAAACAAATTTACTAAAGTGGCTGAACTCAAAATAATACATTGTTTTTTTAATGAAAAAATTACGAAAAATGTCATAACTCAAAAAACGTGAATTTCCATTGTAAAAGTAATTCTCTTAGACTATGGTTGTTATGTAAAGTTGATTATTAGTGTATTTCCCCCTATAAATAAGGATTAAATAGTAAATTTACAGTTTCTATAGTCGTAAAATGGTTTTTCGACGATTTTTGAGTAGTGCCACTTTTGTACTACATGTGCGAAATATTCAATTCAAGTAAAAAAACAGAGGGACGGGCTACAGTCCGCTTGGGCGAACTGTTGGATACCCTATTCTTATTCCTATCCCTCATAAGTGGGCGTGACAAAAGTCTAAGTATGGTTAAATTGTTAAGAACGCTCTACATATTTTGTTATATAACATTTAAAGGATTTTATCAAAAAAAACGCTCCCTAGCTCAAACTTGGGTGTTTCAATAAAATTGTTTTATTTAATTGTGTGCGTGTCAGTAGGCGGATTTAAAAGAAATTAACACATAAAGGGCCCCTAGAGAGTAGGTATATATTATAAATTTCAGCTCCCTAGCTCAAACTTTGGATTTTCAAAAAAGTTTTTTTTTTAAATTGTGGGCGTGTCAGTAGGCGGATTTTGAAAATATTTACACATGAGCTTAAAGGGCCCCTAGAGAGTATATATTATAAATTTCAGCTCCCTAGCTCAAATTTTGGTTTTTCAATAAAATTCTTTTATTTATTTGTGGGCGTGTCAGTGGGCGGATTTTCAAAATTTTATATCCCGAGCAGTTTTAGGAGTCATAGATCATATATAAAAAATTTCAACTTTCTGGCTCAAAATTCGATTTTTCCCAAAATTTTGTTTTTTTGAGTTTGTGGGCGGATTTCAAAAATTCGTAAACTTGATTATTTCGGGACCCTAGAGAGTATATGGTTAAAATTTCAGCTCTCTAGGCCCAGTTTAAAGGCCTAATTTTTGCCGACGGACGGACGGAAGGACGGCCGGACGGACATGGCTAGACCGACATTACTATCGATGCTGATCATAAATATAGTAACTTTTAGGGGTCTACGGGCAATATTAAGGTATGTTACACACTATGCGTCAAAACTAATATACCCCTAGAATAGGGTATAAAAATACGAATTTAGTTGGCAATTGCATTACATACATATCTATATCCTAAATACAAATCCTGTTATTCTCATCCCAATGACATAAATCACTGGCTTTCGGAAATTGCTTCATGCAATTAACTATTTATGTAATGAAGCCTGTTTAGAAGTCAAACAACCGTAAATCACTGAGACATGAACATCACAATACCCCTTACAGTGATGGGCTTTTTATCCGTTAAATCCATTTCAACCGTTAAATAAATGTAAAACACGAAAACGGTCGAGATATCGATTCAAAATGAATTATTAACATTTAAGTTCATCATTGGATCTGCTTGGTGATTTTGGTCCTAGTATACAAAATTATATTTGACTATTAGGAAGTCGACTTTTTAAATTTTACAGCCCAGTATTGTATACTAAGAAAGACAAATCCGGAGAAGGAGGATATTGCTGTGCGAATTACTTGTTAGTTATACATGTTGAAATTGAAAAGTATTTCCAACAAAATTTCTCTCTGCTAATTCTTGTGAACATTTTGTTTCTGTGCTAATGTTTTGAATATTTCGTAAGACATTGACATCCTCTTACGGCTCTTCTTTTTTTTTCTAGTTTGGTTAATATCCCACAAGAACGAGGTTCTGCCAAAAGGTTTAGGGTCTAGTGTAACACATGAGCGAGTGAATGGTCAATTGCTCTTTATCTCGAATGCGGCCAATACGAGCGACCAGCAGATGCCACAGGTAAGGATGCCTTCGAATTTTAAGATTAATTTAAGATGCTCCAAGAGAGGTCGGTGATAGACTCTCTTCACCTTAGGCAAACAGGCAGGCGAAAGTAAAGCGGTGAGGAGTCTCTGCCTAAGACAATTGAGGCTTTTATTCACTGCGATCCTGAGTACGCTGCTGCCAGTCATACAGATAGAACGCGGTGGCATCCGAAATGGATTTGCCTTTAAAATTGAGGTATGGTCTTCCTTGCCGCATCGAGCTTGGGGCTGGTAGTCGAAGATACTCTTGGCCTTACCTTTTTTATACATCCACTCGACTTTGCCGTAGTCGATGTGTTTTTGCTTATTGAACTTCATTCACATTTTGGTGCAGCTGATAGATGTCGTGGTTGTATCTTTCCCTCGATTCGCACTCTTCGCGTAGAAGAATCTAGTCGTGAACCAAATAAGCCAGACGATAATAGGAAACGTACATGTATTATCTCTAGGCACTATCTTCAAAAGATCCGTCCAGATACTTTGGTATGCGGATGATGTCGACATCATCGGCCGTTCCCAAAGTGCCGTGTTAGAGGCTTTGACGGCGATTGAAGAACAGCCGAAATTGGTGGGTCTTGAAGCAAATGAGGACAGGACCAAGTACATGCTATCAAAAAACAAACAAACATCTGTCCACCGCCTAGGACAAAACGTCACTGTTGATAGCAATAATTTTGAGGTAGTTAAGGAGTTCATCCACCTAGAAGTAAACATCAACTCCACGAATGACACCTTAGTGGAGATTCGGCGGAGAATTACCGTGGGAAACCGTTGTTATTTCGGTTTAGCGAAACAAATGGGTTCAAAACTCCTCACTCGAAGGACAAAATGCATGCTCTATCGAACCTTAATTCTACCAGTCCTGCTTTATGGTGCCGAGTGCTGGACGATAAGTAAAAAAGGAAAGCTAATATTGGGTTCTTTGGAAAGAAAAATACTCCGTCGGATATTTTGTCGTGTGTGCGAGGAGAGCGAATGGAGAAGAAGGTACAACAGCGAACTCTATGAGCTGTACCAAGATGTTGATGTAGTTCAAAAAGCTAAATCACGTCGACTACATTGGCTCGGCCACATTGAGCGATTATTGGAAAATAATAATCCATCCAAGAGGATGTTCGACTCCCAGCCCCCTGGTTCGGGTTGTTAAACAAGTACAATTCAATATTAAATTGAATTGAATTTCACTTGTTAAACAAGAGTTGTTATGTGGTGTTGTAGGCCCCAATTATATGACGTTAAAAGTAACAGAGCGATAGAAATGGGACATTATCTAATAGCGTTTTTCAAGAGCAAACCTTTTTCGGTTTTGCATGTCTAGATTTGCCCGTTACACGAAAGATGCGATCTCACATTTTTGAGAGATTTGCTCTCTAATTTACTAATACATACAAATAGCCCTAAGTTCAACGACAAAGTGATGAAAACGTGGTTTTGATTTATTGTAAAATAATTACAGTGCAAGATATGTGGAATTTCCTACAACGACCTAGCTTGGATAGAGTCAAATTAAGGCTAGGAGCTTCAAAAGGACACTATCAACACGTAAAGAAACATGGTGGTGGACAGATGAAGCCGAATTGGAATACAGTCTTTGCAAGCGACTCGCAAAGAGAAAGTGCGCTTAAATGTAAGCAAAGTGTGTTTTTTTTTTTATAATTTGCGTGCGCTAAAGGGATTTGTTTTTCTGTAGTGACACAGTACCCTTATATAATGGTAAAACCACAGCGCAGGCATTTAGTTTGTTGCGCAAGTAGCTCCCAGCAATTCATTGCCTATTTTTGGGTGCTACTTACTGAAAGATTAGAAGGATAGGAAAGAAGTTTGGTTCGATGAGATTTTTTTTTCTCAACAGGTGGCGCCTAAATTGGTTTAGGGAGATCAGTTTTTGTTGTGTGTATTCAATTTATAAAAATCATGGCCCTGGTCGGGATTCGAACGCACGACCTGCCAATCACTTTAGTAAATACACTACCATCACACCATTGCCACCTGCAGTGGCCGCTGATAGAAACCGTGCTGTCCATGAACTCAAAAAAACCAGCATCAAAATTGCCCCTGAGAGAAGGAAGGGCTGTTTCTTGACTCCAAAAAAGAGGGTGTTCTGAAAAGAGATGGGAGACATAGGGTCCAAATGGCTCATGTTTCTCATCTCCAAACTAATGAGGGGCGATCCAATGCCTAACCAGTGGATTGAAAGTTTTCTTCTTCCTTTGTAAAAAGGAAAAGGCGATACGCGAGACTGTGATAATCATCGTGCAATCAAGCTGATGTCACACACCATGATTGAGTGGATACTAGATAGCCGAGTGCGGAAAATTATACTGCTATCTGAAGACCAGTTCGGGTTTATCGCAGGACAATCAATCACAGATGCAATCCAAAGTATAAGGATCATGATGGAAAAACATTTTGATTCCTTAAAGGATTTGCATATGCTGCTGGTTAATTTTGAAAAAGCCTTTGATAGACAACCAAGGGATCTGTTATGGGTGCCGCTAAGAGAACGTGGAGTTCCAGAAACCTACGTACAGATGATCATGGACATGTATGAGGGAGTACGGACAAGAGTAAGATGCCCCGCGTCTTCCAGGCGGAGCTACTGACTATCCGTGAAACCTGTCGCCAGATAAAATTTCACTCTAACATAACACCGAGGCAAAGGATCTCCATACTTATTGACAGCCAGGCTGCCATTAAAGCGATCGCTTCGGTCACTATATCCTCTAAGTTAGTACTAGAATGCCGTAATGAGCTGGCCCTGCTTGATAAGTTCAAGGTTACCCCGATCTGGGTTCCAGGGTACAGTAACGTTTATGGAAACGAACATGCCGACGAACTGGCCAGGCAAGGCTCAGCTCTCCACTGCTCTCTGGCGGTACTAGTCCATATTCCGCTCGGAGCAGTTAAGGCAAATATCACCGCAGAATATCTCAAGAAAGCCAACCTTAGATGGAGCAGGCTGACTGCATGCGTCATATCCAGAAAACGTGGCCAAACTACAACAAGGCAAAAACAACCGAGCTTCTAGGTAGAACCCGAAAAGACATCGCAAGAATAACAGCGATCATCACGGGACATTGGCCTATAGGTGACCATGCGGCCGAGTTGGGCATCCCATACAATACATACTGCCGCAGTTGCAAAGTGACAACTGAAACAGAAATCCTAATTCACTTTTTATGCACCTGTCCGGCTTTAGCTAAGACCACACTACGAACATTGGGAAGCCATTTCTTCAATACACTTAAGGAAGTCTCCGAGAAAAGTATCAACGAACTGATAACTTTCCTGAACTCCGCAGGTTGGATTTAGCCTCCCCCACCAATCGATAATACCCAGGTTTACGTAAGTTTGTGTTAACAAAACCGCTCTCGGTGGTAATTGGGTTTGTCTTATCAAACCGCCACACCTACCTACCTACCTAGCTAAGATGCCCCGTTGGCGTCGCCGAGGAGTTCGCTATCAAAGTCGGCGTACACCAGGGAAGTGTCTTAAGTCCCTTGATATTTATTACAGTCCTTGATTCCCTGCTCGAAGAAAAAGTGACGGATCCCAAAGTGCATCAGTTATTCGTTGGTGACAAAATTGATGTATGGGTGGAAGCTTTGAACGGGAATGGGATCGTATTAGGCCCAAAAATGCAGGATACTTGTGCCGCCCATTCTCTGATCCACTTCGACCTATTCCAGACATTTATATGGATGAGTCATTCCCAAGTGATAAAAATTCAAATATATGAAATCTATTATATGTAAGTAGCGAAGCAAGCCGTGATGACGACATTAAGCATCGCGTAAGCAAATTAAGAGGCAAATTACCGCCGGCTGAGATGAAGATGCTTCGCATGACAGCAGGAGTTACAAAGATTGATCCAAGATCCGAGGAAGCCTTCACAACAAAGAACATATCTCAAAAAAAATTGAGCCTGATCGGCTACGAACCCTGCCAAAAAGCCAATATTAATCAACGTTCCAATACAAACGCGAAAGAGAAACTCCTGTATCAGACAAACGCAGGAACACCAGCATTTGATTGGCCTCAGCCACGAAGTGATTCAAAATCGATAGGCCTGCAGTTATTTACTGAGGTCGAACCGGAGAACCCCACAGGCGGACCAGTAGGGGTGCAGTTTAGTTCGAGGGTTATGATCCCTTTAAGGGATAAGAAGTGGCATAATTACAGTATGCTGAACAGTTAGGTACTGTTTGTGATACCCTCACCAATACTAGAATAGTCAACTGTTCAGAACCAGAATATGTTTCATTGAAAAGACCAATTCCATATTTTAAGAGTAATTACTTTGATTTTTAATGAAAAACGCTAAAGGGATGTGACAAATATCCTTCTTACAATTCAGAACCACACATTTAGTGTGCGTTTTGACAAAAATGATATTGCTTAAATAAAAATAGACCATAATCATTCTTAACAACTCGCCTAAAAAAAGTTTTTGCCACACCTACTTTTGTTGTATTTGACAAAAAAAAATATTGGCCATTTTGTTAAAAAACAAAAAAAAA
The DNA here is from genome assembly GCA_949715645.1 of Portevinia maculata. NCBI lineage: Eukaryota > Metazoa > Arthropoda > Insecta > Diptera > Syrphidae > Portevinia > Portevinia maculata. Next base: position 242,730,715 of record OX454526.1, on the reverse strand, counting down.
AATCCAAAGTGGACAAGGATTCTCAACCTAATGGTCTCGCGCACTTTCGGGAAAAGAAATATGGATAGTTCGTAAAAGCCGAATGGAGAATTTCCTTATTTTTTTTTTTGAATACATTAAAGAGACAAATTGCTGAAAGCCGACATTGGGTTCATTGCTATAGGAAAAGTTCTTAGATTTTACGGGATATAGCAACTTATGAACTCTAATATTGGGCGAGAGTAAAAAGTTTCCACACTTAACGCTTAATTAAAAGCTAAATGTCAATGAGAGTGTTAAGACGGCAACAAATGTATTCATTGCATGCAATCGTATCTTCGGGAGAAAGTAGAGACAGAACTACAAATTAATAGTAAATGACCAAAATAGAAAGACTAGCATTTATAGGGATAACTAATCCAATAAGAAGGATGCCATCTTCTGGGTCGAAACCGATTTTTATTTTGCTACCTATCTCTGAATCTATTCATAAAATCGACTTCTTAAAGGGCCTTTTGGATCACCCAACCAATAGAATGGGCCACGAGTCTCTTAAGCCATGCACAGATTTTTTTTACAAATATTAAGGGATCTATGTCGACTCTGACTGACTACATACATTTCTTCTGGAAACGGAACAGAGATTGACTGTGGAAATATATTGTTGACTACTTTATTTGGGGATTAACATTATCAAGCTTAACAAGGCTGTCTGATCACTGGAATATATCCCAAGGCTGTTTTACTTCACCAACCCAAGAACCTAGCCAAAACAAAAACCAAACAAAAAAACATAAGGACGTGCTACAGTCCGCTTGGGCGACCTGTTGGATACCCTATTCTTATTCCTATCCCTCATAAGTGGGCGTGACACAAGTCTAAGTATGGTTGAATTGTTAAGAATGCTTTACATATTTTGTTATATAACATTTAAAGGATTTTATCGAAAAAACGAAGCTTTTGTAAAAAACGCTCCTTAGCTCAAACTTTGGTTTTCCAATAAAATAGTTTTATTTTATTGTGGGCGTGTCAGTAGGCGAATTTAAAAAAAAAATTACGCATGAGAATAAAGGGCCCCTAGAGAGTATATATTATATATTTCAGCTTCCTAGCTCAAACTTTGAATTTTCAAAAAAAAAAAATTATTTGTGGGCGTGTCACTAGGCGGATTTTGAAAATATTTTCACATGAGCATAAAGGGAACCTGAGAGTATATGTTATAAGTTTCAGCTCCCTAGCTCAAACTTTGGATTTTCAAAAAAAGTTGGGCGTGTCAGTGGGCGGATTTTAAAAATATTTACACATGAGCATAAAGGGCCCATAGAAAGTATATATAATAAATTTCAGCTTCCTAGCTCAAACTTTGACTTTTTAATAAAATTGTTTTATTTAATTGTGGGCGTGTCAGTGGGTGGATTTTAAAAATTTTATCTCCCGATCAGTTTTAGGAGCCATAGATCATACTCGTATATAAAAAATTTCAGCTCAAAATTCGATTTTTTCAAAAAATTTGTTTTTTTGAGTTTGTGGGCGTGTCTGTGGGCGGATTTCAAAAATTCTTAAACTTGATTATTTCGGGACCCCAGAGAGTATATGGTTAAAATTTCAGCTCTTTAGGTTCAGTTTAAAGGCCTAATTTTTGCCGACAGACCGACGGACGGACGGGTATGGTTAGATCGACACTACTATTGATGCTGATCATAAATATACGAGTAGTAACTTTTAGGGGTCTACGGGCAATATTAAGGTACAAACTATGCGTCAAAATTAATATACCCTTAGAATAGGGTATAAAAAAGCTAACAACCCATTTAATATTTCCATTTCTTGAAACAGCATCAAGTGTATGCCCTTCTACGACTAATGTGTACAAGTTTAATGGGCGGCATAGAAAATCCTTCACTCACATTTGTATGCTTTTGTGCCCCAACGTCCTTGAGAAATTATACTCAAAAATAAGAAAACATTTCTAAGAATAATCCGCAAAGCCCTATCTGACCACCGACGCGAACCCACTTTTGTCGTCTTCGTCATATTTTTTTGTTCGGCCTCCACATTTCTCTACGTTTACCGGAATACGCTCCTAATCTCCATCTTCTGTCATAATGATGAAGTATTCGTATGCTGCTTAAGTAATGTTATCCATAAAATTAGTGGAAATCCTATTTTTAATTGCAGTTCTTGAAAACAACGCCAATGCAGCCAGCGCCTGTCTGACTTTAATGGGGGACACATAACGTAATGGTCTGTTGGCTGCTGCTTCACGTATCTGTGCCCGATATCTCCTGGTTAAGTCCTGACCATCAACAACGCACCCTCATCGAAATAGGTTAAATATTCTAGAGATGGTTCAGCTGCAGCTTGAAAACAAGCACTAAAAATGTAGTTTCCTCTTGGAAAAGGATATTTCAGCATGTTTCGTTTAAGGAAAGGTCAGTATATATACATATGAGTTCATTTGTGTTGTTTCTTTTTGTTATTCTTTCTGTTGCTTTGCGTGAATTTTGTTTTCAACTCTTTAATTTAGTTCGTCCTCTTTTCACTTTTTTTACTTTTCGTGTGTTTTGTCTGGACTTGGCTTGCATTTTGGTACTTTTGGCTTTGGAACACAACCTTCCAGGCAATAAGGATCTGCCACCACCACTGACCGTTTTTGCAAATAATTGCCGGCCATTAGCGCAGAAGGGGTATTTAAATGCTAAAATACGTTTAACGCTTCCATTTAAAAGGAACTTTGTGGACATGCCGGCAAAGAAGTTAAAAGCGGGCGAGCTGGCTGAGTAATTTAATGCATTTTAGATTGTTTCTTTCAATTTGCCGGAGGTACAATTGTGTGTTTCTAGTGTTTAATTTCAAATGAATTTTGATGAGATTATATTGCGGTTATGGTCGTTTAGTTGGCTGGTTTAGTTTTCCCCTTTTATTGTTGCTTCTGTTTTATTGAGTTTGAGTGCAGTGGAAATCCCATAACAATTGCTGCGAGTGGAGAGGCTATAATTCCTAAATTGTTGGAAATTATCTGTTCAACTCTTCCTTATAATGTGCATTAGTCGGTAAATTTATATGAGTGCTGTAGTTTTTCGATATATAACGTATTCAACTTATCAGTTATCACACACAATTTACACAAAACACTTCATACAACTTACATCAATATTGCTGCAGTGCACAATCTCAAACTAAGGGCTAAATCAATGCAACATACACTGGCGACCACAAGGATGAGGCCATACATTTTGCAATCGATTTTCAGTCTTTATACCTGTTGGAAATTGTATACCCGGAAATTTTTTCTACCTGTGAACAGGTACATATTTTCCCAACACTATGTCATAAAATTAAGGGGTAAATAAGAAACGACCGCTGGAATTTCCCAAGATTGAAAAGCGTACAAAAAGATGATTTACAAGCTGAGTCAGGTTATTTACCTCAGCAAAGATCTCGACGTACCTTCCTTCGGGTGTTGTCTGACCAGAATGTCGAAGCCAGCTTGAATTGTGTATATTGAAATCGCCCGCAATAACGATTTCAGAACGAGGATGAAGGGTCACAATTCTTGTAATATTGTTTACAAATAAAATTGTTTACATTTTATTGTTTTAAAACATTAAAACATAAAAAAAAAATAAATTAACAGGAGGCAATGGTGCGATGGTAGTGTATATAATTGTTTACATTTTATTGTTTTAAAACATTAAAACATAAAACAAAAAAAAAAATTAACAGTAGGCAATGGTGCGATGGTAGTGTATTCGCAAAGTGATTGGCAGGTCGTGTGTTCGAATCCCGACCAGAGCCATGCTTTGTAAAATTGAATACACACAACAAATCAAATCTCCCCTTGAGCATTAAAGGCGCCACTTGTGGAGATAAAAAAAACCCTATCGCACCTAGAAAATTATTTCCTATCCTCCTATTATTTCAGTAGTAAGCAGCACCCAAAAACAGGCAATGAATCTGGGTGCTGCTTGCAGTAACGAAAATGCCTGCGCTGTGGCAACACTATAAGGGTACTGTATCAATTACAGAAAAATAAAACAATCCCTTTAGCGCACGCTAATTATAAAAAAAAAATTATTTATTATGTTTTTCTACATTATTAATAAGTACGGTTTGTAAAAGAAACATACAGTTTTGTTTTTTAAATAATTAAGAGAAATTTGGGCCCAGGCATCTCGAATAGCTTCGACTAAAGTGTCCTTGTCTTCCAATTGTCTGCCGCCTTCATAAACTTTATGAGATAACCATGCCCAAACATTTTCGTTTATGTTTAAGTCCGGTGAATTGGGCGGCCATTGCAAAAATTCCACGTCTTCTGATTGAATCCAACTTCTAACAACCCTGGAAGTGTGGATAGGGGCATTGTCTTGTTAGAATATCCAAGACAGGGGTCCGGAAATGTTTTTCACCTTTGGAAATGACCGTTCCAGCAAACATTTGTAGTTGTTTCCGTTCATTATTGTGGACAAAAACTCCAACTCGATTGTGTCGTAGTTTCTCTTCCTGAGAGTCCTAACTCCTTGAAAGCATCTATTTTTCCTCTTTCTGTCCCTGTCAAAGTCTTTTATAGGCTTTTCAAGTAGTTCATTGTTTGATCATGGAAAATTCCAGTGGTCGTTTCTTATTTACCCCTTAATTTTATAACTTACTGTTGGGAAAATATGTACCTGTTCACAGGTAGTAAAACTTTTCAGGTATAAAATTTCCAACAGGTAGGTATAAAGATTGAAAATCGATTGCAAAATGTCGTTGTGATCGCCAGTGTATCTTATACATTTTTGAAGGAAAAAGTATTGTACCTTGATTCGATTGCCACCTATCCGCAAAATGCTTAGCATATTAAAACCAGTTCCGCTATGAAATGTTCCATTTTTCTTCATATATTTCCTCAGTAGTGCTGTAAAAGTAACGACAAAATTAATACCTGTGTACATACGTTACTTAATTAAACGACGTTGGGCGCGGTTAGTACGTAGATGGGGGACCGTTTGAGAACAACCGCGTGTCGTTGGCCAGTCCCATCTACAGACTTGAGGTAGATAATTATACGTGGTATCACAATGGACCTAAATTGGTCTAAGTGTGTCGGCTACTGGCGGCAGCCACATAAACCTAACCTAACGTTTAACTAAGCTGGCTGCATCGCTTCCGAGAAAGACTCTCAACTCGGCTGTAGCATTAAACTTAAAAAAACATTTTATTTTTGACATGGAAAACGAGTGCTTGGGAAAGCTATACTTTCCACGTAGGTACTCAGGTACAATATTATGTTTTTTTCAAACAAAATTCGTTAATATTGAGTGAAATACATTTGCTTTATTGTAAGCACGTATTATATTCATATTTCATATACCCTATTCTAAGGGTATATTAGTTTTGATTCATAGTTTGTAGCATACCTTAATATTGCCGGTAGACCCCTAAAAGTTACCACACTCGTGATCAGCATCGATATTAATGTCGACCTAGCCATGTCCGTCCATCCGTCCAACGTCAAAAATTAGGCTATAAAACTCCAGCTGGAGGCCAGCAATTTTAACCAATCGCACCTCCGGTCGTACAACGACGTAAGTGCAAAAATGTCGATGTCGATTTATTTAAAAAAAAAACGTAAAAGTTAATTTATTTTCCAATGCGACAAATTATTTAAGAAACGATAGTAATAATAGATATTATTATACTGCTTAGGTTGCAAGTTATAGTATAGAGTCTTAAAGAGTTGCACATGCGCCGATGAAATTCTTAAAATTTGAACATAAAACTGCCGAAACAAATACAAATCTTTATTTAAAACTATGTACATGAAATTGACGTCGTTGACTTACAAATGAAGTAGTGTTACTTTACAACGCAACTGACAGATGCGCCTTATCTGACATTTGATATACGTAACGCAGACAATTAAGTTGTTGCCCACTGACATGCACAGCACATAATCTCAAAAAAAAAAAAAATTATCGAAAAAATCGTATTTTGAACTACATAGAAAGCTGAAATTTTTAATATATTGGCTTTAGAGGCCCACAATGCTTGTTTCTTAAGATATTAAAATCTGCCCACTGAAACGCACACAATTTAAATAAACAGTGTAATATCGAAAAGTCAAATTATGAGCTAGAAGCTGAAATTTATAATAACTCCCTAGGGTCCCTAAATTCTCGAATCCCGGCGAACGCCATAAATTAAAATGGAACACTTACATAAAATGGCTGACCTTAGATGACAAAATTCAGAGTAGGGTGTCTAGAGCACTCTGGCCGCATTTGGACAAGCAAAGATATAAGGAAATTCTCAAACTGAGCAAGCAACAGCTCATAACAGTAGTTAGGATTATGTCGGGGCACTGTCTCCTAAGGAAGCATGCTAGGCGGGTTAGACTGGTAGATGTGGATACATGCAGCTTCTGTGCTGATCTACAAGCCGAGGAAGACATAACGCACATACTGTGTGAGTGCAAGGGTATAGCACGGAATCGTAGGAGGTTTCTAGGAGAATACTTCTTCGAGGAATTAGGGGAGCCGAGCGGCACAGATCACATTAAGCTGGTAAAATTCTGCAGGAACATTGGATTTTTTTTCTATTGAAAGTGTTAAGGTTTTTCTCCTTTTGAATATTTTGATTTCAATCGGTTCCCTAGGGATCGCGATGGGCCCTTCTGGTGCCTAGTGCTGTATGAGGAACTGCATACCCCTGTTTTAACCTAACCTAATCTAACCTACATAAATACAGATTCTTCAAAGCAATAAGGCGACACCTGTGCAGAAAAACCCTACAAAAGCAACAAACCTCTTTCCTATCCAATTATTTTTTCGAATAGTAAGTAGCGCCTAAAATCAAGCAATGCAATCATTCATTGCTAGGTGCAGCTTGCTGTTCAATAGAAAATTCTTTCGCTGTGTTCCAACCCTATACGGGTACTGTACATCTACATTATACAGAAGAACAAAACACTTTTAGCGTAAGCAAATTATTTAATGGTTAAAAGATTTTTAAAATTCCCCCTTCGGACACGCCGACTATTAAAAAACGTTTTACTGAAGAAATCATTGTAAATGAAAGTCCTATTTTTCGTAAAGTATGTAAATAAAGGCATTTTGAACTATTCCATTTTATAAAGTTCTCTGTCATGCCCTCTTTTAAGAGACGTTTTTTTACGAAAACTTTTTTTTAGATAAAACCCTTTAAATGTTATATGTATAACAAAATATTTATATCGTTTTTAACAATTCAAACATACTTAGATTTTTGCCACGCTGACTTTATGAGGGATAGGAATATGAATCGGCTATCCAACAGTTCCGCCAAGCTTTCGCTATGCTTTCTTTTATTTTGTTTGTAGTCAAGAGGACGTGTCACGCACATGATGGTGTATTTTCGCACAAATTGTACGTGGGTAACAGAAAATAAACAAAATATTTCGGCTGAAACGAAATGAGTGAATGAACGAATATTCGTATGTAAAAAAGTCCAGAGAACTTTTTGTAGATATAATCGTATAATCTTCAAACTTTGTTTACTCAATTACGGTAAAGTGTATTGTTACAATACCTGTCTATGAAACAAATTAAGACCTGTACTTAGAGTACCAACATAGAATGTGAAACTATACCACGAGTGTCTGATTGTACATAGTTTTCTGGCATATATTGATGTCGGACATTTGAAGCGCCTGCTCTACTCGAGATAATTTAATTGTCCTGCATTTTGGTAGATAAGCGATTGAGTGTGCTACGTGAATGAATGAGTATTCTACGTGACACTATGCAATACATTTGTATCATAAATCGGTTACCATACGTCGAAATCGTGTTTGGGTTGGTTTTTGTGTGCTATCACTGGTCGAAAATACAATAAACGAATAAGTTGCCCTCATCCACTTCATAAATTGTCTCGCTCACAATCGTTATTGTGAAATTGATAACTGCTACATGCGCTTGCCAAATGACAGTTCATGTCCACAAAAATTGAAGGAGCCTCGATTCGAACAATCAACGAAAACGTACCAGTGAAACACGATTTATTTCCATATAAACGTCAAATATTGTCCTGTCTCCTTAATGCCAATAGCAGTGTTGCCGAAGAAAACACGTATTCATAATATAATAAAAAGAGTATAGAAATGGTGGATAACAATAAAGCAGGCAATGAATGAATATGTTTTTTTTTATCCATATGGGAATACTAGATCCCAAATAATAATAACGGACAAAAATTAAGAATAAAGCAGAAGTTAAGGACTGCTGTCAAAATTTTGTTAGAACAGTCAACTTTTAACGACGGTGAAACGACTGAGGAATAACATTTTCTCATTAATCATTCCTCAATACTCGTCAAATCAGGACAAATAAAGTGCACGACTGAGTCGTACGAAAAGCTTTCTCGCTTTTCTGAGAATTGGTTTCGAAACATTTTTTCACAAGCCATTTTCTACACTCACAAAATCAGGAAAAAAAGGATCGAAATAATGTGGATTACATATGTATGTAGATACTTACTTACTTAGGTGGCGCTACAGTCCGGGGTGGACCTGGGCCTCAACCAATACGCCTCTACAGTTACCACGATCTTAGGCAAACTGCCTCCAGTTGCGCACTCCAAGTTGGTTGAGATCCCCTTCCACTTGCGCGCGCCACCTAAAGCGCGGTCTTCCTCTACTGCGTTGTCCTTCCGGGTTGGAATCGAAGACTCTTCGGGCCGGAGCGTTGGTGTCCAATACATGTCCTAGCCATCTTAGTCGACTGATTCGCACTTTTTTGACCAGGTCGATGTCGCTGTACAGCTCGTTGAGTGCACTGTTAAATCTCCTCCTCCAAAGCCCGTCAACGCAAACGGGACCGAAAATCACTCGAAGAATTTTGCGTTCGAATTGACCAAGAAGATCTTCATCCGCTTGTGCTAATGTCCACGTTTCTGCGCCGTAGAGCAGGACTGGGATGATGAGGGTCTTATATAGGTTGATTTTTTTAAGGTTAGGATTTTCATGCATTAGTATTTGACAGATCACGCGGGATTTCAGACATGGTGTCAAAGAGAAAGATGCTCAGTATGCTTTGACATTTCATCATGAATAGACTTACTAACGAGCAACGCTTGAATTTTCAGTGAATGGGCCCTAGAAAAGTTGGCAGAAAATCCGCTTTTTTATCGACAAATTTTGTTCAGCGATGAGGCTCATTTCTGGTTGAATGGCTACGTAAATAAGCACAATTGCCGCATTTGGAGTGAAGAGCAACCAGAAGCCGTTCAAGAACTGCCCATGCATCCCAAAAAATGCACTGTTTGGTGTGGTTTGTACGCTGGTGGAATCATTGGACCGTATTTTTTCAAAGATGCTGTTGGACGCAACGTTACGGTGAATGGCGATCGCTATCGTTCAATGCTAACAAACTTTTTGTTGCCAAAAATGGAAGAACTGAACTTGGTTGACATGTGGTTTCAACAAGATGGCGCTACATGCCACACAGCTCGCGATTCTATGGCCATTTTGAGGGAAAACTTCGGAGAACAATTCATCTCAAGGAATGGACCGGTAAGTTGGCTACCAAGATCATGCGATTTGACGCCTTTAGACTATTTTTTGTGGGGCTACGTCAAGTCTAAAGTCTACACAAATAAGCCAGCAACTATTCCAGCTTTGGAAGACAACATTTCCGAAGAAATTCGGGCTATTCCGGCCGAAATGCTCGAAAAAGTTACCCAAAATTGGACTTTCCGAATGGACCACCTAAGACGCAGCCGCGGTCAACATTTAAATGAAATTATCTTCAAAAAGTAAATGTCATGGACCAATCTAACGTTTCAAATAAAGAATCGATGAGATTTTGCAAATTTTATGCGTTTTTTTTTTTAAAAAAGTTCTCAAGCTCTTAAAAAATCACCCTTTACAAAGTCTTCTTAGTGTTTCTTGGAAGGGCCTTAGGTTAGGTTAGGTTAGGTTGTAGTGGCAGTCGTCTGAGGCCGACACACTTAGGCCAATGACAGGCCCATTGTGATACCACACGGATGTATCATCCTCCTACTCGTTGAACCAGTTTGAGCTTTTGATGAAGCTTGACAGACTTTTTATGTCGGTGTTAATGAGATCGTTAAGATCATTGTAAAAGAAGGATCCTAAATGGGGTTTACGTCTTTGAGAGAGAGCAGGGCACGCGCAGAGAAGGTGGAGAATCGTCCATTCCTCTTCCTCATTCATACAGCTTCTGCAGAAGTCATTGTGTGGACGCCAAGCCTTGTTGCATGTCTGCCTATGAGACAGTGTCCGGTGATCACACCAATTATAGCACCAATGTGAAGTCTGTTTAGAGATATCAAACACTTAGAGCGTTTCAGATCCAGCTTTGGCCAAATCTGCTTTGTCGCTAGACAAGTGTTGCCACTTGTCCACCTAAGGTTACAATTCTCAATGGTCTGTCTCATAATCATGAGTTTGCATGTAGCGATTGGGATGCCTAGTGAACCTTTATCAGGTAAAAGGGGCAGTTTGGTTCCTTTTCTGGCGAGTTCATCCGCCCTACAGTTCCCTGGAATGTCTGTATGTCCTGGCACCCAGCATAGGTGGATGTTAAAATGCTTCGCCATCTCCACTAGAGATGATCGACAGTCACGGACTACGATAGAGTTTGTGGACCCAGAATCCAGGGATTTTAATGCAGTTTGACTATCTGAGAAGATCCAGATGTCCGTAACGGATATCACGTTCTTCTTCAGCCACGACAGGACTTCTTTAATAGCCAATATTTCTGCCTGGAACACACTGCAGTGATCAGGGAGTCGAAAGGAGAGGCTGAGATTCAGCCTGTCAGAGAACACACCACCTCCTACCCCCTCGTCGGTTTTGGATCCATCGGTATAAATATGGATCGATTTATTTTCGACGGGTGACCCTTCCCAGAATGTTCTGGGAGGGATCTTGACCTTGAAGTTTTTGTCGAAAAGGGTCTGAGGGGTGATGTAGTCTATGTTACTGGGGAGGATTCTAAATTTTTTCAGAATAGATGCGTGACCGATTTCATTCTCGGACCATTGGATCGTCGTTTTGAGGCGGATGGCCGCACTAGCAGCCACTTGCTTGCTAAAGATGTCCAGGGGTGTCAGGTGAAACAGAATGTCCATTGCAGCAGAGGGGGTAGTGCGCAGTGCACCACTCATGCAGAGACAAGCTGTTCGTTGGACTTTGCCAAGCTTATCGCGATTTATTGCTTTGTCTAGGGCAGTCCACCAAACAACCACCCCGTACATAAGTATTGGTCTTATTATCGAGATGTATAGCCAGTTGGTAATGCGGGGTTGGAGCCCCCATTTATTACCAATGGCTTTTTAGCAGGAGAAGAGTGCTGCTGTAGCTTTACGAACTCTTTCTTGAATGTTAGGTTTCCAGCTAAGCTTTCTAAGTATTTTGCCTCGTTCGAAAAGACTAGACTTGTGCCCCTGATAGAGGGGGGATCTATGTGTGGAATTTTATGTTTCCTAGTGAATATAACAAGTTCGGTTTTGTGGGGGTTAACACCCAACCCACAACGATCTGCCCATGTAGTTAGCTTGTTAAAAGCGTTTTGGAGAAGTTCTTTCAGGGTGTTGAGGTACTTCCCTGAGGCGGAAATTGCAACGTCATCTGCATAGGCAATCACCCTGCAGCCCTCCTTTTCTAGGCACATCAGCAGCTTATTCACCACTAAGTTCCAAAGGAGGGGAGATAGGACTCCACCTTGTGGCGTACCTCTACTGACAGATCTTCTGGCCGATGTCATACCCAGTTTCGAGTTTATAATCCGACTTGTGAGAAGTAGATTAATAAGCTCACCAAGCGAGTCATCCACCTTCAGATCTGACAGTGCATTTGCGATCGCGGATGTATTGACGTTGTTAAAAGCACCCTCAATGTCCAGGAATGCAACCATAGTGTACTCTTTATGCTGAAGGGAGTATTCGATTGAACGTACTAACGTGTGTAAGGCTGTTTCAACAGATTTGCCTTTGCAATATGCATGTTGAGCCGTAGACAGAAGTCTTGTATCTATGTTAGTACGCAGATGGATATCAATCAGCCTTTCTAATGTTTTTAGAAGGACTGACGATAGGCTTATGGGTCTGAGATCCTTAGGATGAACATTGGAACATTTACCGGCTTTGGGTATGAAAACTACTTTTCTTCTCTCCATGACAGCGGAATGTACGCCATTTCTATGCAGCTTTTCAGGATTACTTCAAGCAAAGGCGAGATGATATCCGAGGTGTATTGAATTTCAGCTGGTATTATGCCATCTGGCCCCGCGGATTTGTATGGTTTGAAGCTGTGTATCGCCCTAAGCAGTTTGTCCCTAGTAATCAGACCTTTGAAGTTAGTGGTACGTGCAATTGACCTATACAGGTTTTTATTGCTAGTAACGTGGGAGCTACCTGGGAAATCAGCTAAACTGAATTGAATGTAACGGTGGTCACCGAGACTTTCCAGTCTATAATTTCCTGATGGATTAAGTCGGAGGCCAGAGTTATATCTAGAACCTCCTGTCTATCTTTTGTAATGAAGGTAGGTTCACTACCAGTGTTGTACACAATGAGATTAGTATGTATTAAGAATATAATCAAACATAGGGACGGGCTACAGTCCGCTTGAGCGAACTGTTGGATACCCTATTCTTATTCCTATCCCTCATAAGTGGGCGTGACAAAAGTCTAAGTATGGTTGAATTGTTAAGAAAGCTCTACATATTTTGTTATATAACATTTAAAGGATTTCATCGAAAAAACGAAGCTTTTGTAAAAAAACGCTCCCTAGCTCAAACTTTGGTTTTCCAATAAAATTGTTTTATTTAATTATGGGCGTGTCAGTAGGCGGATTTAAAAAAAATTACGCATAAGCATAAAGGGCCCCTAGAGAGTAGGTATATATTATATATTTCAGCTCCCTAGCTCAAACTTTGGATTTTCAAAACAAGTTTTTTTTAATTGTGGGCGTGTCAGTAGGCGGATTTTGAAAATATTTTCACATGAGCATAAAGGGCCCCTAGAGGGTATATATTATAAATATCAGATTCCTAGCTCAAACTTTTACTTTTTAATAAAATTGTTTTATTTAATTGTGGGCGTGTCAGTGGGCGGATTTTAAAAAATTTATATCCCGAGCAGTTTTAGGAGTCATAGATCATATAAAAAAAAATTCAGCTTACTAGCTCAAAATTCGATTTTTTCCAAAATTTTGTTTTTTTGAGTTTGTGGGCGTGTCTGTGGGCGGATTTCAAAAATTCGTAAACTTGATTATTTCGGGACCCTTGAGAGTATGGTAAAAAATTCAGCTCTCTAGGCCCAGTTTAAAGGCCTAATTTTTGCCGACGGACGGACGGACATGGCTAGATCGACATTACTATCGATGCTGATCATAAATATAGTAACTTTTAGGGGTCTACGGGCAATATTAAGGTATGTTACAAACTATGCGTCAAAATTAATATACCCTTAGAATAGGGTATAAAAAGGCAGGTCTAAAGAAATCACACAACACCACAAATGGCAGTTTAATGCTCACATTATTCCGGGTCATAACTTCACCGTTTTGGTAGTTTTTTTTATTAAATTTGTTTTGTTCGTCATCTGAACAATCATTTTCCGCAGACACATAATTTTGATTTTGAAGCAGCAGCATTATATTGACCTTGTTTTGATATTGTTATTGAACATTTTTTAATCCGTTTTTAATGCGCTTTGGAAAAGTGTCTAATATGAAGATTAAATAATATTATTCTAAGAAATCCTATGACATCAGCTTTCAGAATTAAATTCAGAATAATGAATTTAAATTGAGTCATTTTTTGCATGATTTTTGGTCTTTCGCTACGAGTATAAGAGCAAAGAAGAATGAATGTTCTCGACTAACGAATGTCTGGTGTGTCCACACACACAGTAGGGTAAAGTGGATTTTTTTTTTTAAATTTTTCCAACAGAAGCCTTTTAGTCAAAAGTGCACCTTTGGCCTCACATCTACACTAAATTATACATGGTATAATTGTGGGAGTACTTTCTGCTCGAATTAGCTAAAAAATCACCACTCCTTATCAAGTACCTAAGTCATGGGATACAAATTATGGATATTTAGCTTATTTACCGCAAAACTCAAATTAACAGGTCCGTTAAGACCCTAATTAGGTATCGTTGCGAAAGCTTTTCAAATGTAGTACCCACGTATTAGTACGCTATACCAATATGAACACGCAAAATTAGTGTAACAGATATATCAACAAGCTACTATTGGTCAGGACTTGACGTAGTCCTACCATCCTATTACCACACTTTCAAAGAATCTGTTTTTAAAAAATTAACCGAAAAGCTAACTTTTGTAGACCACAATGGGCACCTAAAATAACAAGGTACATTACTCCCAAAACCACACCAACTTGATGAGTTATTCTCCAGTGAAACCTATGCGACCTAATACACCCATGTTGCGGTTTTTCATGTGACATATTATACTCGGAGTGACCAGGGTGGGGCCATCAAAAAAACAAAAAAAACACCCCCGCACATTGGGGGAGGTAGGTAGAGTATATCAAAACTGAAGATGTACAACTTGGTTTTTGATTTTTTAGAGCAAGCAATTGTGGCAGTCATGGTCCAGAGAAAACTGTTTCCTATGGTAGAATGTGCAGCGGTGAGGACAGTAGAGGTGCTTGTTAATTTTATTTTCGTTGTTATGCGCTTTGGAAAAGTGTCTTAAAAAACCTAAGAGGAAGACATACGGTTTCCTTCATTTACCCCTTTTCCTGATACAAACTATTTTTTGATCGCATTTTCACTCCTTAGATGACTAACAACATTGCACAAGGACTATGAAGGACGTATAAACGAGCAGCAACAATACTATCACTAACACGATGTAGTCCCTCCACTCGACCTTATAACACGACTAAGCATGCAAACGAAGGGTATAAGCACTTGGTCGATGGTTTGTCCTGTCTGGAAATGTGTGTTCTATATTGCATGGATGGGCAGCATCTAGACAAAATGACAATGACTAAGGCGATGATGGTGCCTTTGACGATACCTACTCTAAAAAATGTGTTGTTATACTTGTCCTATGATGAGGCTCCACCTTAGGAAACATAAATAAAGTCGGAGCAGGGTATATTTTTTTTTGGTTTGTCTTATTTTTCACTTCAAAGTGAACCACAGTTTGGGTGTTGATTTAAATTATTTTAAATTTAGAGAAATTTACAGTTTTGGTAGACGTGTATGCTTGGCGGTTTGTTAAAAACCCCATCAACATTAAATGTTGTTTTGAAAACACAAACTCACCTGGGTGTTAGCGTTTGTTGATGACGACTATAATATTCAATCTGTGGATTTTAAATGGTTTTCCTAATGCTCATTGTCTGGTCCAAGCTAGTGCCGGACAGGCGCATGGATAGTGGATTCGAGTTTTTTTTCGGTTGCTAGCAAGGCTAGATCAATTAGGAATTTAAGCACGAAGTACATATAGAGATTGGCTTGAAACCAGTCTGGCTGTCAATAAATAAAGCAACATTTTGCCAACTTCGAGAAAAACTACTCTACATACATACCCCAAAGAGAGAACTGGAACACGCACGCCAGCGCACAAGAAATCCATATCTATACGGACGGGTCAAAAATGGATGTAGGTACAGGAGCAGGAGTTTTCTGCGAGCCCCTAGACATAAAGGACTCGTACAGACTCCCCAATGAATGCAGCGTCTTTCAAGCCGAAATAGTCGCCATAGACAAGGCAGCAAAAACAATATCCGCGAAGAATCTGGATCCTTCCAAGATTACAATCTTCGTAGACAGTCAGGCGGCGATCAAAGTACTAGACAGCGAAACCATAAAGTCAAAAACAGTCAAGAACTGCCAAAAGTCCCTCAAAGAAATAGGCGAACGACACAGGATCACCCTCTGCTGGGTCTCCGGTCATAGCGACATCGTGGGGAATGAAAAGGCAGACGAGCTGGCAAGAACAGGGTCAAAACTTGACGCAATGGACGCCATTACGTCAATAGACATCCCAATTACTGCAGCAAAAAGAAACATTGACCAAAAACTGAGGGAACAAATTAATACCACCTGGTCCCAAAGGCACGACTGTGTTATATCTCGCAGTCTATGGCCAAGAATCGACGAGAAAAGAACAAAACACATTCTGGGAATGAATAAACAAGAAATACGTATCCTAACCGGCGTACTGACAGGCCACTGCACCATAGGTGTAACGGCAAACAGGTTGGGCATTAGCTCACCAGACTACTGCAGGAGCTGTCAGGATATAGAAGAAACCGAGACCATCAAACACCTGCTCTGCGAGTGTCCAAACCTCCAGACATCTCGACTTCGCTATCTGGGCAACAGATTTTTCGAAGACCTAGAGGACGTAGCGCAGGTACCACTGACGGACACAATCAGGTTTGTCAAGAAAACAGGTTGGTTCCAATAGGCCAACCAACAAGAATAATTTAAACGGAGTATGGTAAGTGTTTTTATTGTAAGGGAAGATTTTTACCACAATAAACAACAAGGGATAACAATGGACCAATGGGCCCCCGTGCAAGCACAGCAATTGCTGTACACCTCCCTTCTAACCTAACCTAACCTAACCTAACCTTTTGGCTAGACATATTCTGAGGATAAATTTGCCTTGACTGCTTCGAGCTGAACCCGTGATGGACCGGTTCCGCAAATGAACTGTGTAGGGCTGAACCTTGCTGGCCAGCTCATCAGTATGATTGCCTCCAAAACGTTACTATGCCTTGAAAACCCGCTTAGGGCAACCTTAAACTGATCTAGCAAGGCAAGCTCATTGCGGCATAGCATATATAGCACTACTTCAGAGGATATTGTTAAAAATTAATCTAAGACAATTTTAACTCACCTGCACAGCAACACGGTTATACATAACATCATTATGGTCATACACATACAGTAATACTCAAGACACATATACACAGTAAACACGTAAATTTGTGTTCATATTTTTCTTCTGCATTCCGTACGATCCTTTTTTAGTCGCCAGTTCGATCTGACGAATGAGTTTCGCAATAAATCTTTTCAGTATTCAAAGTTCGTGTTTGTTTTTTTCTGTTGGCTTTTGAGTTACGGGTAATCTTTTTTAACATTTGGTGCTGAAGCCTGGGACATAGGTTAGGTTAGGTTAGGTTAAAGTGGCTGTCAGCGTAAGACCGACACACTTAGACCAAAGTTAGGTCCATTGTGATAAAACACGGATCGAGTGATATCTCCCGCTACTAGTTAAACCATTTAGAGCTTCTTATGAAGCGCGATAGACTTCTAACATCAGCGTTAGCCAAGTCAATTAGACCATTAAGCAAGAAATCTCCCAGATAAAGATTTCTATTATGGGAGAGAGCAGGACATGTGCAGAGAAGGTGATGTATAGTCTCCTCCTCCTCCTCGTCCAAGCAACTTCTGCAGAAATCGTTTGAGTAAACGCCAATTCTCGATGCGTGCTTGCCTATCAGATAGTGCCCTGTAATGGCACCTAGTGTCCAGCTTTGGTCCAGCTTTGGCCAGATGTGCTTAAGTCGCTAGACACGTATTACTACTTGTCTACCTAAGGTTTGTTCTATCGATTGCAGATAGCTTGAACAAAAGTTTACAGGTAGCGATTGGGATACCCAGAGAACCCTTTTCAGGTAAAAGAGGTAGTTTGCTTCCCTTATTGGCGAGTTCATCAGCACTGCAGTTTCCTGGAATATCTCTATGCCCCGGCACCCAACAGTGGTGAATGTTAAACTGCTCCGCCAACTCCTTAAGAGATGAACGGCAGTCGAGGGCTGCGAAGGAATTTAAAGATACTGAATCCACGGACTTGATCGCGGCTTGACTGTCCGAGAAGATACGGATGTCCTTTATGGGTATCACATTTCTCTTCAGTCACGTCAGGGCTTCTTTTATAGCCATAATCTCCGCCTGGAATATGCTACAGTGATTATGAAGACGGAAAGAGAGACTCAGATTTAGCCTTTCGGAGAAAACGCCGCCATCAACCCCGTCACTAGTTTTTGATCCATCGGTGTAGAAGTGGATCGATTTATCTTCCTCAAATTCAGCGTCCTCCCAGAATGATCTGGAAGAAATAGTGACTTGAAAGTACTTTCCGAACTGTAATTGGGGTATGGTGTAGTCTATGTTTCCTGGTAGAGACTCAAATGAGTCCAGAATGATGGGGTGGCCAATATTATTGTTAACCCACTGCGAGGTAGCCTTAAGGCGGACAGTAGAACAGGCTGCTGTTTGCCTACTGAAAATGTCGAGGGGTAACAGATTTTTTTTTTTTTTTTTATAATTTGCTTACGCTAAAGGGGTTTTTTCTGTTGTTACTGTACCCTTATAGTGCTTAGAACACAGCGTAAGCATTTATGTTTAACAGCAAGCAGCACCTGGCACTATCGTATTTCATTGCATGCTTTTCGGTGCTACTTACTATTAGAAAGAATAGAGAGATAGGAAAGAAGTGTTTGGGTGCAGTTGTTGGGTTTTTCTCCACGGGTGGTGTCTAAGATGCTTAGGGAGATTACGATTTCATGTACTCGATATAAAGTAATGGACTTGGCCGGGATTCGAACGCACGACTTTCCATTCAGTAAGCGAATACACTGCTACTGCACCTGTTGCCACCCGCAAACGTAAGATGTAGCAGAATATCTAGTGATGCTGAGGGGGTGGTTCGGAGTGCCCCGCTTATGCACAAACCTACTGTGCGTTGGACTTTGCCCAGCTTACCACAGTTTATAGCTTTACCTAGGGAAGTCCACCAGACAGCAACCCCGTATGTAAGAATCGGTCTTACGACCGATACATATACCCAATGTGTTATATGGGGTTGTAGACCCACCTTGTTGCTAATGGCTTTTTTGCAAGTGAAATGTGCTACTGTGGCTTTTTTTACTCTTTCTTGTATGTTGGGTTTCCAGCTTAACTTCCTATCGAAGATAAGACCCAAGAACTTAGCTTCGTCAGAAAATACTAAGCTTATACCTACCACCAATAGAGGGTGGGTCAATGTGTGGGATTTTGCGTTTCCTGGAGAAGAGGACTAATTCTGTTTTGTGGGGGTTGATACCCAAGCCACAGCGATTAGCCCATCTCTTTAGCTTGTTGAGAGCGTTTTGCATGATTTCCTTTATAGTATTGAGGTTTTTTCCGGAGAACGCGATAGCAATGTCATCCGCATATGCAATCACCCTGCAGCACACACCTTCCAGGTATATCAGTAGTTCATTCATCACCAAGTTCCAGAGAAGGGGGGAAAGGACACCGCCTTGCGGCGTGCCTCTACTGACAGACCTCCTGGCTGATGAAACGCCCAGTTTTGAGTTGATAATCCGACTTGTGGCAGCAGATTGATCAATTAACCAAGCGAACCATCCACATTCAGTGCTGTCAGTGCATTTGCGATTGCAGATGTGCTCACATTGTTAAAGGCGCCTTCTATATCTAGGAAAGCAACCATAGTATACTCCTTGTGATGAAGGGAGTATTCAATAGTGCGTACCAGAGAGTGAAGGGCGGTTTCAACTGATTTTCCTTTACAGTATGCATGTTGAGACGCAGACAGAAGTTGCGTATTTATGTTGGTACGGAGATGGATATTAATCAGTCGCTCCAGTGTTTTAAGGAGGAATGATGATAAACTAATAGGTCTGAGGTCTTTTGGGCTGACATGGGAGTATTTCCCGGCTTTTGGTACAAAGACCACTTTCACTTCTCTCCAAGCCTGAGGAATGTATGTCATTTTTAAGCAGATATTCAGAATCAACTCCAGTGCTGGTGTGATGATATCCGAAGACATTTGTAATTCGGCAGGTATTATGCCGTTTGGTCCTGCAGACTTGAAGGGCTTGAAGCTATGTAGTACCCAGAGCAGCTTGTCCCTTGTAATCAGACCTTGAGAATGAGTCACCTGTGCCAGTGATCTATTCAGAGTAGTGTACCCGCTAATGTTGGAGCTACCTGGGAAGTGAGTATCAATTAGCAAATTGAGCGATTCCTCGCTGGATGTCGTCCAAGATTCATCAGCTTTCCTTAGACAGCTGGGCATGGTTGGATTTGAAGCTAGGATTTTTCTTAGCCTTGATGCCTCAGAGAATTCTTCTATTTTGTCACAGAAGAGTCTCAAGGATGATCGATCGTATAACGGCTGCATCGCATAAATATTTCCACAATCTTTGTCATCTTTCGATCACAGAAGATGGCTGAGTTTTCCCGCTACTTCACCCACCCTACGCTTACGCGATGCTTAATGTCGTCATCACAGCTTGCTTCGCTATTGATCAAAGATCCCAGATATTTGAACTTCTCGCACTGGAAAATCTGGAATAGGTCGGACTGGATCAGAGAAAGGGCAGTACAAGTATTCTGTTTTCTTCGGAATTATACGATACCCATTCCCCTCCAAAACTTCCACATATATGTACATCAAGTGCTCGTTCCAGGGACTTTTGATCCTCGCTTATGATGGCTCTATTGTGAGCAAACGCAGAATTGTCCACTCAAATTAATCAGTACGAGCCAAATTTATGTGTACTTCAACAAAGATACAATATTTGCATAAACAATCATAACCTAAATTTTTGAAAAATGCAAATTCAGGCTAACTATAAAAACCAGTAATGTAATATCCGAATGCTTAACCTTCCGTCGGGCGGAATAGTAATATGGACATGAACGGGCGCAATGTGCCTGACAGATCCATAAGTAGTTTTTCAAGTTATTAATAGCTTTGTTTGATGTTTCACTGTAGAAATAAAAGCTTTTATAAGTCTATATTTTTTTGAATTTATTGAAAATAAAAGTAAATTCAAATATAAATAATAATGAAATTAATTTTTTTTCGTTCTTCTCGTGTAAGGCGGTCATCAAATCCCAGACATCGTGTTATAAATTTAAACCTCTTTATGTCCATAACTAAGCCGAGTCCTATAAGCTTTCAACTCAATTTTCTCTAAGAGCTTAGCCATCTTTTCCCGATCGAATCTTTCGCTTATTACTTCTTTTTTTTTATAATTTTGCGTGCGCTAAATGGATTTCTTTTTTTTGTAGTGACATAGTACCCTTATAGTGGAAACCACAGCGCAGGCTTATTACTTCTATATACTGGTTTGTGAATGTAACAGCAGCGTTCAAGATATCATCACTGAAGAAACAGCTCCAACACTCAATAGGTAAATGCCTGATAAGGTTATGAGCTCGAGCTCGTACCCAACTTGAACTTGGGACATGAAACCACATTGTCACCTTATCTTTTCCCGTAAAACAGTTTTTATTATTGTTCAACTCCATCTCCATATCACTCTCATCTTCTTCGTCATCTTCCTACTCTATTTCAGAATCTTCCTCTCGGGTTTCTACAGAGTCTTCAGTGTCACTCTCGTTTATTACTTTTCCGCCAATAACAGTTTCTTGGCGACTTTCAAGATCGTAAAATTCATATAATATCTACAGGACATCGCTGAGTTTAGCTGCTTTTCGTTGATATTTATATTGCATAAATAACATTTAGCATTTAACATTTTTATTTATTTCAGTAATAGCCTTACACATTAAGATATACAGATCTTATAAAATTGTGCAAGCTTCAATGTAATTTTAATTTGATGTGTTAACTTGAGTGATAACAAAGTTAAAAAATTCAATATTTAATATTTAATTATTTATCTTAATTTTTTTTTTTTTTTTAACAATCTTTTTTTTAACAAAAGTCTGTGACCGCACATTTTACAATTCAGAGATTTGATACATTATCTTTCTACTGAAACATTTTCTTGTATGGCAAACAATAAATAACTATGAATGATCGGAAGAGTTTATCGAAGGAAAATACAAAAAAAACCTTCATTTGACAACAAAAAAAAAAATAACAATATAACAAATAAATAAATAAATACAAAAATAAATAAACAAATAAATAAATAAATATATAAATAAATAAATAAAGAAATAAATTTGTCTTAATTATTATAAATAATTTCATTGAAAAGAGACAAAAAAACTTAAAATCAAACTTAAATAAGAACATAGGGACGGGCTACAGTCTGCTTGGGTGAACTGTCCCTCATAAGTGGGTGTGACAAAAGTCTAAGTATGGTTGAATTGTTAAGAATGCTCTACATATTTTGTTATATAACATTTAAAGGATTTTATAAAAAAAAAACGCTCCCTAGCTCAAACTTGGGTGCTTCAATAAAATTGTTTTATTTAATTGTGGGCGTGTCAGTAGGCGGATTTAAAAAAAATTAACACATGAGAATAAAGGGCCCCTAGAGGGTATATATTATAAATTTCAACTCCCTAGCTCAAACTTTGAATTTTCAAAAAAAAAAAAAATTATTTGTGAGCGTGTCTGTGGGCGGATTTTGAAAATTGTTTACCCCGAGCAGTTTTAGGAGTCATAGATCATATATAAAAAATTTCAGCTTTCTAGCTCAAAATTCGATTTTTTCCAAAATTTTGTGTTTTTGAGTTTGTGGGCGTGTCTGTGGGCGGATTTCAAAAATTCGTAAACTTGATTATTTCGGGACCCTAGAGAGTATATGGTTAAAGTTTCAGCTCTCTAGGTCCAGTTTAAAGGCCTAATTTTTATCGACAGACGGACGGACGGACGGTCGGACGGACATGGCTAGATCGACATTACTATCCATGCTGATCATAAATATAGTAACTTTTAGGGGTCTACGATCAATATTAAGGTATGTTACAAACTATGCGTCAAAATTAATATACCCCTAGAATAGGGTATAAAAAGAGACTCACCTCTGTCGTTGATGTCACAACTGCCCCATACTGAATGGTGCGCATCGGTATTACATCCAATAATGAGTCCAGTTTTTTGATGTTCAGCTGCCGCGATCAGTCCCTCTAGGTTGACACCAGGCAAGGACCCTCGTGGTCATGGGCCAGATAAGCCGAGGCTATCCAATGCGTGCCGCGAGCAGTCTCTAGACTCACCACGAGTCATGTATACTGAACCATACCGTACAGCCTACATGGAAACAATGAGAGTATACATGTTCTTTCTCACAAGTTCCGTTGACCTTGGGAAATCCAAAGATGATCAAAATCATAACACATATGAGTACATGACCGGCTATTAACGGGTTGGCTATTTGCTAGACACTGTACAGGTCTTTCATCGTTCTTGTTGTGATTACTGTTATCTATTCTATTGTTAAGCTTATATTAAGTAGACATTGTATAATTGACTTTCAGTCTGATCTTAGCGTTCATACAATAAAGAACCATAAAATAGAAAGCGACGTTTTTATTTCATTTGTGTACATAGCTCAGTGTTCGGCTACTGACGGGATTTCATTAAATCCATAACTGGCGCAGTCGGAAAAAAAATATAAAATAAATATATTGCATACATAGATGCCGCGAACTAAGTTAAAATATATTTGAAATAGGAAAAATAGTTTCAGTGAACAATATTACCTTAATATTTAACTATTTAAAGACAAAAACAACAAACAAATATATTAAAAAAAAAAAAAACAGTTATAAAAAAGTGAAAATTAAAAACAGAACTCTAACTTGTGAGCTTGCAGTGTGAGCAGTCGACGAAAAACCGTTTGGAAAAAATAAAATAAAGAAAAAACAGTTGCCGAGAACAACAGGTATGGCCAATGTAGATCTTATCGCATTAGTGGCTGGAGTCACTGATTTCACCGGGCTACCGGAACATTTAGATTTATTTATTAAGCATATTGATTATATTTATGTATTTGCAAATAATATAAATGAACATTTGAAACCAATTTTGGATTTGCGCATAAGGCAAAAAATATTAGGTGATGCAAATTTAATGTTAATTAATAATAATAATCCGTCGCAATGGCCGGAGATAAAAGCTGTATTAAAAGCAAACTGTTATATTAATGAAACAATTGAAAATATAATTAATGAAATAAAAATGATAAAATTTAACAACTCTGTCGAAAAGCTGTATAACCAAGTACAACATCTTTTGACAAAATTAAACATAAAAACAAATCTTAGTGAAGATATTCCAGCTTGGTACAATAGTAGGCTCAATGAAGAAACAGCATTAAAATTATTTATTGGCAAGCTACCTAGTGAGCCTAAGATTATTTTAAAAGCAAGAAACCCATCTACTTTTTTGGAGGCCAAATCTATTTTAGTTGATACTGATAACTTTTATCGTACATTTGTAAATACAAGTTCAAATTTAAGAGAATTTGACAATAGCAATTTTCCAAATTACGGACACGGAAAAACTTATACAGGACAACAAAATTCAAGCAGCGCTAGGTATGACAAACCAAGATAGTTTCAAACTAATTCAGAGCGTTTTCAACCAAATAACTCGAATAATTTTCAAAATTTAAATACAAGATCAGGCAATTTTCCAAATTCGAATGCACAAAATTCAGGACATTTTCAACACAATAACTCAGGTAATTTTCAAAATGTAAATACTAGATCAGGCAACTTTCGAAATTTGAACCCGCGCAATTCAAACAATTCCAACAAAATAACTCAGGAAATATTAGACAGCATAATACAGGATTAAGAAATAGTTATGATGAAATAATGGAAGTGGAACATATACAGGCAGGTAATTCACCATCCAGTGCAGAAATGCAAAATGCAGATACATATCAGTCACTAAATTTTCAATCGACCAGTCCCGAGCTCTTCCCTGCATAATAGTAAAAACAAGTTCAATTCCTATTAAACTGTTGATAGATTCTGGATCAGGTACTTCGCTCATTCAAAAAGGATTGTTTCATAGTTCTTTCAAAACAGAACTTAGTAAACCATTGTTACTCAAATCAATTAACTCAGACATAGTTGTTGGCTCCAAAATAACAATCCCACTTTTTAATGAATTTAGTAGACAAGTAACAAACATTGAAATGCTTGAAGTAGAAATGAACGGCGACTTTGATGGTATAATTGGCTGTAACATTTTAAAGCCGTTGCAAGCAAAAATTGACCTTGATAGTTTACAATTAATAACCAAAGAAACCTCTTTACCTTTAGTATTTTCCAGTTCTCAATCCCAATTAACTGAAGCAGAAATTCATAGCTTAAGTAATCATACAGAAGATATTTCTTTTCAAAAACCAAATATAGACTCAATTTTAAATAGATTGAAGTTAGATCATTTGAATAAGGAAGAAATAAAATCATTAATCGCTACCATTCATACGTTTGAGAAAGTGTTTTATTTTGAGGGTGATAAACTAACATCAGTGGTAAAATACACCCACAAAATACCGACCAAAAATGATATCCCAATATTTTCAAAAACATATAGATATCCTGAGGCACACAAAAATGAGGTTGATAAACAAATTTCAGAAATGCTCAGTTCGGGAAATATCGTTAATTCCACTAGTCCGTACAATGCTCCTATATGGATTGTACCGAAGAAGGTTGATAATTCCGGTCAGGAAAAATGGCGCGTTGTAGTGGACTATCGGAAACTTAACGATGCAACCATGGAAGATAAGTTTCCAATCCCTAATATAGAGGATATATTTTCAAAATTGGGAAATGCGCAATATTTTTCATCACTGGACTTAGCAAAAGGATTCCATCAAATCCCTATTAATAAGGAAGATATGCATAAAACAGCTTTTTCAACTACAAATGGACACTACGAGTTCAAACGTATGCCATTTGGGTTGAAAAATGCGCCGGCATATTTCCAAAGAATGATGAATGAAGTCCTGGTTGGTTATCTAAATAAAATTTGCGTAGTATACCTAGACGACATACTTATCTTTTCCACGTCGCTGCAAGAGCATATCGATTCACTTAATAAAATTTTAAAAAGACTTGCTGACTACAACCTAAAACTGCAAATTGACAAATGCAATTTTATGAAACGAGAAACTGAGTATTTAGGACATATTATATCAGATGAAGGTATTAGGCCCAATCCAAATAAGATAAAAATTATCAAGGAAATTAAATTACCTCACTCAGTAAAGCAAATTAAATCGTTTTTAGGCATTACAGGGTTTTACAGAAAGTTTATCAAGGACTATTCTAGAGTAAGCCTCCCAATGACAAAGTGTCTCAAAAAGGGTAATAAAATTAACATCAAAGACAGACAATACATTGAGTCCTTTAATAAACTTAAAGAACTTATATGTACTTGTCCAGTCCTAGCATACCCTGACTTTGGAAAGCCCTTCATTTTAACTACCGACGCTAGCAATGCTGCATTGGGGGCAGTATTGTCACAAAATCATCACCCAATAGCTTATGCATCCAGAACTTTAAACAGCCATGAAATAAATTATAGTACGGTAGAAAAAGAACTGTTATCTATAGTATGGGTAACTAAATATTTTAGGCCATATTTATTTGGCAGTAAGTTCAAAGTCCAGACAGACCACCGACCTCTAGTGTGGTTAAATTCTCTGAAAGAACCCAACTCAAAGCTTCAGAGATGGAAAATAAAACTCAACGAGTTCGACTTTGATATTGAGTATATCAAAGGAAAAGAAAATTTTGTTGCTGATATTTTAAGTCGACTAGAAATTAATTGTGTGGTTGAAAACGACATTAAATCGGACACAGCTACAATACACAGCGGCGAAGAAAATTTAAACGATCATATTTATATAACCGAAACACCATTAAACATTTATAAAAATCAATTAGTATTAGAAAATGGTATAAATAATTCATACACAACCAAGTTTTTGTTCAAGAAAAAGAGAAGATCACTTATTAGCCTTAAAGAGTATGATGAGGCATATGTTTTAAAACTCCTTAATGAACTATTACCTATTAAGGGGACTATAGGAATCTTTTGCAAAGGCGATAACATATTCAAGAGTTTCAAAAAACCATAATAAAATATTTTTCAAATTTACCAACTATGATAGAATAGACCAATTTAGACAGAAATCATAGGGGGATTGAGGAAACGTATTTAGTTCTAAAAGAGTTATGTTTCTTTCCAAATCTGAGATTAGAAATATATAAATATATCAATAATTGCATAGCATGTAACATGTGTAAATACTACAGACATCCAATAAAGCCAAAATTAATGATTACTGAGACACCTGATAAACCCAATGAAATAGTCCACATCGATATATGGTTTTTAAATAAGAATAATATGTTCCTAACATGCATTGACAAATTGGCTAAACACGTGTCCATTCACCCTTTAATAGATAGGAATTCAATAACAATAGTTGATGTACTAAAACAAAGGTTCGCAATATTAGGAAAGCCAGTTAAAATAGTGGCTGATAATGAATTCAATACCGCGTATATTAAACAATTCCTAAATCAAGAAAATATATTCTATCACTTCACATCTCCCAATACCCATACCGGTAATTCTGTTATAGAGCGTTTTCATTTAACACTTAATGAACACATACTATTGTTAAAGCTCAATAAGGATAATATAGATACTGACGACAGGATGTTGGTTTTCAAAGCAGTTGAACTTTATAACGATACTATTCATTCCACCACAAAATATAAACCCAATGACTTCTTACATGCTACATTTAACAAATTAGAATGGGAAAACCTTAAGCAAAGAATCCACAATAAAGAAAAACATATAAATAAAGTAAATGAAACACGAGCAGAACCTTCTAAGTACAGAGAGAGAGAACTTGTTAAAAACTTAGGTTTCCATAATATTAAACATTTGCCAAGATATATAATTAAAGACGTAAAGGGAAAAGGCAAAACTTATTTTACGGATAAAGCGGGATTAAAACGTGACAGGCAAATAATCAAAAGAAAGTATAGGAACCAAAATCCAATAAAAGAAATTGAATTTGATAGAAAATTTACAGGTAGGGACTACTCTAAAAAAAAAAAGAAGTACCAAGCAATGAAATAATCAAAACAAGAGTAACTTTTCTATAACGTAAAAAAAAAAAACATTAACAAAACAAAAAGATTGATAATTGAATGAATATATGTACTTGGTTATATTCTAAACTTTTTCTATTAAGTATTTTCTCTTAAGCGAATCAATGACATATACCTACTCGTATATTATGTACATGTTATAAAAATAAAAATAAATAAAAAAAAATATAATGAAAAATATTTAAATGACGTAGTATTTAAGTATTATAGTGTTATTACTTCTCCATTTGAAATAAACACAAAATATTAGGTGATTTAAAACATGATCATAAGAAATTGAATTAAATAAAATACTGTTGTTATACAATATTAGATTAATCAAAAAGCTTAGATTTAGTTGTACAATAATGAAATTCTTAATAATTTGTTCCATTATAATTTACTCATATATAAATATACGAGTATATGTAAAGAAAAGAGGATACAAATAATTAAAATAAAAAAGAAAGATAATAAACCAATGTAAAAAGCAGCCCGTAGAACCTGATGTACAGCAACATAGTTCACTTCCAGCTGCAACACTATTTATATATCAACATTCACGATTTATCAATACGTTAAGTTCATACAACGGCGGGAGGAGTCATGTATACTGAACCATACCGTACAGCCTACATGGAAACAATGAGAGTATACATGTTCTTTCTCACAAGTTCCGTTGACCTTGGGCAATCCAAAGATGATCAAAATCATAACACATATGAGTACATAGCCGGTCATGTTTAACGGGTTTGCTATTTACTAGACACTGTACTGTACAGGTCTTTCATCGTTCTTGCTGTGATTACTGTTATCTATTCTATTGTTAAGCTTATATTAAGTAGACATTGTATAATTGACTTTCAGTCTGATCTTAGCGTTCATACAATAAAGAACCATAAAATAGAAAGCGACGTTTTTATTTCATTTGTGTACATAGCTCAGTGTTCGGCTACTGACGGGATTTCATTAAATCCATAACTCACGGTTGCATCACGGTCGCTGAAATTAGGGAGTAAAAATACATTTAAGCTACTTTTTGCCAGTATGCAAGTTCTAGGTTTACCTTTGTCTATTGCATACAACAATTTGTATCCATGAGTCCGGAGTCCTCGAACCAGGTTGTTAACAATCCATAGCTCTTGGATCAGGACCATATCTTCTCCATCTTTAGAAAGACGGATAAGAAGGGAGGCTGAAGCCTTTTTGGATTGTTGGAGGTTGATCTGTACTAATCGCAACATTGATCGTCGCAATCAGGCGGAGGAGCCTCCACCACGGTGTTATTTAGGTCTGAGTCAGAGGACGAGCTTAAGAGCAGGCTTATTAGCGTCTGGGTCATCCTTTTTGTACACCCGAAGTGTGATCTTATCCCAACCGAACTGGATTGCGACATTGGTCTTCGCCAAAGGAGCCAGGGATTCTTGATTGATCACTATTATAGCTGATCTGAAGGATCCCCTATGCAGCTTATTTTTCATCTTATGCCATCGTACGGGGGAAATTCTACCCTCCGGATCGCTGCGGTCGATCACTCCGACCACGATTTTGTCCTTTAGGACATCGCTGAAGGACTTTTGCGATTTGGGGGCGGAATGTGAGGTGGTGCTGGTGTTATGCACCTTAGGTTTTTTGGAAACCGAAGTGGTTTCTTCCACCGATCTCTGGTGCTTGGACGTGAAGTCCTTATAAGCGCTCTTGTCCTTCTCCAGGAGGCCTTGGGCCCCGTTTAATTTTGCGATCTGCTGCGGTGTTCTGTCGGTCTCCAGAATATCTCCAAAGACCTTCAGAGTTCTTATGGCATTTCGCCTGTCCTTGTAGTACGCTCTCGAGGGAGTGCGTTGTCACGAACATCCTCTGCGAGACGTACTAGGATTTGTAAGGCTAGCAACGGAAAGGCCATGAATTAGGCTCACTGCTGCTTGCAGCAACTGGACCAGGATTACTCACAGTCGCAATGCTACTCTTCGTTGCAGGAGCCGCGTCAGTAGACAGCAAGGTCACCGTACTACTTCCGTGTTTTGTTTATTGTTATTCATATTTGAACCCACGAGTAGCGGAGAAAGGAGGTCCGCCTGCACAGAGATCCGCAATAGGCAGGTAAGGCTGGTTAATCCGGAGATCGCCAGGTATCCGGATACTCCGTGGGCGACTGAGCTATTTTTTAAACTGGGCCCTCAGCCTGGCCGACTATCGGCACGGGTCGTGTCACACCTTAAGTCCAGCCCAGCGGATAATGGAAAGGGAGAAGGAAAGAAAGAATCAGAGGGAGGAAATCAGGGGAGAGGAGGGGTACGGGAGAAAAAGGGGAAATTGGGGCAGGACGGAATGTCCTTTGGGCAGTTCTTAGTGGATATATGAAACATCGCTAAGCCTCCACACCGGCACCATCAAAGGATGGTGCACTCGACAAGGTGACTACCCTTCCTACCCTGAAGGTTGAAAAGGCCTTACTAGTCAATTGCCTTCTTAGGCCATGGAAACAGGGGTTGGCGCGTGTATTTCTTCATTTGATTTCTGATGTGATGTCGTTTTCAGAATTTATAGCGGAGCCAATGTAGACAAAGTCTTTAACTACCTCAAAGTTGTAGCTGTCTATCGTGACATTCTGTCCGATTCGTCGATGCTGTGTGTCTCTTCTTGTTGACAGCATATATTTTGTTTTGCCCTCATTCACCACTAAACCAATTTTTGCCGCTTCTTTGCTAATACTTCCAAACGCGCCAGTGATAGCTCGGTGTGATCTGCCAATTATGTCAATATCGTCAGCATATGCAAGTAGTTGCACAGATTTTTGAAAAATTGTGTCTCTAGTGTTGACTTGCGAGTTTTGCACAATTTTCTCAAGTATGATGTTGAAGAAGTCACATGACAGCGCATCACCTTGTCTAAATCCTTTTTTGACATCAAAGGTCTTGGTGAGATTGGCTCCGACCTTTATGTAGCAGCGGCCGTTCTCCATCGTCATTCTGCTCAATCTGACAAGTTTGGCAGGGATGCCAAAACTAGACATGGCTCTGTATAGCTCGTCTCTATAGATGCTGTCATATGCGGCCTTAAAATCGATAAGAAGATGGTGGGTATCGATTTGGACTTCTTGGGTTTTCTCCAGGATCTGCCGTAGTGTGAATATATGATCGGTCGTGGACTTACCCGGCCTAAAACCGCACTGGTAGGAACCAATCAGGTCGTTGACGAATGGTTTCAGGCGTTCACACAGTACAACATACATGATCTTATAGGCAGTATTCAGGAGACTGATGCCTCTATAATTGGCGCAGTTTAGAGGACCTCCTTTCTTGTGGATCGGGCATACGTATATACGTTTTTCAAATCATTAGTAAAAATTTGTGAATGGGTTAAAAAAATTAAAAAAAAAAACATTTTGGAATTTAATAGTTATCCTTTTAGCACAGGCCGGAAATGGGTAACAAAGTATATTCGCATTTTATAGGGGAATGACATATGAGAATGCACGACATACGTAATCATGTTTAGTATGTACGAGGGGCGTTCAATATATTCTCGGTATCGATATGAAGGAAAATGCGAATTCAATTTAAATTGTCTTTATTTTTCAATATACGAGGGCGGGTCAATAAGTCCGTGACTTTTTGAATTTCTGACCTCTTTACTGAAACGGCAACACTGCTCCTGTCAACAGGCATCTGTCAGTTGACTCCTGTCAAAATTTAAACTTGCTGCGTCAGTTAGTTTGTGTTTGACAGCTATTTTTATCAGACTACTCACTAATTTGAGGAGAAAATGGAAAAAAGTGAATTTCGTGTGCTTATTAAGCATTATTTCTTGCGAAAAAAAACCATTACCGAGACCAAGGCTAAGCTTGAAAAATACTATGGGGACTCTGCACCATCGATTTCAATGGTAAAAAAGTGGTTTACTGAATTTCGTTGTGGCCGTACAAGCACTGAAGATGCCGAACGTCCTGGACGCCCAGTTGAGGTCTCTACACCCGAAACAATCGAAAAAATTCACGATATGGTGTTGGCCGACCGAAGATTGAAAGTGCGAGAGATTGTGGAAGCCGTAGGGATCTCGCATGGCTCAGTGGTTTCAATTTTGAATGATCACTTGGGCATGAGAAAGCTTTCCGCAAGATGGGTGCCGCGTTTGCTCACAGTCGACCACAAACGCAATCGTGTAACAACTTCACAGGAAGGTTTGGCGTTGTTTAATCGCAATATGGAGGAGTTTTTGCGCCGTTTTGTAACCGTGGACGAAACATGGATCCATCACAACACACCAGAGACCAAACAACAGTCAAAACAGTGGGTTTCTAAGGGTGAATCGGCGCCAAAGAAGGCCAAGGTGGGTTTGTCAGCCAATAAAGTTATGGCGACTGTTTTTTGGGATGCACGCGGGATAATCTACATTGACTACCTTCAAAAGGGAAGAACAATCAATGGGGAATATTATGCCAACTTATTGGACCGATTCATTGACGATTTGAAAAAAAAACGACCTCATTTGGCCAAGAAAAAAGTTCTTTTCCACCAAGACAATGCAAGGGTGCACACATGTGCAGTTGCCATGGCAAAAAACCATGAATTGGGCTATGAATTGCTCCCTCATCCACCCTATTCTCCAGATTTGGCTCCAAGCGACTACTTCTTGTTCCCAAACCTGAAGAAATGGCTTGGTGGAAAAAGATTTGACTCCAATGATGAAGTCATCTCGCAAATAATGGCCTATTTTGAGGATCTCGACAAATCATTTTTTTTGGAAGGGATAAAAAAATTGGAGAAGCGTTGGACAAAGTTTATAGAGCTCAAGGGAGACTACGTTGAAAAATAAAAAAATTTTTTTATCAAAAAATCTGTGTTTTATTCCAAAAGTCACGGACTTATTGACCCGCCCTCGTAATTCCCCTAACATCAATGCATTTGTTACATCTTGAGATAAGCTTTCTTAAACCCTCAAAAAAATAAATTACCTCTTTCTCTGCAAAATACCCATTTATTGCCGACTTGAGTTCTTCATCATCCGAAAATCTTTTTCCACGAAGACATTTTTTCAAATCCGGAAACAGGAAATAATCACTAGGGGCAAGGTCTGCACTATAGGGTGTGTGTTGGATTTCTTCGAAACCACAATCTCGCGCAGCAGCCTTGGAAACTCGCGCCGTGTGAACAGGAGCGTTGTCATAGAAGCAACACACCCGCTGCGAGTTTACCCCGTCTTTTCTTTTTAATTTCCTCCCGCAAATTATGCAAAGTGGAAGCGTAGGATGTGGCGTTGATGGTTTCACCTTTTTTTTGTACTCAATGAGCAAGATTCCCTTTGAGTCCCAAAAAACTGTGGCCATGAGCTTCCCGGCAGACGGAGTGACTTTGAACTTCTTCGGGTGGTTTGTTCCTTTTTTATGCCACTGCATGGACTCTTGTTTGCTTTCAGGGTCATAGTGGTGGACCCATGTTTCGTCCCCAGTAACAATTCGATCCATAACACCGTCCGCGTTCTCACTACACATCTCCAAAAGCTCTCTACAGCATGCGATTCTCACTTTTTTCTGAGGCGCTGTGAGCATTCGTGGCACCCACCTTGCACTGACCTTTGAATGGTTGAGATGGTCATGAAGAATGGTGTGAATGGTACCAATTGAAAGCTTGGTGATCTCTGCCATCATTTTCACCTTTATTCGCGCATCCTCAAGAACAAATTTTTCGACTTCTTTGATGCTTTCTCCCGTACAAGCAGTAGCCGGGGCGCCGGAGCGGGGTTCGTCTTCAATGCTCTCTCTGTCTCTCTTGAACTCACTTGACCACTTTTGCACAGTTGATAATGAAGGTGCGGAACCCTGGTAAACAGCCACCATCTCTTCATGAATAGTTTTTTGACTTTCCCCTTGCTTAGTGAGAAATTTAATTACAGCGCGATACTCAATTTTCACCATCATCGTCTCAGTTGCATTATGATTCTGTTTAACTAGAGATAAAACGCGAATTAATAATCACATTTATATGAAATTTTACATGAATGCACTAAAATAATAGTTTTACTTGATAAATAAGTCAATTTATATATACAACCACAGCTTCACCCCGATACCGAGAATATATTGAACGCCCCTCGTATGTGAATGAGCGTATGAAAGATGTGTGCTCTACACTGATCAAAATTTTATGACTGCAAAAAATACCTGATTGTATTTGTTTGAAATTTGCTGGAATTTCGATTTTTGTAGGCATATTAATGTGAAGGCATATTTCATTTATAAAATAGCAATGATGAAAAATGTTTAAGATTTGTTAGGCGTTATTTCACGTCACCTATGACATCAGTTTCATTAAACGATTATTACCACACTTTTCCTTTGTACAAAGGAAGAAGGTAACTTGGTTAGGCATTGGATGACAGGCGTATCAGTTTGGAGATGAAAACCATGAGTCATTTGAACACAGCATACAAAATGATTTTTAGTGGTATTCTGACGAGCCGCTAATCCGTGTTTTTTGGTTAAAAATGAGTATTCAATTTTCTTACCTTTGCTTCAGGTTTTTAAGTCATTAACCCAAATCAAAATCGTAAAAAGCCGTCTTTGAGAAAAGTGACGCTGTAGAAAATTAAAAAAAAACTGTTATATGAATTTAAACTTTATGACAAAATCTGAGTATATGCAAATTTGTAGCAGATAGTAGTTTTAGGTTAAATGTAAAATGTATTTAAAATTACCTTACTGGTTTTTGGGATACAGCTATTTTTCTGATTTGCCGTTATTGAAATCTTTTCCGAAAAGCTGAATATACGATATTGTTAGACTTACTTGGAGTAAATTAAGAACCGCAAAAATAATGAAAATCATTACTCAGAATTAATTGAAGAAAAAATTATTTAAACAAAATTTATAGATAATTTTGCAACAAATCTGAGTATGCAGATCTTTTCTTTATATTTGTATCAGATAATACGTATGTCTTATTTAATTGAGATAACGTCACCCGTTTTTATAGTGTTGTTAGTTTCCGTAAGTACCATTAGTCGAGTCTTTTGGAAGAAACTGAGAAGAGTGAGCGATCTTCTGACACCAAGTATTCATAACATGAAAGTTTATAGCGGATGGCAATGGTGCGATGGTTGTGTATTCACAAAGCGATTGGCAGGTCGTGTGTTCGAATCCCGACTAGCGCAATGATTTTTAAATTAAATACACTCAACAAAACAGATCTCCCTAATGCAGTTTATGTGCCACCTGTGGAGAAAAAACCCCATTTCACCAAACTTCTTTCCTATCCTTCTATTCTTTCATGCAGTAAATAGCACCTAAAAACAGGTAATGAATCATTTGCTGGGTGCTGCTGGCAGCAACAAACAAAAAAATGCCTGCGCTGTGCTTACCTTAAGGGTAAGAGTCCATACAGAAAGAAATCCCTTAGCGTACGCCAATTATAAAAAAAACCGTTATATTGAAAAAAGATGAGGTTTTCCAAAATTTGAAAAAGGTTTTATATGAACAAAAAAATTATTAAACATATTTTAAACATTTTAATTAACAAATTCTTTCCAAAGGATAGTACTCTCGATCATTTTGTATTTTAAAAATTAAAAAATGAAAATCGGGATTGAAAAAACATTTGTATGGAAGGTAACGTTATTTAAAATGATAGAACAAAAAAAATCGGCCGCTAGACGTTGGCCTACAAACCACAAAAATCTAACATTTGAAGTCAATCCGTTCACGCCTTGTGGCTGGAGCCTCGGGTACAGACGGACAGAGAAACAGACAGACCGACGCGGCAGAAATCCTTGACTCAATTTAAGGGACCTCTTTAAAGACGTAATATAATACCTCATACTCAGTTTGAGAACGAAATTTTTCGCACGGTTGCAATATCTTTCTCTTTAGTATACTTAAGTGTAGTGGCTGGAATTATGTGTGCCCCTTTTGCTGGAATGAGGTTTGGCAGTTCTAGCAGCCTGGCTTAAGATCTCTGGATGGCGTGGTCATATATTCAAATCTTGTTTTAATAAATCCATAGCCATCAATATTTCACTAGGTATCTTTTAACTCAATTTCGAATATTAAATATTACTTTTTAATATATTTTAATATTAATTTTATTTTTTATTTTTGTTAATTTTCTTTCGTTATGTTGGAATGATAATTTCTATTACTTTAACAATACAAAAAAAACATAGGGCAAGGCTAAAGTTCGCTTAGGCAAACTGTTGGATGCCCTATAAATTTTGCTATCCTAAAGTCTGCGTGGAGAAAATCTAAGTATGGGTGAATCGTTAAGAACAATCTACATATGCTTTACAGCATTTAAAGGATTTTATCGAAAGCACAAGGTTTTTGTAAAAAACACCCGCGTATATAAGCTAAGTTAAAAAAGAGTAAAAAAAGAGTTTCGGCTGGTTTCTATTATTCAAACTAGGGTATATTGAACCTAAAAATTAAATTCCAAAATTCTACTCAGATTAAAAATCTAATTATAATACCGTTTCGGTCAAGAAAATTTGAATATAAAAAAAACAACCAAAGTTTATCTCGATAGGACAAGTAGTTCGGAAATTGCACGGGATTGAAATCTTAAAATTAAAATAATTAAAAAATTAAAATGTTTTTCTCCCTATATGTGAACGATCTTCCTAATGTCATCAATAACAGCACAATTCATTTGTATGCTGATGATGCTCAGCTCGTATTAAGCTGTCTTCTGGGTTTAATAGAGCACGCCGCGCAATCGATTAATAATGATCTTGCCGATATAGTGCAGTGGTCTCAACAAAATGGACTGATATTGAATAGAGATAAAACTAAGTGCATCGTGATTTCGCGAAAGCCCCTAGATCTGGCTTATTTTCCTATCCTCACACTCCAAGATGCTCCTATTGAGTATGTAGAATCCGTTAAGAACCTTGGGGTGACCTTTAATCGATTCTTAACTTGGGACAACCACATTAATCTTGCAGTCGGCAAGACTTATGGAGTTATCCGAACGTTGTGTGCGACCCAATCTTTTACACCCTTTAAAACACGAGTCTTACTTGCTAAAATTCTAGCCTGCCAGCCTTAACATATGCTTGTAAAATTTTTGCGAGCTGTAGTTTTGTATCCAAGAGGAAACTTAATGTGGCATTTAATTGTATTGTGCGATATGTGTTCGGATTGCGTAAATTTGATCGAATATCACTCTACTCCAGCCAACTTTACAATATGACTTTCGACAATCTTCTCAAATTTCGAACTCTATGCCTGTTTTCGGACATACTTTTAACACATCAACCGACTTATATTTATATGAAAAAAATAAGATATCCCACCTCAAGCAGATCTACTCAATTGATCCCTCCTCGGTACTCTTGCTTAACTTCTGAGCGTCAGTTTTTTATTCACTCCACACGGTTGTGAAACTCCTTGCCCTACTCTATCCGAAGTTTAATTAACACAACTAAAATTAAAAATGAATTAAAATCGTATCTCTCCTTGAATTCTTAAAATGTTTGTATTGATTTTTTGTATATTTTCGTGTAAATAATTGCTTATGCTTTACTTTTCATTATTGCTTTTTTCTCATCAACATGAATTCTTCGTTTTGTAACTCATGTAGCTTTTTATACTCGCTTCGACTATTGTATGCCTTTCACTAGTTTATAAGATATTGTATCTTACTGTGTATAGGTAAATCACTAAATAAATAAAAATAAATAAAAAAAAATAAAATCACGATTTTTTGTATTTTCGGGTCAAACTTCTCAGATTAAAAATCTAAAAAAAAGTCAACCCCCATAGGATAATTGGTTTGAAAATATCAGCGGTTCAATAGTTTTTTGGTAATAACAAAACTTCACGCGGAAGTAAAATTTGGGGGTATGTGTCAGTTTACTGGGGGAGAAATATCGAAGTTTAGACACTCGATAACAAAAGTTATCGGAATACGTTGAAAACGGTGATTGAAATCAGTGATTTATATCCGCTTAAGGACTTAACGGCAACAGTTATCCCAGCTAAAGTTAGCATATATATGCTAAGTTTTTGTTGTATTTCACATGCAAATGTGAATCAGCGTATATAAGCTTCAGTAAAAAAACACACCTATTATAAATCTCAGCTCCCTAGCACAAACTTTGATTTTTCGATAAAACT
Organism: Portevinia maculata; assembly: GCA_949715645.1. Classification (NCBI taxonomy): domain Eukaryota; kingdom Metazoa; phylum Arthropoda; class Insecta; order Diptera; family Syrphidae; genus Portevinia; species Portevinia maculata. Next base: position 242,692,746 of record OX454526.1, on the reverse strand, counting down.
GTTTTCTTTAATTATTGTGCGCGTGTGAGTGGTCGGGTTTTATAAATTCTTACTCTTGATTATTTCGGTCCCCTAGAGAGTGTATGGTTAAAATTTCAGCTCTCTAGGTCCAGTTTAAAGGCCTAATTTTTGCCGACAGACGGACGGACGGACGGACGGACATGTCTAGATCGGCATTACTATCGATGCTGATCATAAATATAGTAACTTTTAGGGGTCTACGGGCAATATTAAGGTATGTTACAAACTATGCGTCAAAATTAATATACCCTTAGAATAGGGTATAAAAATACTATTTTAAAAACTCGGGAAATTTCTTTTACTTTAAATAAGGAATTGTATACGTAAGAGGGTATGGTATTGCATTGTGTTGTATATGCAGTGGTGTCATCAGTAGATGGCAAGCACCTAGACCTAATGGTTCATTGTACTTCAGCATAGCTGCCCGCTCGCTGCATACTGGCATTAGCACTAGAGTCAGTGTCGGAGAACCAGCAAGTGGCTTTGGCAAAGCAACGGATACAAGCGAGCTCGATATCACGCAACTCATCTTCCTGGACGATTTGTTTATCTAGAGTATTGAGCGTGGTTCTGGTGAAAGTAGGCCACTCAAAGATGAACTGGGATGCCGTTTTATCCTCCTCAAGGCTGGACTCACATAGGCCCGAGCTCCTTCCGTGTACGTGGATGGTCTTTTGGTGATCATTAAGAGGACGGAAACCAGTGACGAAACCAACCAAGGATCTCAAGCCTTTCTTATTCAATCCAAGCAAATATTTAGCTCTCCTGATTTTTGGACCGTCGACAAGTTTCTTCGAATGTCTGCATGAGACATGGTCACGGTCAGGTCATGCCAGAATTCGGAATGCTGTTGATGTAGAGCCTCAGTCATTTTACGTTTGTGGACATATGAGCGGCATCCGTTGGATGGTCTGGTCATGGGCCAATGAAGTCTGTCGATGGGCCTTTCCTGCCCAGAGCATCCGCTCTTTCATTACTCTGGATACCCGTGTGCCCAGGAACCCAGGTAATGGTTTCACCTTCCCAACCGGTTCAACTTAGCCTCAGTTTCCTCAAACATTTTTGAGGTGAGTGAGCCAGGCTTTGATAGCAAATTGGCTATCTGAGCAGATGTGTAAGGTTGAACTTTTTACCCTTTTACTCCTTAACAGTATATTAGCGGCAGTGGCCACCGCAAGGATTTCTGCCTGAAAAACAGTTGTTTGTCTACCCAAGGCTGCAGATAGATTGATTCGATAACGTTTGATTATGCTCTAGCCTACAATCGCACATACATAAGGTCTGGCCTAACGATTTACATGTAAAAAACGGTAAGAAAGAAAGAAATCTATATTAATACCTTGATAAAAAGAAACAACAAAAAGAAACGCAATTGATTAAAAGCAAATCTCTCGGCCGTCGCTCTTCCATCAGAATGCTGGCACTGATGAACAAGTTGATGTTTCCTGTGACCCAATCATAATATGAATTTTTTTTTTTTTTTAATATTTTTTTTTTTTTTGTTTGACGCTTTGCTTTTGGGAATTTTAACCCAAATAGGGGCACGATGTCGGAATGTGCATTCGCACATTTATGAGTGATAATTTTTTTTTTGTATAGCTATACATTTTATTGGGTGTGATTAGTGAATTTTATTTTTTTAAAACCAAAAAGAGTTTACACAGTTAATTTAAAATAAATCAAAATGAAAGTTCTTGAGTCACTTTTTTCAGCATTCCATTACTAAGTATTCTGCGACTCGGCTTACTGCAACCGCACTCTCCCAAGTCCACAAGAAGAAGAAAACATTAGAAAGCGGAGGAAAACTCATCCACGGGAACCAAATTGTTATGATTCGCGGCTCAATCGAGTCTTGCAGTCGGCTTATGCGTTCAGCCGTTCACTTCAATATTTTATTATCCAGAGATGTTATACAGCTACATGGTCGTGAATATCAAACATGCAGAACCGTGCGACAAAAATAATGTTTGTGTTTGTATTTTTGGGGTAACCTCTTCTTTGTTATTTTGCAATGTGAAGTAGAAACTTTGAAAAGTTGAAATTGCTAAAGTACCTATTGCTCTGGCTGTGAATTTTGGAATTACATTTTTGGTTCACGTAAATTGAACACGATATGACGTAGGATATCGTAGGGTTTTTTACTATGCGGAAACGGATGAGCCATATCGATCTTCTCTAATCAGCCCTAGCGAGGTATCCGTCGGAACGGAAAATTCTCCGATCTGTTTAGAATCGGAGGATTTAGGCTTCGAATACCTGTTCGGAAGAATACCTTAGTTTTTAGTTTTAAATCTGATTTTATTCATTTTTTTCATTTCATTAGCTTAAACTAACATAACATTATTTTCAATACATATCTAATATAAATATACCTCGAAGCATCCGATTCTTATGAGATCGGAGAATTTTCCGTTCCGACGGATACTTTGCTAGGGCCGAATAAAATGTAGCTATTGACTTCGTTTGCGAACGTAACCGGAGTCTCTTGCTTAAAGCGGGACCGTCATCAAACTTCAAGTTTTAGCTTTATTAGGTTGGTACATACTTTCTACCATAAGCATACAACCGCCATCTACACGTCAGGTAGAGTACTTTTGGAATTACACTCCTATGAATTTTAAAACTTGAAAATTTTCTAATTTTGATGAAATAAACCGAGAGTCGATGTGGCAAAAGTCTGGCAACGCTGGAATAGGGTATAGAAATAAGTGATGTTTTTCATATTTGTTGGTTGTGACTTACGAGTGGGTATCTACATAAAGCATCTCTGAAATATGGTTTCCAAAGCTTAGAAAAAACAAAAAATTTAATTCTTCTTTTCATTGTTTTTATTTGTTCTTTCTTATATTTGATGATTTATAATATAAACTATTTTTGTTCTGTCTTGTTGTTGTTATTAAATTACAGTATAGTATAAAAATATTTACACAAAATGTTTCAAAAAAATACAAATATTAGGTATTTAAAACATTTGTTGCCTATTGTATTGTTTGCCTTTTTAATTATTGATTTTATTTTACTTTTCTTTTATTTAAAATTGATTAATTTATTTTTGGCCAAATATTTTTTTTTCTGGCTTTTAATATTTTTTTGAATTTTTGAGTATGGTTACTATAATAATTTTTATTTCTGTTGACAAACGTTGACATTATAATTATTTTTTTTTTTATTTATTTTCTAAATAATTTTTGTACATTTAAAACTTAACGATTTAAAAACACAATTAAATAATAACAATTTATTAGTATAAATATTTTAATTCGTATTATTTTTTTTATTATAAAATCAATAACACTTTATGTTTAGTTGTATTTATTTTTAATTATTTTTGTTTTCCTATTTAAAATGAAACATATTTATACATTAATCATTATTTTTTGTATATCTTATGGTAGTTTTCAGATTTTTATTTCACACTAGATTTAAGATTTTAAGCCTGATTTATGTGTGTGTTGTCATTTTTGTTTAGATTTGACGAATAAGTCATCGATAGCTCTTGGGAGCCTTTGTTAAGGATAATTTTTTACTCTTTGGTTTTTCAGTGTTCTGTTTTTAACAACTCACGCGTGATTCTTGAAATTGGTCAAATTCAAAAATGCTCAGTTAGCTTTGACATTTCATCCCGGAAAGACCTACCCCCAAACAATGCTTACAAATTATTGAATTTTACTATCGAAATTCGTCTTTATGAAAAATGTAAGAACAACGTTACCGTCAGTGCCGCCCGCTATCGTTCAATGATTTCGTACTTCTTTTCGCCCAAAATGTACGAGCTGAATCTGGTCAACATTTGGTTCCAGCAAGGCGGCGCGGCGCAACATGCTACATGCGCCAATTTTAGCCTAACACATTATACGTGCTATTAGAGAGATACCAACCAATATGCTCAAAAAGTGACTCAAAATTGTACTCTCCGTACCACTTAAGACGTAGACGTCGTTAACAATTACATGAAATAATCTTTAAAAAGTAAATGACAAACATTGATTTATCAACTCAATTAAAAATTGTATACTCTCCTGTGTTTTTTGTTGACAGTTAAAAACCCAGCTTCTAAAAAATCACCCATTGTTTGAATTTACAAAAAAAAAGTATTCGAGGACCAAGGTAATAGCAATCAACACATATCGCTACGTACCAGCGTGGGATTCGGCACGGCAGATTGACAATAGACCAAATTTTCATACTGAAGCAAATCCTGGAAAAGACCAAACAATTTCAAGTCGAGCTCACCTACTTTTAAGTTCGTTTACACCGCATATGATAGCAGTCAATATGTTAAATTATTGAATTTGGATGAGGGTTAATCCAAAGGTGATCCATTAGCTACGGCGGCATCTTCTTTAAAAATTCACCAAATCGAAATATCACCGGGCCTTAGATACCAATAAGAAATTCAATGTTTAACTTAAATTAGCGGTTCCGTTCATTAATATCTCCTTTTGCTTGTGAGTGAAAGGGACTACAAATGTAAGCTTCACACTTAATTCGTGATTGGTACCGGCCACCGACAATGACTTGCTACGCAGCCATGATTAACTATTCGAAACCGACTGGCGGCTTTCGGTGAAACCATGGAGTTGTTGGGGGAAGTTTTAGATGACTCCGTTATTAAGTAGATAACCCTCTGTTCCGAATGTTTACTTAATACTTTGGGAAGTTATTTGTTCATGTATTTGGAAATGCTTTTGGGAAATTTCCTAGGGAAAAAATTGTTAAACGGTAATGGATAACTCCACTGTGAACATTATATACCATGAATTTAAGAAAAGCTTTTCTTTGCTGTTCCCTGACCCGTGTTAATACAAATAGCTGTGTTAATAGTAGCTGCAGAAACCTTATTTAGGAATTAGTTTTTAGAAAAAATTATATTCTCTGTAATTGCTTTAAATTTTGGCATTGCCGCTAAAATTTCTGTAGAGAAATCGGAATAAATTAGCTTAAAGCCCCATTTAGACGATCATTTCAGTTTCAGTTTCAGTTGAGCTATCAGTTAAGATTTCAGTTAAACTGATGTCTAAATGCAAAAATTGAAGCGTTTAACTGAAACTGATGGAATTCCCATAAGTTGTCAGTTCAGTTATCAGTTAAACTGATGTGTAAATACGTTTCAGTTCAGTTGTCAGTTCAATCGTCATTTCAATTGCAGTTGGCGGTGAATCAACATTTTAGAGTTCCTATCTTTTTTCAATATGTCGAAACGGAGTGATAATATGGTCGATTTCATTAAAATTTATCGGCTTTCATTGTCCATTACGCAATGTATTTCTACGCCTGGATAGATATCCAGATTAAGAAAATTCTGTTCTAATGTAATAATATTCACGCCTACCATTGGTTAGAGTTTTTTTCTCAAAACAATGCATGAAATCATGTTACACATACATTACTTTACAAGATAAGTGTGATTCCAATATAGAGCAAATTCAGTGCTGAGTCAAATCTGAGTACTCATGAAACAGTATTTCAGTGCAGATTTAAATTTGACTTAGTGATGGAACTCGAGTGACTCGAGTAATTTAGTTTCAACTTGTAATCGAGTTCGATTTTTTCATATTCGAGTCCACCCGTACTCGAGTTCATTCGTACTCTGGTAAGCTTATTGATTTTAATGAATTTAAACCGATGGATATACACGGCACATCTACAAAATAACGTTACCGTTCTGCATTCACAGGAAGATGCGTAATTTGTTGACGCCATACATTTTTTCCGCCACCAAAAACACATTTTTTCGATTTGGTGTTAACTCGAAAATTGAATCACTCGAGCCCCATCTAGTTTGACTGCTTAAATGGTGATAGATAAATGTCGCTTTCCAATGGTTCCACTCAGTGGATTCCAATGGCACATCGAAAATCCTCTTTCACCCAATAATTGTGAATGGTTTGGTGAAATCTGAACTGAGAAAATAACCTTAACAAAAAAATGCGCCTTTTTCTCACAATATGAGAGGCATAATAATAATTATGATTGCCTTTAATATATATGAGTTTATATATGTGTTACTGAGTTAGAGTGGCTTCCGAAATGAAATCGAAAAATACTCAAATAATCCCCAAAAGAGTACTCCGCTCTCCGCGTTGTTCAACGGAACATTTTGGGAGTGCTTTTCCTCTCCGAAGACATATGGAAAACATCAATTTGGTATCACTGCCACTTCATTTGATTTGTGGTAGAAACAGATTAACAGAGGAAATCCGACTGCTTCATTAACTGTAGTGATCTTCAGCGTTTGAAGTCGAGTCAAATACATTGAAAATGCAACTTTGGGAGCGAGACAAAAAAAAATTGTTGTAAATAAGAGAGAAAATTCTTTCAAAATACAAACAAGAAAGACAATTGCTCAAAAAATAAGCATTGGTTTGTTGGGAAAACCGAAAACGCCGCTGCATGGTTGGGGCGATTTGCACTCGACATCAAATTTATTTGCTACTTACGTTGAAGTTGAGGTTGAAATGCTAATGTTTTTTCACAAAAATCACTGGGTTTCAAAAATGAAATTCAATTAACATGTTCGCTTGCTACTTCAGCATTTCGTATTTCGTCGCTTGAAAAGCAAACTGACATAAGTCAAAATTCATACATTTTCAGAAAAGCCATTTAAAGTTTTTCATAACTTAAAAAAATCATTTTAGTTTTGAATTTCAATGAATACCAAAAAGTTATAAAGGAGAAAAAGTATTTTTTTTTCTTCATTCTAGTGGTATATTCAAGTTACTACAAAAAGCCGTTTTTCAAAAAAATGTTTGACTTATGTCGTTTTACATCCAAATTGCTACTAATTTAAAAAAAGTGTGAAAAAGTGTCGTTTTGTTTTGAAATAAAAGCAGCAATGTTTATCGTAGAAACAATCCACTTTAAATAGTATTAAGTTATAATAAAAAATATAGGAACTTTAATGAAAAAATCGGTTATAATAATATTATATAAAATAAAACCTAGCTTATTGGTAAAGTGACACTTCTTAAAGTAATCAAAAGAATTTGGAAGTTCATCAACTAGTTTTGTTCCAAGGTAAAATGACTCAACGCAAATTGAAACGTTTTACTAAAAAAAAATCACTGAAATTTGGCAGTAAAATGACACAAAACGAAAAATGTCACTTTTCAAGAAACTTATTTATCACGATTTCACAATTAAGAAGCAAAGTGTTACAAATGAAAAAAAGTCATTTAGCTGGGAAAACAGCTTCCTTAATTCAAAACGACACTTGTGCCCTCATGCTGTCAGTTTAAGAGTTATAGTTATGACGGTTTGATAGAAAAATTGTATTTTTATTGCGATTCGTTCTGTATAGTTAACTCAAAATCGTCAAATTTTGACTTAAGTCAGTTTGCTTTTCAAGCGACGATTTGTCAAAAACATATAATAAGATACTTGGTAAGTTTTCATTTCAAGGATAGCGTCTTGTTTGCTTTTGTGGATTGATGGTGAGTACCTAATAATATATCGAAAAATCAGTTTTGTTATGAAAATCCAAATAATTGGTTTAACTTAACAATTTTATCATCATTTCAATGTCTTTAGTGATTACAATTATTGTAGCCAAAGCAGCTTTTAAACATGGGGAACTATTTCAAACCTTAACAGTCGTTGACTTAATTCCGGTCAAAGCAGTTGGTTTTCGAAATTATCTTTCAAATATATTTAATGATCAGTAGCAATGATTATGGATTTGAAACCTTGAATTAGTTTGCATTTAAATCTTGTTTGGATAAAATTACTTAAAATATGCAGCGCGGATTAAAATGTGGTAATGTATCTGAAACTAGGCACACAAAATATGTTTTAACGAAGCATTAGTAAAAACATAAACAGAAGATATAATCATGTTGGCAAATGTTTACCAGCATGTTCAATGCATACTAAGAGCTAGAAAAACGGCATCCGAAAATTATTATTATCCTTTCCAGAATTTAGGTATACTTAGTGTTATGTCAGTTCATCAGCAACCTAAAAGTTCTTTCAGAGACAAACTTTTCACAGTCGAACTTATACTTAAAAATTTGTTATATGGGAAATGGTAGAGTTTTCAATATGGCGATGACATCGATTATTTTGCCCTTCATTCTCAGAACGGTTATGCTGTACAATGTACATATCAAATCAAATGCTGGTGCTATTGCGTTTCGACATGTGCAGTCGTGCATGCCCCCGTTATTGATTATTTATTTTATCGTCCTTTTACAACACCGGTGATCTCTAGTCGTGTCGACCACAGGTTTGCATGCACAATTGTGGGAGAGTTTCAGGGTTTTCAAAGTGTCGCTAGGCTGACCTGAGTGTGAGAGTGATTTCTAACATTAGACGCCTTTTACGACGGAAGGTGCTGCATTATCATTCTTATCGCGTCGAAGACACCGCACTTTCTTTGCGTTTAACCTGCCTTTCCTCGCACCAGTCAATGGTCCACTCGCTACAGACATTGTTGAACACCTAAGCTCCTCATCATTGAGAGTGCTCCAAAAGTAGGATAAACTACAACTTAAAGTATAAAAAGGTATCTGTTTGAAAGTGCGATGATCCAGGTTTTGAGTTTGAGTGAGCAAATGTTTTTAGCTTCTGAGAAATAAAATGGGTACCTAGGCAACTGTGGGCTACTTTAGGGAGACATTTTCCACTTTATACAAGATAAGTTGAAGCATTCCCCTTATCAAGTCAAAATATACATCTAATTTTGAAAGTTACGTATTAAGGCCTTCGAATCCCGACAATGCGTTTTATTTGTTTTTTGATTTATCTACACTTCCTTTGTTTCCCAGTCATGTCAACAGTGCATAGACTACACTGTCCGACAGCAGAATGCTAGTTATCGTCGATAGATCTCCTGAAAAGTAGCGAATGTTTTCTCTTCTTTGAATTACTCTCCAAACTCGACGACTTTTTGATTTAATTCGTTCCCATTTCATCACATTTCGCCCGAATGTAGGAATCAGTTATTTATTTATTTATTTTTAATTTTGTATTATTTTTTATTTAGTAATTTACTAGTATCTATGTTATTACTTAATGCTAAAGTAAGAAGAAATCTATGAAACAAAGAGTCATCCTTAAATATTTGACTTAGGAGCTAAATTTAATTAAATTAAGTTTCGATTCACTAAATTTTATACAAAACTAATGTTTGGGTCTATTTGCGTGGATGTGGCTGAATGTGTCTGTGTGTGATTTTCGCTGGGCATATACAATTACACAATCTCCCGATGAACATATGCCAAAAATATACTATAGCCAATCGAAATGATTACCATAATGCTGTGCAGATGGGTTTGATATGATTTGGTCGAGGATCCGACATGACCATGGTACATCGCCGCCGGGTTATCACCTGTAATCGAGAAATTGATATCAAATAATTAGTTTTATATTGTAAATTGGTTGGGACAAATAGATGAATGGATAGAACATAAATGGAAAACTGGATGTATAGCAGTAGCAGTGCATATGACGCTAGCGGTTGGTTTGGCGGTTAAAGCATTACGTTGTTATGGACTAATGATTGTTGAGTGCAATTATTTTGGGGTGATGTCAACAGATTGAGGCATTATGTAATACTTTTCCAGCGATGGTAATGCGTTTGAAAATGTTTGTTTAGTCATTCATTCATTTGGAGGACGACAACATAATGCATGATGGCACCACAAAAGTATGCAAGCCTGGGAATTATTAATTACTCATGCACAGGCAATGGTTTTGTTGGAATTTGTACAATTTTTACTATAGAACGATATAATATTACACATACGCCTAGCTGGAAATTGAATGTTCATACAACAACAAAAAATATCGACGTCTTATTCGATGTATTGCATCAAAACGTTACATCGATGTTAAACAATGCATCGATTAAAATACTTATTAAAAACATCGAAGTATCTATTAAATCAGTTCAAACAAAATAGGATATTAAATAAAATAGAATTAAAAAAAAACATTCTCCATGGTTTTCAATTCCATTGAATTTTATTAAATTTTTACTTCATTGACCCACTTTAACACTTTGCGAAGCTTTTGAAAAAGACTTTCTGATGGAACCTGGCGGACTACTATAGTCAAATATTTATAAGCAGTTTTGTAAAGTTTTGTCGGACCATACTTCCAATGGATTTTCACGGTGCAGGGCAATAACTTCACGGGCAATAACTTCACCTGGGCAATAACTTCACCTCGAGTGGGCAATAACTTCACTTTTTTTTGTGAAGTTATTGCCCACTGATGGTGAGCAATAACTTCACCCAAAATTTTGTGAAGTTATTTCCCACCTATAATTTGAGAATTTGTCTATTATTACTAAAGACCCTTGCACCGGCGGGGTTGCAGGGGGGCAGCATGCCCCCCCATATGCATTGCAATGTTTATGGGATTAGTTGCGAAATCGCAAGTAGATTCCATAAACAGTGCAATGCATATGCGGGGGCATGCTGACCCCCTCCAACCCCCCTGCTAGGGGTCATGTTTGATTTGGGGTAAGTGCGAGGTACGTTTCTTGAATTATCATAAAATGTTAAGAGAATTTATTTCCCACTAAAAAGTGTAGTTATTGCTCACCATCAGTGGGCATTAAGTTCACAAAAAAAAAGTGAAATTATTGCCCACTCGAGGTGAAGTTATTGCCCGTGAAGTTATTTCCCTGCACCGATTTTCACTGCGGCGACAAACAGGTGTCCTGAAGTAGACCGAACGCTCATGAAAAACACTTTCTTCACTAAATGTGATCTTCCAGTTTCGGTGAACTAGTTTGTGATGGTCGCTGAATCAGATTTTGTTATTATTATTTTACTCATAAGATTTCCTTAAATTCATTGTAGTTCATACAACCAAAAGAAGAAAATTCGGTAATGTTTACAGAGCTTGCTTTCAGTCGATGCATCGCTAAACATCGGAAATATCCCAACAATCGGAAACATCGATGTATTCGATATACCGAAATAAAATCAGCAGTTGCTATAAGTTCTAAGGGAAAGAAGATACAAAATTAGTACTCAGATACATCTCATCACTTAGCTACTACGCCAACGTGAATATGACAACGAAGATTAATGAAATAGTATTTTAGGGTTAAAAAACAGGCAAGTAAAAATCGACATTGAAAAAAAGCAAAATGTAACTTTGCTGAATGAGTCAGAATGGCATCCTTTCAAATTGGTTCATAAGAACTATTGTTGCATACTGATTACTATTATTTCTTCATTGAAAAATTTAGTTTCTTGAAAAATTGGTAATAAATAGTTGGACATTGTCAAAGACGGCTTGCCTGATGCATGCTATCGCTAAGAAAATCAATTGAAACGATTAAGATCTGTTGGCAGCTGTAAAGCACTCGTATAACGGCATGGAAAGATATTATGATGACACCGAAACCCTCATGTGACGAAGGCTACTATGTGTCAGAGCATTTCCCTTCTACCCTACTTGGATAATTTTAAGTATTTTATTTTTCATAGTTGCCTACTTCTAAACTAGTGATCCGCACTGTATATTCGATCATAAGACTAACATCCTCTGAAAACTAGAGAAGCAGGAACGTATCCGTTGGTATAATTTAATACCGCTAAATCCATTAATATATTTCGGAAAACAAACTCAACGCTGTTAACTTTTTATTTTTGCATTCCTTGGCAAGTCGATAATAGGATTTCGATAAGAAGATCCCATTAAAACCCTCCTAGCTTTAATCTACTTTATATTCACCACGCAATTCTGTAAATTCATTCAAAAAGCTTTATTAAAAAAAAACCAAGCCCAACCAATTTTCTACAAACAAAGTTTATAACAGATTTATTCAAATGTAATTTTTAAATAAAACCGCTGACACCGTCGAATAAATTCCTATTCATCACAAATTCCTTTTGGGTTTCCGGAAAAAGCCCCAAACTATATTTAACGTAATACCTGCTACCAACATTTTTTTTCGGCTAACCACCTTCAAAAGAACCAAATGAAAAACATGCTCCGGTCCTGAATAAAAAATAATAACACTCCGAGTCGATATACTTTTATCGACTCGGAGTGTTATTTATGAAAATTACAAAACCATGAAGTGGATTTACGCCATATGGGAAATTTCACTGCACCTAAGCCACCATAACTGCCCCACATCCTCATGCTCGCGCGAAAGAACGAGGTCATGAATGCGCTCCGGATTTACACCCGCTAAAACCGACAACGACAGTTCAGACATTTTTCATTCAGCTGCAAAACTATGTGTTCTATAAATTCCTTATTTCTGCGTTGTTAGAAACCATAATTAATTAGATAGATATAAGCCCGATTTCAGCTTCGTGATTGATTGGGAAACGCCATAGAAAAAAAAGGCAGTCCATTCCTTAGAAAGGCAAAAAAATAGGATATACGAAAAAGCAGGTGGAATATTGAAATAAAAAAACTCTGGGGATAGGACGATTGGGAATCAGGGAACGATATTATCTCGCGTCAAGTACTTACCTTTGAAGATGTGCACTAGCACACTGGCGGGCTGGGTATTACTAGCTACGCAGGTGAAATTGCCCGAATGTTCTCGTCTGGTTTTCAGAATTGTCAGTTCCGATGATTGAAAATCTGTTTTAAAAAGTAAAAAAACAGAGGGAAAGCACGATAATGATCATTACAAATGCAAAATAAACCCAAATCACGTGTAGGGCGTGGTTGGACCACTCTCAAACTCAAACGAATCAGTGAACAGAGACGACTGAACACAGAACAGGAGCTGGCAAATAAATCACCATCACCCATAAATGCCCCCGGTTTGGTGTTTTAAGCTGTGCGACTCTGATGGAATGAAAATTGGGAAAATGTGTTTGAGCCTATAGGTTTAAATGGTCATACCGCCTCCACCGAATTGGGTTTTATTGGAAATGTGGAAATGGGGAATGATTAAATTTACCTGCTTCTGTTGAAACGTTAATACCTCGATCGATGTCGTAATTTATCATTCGGATGTCGTGATACCAAAATATGAATTCCGATGCCACTGTGTTTTGTACAACACGACACTGCAGGCGCAATGTTGATCCGGGTGTTAAGTACCGGATTGGTGGTCCCGATATTTCGGCACGTGCTTCTATGGCGGGAATAGAAAATCATGGAACAGAAAAAAGAAAATAAAAGAGAAGAAACGATAGAAATTCAGAAAGTGAGTGGAAAACCATTTTATTTTATATTTATAAACAAGCAAACAAATTCTACGATAATAAATAAGATAAAATGGTTAGTTCCTGGATTTTTGGGTGGAGTGCCGAACGTGACATCATTTCACGGTGTTTACGTTAAACTGTGACAGTGATGTTTGAATGATGCCATCGAATATTAGATATCAAATCATTATGGATGGCTTTCTGGTTGGAGCAGCAATATCTGAATTTGACACTCATAATAATAAATTATGAATAATGGCCTTTTATAGAATATTTAAATTGCTGCCTCATTTTCAAAGACAGTTTAAGGACTTACGATGACATGGACTGAAATCTCTTTATAATTCTGGGCAAATTCATACTGCAGTGTAGCTTTTACGATGGAAACACAGACAAATTAATTTACTTAAGTTAATTTAGCTAACTTTTATTAATTTGTCTGTGATGATTGGGATCAGTGGATTTATGCGAAATTATAATATACACATGCCACAGGCCCATGTATGCAAAAGAGTGTTTTCAGAAATTTGAGAAACCGACGCAAAGCTTTTCAACATAAGATCTACTGACAAAACACTTTTTAATTGAACTCACCATTTGAGTCGTCTTTTTTCTTTCTACAGGGTGGGTCAAAAGTAACTTCCTAATTTAAAGTGATAATAACTTTTATAGATTTAATTTTTTATTATTAATTTATTTTAGAATCACAAAGTATGACTTATAGAGATTTTTTTCGGCTAAGAATAGAATATAATGTCCCTCAAATGAGCACCAGCTTCATGCTCACAAAGACGGGCTCTTTCTAGTTTCGCACTTTCGCACATTAAAATGACGCCGATAAGCTCTTTGGGTTAAAATAATCGAGTGATTATTTTGAAAACAAAATTCAATTAATTTGGTCTTCTCTAAAGCGCTGTAGTTCATTTTAGTAAATCTCCCAAGTTTGTTTTATAAGTTAATTGAAAAAGAAAAAAAAAACAAATTAAAAACAAAAGAGTTATGCTTTTTTCAAATTAGGAAGTCACTTTTGACCCACCCTGTATTTCAGAAGCCCTAGAAGAGAGACAAATGAAATCAATTTTGTTGTTTGCATTGTGTAATATTTTGGGCTGTTTTTGCAAGGGACGCGGGTGCTTCCTGTAATTTCATTTGAGATTCTTTCCACATGGCAGTACATCACAATTCATCATTTATTTTCCCACTTTTTGGTTCCTGCTGATCATGATGTGTACTATCATTTTTCTCTTCTCATTTTGTTTAGACGAACAAAAATATTACTGATTGGAAAAGAGTAGGCTATGTTTTGCCACTTTAAATATTCGTGCTTATTTTTGATTCGAATGAATTCGTAAGAATAAGTTATGTGCTTCTCGAAAAAAAATTCTATGCGATTGAAATACAGATTCTTCGAATGTCAAAATAAACATGTTTATCTGATCTAAAGATGAGTGGCCACATAACTTCCTTTTTTGAAATCATGCTTTGGAACAGTGAGGAGCGTGTATTTACCATCGAAGCCCACCTTTTCGAATGGATATTCTGTGACCGCAACCCAGCGCGCCTTCCGAAATCGCTTCAATGTATCACCGTTGGGCCCTGTCCCCGACCGGAAATCAGTTGTTACATGGATCACTACAGACAAACCGCGAGTGTGACAAGATGAACAACTAGAGTCCTTCGGCCATTCAGATCTGAGAACATTGACGCAGTGAGAACTTCAATCTTGCAACGCTCACGGCGATCTGCGCGCAAATATCCGTCTGCCCTTGGACTTTCCGATCGTTCAGTGAGACAAGTTCTACGCGATGACATTCATTACCATCCACACAGTGAATTTTGACTCATAGGTAGGTTACAAATACCTTAATATTGCCCGTAGATTCCTCAAAGATAGTATAGAAGCGTTTTATTGTGAAGCATACACCCAGCTTAGCGCAGGTTTTTTTTTTTTGTTGCAACAGCACGCAGCAAATGGTTCATTGCCTGTTTTTTCTAGGTGATACTTAATACATTCTTCAAAGAACAGGAGGGTAGGATAAAAGTTTAGTGATTTTGTGAGATTTTTCTCCACGTGTGTATTCAATTTGTATCATCAAAATCATTATCCTGGTCGGGATACAAACGCGCGACCTGCCAATCAGTGCATTCACTACCATCCTCACCCGCAGATTGAAGATAAAGTCTTGGAAGTCTGAAATGAAATAACACCCAAGTGGGTTTCCGAACCTTAGCTAAGATTTTCAATGTCTAAGGAAGTAAAATAAATTTACTACCCCGCAAACATCCACAATCGATGCCTCACAGTGTATAAATAGCAAAAAGAAAAATTTATTTGGAAAATAAAAAAATAGATTAATTGTACCTACCTGAATAATAAATTCGAGGCTTGCTTTCGTGAATATATGTCTAAAAACATATTTGTTAAATACTTTAATTCCGGTTGCTTAATTCCATACATTGGAAACACTTAAATAGTAAGGTTGTTATCGATCTGTAAGCAAGCAACCTTATCGACGTTTGACAGCCGCCGAACGATGGCAAGGTTACTTGTAGGTCAAGAAGACATAGTTTCCTCCTTATCAAATAAACCACCAAGTGAACAAGTCATTAAATAAAGATAAGTATTTTATAACGGAACTAAATCACCTCGCTGTTTCATTTTCATCCACATACAACAATTGGCGACGAGGGTGGGAATTTTTTTCTAAAAGGCTGGAAATCAAAGGCGTATAGACATGTGTTTTAAAATGGCCCTGTGTGTGCTACAGAACTTGCTGCACAATTTACTGTACTGTAAACTACTTCGAAGTTGTATCTGTCCATCGTGACGTTTTGTCAGAGTCGCCGATGTTGAGAGTCCTTTCTCGTTGACAGCATATACTTCGTTTTGTCCTCATTAACAGCCAGACTCATGGTAAGATGTAGTATATTTTAAATAAAATTCATTGAACTTCACCTTACTTATGATGCCTTTAATTTTCTTTAAAAACACTTTAAACAAATAAGTACGTTGCTTTTTTGTCATCACACAAAATACGTACTCATCATTTAAGCAATTAATTATTTGTATATACACGCCTAAACTTCGTTCCTGCTGCCTTGGCAATTATAATTTAAGTATGAAAATGGAGGATAGGAGCTACGAGTATCATTGGCTTTTCCCAGCCGGGGTGGCAAAACAGAAACCATGTGACAATATTTTTTCCTCTTGATGACAAACGAGCTCTTTATTGAGAATGATCGAGTACACTAAAGGGACACTATTCCACCCGTCCGTTTTTATTTATTTCCACTTGCAGTCCGTGGAAATTTCAGCCAAACATCCCTTGCTTGGTTGCGTTCCATGAATGATGGTAGATATGATGATTGGCAGTAAAGTGCTTAATCATTTCGCAGTGAAATTTGTACAGATTCTTCACTCTTGTCGGCAACAAAGTAATCAAACAATTGAGTCAGAAAATATAAGAGACTTTTCTTGTTGTGTTATTTTTGGTGGAGATTTAATGGATAAAAAGATCACTAGAAAGTTATCGTAATAGCCACATAATTAATTTACCATTTATTTACCAAATTCCATGTAATTAATTGGTAGTCAAGAGATTTCTACTACTTAATCCGTTAAACGAAAGGATGATAGCCCAGCAGCTTAAATAAATTGGAATAAAATAGCAAATAATTACAAAAATCCCCTGATTCAGCGGAAGATTGGATAGATAAACTATTTGTGGTAACTGTAATTGAGTCTTGAATCAAGGGTATTTCGCGAAGCTATCTCTTTAAGAAATTTGCGATCTTTCATTCTAATTTTTATACCCTATTCTAGGGGTATATTAATTTTGACGCATAGTTTGTAACATACCTTAATATTGCCCGTAGACCCCTAAAAGTTACTATATTTATGATCAGCATCGATAGTAATGTCGATCTAGCCATGTCCGTCCGTCCGTCCGTCCGTCCGTCCGTCCGTCCGTCCGTCCGTCCGTCGGCAAAAATTAGGCCTTTAAACTGGACCTAGAGAGCTGAAATTTTAACCATATACTCTCTAGGGTCCCGAAATAATCAAGTTTAAGAATTTTTGAAATCCGCCCACAGACACGCCCACAAACTCAAAAAAACAAAATTTTGGAAAAAATCGAATTTTGAGCTAGAGAGCTGAAATTTTTTATATATGATCTATGGCCCATAAAACTGATTGGGACATAAAATTTTCAAAATCCGCCCACTGACACGCCCACAATTAAATAAAACAAATTTTGGGAAAAATTGAATTTTGAGCTAGAAAGCTGAAATTTTTTATATATGATCTTTGGCCCATAAAACTGCTTGGGACATAAAATTTTCAAAATCCGCCCACTGACACGCCCACAATTAAATAAAATATTTTTTTTGAAAAACCAAAATTTGAGCTGGGGAGCTGAAATTTTTAATATATACTCTCTAGGGGCCCTTTATGCTCATGTGTAAATATTTTCAAAATCCGCCTACTGACACGCCCACAATTTTATTTTTTTTATTTTTGAATGTCCAAAGTTTGAGCTAGGGAGCTGAAATTTATAGTATATACTCTCTAGGTGCCCTTTATGCTCATATTTAAATTTTTTTTAAATCCGCCTACTGACACGCCCACAATTAAATAAAACAATTTTATTGAAAAACCAAAGTTTGAGCTAGCGAGCGTTTTTATTTACAAAAGCTTAGTTTTTTCGATAAAATCCTTTAAATTTTTGTCACGCCCACTTATGAGATATAGGAATAAGAATAGGGTATCCAACAGTTCGCCCAAGCGGACTGTAGCCCGCCCCTATGTTTTTAATAAACTTACTTGCAGGAAAATAAATGTATAATTCGTAATTTTTGTAATTTTTTCTTTTCTTTTTCTATGGTTTTTTGTCAGCAAATATTGTTGCCTGCAATTCTTCGGTCTCCAGGTACCTAACCGAGTTTAACCTTGTTATGTCTGGCTACGGACTGCGAATTGAATTGGACGACAGTGTTTTAAGAGCAGGTTGACTATCCGAGAATGTGTGTATTCTGTAGCCCTTTTCAAGGTTTATTCTGGCGCATATCTCAATAGGAATGATTTGTGCCTGGAACACAGTGGGACACATTCCCATTGGAGTAGAGACTTTGGTGTTGGGTCCGAAGACGCCAGCTCCAACTCCAGATTCCATTTTTGATCCGTTGGTGAGCCAGACCAGACTTTTAGGTTAACACGATTGGACCAGTTTGCGCGGTCCAATATTTTAACCGCACATACTGTAAATAAATAATACTTCCTAACCATAGTGTCCGGGATGGTGCAAAACATGTCCGTTTTTGGAATTGAGTCAAGTGTTTTCAGGTGTCCTACGAGGTCACCTGTATATATTCTAGCTGCAGCTTAATAGCGCATCTAGCACTGTTCTTTCTCATTAAGATTTGTAAGGGTGATAGGCCAACAATAGCCCCTACTTACCTTTGGGCATCAGTCCTGTAATGCCGAGACAGTCAATAGACTGCAGTTTTAGATCTGAGTTGCCGTTGTCCCTTCAAGAACTTTGGGCCCCCAGACAACGGCCGCTTATATTATAATAGGTCTGACCATCATGATATACAACAGGTAAATAATTTTGGGACGCAGGCCCCAAGTTCTGGCATACAGACGCCTACCGGCCGACATGACTCTAGTGGTACGCTGAGTGGCAGACTTAATGCGCGCGTCATAGTTGAGTCTTTTATCGAGGACGCCGACGAGATATTTGACCTCACTGGAGTAGCTTAAGGTGGTGCCTTTGATTGTTATAGGCTCAAAACTGACAGTCTCCTTCTTGTAAAGGACACTAAAACGGTTTACCAAGGATTATTTGAGATCCTTCATTATTACACCATTCTAAAATCTGTATTCGTCCCACATTTTTGTGTGTTTGGCTTGATTAAAGAGTTTCCTTACCTTCTTCGTGAGTTAAGCAAGTTGGTCATACCACCAGGGAACCTAACGTTTACTCAAACCGGTTTTCGTGACTCAACTACTACGGTAGGAGGCTACAACACTTTATTAAGCTGGTATGCTGCTTCATCCAGGTCCTATATGGACTCAATCGACGGAACAAACATATTCATTTTTAAGACGGCAAGTCCCCGATACATATTCCAGTCCATCGACTTAAGATCATATCTGCTTGGAGCCTGTGTCATTTGGCCAGGTATGTTAAACCTATTGTGCTGATGGTCTGACAACGAGGCTTCATCTGACATATAAATCAACTTACTTGCCCTATTCGTCAGACCTTTGATTTGCGACAACCCAGATTTCCTTAATGCCCGCGCTGTGTAGCTATTACATTATAAGGGTATTCAAAAATCCCTTTGGTGCAAGTTCAATATAAAAAAAGGATACCGAGGGTTATTTTTCTTCGGCGAACCACTTGCTCAAGTAACACAAACGTCCAAAATACACCAAAATATTTGGTGTATTTATTGCACTTTCGTGATATACCTACATTTTAAATATAAAAAAATATGTCACTTTTCAGTTCAGTTTTTGTACAATTAATTTCAATTCGGTGTATATAATACCGCGTTGTCGTTTATAATTTACACCGGATGTTCACATGTTATACCGATTTTCGGTACATAAATTGTGCTAGTGGTATACAAATTATTCTGGTTACTAGAACATAATATACGCCGGAAGTGTAAATAATAAACTAATAATTGGTTTATATCATACACCTCGATGGTAAATAATTTACACCACATTTTGTTGTAAAATTATTCCCATGAGTGTGAAAAATACACGTTGATTCGATGAATAAAATATACTATTAGCGTACCAAAATCTGAAACATAGAATATATTTTGAAATAAAATTTACACCGAAGTTTATTTTTTAAATTGGAAAGGATTAAATTTTAGTATGAATGCGAGTGCCTAATTTAAAAACGAAACATATTCTGCCGAATTATTTTTGGTCCTACCCCGTCTAAAAATTGAGCGCCTCGTAAATATCCATTAATAAATAATATCTAAAACGATTCGTGAAAATTATTTATTCGAAACCTAACATTTTTTGGTTGTTTTTTTTAATTTTTTTTAGAGACGTTATGTTAATAACGAAAATACCAAATGCGGTATATAATTAAGTCGATTTAAAATTAAAATGCTTAATAATTGTTTTCATTTAATATTTAATTTTTTTAACATTTCTTGAAAAATATGACCGTCGTCCAAAATACAGGGTGTCTCAAAGTAACCGCCGCAACTTATGAAGTAATTTACTCGGTTTTACTTTCTTTTTGACTTAAAATAATTTTTATGATTTTTAGAAATTATTTCTTTTAAACCCATTTTTCCAATTTGTAAGTTGTAGCTTATCTAGCTACAAACAAGGAATTCATTTTAATTTAGCAATATATGTATAATACTTTTGATAGTAAATTGTGTAAAAATCTTTAATCGAATAGAAATATTTACATTGAAAAGGCAACAGATTACATTGAGTACCTATATAAACTGAAGATAGTAAATGATACGACAAAGCAGATTGGAAAAAAACGCATATCTTAAGTCGCTCTTTGCCGATTCCCCGTTAAGGACGTGCTCTTGGAAAATAACCGGTGAGAAAAAATTATACAAATATTTGCAGGTTAATGCTCTATTTAAAAATGTTGTCCATTTTTGAGACCGATATTTTAACTGGCTTTAACTTGGCAAAACTGAAGCCGACTATTCTTGATTTTTTTGTTTTTTATTAAAACAAGAACAGGTAAGATTTTCTTTCCGCCATACAGCTTTTTCCTATGCTATTAACGATATTCCCACAATTAACTATCGAACGTATTATTTTGCTAAATTAAAATGGCTTTCGTCTGCGGCGGCCACTGTGGGACACCCTGTATACGTATACTCTAACTCCTGAATTTGGACAAGAACAAGCAGAAAAATACACCAATGTACAAAATACTCGTATATCCAAAATTCAGCTTTCGGCACATTTATTATGCATGAAAATGTGCAAAATATTCCACCAATTTCAAGGAACAAGAAAAAAAATACACCATTGTACAAAATATGTATAACCAATATTCTGCTTTCGGTAAATTTATTATGCGGGAAACTGTGCAAAATATACCCCAAGCAATAAAAAAATGCACCATTGTGAACAATTTATCCAGTAATTTGTTGTACGAGTAGTATGTTTGTAATTGCTGTAAATGTTGTAAGAAATGTCCAAACAAAAACAAAATTATAATTAACATTGGAATTCAAGAAAATAAATATATTTAGGTGCCAATATTTAATGAAGTTGTGTGTATACATTTTTACATTTTTTTACATTTTTTTTGAAGAATTTTTGATTTCATTTATTTTCATCCTTTGGTTCAGAATCCAGAGCAGCTTCTTCATCCTCTTCTTCGGCATTTTCACCCAATTTAACATTTTTTTTGCAATCCGTTGGGGCAACGTCCTCTTTTTGCTTTAGTTAGTCGCGAAAGTAGCCGGGCTGAATGACTGTGGTTGAAATGATACTGATGAGGTACTTGGAAGCGATGTGAGACTCACGTTCTCTTGGACTAACTGAAAAGTTGACATGGATGGCTCAGTAGAAATCATTTGCTGGTGCTGGCTCCGAGCCGACATTAAAGATTCATACACATTTGAATTGGAAACCTTTTTTGCGCATGAAATTGTGGACGGGTGCGACTAATATTTTTAACGTTTTGGATTTCATCGTTCGTGTCTTCGAATTAGAGAGAGATAATTTATTTATTTTCGTATTGGAATTTACATTTGGTGGACCACCGCGCAGTTTACATACAGAGTTTTGATATTTATATTATATCTTTCTACTGGACAATTAATTTTAAATCATGACTACAAAAGAATATTATACAATGATATACTTTGAAGGAAAAATACGTTAAAAACCTTCAATACAAATAGAATTAAAAAAAAGGGAAAGGGAACCTTAAAAAAAATTAGCAGCTACATTGTAGTGACAAATAATAAATAATAAATAATAAATAATAAATAATAAATAATAAATAATAAATAATAAATAATATATAATAAATAATAAATAACAAATAATAAATAATGCATAAAAAATAGTAAATGCCAAATAATAAATAATATTAACAAATAATAAATAATAAATAATGCATAAAAAGTAATAAATAACAATTAATAAATAATATATAAAAAATAATAAATAATAAATAACAAATAATAAATAATGCATACAAAATAATAAGTAACAAATAATAAATAACATATAATAAATAATGCATACAAAATAATAAATAATATATAACAAATAATAAATAACAATAATAAATTACAGGTATAATTAGTAACAATTAATGATTTTTGATAAACCAGAAGCATAAAAAACAAGGAAATGATTAAACATTTAGTTGATTGATCAGTGGATTTTCGGAGATCTCACAGTTTCGGAGAAATTTGGTGGTTAGCTTTGTAATTCGATCTTGAATCAAGTCAACATTTGTTCTGGTATGAAGATCAGCGGTTGAGTGATGTGGGGGAAGTTTAAGCATCACTTTAAGGAGTTTGTTTTGAGAAACTTGTAGTTTTTTAAGATGGCATTTTGCTGAATTTCCCCATACTTGGCAACCATATAGAAGGATTGACTGGAAAATTACTTTAAAAAACATAGGGACGGGCTACAGTCCGCTTGGGCGAACTGTTGGATACCCTATTCTTATTCCTATCCCTCATAAGTGGGCGTGACAAAAGTCTAAGTATGGTTGAATTGTTAAGAACGCTCTACATATTTTGTTATATAACATTTAAAGGATTTTATCAAAAAAAACGCTCCCTAGCTCAAACTTAGGTGTTTCAATAAAATTGTTTTATTTAATTGTGGGCGTGTCAGTAGGCGGATTTAAAAAAAAAAAACACACATGAGAATAAAGGGCCCCTAGAGAGTATATATTATAAATTTCAGCTCCCTAGCTTAAACTTTGAATTTTCAAAAAAAAAAAAAAAAAAAAAATGTGGGCGTGTCAGTGGGCGGATTTTAAAAATATCTACACATGAGCATAAAGGGCCCATAGAGAGTATATACTATAAATTTCAGCTCCCTAGCTCAAACTTTGGATTTTCAAAAATTAATATACCCTTAGAATAGGTTATAAAAAAATTGTTTTATTTATTTGTGGGCGTGTCAGTGGGCGGATTTTGAAAATTTTGTATCCTGAGCAGTTTTAGGAGTCATAGATCATATATACAAAATTTAAGCTTTCTAGCTCAAAATTCGATTTTTTCCAAAATTTTGTTTTTTTGAGTTTGTGGGCGTGTCTGTGGGCGGATTTCAAAAATTCGTAAACTTGATTATTTCGGGACCCTAGAGAGTATATGGTTAAAATTTCAGCTCTCTAGGTCCAGTTTAAAGGCCTAATTTTTGGCTACAGACGGACGGACGGACGGACGGACATGGCTAGATCGACATTACTATCGATGCTGATCATAAATATAGTAACTTTTAGGGGTCTACGGGCAATATTAAGATATGTTACAAACTATGCGTCAAAATTAATATACCCTTAGAATAGGGTATAATAACGATCTTGTTAGCTTTGTTCAGTAAGGATTTTCTGTTTATGAAGGGGTACAACATGTTTATTGCTATATTCACTTTTTGTATTGTTTTAGCAGTATGTTCTTTAAATGTGAGTTTTGTATCCAGATGGATGCCTAAATATCTCACGGATGGGATCCAGTTAACACTTGTGTTATTTACAATTAGCCGATTGCTTGGAAGAAAACAAGTCTTTCGTTTTCTGCGGAAAAAGATAGCTTGCACCTTCTCAGCATTTAGTTTGATTTTCCAGCAATTGTAATAACTTAGCAATATTTGTATCGCATTCGTAAGGTTAGTCTCCACGTTGAGACTAAACTCGTGCGAAGAATATATTGCCTTGTCATCCGCAAAAATAGCTAATTCACAATAAGGGAGTCTTGGAATATCAGACATAAAAATATTATACAATATTGGACCCAAAACCGATCCTTGAGGCACACCAGCAACAACACTATGGCAAACAGAAAAACAGTTGTTCACGAAAACTTTAAAAAAACGATCGGAAAGAAAGCTCAGGACAAGCTTTATGAGGTATGGGGGAAAACGAAAAATCAACAACTTATAGACGAGACCCAAATGCCATACACAATCAAAAGCTTTCTCAATGTCCAGCAACACCAGACCAGTTGATTTTCCCAAGGAACGATTTTGCTTGATATGCTGGCAGACTCTAAGTACTTGATGAGATGTACTATGATTTCTTCTGAAACCAAATTGCTCATTTGGAAGAATATTATTATCTTCGATAAGTATCGTAAGTTTTTCTTTTATTACCTTCTCAAAAACTTTGCTAACACTACTCAGCAGACTAACTGGCCTGTAGCTGTTTGGTTTATCAGGTGGCTTTCCTGGTTTTGGAATAGGTATCACCTTAGCTATTTTCCAAGCCCTTGGAAAGTATTGGAATTTAATACAGACATTTAAAATAAATGTTAAGTATCTAATGGCCGATTTGGGAAGTTGTTTTAGACACATATTTTTTATGCCATCCATACCATCCGCTTTTCTTGCTGGCAAGCAACTCAAACAATCTTCAACGCTCTGTTGAGATATAAGCTCTTCTCGAGGCGTATCAGTAGTTTGTTCAATAAAATTTCGTGTAGCCTCACTTACTAATTGATTGGTATTGGCGTCGCCTAGATGTTGGGACACAGAATGGTTTTTCAAAAAAGTAGAGGCGAATAAATTCGCCTTATCCTCATCTGTATATATTATATTTCCCGAATCTTGCAGCGTTGGGATTCTTCTGTTCTTGTTCTTAACAACTTTAACAATATTCCAAAAAGGCTTGGAGTTTTTGTCAAGAGCAGATAGCTTTGTGTTCCAATCCATTTTTCGTTGTTTTTCTATTTCCTTGGAGATAATTTTATTGTAATATTTCAGGTATAATCTAAATACTGGTATCCTATACCTCTGCCAATGTCTCTTAATAGAATTTTGTATTCGGATATATTCTAAAATGTAATGAGGCATTTTAAAGAAGTGATGTTGCTTTCTTTTTTGGGAGTACATGAATTCATTACTTCCAGTACATTGTCTGTAAATCCTTTTACCATTACATCGATTTCTTCTTTTGATCTAACATCATTAATAACTGTCGGAAGGTTTCTGTATATTGGGTTTAATTCCGATCGGAATCTAACCCAATTGGTTTTTTTAAAAACTGGAACCAATTGTTCATAGGTTTGGGCAGATTTATTGATCTTACAAAAAACAGGATAATGATCTGAGCTCAACTCTTGCAACGCTATCGGCTGCGAAAAAGTATGGGGCACGTTAGAAATAAAGAAATCTAGAACAGACGGGCGTCCTCTCAAACCAGATGGTACATATGACGGACTAAGGGGATACAGAACAGAAAACGGAAACAAATGCGAAAAATTCGAAAGAATGTTACCCCACGCGTTAGCCCGATTACAGCCCCAATCGCGATGCCTACAATTTAGGTCACCTCCAATTATGAAATCATCGTTTCTTACTAAGATGTTTCGTAAATCTTTTTTAAAGTTTTTTCGTTTAATCTCAGATGCAGCCTTACCTGGAAAGTAAACGCACACTATGCTTATTTCCCTCCCATCACTCAGCAAAATCTTTATACACACATTCTCCACGCAGCGTGTTCTAATAACCGGGAGCAATGTATGGCGTATGGAGCTTTTAATAAATATCGCAACACCTCCACCTCTTTTATTTGGTCTATCTACGCGATAGCATTTATAATTCGAAGAAGACAATCTAGTTTTAGAGTTTAACCACGTTTCTGTTACAAGAGCTACATCTATATTTTTAGAGTTTAAGAAATTATTAAATTCTATGTATTTATTTTTTATGCCTCTGGCATTCCATTTTACTACATTCAGGTTGTTAGTTATCATATTACTTAACATTACCATATAAAAATTTAGTGGCTAACTGCGCGATGGCATTAAATTGATCTATCTTTGTTTTACAATTGTTTAATTTGGATATCATTTCCGTTACCAGGGAATTTAGCTCCTCCATAGAAAATAACTCACGAGCACCACTAGCAGTGGTTGTTGAGAAGTTATTGTTGTCACTGATGTTGTTGTTGTTATTTACATACGGCTGGCTCTGAGCATCATCATGCACTCGTATACTTCTCCAAGCACTTGTCTGCTGGGCAATGTTGCTGGTAATTTGCCTTGTTACCTTATTATGTTGCCCACGTTGGAGAGGAGGAAAATCCTCCATTGGCAACAAATATGATGCTGATCTTGATGGTGTTGTTGCAATATTAGTGTTGTTGATGTTGGTGATCAACTTCGTGTTCGAATGCAGGCGATTTGGCTGCTGAGAGTATGAGCGATTCGACCTGTTTGCCATCTTTTCCCTCAATTGCATGTAATTGCTTCGTATTGCGCATGCGCTGTCTGTTGATTTGTGACTAAGACTGCAGTTTGCGCACTTATATGTGTTTGGATTGTCGCATTCCTCTGTTTTGTGAGAGGCTGCACAGATTGAGCAATACGTTTTTACGTGGCAGTGTCTCTCTCCATGACCAAACATTTGACAATTTCTGCATTGTGTCAGGTGATTCTTTTGTTTACGCTGGAAACTCCACTTCACTTGCGTATGAAAAATCGAACGTATGTTTTTTTTATATCCAATAACCTTATCGATCCACTCTCAAGGGATACTATATAGAATGTATCTGTAAAATGATCAAATTTTTTGGTGATCATTTTAACTTCCTTACACTGGAGACCAAGTTTTATAAGTTCGTTTTTTAATTTAGTTGTGTCTACTTCGAACAAACCGTACAAAACAACTTTAAGAGCTTTTTCATTTTTAAGTTCGTGTGAAAAAAATTGACTATTGTCTACACGTAATTTACTTAGCACTAGATTGTAAGAATTTAGGGATTCACAATTAATTTTGATTCCGATTGACATTATTTTTATTGAGTAATCGTCCACTTTAATAGATGACATTAAGTTCTGCACATAGTCAGGCGATTTCTGCAACAGTTTTATGGGAGGAATATGTACTTTTTTTGTGACATTTGGCGAAACTAATTCGTCCATGATTTCACTATCGTTGTCACTATCGGGTAAACATTGTAAGGGACTCCAGTCTTCGAATTGACTCCATTTTTTTGCAGCATTCGAGGCTGCTTCAAAATAGTCGAAAACCCCTTTAAGACACAACATTTCACAAGGCTCCCATTTTTTTCGTCGTTCAAGTTCGCCGGAAAATGTATTTGGTATTGTTTTTTTTGATTTTTTTTTTGACCTCGGCCAATAAATGTAATTTTCCTTATACCAGTTGTATGGCACGGCTTCCACAAATTGTGAGCCATCTTTTTCCGCGCAAACGACAAAAATTGTTATCATAGCAAAGTACATTTATCAAAATCACAATATAAAAACTTTACTCTTTACTTTACTTTTAACTAAGCGATGTTTACACGACACTTGTTTGCGATACACTGGCGCATGAGTGTGGCGCATATTCAACCAAAGAGTGTATTAAGTACACCAAACTGTGCGCGAGGTATATAGAATGGCGCATATTCAACCAATGAGTTTATTAAATACACCAAATAAAATACACAATGGACTAGATGTTCTTTCATATAAACTTATATTTTCAAAAAAAATAATAATAAACAAAACACAATAGTAGTAACAATAATTAACAGCCCAATCAGCCAATTTAGACATAAAATCAATGTGTTCGTCCAAATCATCACTGAAGCAATCTTCCGAAGTCGGTTCCACTTCCCGATTTATATTTCCCACAACTTCATCATTATCATACAAATCGTTGTTCGAAATTGAGTCTAATAATAATAATATTTCATTTGGCTCTATTTTAATATTTGGTTCATTTAAAATAATATTTTCTCGCGATATTGAACAATTTGTAGAGTTTTTGTCCCGAATATAAAAGTTGATGTTCGTCGTTTCAAATAAATTTTGACGATTTTGCTGAATGCTGGGTTTCACACTGTTTTTTAATTTTTTTAAAAAGTTTTTTTTCCTACGATACCACTTCAAATAATTGTTAAACTTCGAGTTACCCATTTTTTTATTTGCTAAAGAAATAAACGCGCGGTGACTGTAAGCAAATGGCAGCTGAACTGAATAAAACATTTTGTTGACATATGATTTGACATTGGTATAGTTTAGTGTATATTTAATCTCCGCAGGATTTAAATCTTACACCGAAAAATGGTTGCTCATTTAAAATAGTATATTTTATCTACAAAATTTGGTGTACAAAATATCTTATATAGGTTGATTTCAAAATTGGATTTTTTATGCGTCATTAATGGTATATTAAAAAAACAGCTGCTAATCGGTTTATTTTTTGCACCGAGTTGGAACAGAAATGTTGAAATTTTGCACAGAAAAGCAATGGTGTAATTTTTATACCGGTATATTTTATCAAATACACCAAAATATTAAAATTTTCTTCAGTTTTCTCAATTTTACACCAAAATTCAAGAAAATATACCGAATTATACACCAGTGTCCTACTTGAGTGGTAAGGGCAGCGGATGTACACTTAGGATGATGCAGGTTTGCCTGTAACAATTTAAGGGTGCTAATTGTTCCTTTAAAGAAGATTTAGCTTGTCGGGGTAATTGAGCCTCCGTAGGGCCCTTTCTTCAATAATAAGCAGCCGTCCCACGGCAACCCATCGGTTCTCGCACTTCTCTGATTAGCGCGACCAAAGTCTTCGCTGATCGGGTTAAAGTTACCGGCGAAACCTTCGGTAGCACGGGCCGATGGGCTCAAACTCTTCTGCTTTGGGCGAATCAGAGATGCAATCACCGTTAATCTTGCGCAATTACCTGAGCTGTCGGGAATAACATGGCCAACGGCAGTGCTAGAGTCCGCACAGTTTGATTGGCAGCGATGCAGAACAGCTACATTGGTCTTGACTTGCTGAATCGACTGGTTGCCCAACGACATTACCAGATGTTGATGCGATTGGAGAGACATCTGTCTCTAAGTTCTTTACATTTTTGGAATCAATATTCCCACCAGTATCTATCCGTGCAATGATGTCACCCATATCAGCGCCCGATATGGCATGGGAAGGCTGAAATTGAAACCGAAGGTCACCTGGTATTCGAAGTTCGCATAGTTGCGACTTAGCACTCCCTTAGCCATGCATCCTTCAGCGTATGCTGTTCCACCTTTTAATAGAGTTTGTAATGGAATTCATTGACTAGCCATTTATTTCTATTCAATCGAGATGGTAGAGGGTCTTTCATTATGGACTTGACAATTGCTTTTTAAATAAAATGCCAACTACTTGAGATATCTCGAAAAAAACATCCTTGAGACCTTCGAATTTAGAAGTTATTTATTATGGCTTGAATAACTATTAAAATATTAATGAATGGAATTTGACTTCGTTCATATGTCCACCACGGTACGGCCGCCATTTCTCGTTCAATATTGGGTCTGAGCTCCTCTAACATTGCCGGTTTGTTGGCATAGACCAATGATTTAATGTAGCCCCATAAAAAAAGTCTAAAGGCGTTATATCACACGATCTCGGCGGCCAATAGACGGGTCCGTTTCTCGAGATAACACGTTCAACGAAATCAGACTTCAATAACTCGATTGTTGCACCCGTTGTGTGGCTTCTTGGAACCACATATCACTGAGGTTCAATTCATGTAATTTCTCGAAAAAAAAAACGGCCCAATGACGACACCGGCATGAAAACCGCACCAAACAGTGACTTTTTGCTGATAAAGTGCTGTTTCATGAAGCACATGAGGGTTCTCACCTATCCAGTAAGTCATATTTTATTGGCGAAGCCGTTTAAAGGTTAATGCGCTTCATCGCTGAAAATGATTTTGCGCTGAAATTCTTCATTTTCTTCCATCATGTCTAGAGCCCAATTCGAGAACGTACGTCGCTGCATATGATCAAGTGGCTTTAGTTCTTGAGGCAGGTTGATCTTGTAAGTGTGTAGGCCAAAATTCTTTCGGAAAAATCGCCACAATGTGGTCTGGGAGAGGCCCAATTCTTGAGAACGCCGTGAAATTGACTGATTTGGCTGATTTGCGGCGGGCGCCTTTACGGCAACAATATTCTCGGGCAAACGTAATCTTACTGGCACGGCAACATCAAGCAGCGAATATTCTGACCCAAATTTGTTTACTAGACTATGATTTGCATATCTACTGGGCCGAAAATTACGGCCGAAACGCTCTTAAAGTTGCGACCGGTAGTAGAAAGACCCTTTACATTCCGCAATTTAGGGCAACAACAGGTGGATCTGATGCATGTCATCCGAGAGACAATGGTTTCGACCAATTTTTCAAGCATTTGTCGATTGGTGTTGGTCTGTCAAACGATTTTCGGATTCCAACAACGTTACTACAGTTAAAAAACGTCAAACTTGAGCACTTGCACCGTTTTACCGCCGAAACCGCTGTTTTATGGAAAAATTGATTTTACCGATTAGGCTCCTTTTTCGGCTGAATGGATAGGTTCTATGTAAAAAACTAAATGTTCGCATTTTGAGCGAAGACAATTTACATGAGCTTATCAAAACGCCGTTTCATCCTGAAAAATGCAGAGTTTGGTGCGGTTGGTGCAGTCTTAGAACCTTTTTTTTCAAAAATACGGCCAATCAGCGTGTTGCGGCTAACAGTTTTTGCTAAAGAGCCATAAATGATTGTGATTTGACGCCTCTTGATTATATTCTTTGTGGAAACATAAAGTTAGTACTGGGTTAAAAAAAAAACATCTTTTACTAAGACAAAGTTCAGACAAAGTATCATTAATAGAAAAAACTTATTCGACTGTGGCAAAGGGGTGTCAACAAAAAATGCGATTTATTTAAAAACAAAATACCTCCTGCGCATTAAAACAATGCGATCTTTCGATTTAGCAATATCTAATGTTGCATTACACTATTCGAGGAAAGTCCCAACATAACATAATTTCCAGGAAGGCGCTAGTGACATTTTTTTTCCATATTCCAGGAGGTAAAGGTCACCATGACGACGCATTGCTAGAACCCACAACTGAGATTACAAACATAGGGACGGGCTACAGTCCGCTTGGGCGAACGGTTGGATACCCTATTCTTATTCCTATCCCTCATAAGTGAGCGTGAAAAAAGGTTAAGTATAGTTGAATTGTTAAGAACGCTCTACATATTTTGTTATATTACATTTAAAGGATTTTATCGAAAAAAGGAAGCTTTTGTAAAAAAAAACGCTCCCTAGCTCAAACTTTGGTTTTCCAATAAAATTGTTCTATTTAATTGTGGGCGTGTCAGTATGCGGATTTAAAAACAAATACGCATAAGCATAAAGGGCCCCTAGAGAGTATATATTATAAACTACTCAAAACAAAATAGGGCAAACTAAGTTTTTTGGCTTTTATTTGAAAAAAAAATAGTGATTATATTTTCTTTGGTTATAATGTTTTAGCTTAGTATTAAGAAATTGAGTATACACATAATCAATACGGGAAAAAAAAATTCAAAATTCAATTTACACACAAAAAACATTTTATGGGAACATTTTGGAAAAATAAAGAAAAATAAAACTTTACATATCCCTATTTTTTAGTTATGATTTGTTTTGTTTAGTAGCGAGTAGAGCCTCCTCTACTCTGTATGCACTGTATTAGGCTATCTGGTACGCTTTCGATCAGATGCGTTACATTTTGTTCGGGTATGCGCTCCTAACAAACTTTTAACGCGTTTATCAGTCTTGCATAAGAACAAACCCATTGCCAACTCTCTGTGAAATTGGGATCACAACAGGTCGTATTACCATCTCTACGTAACTGGCGGCGGTAACGGTGCCCTCATCCAGAATTACCAGTTCTGTTGTGCGTAACAAACTTATTCCAGCCCATACCATAACACTGGGGCCCCAAATCGGTCACTTCCGTCAATGCACGGGTCGGTTAAACGTTCACCTTGTCTTCTCCACACGCGTACTCGTTTATCATCACTCAAAAACTTTGTCTTGCATTCGTCTGTAAAGAGTACAGACCTCCAGTTATCCATGGTCCAATTTGAATGCTCACGGGCATACCTTAAGCGCGCTGCCTTATGAGCCGCTGTAAGTTTCGGGCGAATAGCACGCACTCTGGAACGTTGACCATCCTCGTGAAGTCGATTGCGAATGGTTTGATCGCTGACTTGAGTGCCAGTTGAATGCCGCAGTTTAGTTTGTAAAGCCAGGGCGGTTACGGTACGCTAGCGACGTGCAGTTATTCAAATGTCTTGGTCTTCTTGCCGAGTTGTGGCTCTTATTATTCCCGATCCAGGTCTCCTTGCTACACTACCAGTCTCCCGAAAGCGTTTCCACACGTTTCGGATAGCTCGCTCCGACTCACCGATAAGATTTGCAACAACCATTTGAGACTCTCCTTGCTCCAGCATATTTACCGCTCTAATTGCGTTTTCAGTATCCAAATAACGTCTAGAACCGGGCATGGTAATCACGTTTAATCACAAAGAAATAAGGAAAATCAATTAAAGAAAGTAACACTTAGCAACAGCGCTAGAATCGGACTGAGAAAACAAGTGCAATAATTTTTGAATTGACTGTTCTTTCGAGCCATTGACTTTCTTTGCCTAGTCACTTGGAGGCAACGGTAAAATTGCTGTTTAAAGCATTGATAAGGACTCATACACATGCAAACTCTACAATAAAATGATTTTTTTCGATAATGTTTACGAATTAAGTATTTTTTAGGCAAAATACAAAATAAATCTTGGGTGGGGCCCTATTTTGTTTTGAGTAGTTTATATTTCAGCTTCCTAGCTCAAACTTTGGATTTTCAAAAAAAGTTTTTTTTTTAAATTGTGGGCGTGTCAGTAGTCGGATTTTTAAAATATTTTCACATGAGCATAAAGGGCCCCTAGAGAGTGTATATTATGAGTTTCAGCTCCCTAGCTCAAACTTTGTATTTTCAAAAAAAAAAAAATTAAAATTGTGGGCGTGCCAGCAGGCGGATTTTGAAAATATTTACACATGAGCATAAAGGGCCGATAGAAAGTATATATTATTAATTTCAGCTTCCTAGCTCAAACTTTGACATTTCAATAAAATTGTTTTATTTAATTGTGGGGTGTGGGCGGATTTTAAAAATGTTATCTCCCGATGATCGTATATTAAAAAATTTCAGCTTTATAGCTCAAAATTCCAAAAATTTGTTTTTTTGAGTTTGTGGGCGTGTCTGTGGGCGGATTTCAAAAATTCTTAAACTTGATTATTTCGGGACCCTAGAGAGTATTATGGTTAAAATTTCAGCTCTCTAGGCCCAGTTTATAGGCCTAATTTTTGCCGACAGACGGACGGACAGACATTGCTAGATCGACACTATTATTGATGCTGATCATAAATATAGTAACTTTTAGGGGTCTACGGGCAATATATATTTTTATTTTATTTTTATAATTAGCGCGCACTAAAGGGATTTGTTGGGACCCTTATAATGTATTAGCTACACAGCGCGGGCGTTAAGGAAATTAGGGTGAGAGGAAAAGGAGAGATGCCGATGCACGTTGGTTTTGAATGTCTGTAGGTTATAATATGTAGGAAAAATGGAGCGGGGAAGAGCATTCCACATTCGTGTTGTACGGCTGAGGAAAGATTCTTTGAACTTCACTGTACGTCCGAACACAGGCTTGAGGGTGAACTGATGAGCATTCCCTGCATGGCGGGTATTGCGGTTGAAATGTTCAAGGGGAGGAATGCAACTGGCTATTTCGTTTGAGCACTTATGGTGGAAATAACGATAAAATAACGGCAGGCAGGAGACATTACGACGATGACTAAGAGAGTCAATCGATCTCGCGATGTCTCGGTCGCCAATGAGTTTTATCGCGCGTTTTTGGATCCTGTCAAGTAGCTCCAAATAAGTTATTGGTGCACCGGACCAGATATGAGCGTTGTACTCGAGTTTCGGGCGAATAAACGCCTTATAAATTGTAGCCAGATCAGAAGGGGTGAAATATTTCTTACAACGCTTAAGGAAGCCTAGACATTTCGCGGCGTTCTTGGCGACATCGAATATGTGGTCATTCCAACGAAGGTTGTCATTAACACACATACCGAGAATGGAAAGTCTTTCGGTTTCAGCGATGTAAGTGCCATTCATAGATAATGGCAGTGTGTGTGGGTTTTGCTTTAATGACAGGAGACAGCATTGAGTTTTGGAAGCATTAAATTCCACTCTATTGGTTTTACCCCACTGAGTTATGCTGTTAAGATCGGAATTTAATGAGCTTAACATACGTTGCCGTTCCAGTTCCAAACCCGAAGATGAGGGGCGTGACCCAAGAAACGAATATGAGAAGCTGAGGGTACTGTCATCAGCAAAGGAATGGATTGGATTAGAAGTAACAGACAGTAGATCATTTATAAAAATGAGAAAGAGAGTCGGGGACAGAACAGAGCCTTGGGGGACACCAGCAGTTATTTGGTGAGTTGCAGACTTGAAGCCGTCCAAAACAACTTGAATTGAACGGTCCGAAATGTAATTTCTAATCCATTGAAGAAGAGTATCATCGATTCCAAATGCACGCATTTTCGACAAGAGAGCTTGGTGCCAAACTCTGTCAAATGCTTTTGAAATATCAAGCGCAACGATCTTACTTTCACCACCTTGGTGAAGAGATTGGTTCCACTTTTCGGTTAGATATGTCATCAAATCACCAGTGGACCTGTTGCTGCGAAAACCATACTGCCAGTCATTAAGAAGTTTTCGCGATTCAAGATATTTCATTAGCTGACGGTTTATCAGCGTTTCCATGACCTTAGAAAGAAGGGACGTAAGTGCAATTGGTCGGTAGGAGGAGGGAGAAGAAGATTCGCCTTTTTTTGGTACAGGCTGGACAAATGCTGTTTTCCATCTTCCCGGGAAGAGTCCTGAAGAATAGGACAGATGGAAAAGCTTACGCAATGGTTTTGCCAGCGAAGAAGAACACCTCTTCAGAACGATAGGGGAAATACCATCTGGACCAGCGGATTTGTGAACGTCAAGATCTTGAAGTACTCTAGCCACTGTACGAGTGCGAAAGTGGATTGGTCCCATAGAGAATTCTACGCGCTCGAGTACAGGGGGAGACAAAGCACAATCTGGGAGCGTTGAGCTGACTGTAAAGAGAGCAGCAAGCAGATTGGCCTTATCTGTAGAGCTGACAGCTGGAATGTCGTTGTAAATGAGTGTCGGAATAGATGACGAGGCCGAATTCTTGATGTTTTTAACAAATGACCAAAAGTTTTTACTACCAGTGGGACTTTGTAGTATTTTTTGCCTCAACTTTTGGTCATAGGAGAATTTGACACGATTAATGTGGGCATTGCAGTCATTTCTGGCTCGTTTAAACTTTTTACGGCTTTCCTCAGATGGGTTGGCTTTGAATAGCCGAAAACTTACCTCTTTTAACCTGATAGCCTCTTTGCAGCTTGAGTCACACCACGCGTTAACCTTGGGTTTGATACTATTGATAACATATTAAGGTAACATATTAAGGTATGTTACAAACTATGCGTCAAAATTAATATACCCTTAGAATAGGGTATAAACAGGCCACATCTACATCGACCTACGACTCTATATTGACCGAGAATATCGTGAGAGCGATGATGTGAAAGTCAAACAACAAAAGCGAATATATTTTTTCTTTTTTTGTATTTATTTCGTTCATAAATTTATCTCGTGTTATTACACAATTTGCGATTTAAGATGTAATCTTAAGTTGTTATCCCAATAAGATGCGATTGAGGATGTGGTAGTTCGGGAAGTGAGGAGATGTATTGGTTTTTATTATCTTATGTTTCATGTACATTCAGATACTTGTACACTACGAGTAAATCTAACATAATCCGAAGTATCTGAGTGAATCCACATTTAGATTTTTGTATTATCGCTAAAGAAAGAAAATAGATATAAATGTTTTATTGAAATCCAAGATCATACACGTACCACCCGCAAACAAAATGTAAATATACCTCTATACTCGTATATATAGCACTGAAACACCAAATTTCAGTGCTTAAACCATAGTAAAACGCTGTATCATTGGCAGAAAATATACCTCAAACCCACGGCTCTTCGGATCTGTAAAATCACAACCACTACCACCAGCACCACCACTTATGTAGGGTACAAATAAATCTGACTCACTAAAGAGCTGTTGCAAGCATAAATACTCGGTGGAAGAATACTATAATATTATCTTCCCGTTAAGAGGTTCACCCTAACAAAAATACTTTTGGCAATAAAGTCGTGCGTATATCTGTTTCGAATTTTGTATCCTAGGCCCGAGCGCGCCGGCCGACCGTGCTGCCGCATTCAAAAAATGACGCAAATCTACAATTTGGATCTAATTAAATTTGAATGAGTACTTTGTAGTCGTTCCCATTCCACCACCAAAGGCCCGGCCTAAAGCAGGATAATGGAATGCTTCTGGAGGAAAACGCAATATGTGCCAAAGACAAAACACATGCTGGGAAAACATTTCATCGTTCTTGTCCAGCCACAATTTGGCATAGTGGGCGAAAATAGCGATAGGTGTTCCAGAATTAAAATTAATTTCACTTTGTAGGTACATTCCAATGCAGCTCGTGATATACTTACCATCAAATATTTACGAATGGGAAAGGATGACATGAAAGAGTCACATGACATCGACATGTATCATTGTAGTGTAGGTAGGGGAAGGTGGAGTACCTTGGAACGCTTGTGCATTGAAAAGATAGCCGCATTGGTTATTTTAAATTCGCTCCAGGAAAAAAGTTTGACCACATTTCATGTTAAACCATACTGCAGCCCGTTTAACTGTGCAAACGCAGTCACTCGTAGCCTTTCAAAAGGAACATATTAGGATTTGATTTTTCGGCTCAAAAAGTTTTTGGTAAAATCTGTGATGAACAATCAAGCAGTTCGATTTGGGTGTTGCTAGTTTTATTTTTTATAAGTGCAATATTGTCGCAGTATACTTATAGTTAGTTCCAGTTGTTTAAAAAAAGGAATTCGTATATGTCAAAGAAAAAAAAAGGCAGTACCGTGAATTCGGAAGGGAATTAAATGTGTGCCTTGAAACGTTCTATAGGACGATTCATATAAGAGCGACCAATTACCCGCATCCAAAGATTATCCATAAAGTGTTACACTTTATTTACATGACATAATTTGCTGGTGCTTGAAGTTATGGATTGTGACCAAATTTTGACAAATCGCGGTGTTGCTGATTATATCAAAAAGATTTTGTTAGGAAATGCAGTTTACAGATACAATTTATTAGGAAATATAAATTTGCAATTAGCTGATGATGGGGAGATTCAAGTGACGTGACAAAAAATAAAGAAAAGGTCAAATAGACAACGCATAATTATCATCTCGCCCATCCACAGCGTCGCACACGCAATTGTTGGTGTAAAGCTGTGCGATCTTACATACAATACAAAAAAAGACAACATTTACAATCATTATACAAATCAAATGCAAAAACAATAGTAAGAAACAAAAAGAAATACATATTAGGCAAAACTGTTGGTTTCATCTCAAACACGCGGCAAGGATATTGTCGTTCGCGGCAAAAAGTTTTTTTAATTCGATATTAATTTGGCTAATTAAATCGCGGTGAACCCTGTCCTTTTTTAACATATTTTGATCCCCTCTTGGAATAATAATATTGGCAATTTTCTGTTTTTTAATGCATAAAAAGTAGTCTTCTCTGCAATTTGTATAATCGTTCGTTCGCACAAGTCCTGCTAATACTAATATAGGGTAAACAATACAATACGCTCCACTTTCGAAGTATCATCGATAAAACACATTAGATTATTAAAAAAATTATATACCTAATTACTTTTTTGCATAAAAATAAAACGGTCTTTTTTTTGACTGGCAATTGAAATGTTTACACGTAAAATAGTAATTCAATTCATATTTTTTTAAATTTTCTTTAATTTTGTAAATCGGTTTCTTCTGATTCAACCACATCTGTTTCAATTAAGAATGTTTGTTCAACGTTTGAATTTAAAACAATTATTTTATCACCGTATTTTTGTCTACGAAATTCACACAAATAACTCCGCTTTATTGAAACCCGCTTAAGTAAAAAACTCGGATATATGAACAAGCACTTCCTTAAAAAACACACCATAAAATAACTGAAAATATTTACGTAAATACAGAAATATAATCCAATTATGTACCTGAAAATGTTTGATTCGTTGGTAAAAGCTTTGGCTGCCACGATTTGTTGCCAGACTAGCATTTTCAATACACTCTCTACTCAGGCTACACAGCCAAATCTCAACACGCCTACCTCAAGGGAAGATCTACAGAAACAGCTCTTCACGAGGTAGTGCGTACGATAGAAAAATCCCTACACTACAAAGAATACACCTTGGCTACCTTCCTAGACATAGAAGGAGCCTTCAACAATGTACACACTGAAGCAATTCTAGAGTCCCTGAGGGAGCTGGGAATAGCAAACCATCTAAGTCAATGGATTGTTTCCATGCTCAGCACTAGAATCATTCAAGCAGCTTTAGGAAATAGCAATATAACCAAATATGCCAGGAGGGGAACACCTCAAGGAGGAGTCATCTCACCCCTACTCTGGCTCCTAGTAATGAACAAAATCCTCTTAAGTTTAGACAGAGTGGGAATCAAAGTAGTCGGGTATGCGGACGATATGGTGATATTGGTGTCAGGAATGTTTCCCTCCGTGATTAGTGAAATCATGGAGAATGCTCTAAGCAAAGTTAGCACTTGGGCAAAAAAGTGCGGTCTGGGTGTCAACCCGGCGAAAACTGTGCTGATGCTCTTCACCACCAAAACCAACATACCTGACTTTACGCTTCCTCGCCTAAACGGCACACCCCTACCCCTTTCAACCAGTGCCAGGTATTTAGGAGTTATCCTAGATCCTAAACTCAACTGGAAAATAAACATAGAACAACGGGTAAAGAAGGTATGTATAGCCTTCTATTCCTGCAGCAGAACCTTCGGAAAAAAGTGGGACCTGCAACCAAAATTGACCCTGTGGATGTACACAGCCGTGGTACGACCAATCCTCACGTATGGGTCAATAGTATGGTGGCCGGCTCTAAAGAAAAATTACAATATTACCAAACTTAATAAGGTACAAAGAACGGCATGCATAGGAACAACGGGAGCTCTACGGTCAACACCGTCAGACGGACTCACAGTCTTACTGCATCTTTTACCTCTTGATCTACATATAACAAACATCACAGCACACAGCGCGATCAGGCTCAGAGAGTCTGGATGCTGGACTGCGAAACCCTACGGCCACAGTAGTATTCTAGATTCTCTACCTAGAAAACTAGTTTCGCCTTCAACAGACTACATCATTCCCAGAATGTCTTTCACAAAACATTTCGCCGTTCAAATCCCTACCAGATCAGAATGGCAAAATGGACATGTGGCAAGGGATTTCGATCAAACAATCTACACCGACGGTTCAAAAATGGACTGCGGCGTGGGTGCGGGAGTTTTTTCGGAATCCTTAAACATCGCCAAATCGTACAGACTTCCGGATACTGCAAGCGTCTTCCAGGCGGAGCTACTGGCTATCCGTGAAGCCTGTCGCCAGATCAAACCTCACTCCAATATAACACCGAGACAAAGGATCGCCATAATTATTGACAGCCAGGCTGCCATTAAAGCGATCGCTTCGGTCACTATATCCTCTAAGTTAGTACTAGAATGCCGTAATGAGCTGGCCCTGCTTGATAAGTTCAAAGTTACCCTGATCTGGGTTCCAGGGCACAGCAACGTTTATGGAAACGAACATGCCGACGAACTGGCCA
The DNA here is from genome assembly GCA_949715645.1 of Portevinia maculata. Classification (NCBI taxonomy): domain Eukaryota; kingdom Metazoa; phylum Arthropoda; class Insecta; order Diptera; family Syrphidae; genus Portevinia; species Portevinia maculata. Next base: position 242,652,695 of record OX454526.1, on the reverse strand, counting down.
GGCAAGGCTCAGCTCTCCACCGCTCTCTGGCGGAACTTTCTATGTACCTGTCCGGCTTTAGCTAGGACCAGACTACGAACATTGGGAAGCCCCTTCTTCAATACACTTGAGGGAGTCTCCGAGAAAAGTATCAAGGAACTGATAACTTTCCTGAACTCCGCAGGTTGGATTTAGCCTCCCCCACCAATCGATAATACCCAGGTTTACGTGAGTTTGTGGTAACAAAACGGCACTCAGTGCTAATTGGGTTTGTCTTATCAAACCGCCACACCTACCTACCTACCTACCAGGCTACACAGTAATGCAAATCGTCGCTTGAAAAGCAAACTGACATAAGTCAAAATTTGACGATTTTGAGTTAACTATACAGAACGAATCGCAAAAAAAAATACAATTTTTCTATCAAACCATCATAACTATAACTCTTAAACTGACAGCATGAGGGCACAAGAATCGTTTTGAATTTAAGGAAACATCTCTGTTGTTTTCCCAGCTAAATGACTTTTTTTTTCATTTGTAACACTTTGCTTCTAAAAAAATTATGAAATCGTGATAAATAAGTTTCTTGAAAAGTGGCACTTTTCGTTTTGTATCATTTTACTGCCAAATTTCAGTGATTTTTTTTTAGTAAAACGTTTCAATTTGCGTTAAGTCATTTTACCTTGAAACAAAACTAGTTGATGAACTTCAAAGTTCTTTTGATTACTTTAAGAAGGGTCACTTTACCAATAAGCTAGATTTTATTTTATATGATATTATTTATCGATTTTTTTCATTAAAGTTCCTATTTTTTATACCATATTCTAAGGGTATATTAATTTTGACGTATAGTTTGTAACATACCTTAATATTGCCCGTAGACCCCTAAAAGTTACTATATTTATGATCAGCATCGATAGTAATGTCGATCTAGCTATGTCCGTCCGTCAGTCGGCAAAAATTAGGGCTTTAAACTGGGCCTAGAGAGCTGAAATTTTAACCATATACTTTCTAGGGTCCCGAAATAATCAAGTTTACGAACTTTACAAACTCAAAAAACAACATTTTGGAAAAAATAGAATTTTGAGCTAGAAAGCTGAAATTTTTATACCCTATTCTAGGGGTATATTAATTTTGACGCATAGTTTCTAACATACCTTAATATTGCCCGTAGACCCCTAAATGTTACTATATTTATGATCAGTATCGATAGTAATGTCGATCTAGCCATGTCCGTCCGTCCGTCCGTCGGCAAAAATTAGGCCTTTAAACTGGACCTAGAGAGCTGAAATTTTAACCATATACTCTCTAGGGTCCCGAAATAATCAAGTTTAAGAATTTTTGAAATCCGCCCACAGACACGCCCACAAACTCAAAAAAAAACAAAATTTTGGAAAAAATCGAATTTTGAGCTAGCGAGCTGAAATTTTTTATATATGATCTATGGCCCATAAAACTGATTGCGACATAAAATTTTCAAAATCCGCCCACTGACACGCCCACAATTAAATAAAACAAATTTTGGGAAAAATTGAATTTTGAGCTAGAAAGCTGAAATGTTTTATATATGATCTTTGGCCCATAAAACTGCTTGGGACATAAAATTTTCAAAATCCGCCCACTGACACGCCCACAATTAAATAAAATATTTTTTTTGAAAAACCAAAATTTGAGCTAGGGAGCTGAAATTTTTAATATATACTCTCTAGGGGCCCTTTATGCTCATGTGTAAATATTTCCAAAATCCGCCTACTGACACGCCCACAATTATTTATTTTTTATTTTTGAAAGTCCAAAGTTTGAGCTAGGGAGCTGAAATTTATAGTATATACTCTCTAGGTGCCCTTTATGCTCATACTTAAATTTTTTTTAAATCCGCCTACTGACACGCCCACAATTAAATAAAACAATTTTATTGAAAAACCAAAGTTTGAGCTAGGGAGCGTTTTTATTTACAAAAGCTTAGTTTTTTCGATAAAATCCTTTAAATTTTTGTCACGCCCACTTATGAGATATAGGAATAAGAATAGGGTATCCACCAGTTCGCCCAAGCGGACTGTAGTCCGCCCCTATGTTTTATATATGATCTATGACTCCTAAAACTGCTCGGGATATAAAATTTTCAAAATCCGCTGACTGACACGCCCACACTTAAATAATTTTTTTTATTGAAAAACCAAAATTTGAGCTAGGGAGCTGAAATTTATAATATACTCGTATACTCTCTAGGGGCCGTTAAAGCTCATGTGTAAATATTTTCAAAATCCGACCACTGGCACGCCCACAATTTAAAATCAACTTTTTTTGCAAATCCAAAGTTTGAGCTAGGTAGCTGAAATTTATAATATATACTCTCTAGGGGCAAGAATATGTTATCCAACAGTTCGCCCAAGCGGACTGTAGCCCGTCCCTATGTTTATACCCTATTCTAAGGGTATATTAATTTTGACGCATAGTTTGTAACATACCTTAATATTGCCCGTAGACCCCTAAAAGTAGATATATATATGCACCAGTTATGAGTGGCGAAGTAAACGGAGTACAAGCCCATATCAGGTCTCATTATCCTCTTGCAATCTACGTTCATTGTGCCGCGCATGGCTTCAGTTTGGTCATCAATGCCGGTTGCGGAGTTTCGGGTATAAAAAATGCGTTAGGAACTATCGGAGCAATAGAAGCGTTTTTCCATTGGCCGAAGAGACAAAGCATTTTAAAGGAAGACAATTTGAAAATGCCGAAAAAGAGTGACCGGAGAAAAGAAAAATTGAACTCTTTCGCTGTTACAAGATGGGCTCAGTCTCATGAAGCAGTTTCAACTTACCTCAAACTTCAACCGGCCGTTATAGAAACTTTGGAAGAAATAAAAAAGTGGAAAGATCGAGAGACTTCACAAAAGACTTCTCAGCTTTTGACCGAAATAATCAAGTTTACGAATGTTTGAAATCCGCCCACAGACACGCCCACAAACTCAGAAAAACAAAATTTTGGAAAAAATCGAATTTCGAGCTAGAAAGCTGAAATTTTGTATATATGATCTATGACTCCTAAAACTGCTCAGGATAAAAAAATTTCAAAATCCGCCCACTGACACGCCCACAAATAAATAAAACAATTTTTTTATAACCTATTCTAAGGGTATATTAATTTTTGAAAATCCAAAGTTTGAGCTAGGGAGCTGAAATTTATAATATATACTCTCTATGGGCCCTTTATGCTCATGTGTAAATATTTTTAAAATCCGCCCACTGACACGCCCACAATTTTTTTTTTTTTTTTTGAAAATTCAAAGTTTGAGCTAGGGAGCTGAAATTTATAATATATACTCTCTAGGGGCCCTTTATTCTCATGTGTTTTTTTTTTTTAAATCCGCCTACTGACACGCCCACAATTAAATAAAACAATTTTATTGAAACACCTAAGTTTGAGCTAGGGAGCGTTTTGTTTGATAAAATCCTTTAAATGTTATATAACAAAATATGTAGAGCGTTCTTAACAATTCAACCATACTTAGACTTTTGTCACGCCCACTTATGAGGGATAGGAATAAGAATAGGGTATCCAACAGTTCGCCCAAGCGGACTGTAGCCCGTCCCTATGTTTTTTATTATAACTTAATACTATTTAAAGTTGGTTGTTTCTACAAAATTCGCAAAAAAATTCCAATTGTTTTATTTCGAAACAAAACGACACTTTTTCACATGTTTTTTTAAATTAGTAGCAATTTGGATGTAAAACGACATAAGTCAATTTTTTTTTAAAAACCGCTTTTTGTAGTAACTTGAATAAGAATGTGAGCCACGCTGCACTCACGGTATAGTTGATGTGTAAACATGTAGGCACAGTTGGCCTTAGGTACGTAATTTGTTATCTAGCTAACGCCATAACTAAGTAACTAACGTAGTTAAATTAGCTGCGCTAAAAATGCAATCGATTTGGTGGTTAGCTATCATAATGACCACTAATTGTTGCTATTAGCTATTAGTTGCAGGTTGTGTAACTAAGCTCGTTAGGTTGCCAAAGTTAGTTGCGGATGACAACTAAAAGTTGGTTAGTTTTTAGCTGCCTAGTAACTAAATCAAAATTTTTTATTTTGCTATAATGTTGATAATTTATTGGGATTTATTATGCATATTGCGTTTAAAAAAAAAATTGATTGAATGCCGCTTTTATTTTACATCAGGTTATTTTACAAAGGGGTCCTTGGAACCGCAATAAGGGTCTTTAAACCCGAAAAAGGATATTTTCTTAAAATGTCTTTAGAAACGGCACGGTATATATGAGTTCAATGTTATTTGAATGAGGGGTGCTAGGAACAACAAACATTTTGGTAAAGTATCCTTTTTTCGACTTTTAAGGACCTTTTTGTTGTTTCAAATACCTCTTAGTCAAATAACATTGAACGCAGATATACCGCGCGGATTTTAATGACATTTTGGAAAAATATGCTGTTTTCGACTATTAAGGACCTTTTTTGTTGTTGCAAGGACCTCTTAGTCAAATAACATTGAACACAGATATACCGTGTGGATTCTAACGGCATTTTGGAAAAATATGCTTTCTTCGACTTTTAAGGACCTTTTTTGTTGTTGCAAGGACCACTTAGTCAAATAACGTTGAACACAGATATACCGTGTGGATTCTAATGGCCATTTGGAAAAATATCCTTTTTTCTACTTTTAAGGACTTTTTTGTTGTTCCAAGGATCTGTTAGTCAAATAATATTGAACACAATATACTGCGTGGTTTTTTAGGAGTTTTTGAAAATATTGTTTTTTTCGGGCTTAAGGACCTTATTTGGATCTCCAAGGATCACTTGGTAAATAACCTTATTACAACTAAAAGTAACATTCTTAAATCTGCCATCGGTTACCGAAGTACAAATCAATATTTTTCCTCTTACCTTCAACTGATGAACAACAAACTTCAAGCTATACAACCTCAATTATTCAAAACAATCTACTTCCACACATCTTCACGGTGTTTCGTAAGGACATAATAATCTCTAAAATTCAACATAATTAAAACTGGAAAATGTATAACTAAATAAAAGAATTGCTCCTATGCCTTTTTTCGTTAAATTGTTGGAAAAAACATTTACACATGAGCATCAAGGGCCCCTGGAGAGTCTATATTATAAATTTCAGCTCCCTAGCTCAAACTTTGGTTTTTTTCCGTCCGACCTGAAAATCTGACGATGACGGCGACGCTCGATATTTCCAACTAGCCCCTACCGAGAAAAAAGATATTTTCACAATCAACGAGAGCAAAGATGTTTACACATCAAAATAATACTTTTTTACTTTACAACTTTTTGGTATTCATTGAAATTCAAAACTAAAATGATTTTTTTAAGTTATGAAAAAATTCAAATGGCTTTTCTGAAAATGTATGAATTTAGACTTATGTCAGTTTGCTTTTCAAGCGAGGAAATATCTTTCAGTTACCTCTCAGACCGAAAAATTACTTTGGGCTCTTGGTCTAAAAGTAATGTACAAACATAGGGACGGGCTACAGTCCGCTTCGGCGAACTGTTGGATACCCTATTCTTATTCCTATCCCTCATAAGTGGGCGTGACAAAAGTCTAAGTATGGTTGAATTGTTAAGAACGCTTTGCATATTTTGATATATAACATTTAACGGATTTTATCAAAAAAAACGCTCCCTAGCTCAAACTTGGGTGTTTCAATAAAATTGTTTTATTTAATTGTGGGCGTGTCAGTAGGCGGATTTAACAAAATTAACACATGAGCATAAAGCGCCCCTAGAGAGTATATATTATAAATTTCAGCTCCCTAGCTCATTTTGAATTTTCAAAAAAAAAAAAATAATAATAATTGTGAGCGTGCCAGTGGGCGGATTTTGAAAATATTTACACATAAGCATAAAGGGCCCATAGAGAGTATATATTATAAATTTCAGCTTCCTAGCTCAAAATTCGATTTTTTCCAAAATTTTGTTTTTTTGAGTTTGAGCTGTGGACGGATTTCAAAAATTCTTAAACTTGATTATTTCGGGACCCTAGAGAGTATATGGTTAAAATGTCAGCTCTCTAGGTCCAGTTTAAAGGCCTAATTTTTGCCGACGGACGGACGGACATGGCTAGATCGACATTACTATCGATGCTGATCATAAATATAGTAACTTTTAGGGGTCTACGGGCAATATTAAGGTATGTTACAAACTATGCGTCAAAATTAATATACCCCTAGAATAGTGTATAACAAAGATATGAAGAAAAAAAAAAAACAGTACATATTATTCCTGTTTTTCCTTTTTTAATTGTTTTGTTCTGTTCATTTTTAGCTATTTTTGTTAAATATATAAATTATTTTTGTTTCGTCAACTTATTATACATACATGTAAGTTTATTGATAAAATGTTCTAAGCTCGCTTATATGAAACGTTTGTTCAGTTATCCGGAACTACAGTGGGTGATCAAATTATTACGGCCACATGGAAAAATATAACTTTTTGAAAGATAGACCAACATAACTTTTGTGATTTGTATTTTTAAAGCTTTATTTATTTATTCATATTAGAAGTGACTTATAAGCTAATAAAATAACGTAGTTTTAATAAGAAAGAGAACAGTAAAACTGAACAAAATTAGTATTTTGTTACATTGCCTTTTGCTGCTATAACAGCCTTAACCCTTTTTGACATACTTTCGATGCATTTAAAGCAATTAGTTTTAATATTTTCGCTCCTATGCCATACTTCGATAAGACGTTCGATCATTGCTCGCTTATTTGTAATTTTTTCCTTGCCTATTTCTCTCTTCATCAGTTCCCAAAGATTTTCTATGGGGTTAAGGTCGGGAGAGTTTCCCGGCCATTCCAGAACCTCGACATTTTGTTCCTGCAAAAATGCAGTCACTCTTTTTGCCTTGTGGCAAGGTGCAGAGTCATGCATAAAAACAAAATTGCCATTTGGGAACCATTCCTGCACTTGTAGTAACATTTTCGATGATAAGACCTGAATGTACTGGTCTTGACGCATGGTTCCTTCAACAATGTAGAGACGTCCAGTTCCTTGCCCACTGATGATTGACCAAACCATAATGCTTAGAGGATGTTTCACACGTTCTACTATGCATTCGCTTTTATATTTTTCGTTTGCCCTCCTCCTAACAAACTCGGACTTATCCGACAAAATCTGAACCGTTGATTCATCGGAAAAGCAGACCTACAAAAAAATGCGTGCCACGAAAATCGTTAAAATATCTCCAAAATATAAAAAAAAAATCTATTGAAAGCCGACATATTAAGTTCTCACCTTTAACCAGTCTTCGGATGTCCAGTCCTTATGAGCCTTAGCCCATTTAATGCGTTTTTCCACCATCGCCTTTGTAAGGAGTGGCTTCTTTGCTGGACGGCGGCAAGCAAAACCCATTTCTTTTAGGCGACGTCGAACTGTCATATCTGAAATCTCAATTCCTGACTCATGGATCAAATTTTTTAGAACCTTACGTGGTTTCTTTCTATTCTTATCACAAATCTCTTTAATTTTGCGCTCATTTCGTGGCGTTGTTATTCTTTTTCGCCCAGATCTTCCGGCTCTCATAGGCGAAAGGGCAGCATTTTCGTCAACTTTTTTTTTTATCTTGTCCACAGATGACTTTGCCACTCCTGCAATAACTGCTATTTTCTTTTGAGAGTGCTCAGTGTTTAATAGCAGGGTCTTGATTTCAGAAATTTTTGCCGGTGGAAGGTCTTTTCTTCTACCCATGGCTTGAACGGTGTCCTTACCAAAAGAGCTCTATAAGAAATTTCACACCCAAACTGAATGCACACAAACTTAAAAATAAGTAAATACACAGCCTGTTTTTATCATAAATACCGATTCCGAAACAGCAACCTTGGATTTTTCAAAAAAAAGCGTTAAAAAGCTCAAGAAATGAAAAGCTTACCCCATAAAAAAATGAGGCATCCACTTTGAAAAATTGCTGCCAAAAAATAAGCACTGCTTAGTGTTGAGACTTATTATTTTTTTAAAAGCTTATTACCGATAAATCCATTTTTAAATAAAATAAATCTATTTTAAAGGTCTTATAATTCATTTATTTGCACTAAATCCTGAAAAAAATATATTTTTTAAGGTGGCCGTAATAATTTGATCACCCACTGTAACTTAACTGAAATATTTTTTCAATAAATCGGAAGTTCGCTTAAGTGAAAAACCCGGTAAATTAAAATGAAAATCACTATTCTTTGTCTAGGCGCGTTTGAATGTCATACTTATGTAGGTATTTCACTCGCCGTAATCTTAACACCATCGTAGTCCATCAACTGCTAGTTATTGCCTGAATCGTACATGCCGTGCATAATACCTTATTATTATTTTAGTACAATGTCCAACATATGAAACCTGTTTCATACGAAATGGAGAGTGATAATAATAGGAAAAGAATAGTTTACATTCACTCTTTGTGATATAGTATAAGAGTATAATTATTAAAGACATACCGTACAAAAAGATGAAGCTGGTTAAGGTGAAATAAAGCCGATGTACACAACCTTCCCCTACTTATTTATGGGAATGTTTTCGGTGCAGGATATTGGCGGAATGGTTTGATAGGCTGGGCCTTCTCTCATCGCAAGACCAAACACAGAGGTTAACAAATACAATTATTTATTGTTTACTTCATCACACGGGCGGCAAACTTTTACGATAACGTTACGGAATATCGCAAACATTGAGAGTATTGGAGCAATCGATTTGTTTTGTATTAAGAAATATTATTTTTAAGATTTTTCTTCATAAAATTGACCTTTCAATATTAATAATGTACTCGTATTTCATATAAAGGTAGCTACAATACAGATGGCTAGGCGTGTGGATACCGTTTTCACTGCACAAGCACTAATTTTGTCAGGTTTTGAGTGTTCACATTTTTATAAGGCACGATATTTTTTGGTTTAACTGTATTTGTTATACTAAAGGAGTACATCCTATGTGTGGAAATTTTTTATATATTTAAGTTGGTCAAGATGACAGACATCAGGCTCAGAAGAGGAAATAACAGTAGGTACTTCATGAACATCATCATACTTCCTACTTTTGTTTAGTTTTTTGAACTGTACTAGAAGATACAAGTGGTAAGATACTACTTTAATCTATTATAATACTCCACAACCTATAAAAATTAATAAATTCCTAATTGTATGTAAGTATATGCTCATCAAACGAGAGGTTACTTTTTTAATTTAGCGCCATTTTTGAATTGTCATCATTTAACTATCCTTGCGATGACTTTTGATAAGTAAAAACCTGCAGGTTATGAAATGTGGATCGATGCACACTCGCAAAACATGTTGAAATAGCGATTGACTAATTGAAAATATCGCGGAAACGTTTCGTAAGGTTCGTACTGCTTTTGGTCATCATCAAGCGCCTTCTCGCAAAGCTATAGTCAACTTGTGTTTGTCCGGAAAAGTCAGCTCAAAATATTGCCGCCCTAGATAAGAGTGTGAACTGAAAACCGAGGTGTGCCAACTTCGAGATGATCACAGGAATTGGGCCTATCCGCAATTACTTTTCACTACATTTTGCTAAAAAGATCTTGGCATCCATACTTATAAGGATAATTACAGTAGCAATAATGCCATCAGTAAACCGGTTGCAATAGATAAACGGGTATCAGTTGAGAGGAGCACGAGCGTAATGCTGTCAAAATGCAAAAGAAAAAAGCCGGATAGTTAAGAGAGAAAAGCCTGATTTTGAAGCATAAAACCTGACAAAAAAAAGACGTTGGTTTACCAAGTTTACATATGCGTCAGACCGGGCAGTAGGATGTGAACATATTAAATTGGTAACAAAATGTCCCCATGAGACATTGCAATAGCGTAAACTCAACTGTTCTTATGTTTTCTGAACAAATCAAAGCTGACCAACATTGGTCAAATTGAGAGAATGGAAAATAAGGATCCAGCCAAGTGGATCTTGGCCTCTCGCGATGGTCAGTCACCTTGACGTGTGAACCATCATTGCATTCGATGGTACCGGTGCGGAGGCTTACGGTGCAAAGATTCAACGGGCTATGCTGTCTAAGGGCCACCCATGGCAGACAGGCCGATCGATGAGCGCCAACCAAGAACTGACTAGGACTTAACGTCCATCCACCCCTAATCCAGAGTGTCATGCGATCCGTGCTTATTGGATGGTTTGTAGCCAGGGGTATCCGGCTGTATTTCTGCGGAGTCTCTCTGATACCGGGCCACCTCAGAGAGTAACCATGGCCTTACCACGCTAATGCGGGGCTCTGGCGTGGTCGACCGTCTTTCCCGCGCTACTCGTGGGATATGAATAACCAAAACAGACAAAAAAACAAAAACAAAAACAAACTCAACAGAATGCGGGGACAGACCGCAGACGAAGCCATTGGTCGGATGGAGCAGGACATCCATGACGACCGCCTGGCACAAGATAGACCCGGAACGAGTCGAGAGGGAGGCTCTAAACTGGTGCAACCCAGCACCAGTCAAAGAACCATCGTCACCTCACGACAAGCCACGGGGGTGCCAAAAGGCCCGGGAAGTAGCCCGATAGCACCGACAGGATGCCGGAGTGGACGGCATTATACCCGCCCTTCTTCAAGAAGGGCAAAGGGTACTAATACCACACCTGCTAAAGATAACAAGGAGCAGTATTGCCTTGGGCCACATACCAATGCAATGGAGATGGCAAGGGTTGTGTTTATACCAAAAGCGGGGAAAAAAGACCACACACAGCCAAAATCGTACAGACCCATCAGCCTTACGTCATTTCTTCTGAAGATGACAGAAAAGGCTGTAGACAATTATTTAAGGGAAGATGTTCTGAACACATCCCCCATACATCATCGTCAGCATGCATACAGAGCGGGCAGATCAACAGAGACCGCCCTATATAAGCTGACGGAGATAATTCGAAGTGCCTTGTAGGCAAAAGAAATAGAACTGTACACTTTCCTAGACATAGAGGGAGCATTTGACAACACCTCACATGATGCGATCAAACGATCCCTGGATAGGAAAGGAGTTAAGAGTACAGTATCCAACTGGATGTGTGAGCTGCTGAGCACTAGATCAGCAGAGACTCAAACACCATCTGGAACCATCAGAGTAAACACAACAAGAGGATGTCCACAAGGAGGGGCACTATCACCCTTAATGTTGAGCCTAGTTGTAGACGAACTGCTGGAAAAATTAACCAACCATGGCATCAACTGTCAGGCGTACGCCGATGACATTGTATTGATTGCCAAGTTCGAAGAAACCCTTGGAGACATCATACAAAAGGGGCTTAAAGTAACCAAGGAATGGTGCCATACTGTGGGATTTAACATCAATCCGGCGAAAACAACGATAGTACCATTCACAAGGAAAAAACAACTTCAAAGACTTAAGGACATAAACCTATCAGGCACGACACTGATACCAGTCAGAGAAGTAAAATATCTAGGACTCCATCTATATAGTAAACTCCTCTGAAGGAAACATACAGAGGAGATATCCAAGAAGGCCACCCGCGCTCTCATGATATGTAGGAGCCTAGCGGGAAAGGCATGGGGATGCAGCCCAAACATCCTGCGATGGATGTACACTGCAATCGTGAGACCAATGATCACATACGGAGCGGTAGCATGGGCGAAACGAACCAGTCTAGTCACAACGCGAGAGACACTCGGCAAAGTGCAAAGACTGGCGTGCCTGTGCATTACCGGAGCAATGCGTAGCTGCCCAACCGCAGCCATGGAGGTGTTATTGGAACTGACCCCTCTACACATCATGTTGATGGACGAGGCAGACAAAACAATCCTAAGGATGGCAAAGGAGGGAATTGGGAGAGGGAAATGCATCGGTTCGAAAGAACACGGTGACTTACTCAAAAAACTCCCACTTCTTGGAATACCAAGGGACGACAGCATCAGGAAATTCAACTTCGAGAAGAATTTCCAGATAAAACTCAGCAATAAGGAGAACTGGAGCAACGAATCCATAACTTATGGACTGAGCAACCACACAACAAAGTGGTATACGGACGGCTCGAGGACTGAGGAGGGAACTGGTGCAGGAGAGTTTGGGCCAGGAACTAAGCACTACGAATCCATGGGCAAATGTACCAGCATCTTCCAGGCAGAAATATGTGCCATAGACAGCTACGTTCGAATCAACCTCGAGAAAAACTACAGAAATTGCAACATAGCAATAATGTCTGACAGCCAAGCAGCCATAAAGGCTCTTGACGCCTACGTTATCAAGTCAAAACTCGTGTGGGAATGCCTACAAGGACTGAATAGACTAGGCAAGAATAACAGAATCTCCATCTGCTGGGTGCCTGGCTATGTTAGCATTACGGGCAATGAGGCAGCGGACTCTCTGGCAAGAAAAGGGGCAGAGGAACGCTTCATAGGACCTGGACCATTCTGCGGGATAGGAGAACACACTATACACGAAGAGTTCAGGAGACTGGAGGAAGAAACAAAGGCCAAAACATTTCTCAACCTCCAAGGTCTGAGGCAAGCAAAGAAACTCTTAGGAAATTACAACCAAAAGAGATTCAAAGTTTGTATCGGCCTTAACAAAAACAACCTAAGAATCCTAACAGGCCTCCTCACGGGGCACTGTAGACTCAAGGAGCATCTGAGGAAAATGGGCATAGCGGAGGACGGGCTCTGCAGATTCTGCAGTGAAACCGCCGAAACTCCAGACCATATACTGGAATCCTGTGGGGCACTGACCCACAAAAGGATGAAATATTTGGGCAGGCATCAAATAACAGACAAGGACATACATACCATGGACCCACAGCTCATTCTCAGATTCATCAAAGAAACTGGACTGGACGCTGTGCTCTAAGGAGTGTGACCTGCCAAGGATAAATCAGAGCAATACCTCGACACGCTTCACAAAGAAGTATCTAGAGAGGGCTCTGAACGAGGGCATGCACCTCTCCGAGGCACAAGCAAGGGGACACAATAGACCAATAGGTCGCAGTGTAATATACCCTAACCAAATATTATTATTATTATTATTAAGTGGATCTTCCTCCAGCCAAGTGGATCTTCGACTCTTCGACGAGCAATCCTGGTTTATATTTATTATAAATACATAGGTGTCAAGGAAACGGGTATAACGATATTTATGAAATGTTGTATCAAGATAATGTTTAACTTTTCCAACCAGTTATATGTCTCATCGCTGGAAAACACGTTTTCTGCATCAGGTTTTCCTGGCCGAAAATGTTATTCAAAATAAAGTATCTACCTATTCCTTGAATTAAAAATTAGATTTTTTAGAAAAATAATTACGAGCTTGGTAATATGGGGGGAGGCATATTTTAGGAAAAGGAACTGCGCTTATGTTTGCCTTGTTTAATTTATTTATTCAGTATTTATTCAAATTCAACAGTTTCGACTCGAAACTTATCGGCGCAAATCGGAGTTAGCAGGCGGTATTTACAACGGATAATTCATGATGACTAAAACTTGTTTCCGTACCAAGTCCAAATTGCAAGCAAGTTTAACCCTCTGGATTTGCATATTCGCCTGGAATTTTGACAAAAATATTATTGAAATGACCGAAGAAGACAACAGCTTGATAAATTTCTGGTTTATGTCTGATGAGGCCCATTTTGATCTAAACGGCAATATAAATAAGCAAAATTGCCGTATATGGAGTAAAACTAATCCAGATACACTCCATGAGACGGTACTGCACCCACAACGAGTCAATGTGTGTATGCGCGAGAAAAGGGTGTAACAATTACTGTCAATGCGGACCGTTATTTAAAGATGTTAAAGGAGTTTTTTTATTCAGAACAAATTAATATCCAGAAACTCCACGTTCCGCTGGCCCCCAAGGTCACATGACCTGACTGGACCGGAGTTTTTTTATGGGGTTATGTCAAGCAAGAGTGGTACAAAACGAAACCAAGGAAGTAGATGACCATGGAAGTCATTTACGCTCTATCATCTTCAACAACAATTAGTTATATAAAATAAAATTGAATTTTCTATACAATAAAAAAAAAATTAAACACATTGGTTAAAATAAAAGTTAGTTTAATTTCTTATTGTAGCATAATGTTTACGCCGAAAGTAAAAGCCAAAACTGGCACCAAACCTATTTGGTTCAATAAAAGGGTTACAAATCTTAACAATAGGAAAAATAAGATCTACAAACAGTTTCGAAAAAACAATAATGATCCTGAGCTTTATATCCAATACCGCCGACTCCAGGAGCAATTTAATGTTTTAACTAAGTTCCTGTGTATATACACTATCAGCTCTGTGTCGTGGAGTGCTTAAAGCAAGCAACTATCATGAGCAGATATTGCCGTCACTAAAAGTGCTCTCACATGCTCATTATTTAGTGCAGGTGTTAGTAAGGACAAAACAATTAAAAATACAAAAATTATGTACTTATAAAATACTAACACAGACACAAAATAATGCAAACAATTTAAGACATTAAAGCATTATTACGGAAAATATTTTTTAGCTTAATTTTACTAACATGCAAGACAAGCACATGATCATTTAGATTATAGATTCTACTCATGCGACTAATAGGCTCATGCTTCCCATAATTCGTTCTATGATGGGGGCTAAACAATAATTCAACACTGCGTAAATTATGGGCACCACCACGAAAATTAAAGCCAATAGACGACAGCAAGTCAGGTGCATCTACGAGTATTTGACCGGATATAAGCTGCTGTAAAAAAATGATATTGCTATTAGGCATTCGTTGAGAAAGGGGTAACATTTGAAGAAGCTTGATACGTTGACTGTAGGGAGGAAGGTTAAGTGGATCATCCCATGGAAGTCCTCTAAGTGCAAATCGAATAAATTTACGTTGAATAGCCTCTATTCGATTTGAATGAATGTTGTAGAACGGCGTCCAAACTTGTGAAGCATACTCTAGAATCGGACGGACAAAACAATTGTACAATGACATAGTAACGTATGGGTCATTAAATTCTTTCGCCCACCTTTTTACGAAGCCCAGCATAGAATTAGATTTATTAACAATAAAATTGATATGCTTGGCAAAAACCAGTTTGGGATCGAAATAAACCCCAAGATCCTTAAAATTATCAACATTACAAAGAATATGTTGAGACAAAGAATATTGAAAGGTGGAAGGTATATTCTTTCTAGAGAATGTCATATGTTGACATTTAGTAGGGTTCAGGGATAAACCGTTTTTATCACACCAATTGGCGAAGCTATTAATGTCAGATTGAAGAAACATTCTGTCTTGCTGACTAGTGATAGATTTATGTATTTTCATATCATCAGCGTAGATCAGGATATTACTTTGATTTATACATGCCTTAACATCATTAATGGCAAGTATAAATAAAATTGGTCCGAGGTGACTTCCATGGGGAACTCCAGACTGAGCTGGGAAAGATACAGATAGCGATCCTCTAAATTTCACTTGATAAACCCTTGATCTAAGGTATGAATTAACCCATTTTATGAAACATGGTGGGAAACCAAAAGCCCTGAGCTTAAATTCGATTATTTCATGGGACAGCTGGTCGAAAGCCTTAGAGAAGTCAGTGTATATGCAATCCATTTCGTCCTTATTCTCTAAGGCTTTAGAACAATCGTGCAAGAAACTTAATAGATTAGTGACAGTGGATCTGTTTCTTACAAATCCATGCTGTTCATTACAAATTATATTGCGACAAAGAAATATTAACTTTTCACAAAGAATTTGTTCAAAAAGCTTAGGGATACACGAAAACTTTGAGATGGGCCTATAATTAGTGATATCACCACGTTCGCCTTTTTTAAACACAGGTGTGATAAAAGCACTTTTCCATAGATTAGCGAATTTACCTGTACTAATGGACAATTCAAACAGATAATTAAGTATAGGCATTATGTTCTATCAGTCGAGTCAAATTTAAGGAACAATAGAAAATGTTTTTGGAAGTATATCAATAATAAAAAACAATCAATTGGTATTCCAAGAATGACGAAACTTCTTCAGACCTATTAACAATTTGCAATATGTTTGCTAAGCACTTCCAATTGGTCTACACTTCCTCCAGATCTTCTTCTTTTAGCGATAGTTCACTGTCAAATAATTCATTAAATCTTGGCATATTCGAATTTTCGTCTTCTGAAGTGGAATTAGCACTTTCCTTTTTAAAGACTGATACAAATCCTGGTGTTGATGGAATTCCGCCAATTATTCTCCGTAACTGTTCTTACGCGTTTGCTGTACCTCTCTGTTTAGTATTCAATCAATCCATTGAAAATGGGGACTTTCTCAAGGTCTGGAAAAATTCTTTAATTACACCTATTTTTAAATCTGGTTCCAGACATGATATCCCAAATTATCGCCCAATCTGCAAAATTCCAACTATACCCAAGCTCTTCGAAAAATTAGTGTCTGATAAACTTGCACCTATCCTCAAGAATTACATCTCTCCATTTCAGCATGATTTTGTTGCTCGTAAATCAACTTCAACTAATCTCTCAATTTTCTGTAATCACGTTTTAAACGGTTTGGAGAAAGGTTTTCAGTTTGCTGTCATATATACTGACTTTTCCAAGGCCTTTGATCGTGTAAATCACGCCATCTTACTGCAGAAACTGACAAGATTCGGATTTTATTCCAGTCTGTTGAAGTGGGTTAGCTCATATCTTACGGAGCCTATTCAGTTTGTATGCTTAAACGACATTCGGTCAACACCGGTTCAAGTTACTTCAGGTGTACCTCAAGGTAGTCATCTTGGCCCCTTACTCTTCCTGTTATTTATTAACGATATTCCGGAAATGTTTCAGAATTCTCAATGTTTGATGTTTGCCGATGATTTGAAGATTTTTCGTCAAATAATATCGATTTTATATTGTAGACTTTTACAAGATGATCTTGATAGACTCTCGAATTGGTGCCACAACAATGACCTGCACTTAAATGTATCTAAATGTCAAAGCCTTACTTTTTGTCGTAATCTGTCCCCAATTCCTGTCTCGTATATGATTGGTGATGTTCCGTTATCCATTATACGATCTAAAAAATATCTTGGGATTATGTTTGATCAAAAACTTAATTTTATTGAACATATGGAGTTTCTAGCTGCTAAAGCCAACTCAATGCTAGGATTTATATTGAAAAATTCAAAGGAATTTCAGGATCCTTATAGTCTCAAATGCCTCTTTTTTGCATTTGTTAGATCTCACCTCGAGTACTGCCGCATTGTCTAGAATCTATTTTATGCAGTTCATTCCATCAGAATTGAGAGGATCCAAAAGTTTTTGACTAGAGTTGCAGTAAGACGGCTTCATTGGAATATTGAAATGCCTTCCTATGATACTGTGTAAACTACTGGGAATTTTACCTCTATTACCTACTCGGAGGAAATACTTATCTATAATGTTTGTGAGGGATTTAATTACCTGTCATATCGATTGCCCCTTTCTGTTATCACAAATTGGTTTTTATGCTCCGTCGAGAGCACTCAGATATCGTCATGTATTTTATGTACCCTTTCATAGGGCTAACTATGGTTATAATGAACCTATATCTAGATGTCTACGAGAGGCTAATAATTACTGTGAATTATTAGAATTTCATCTTAGTAGGTATTCATTTAAAAACTGTTTAATATTAGCATTAAGCAACTCTGGTGGTAGCTGATAGGTATTTATTTTTGTATTATGTAATCTAAAGAGAACAGTGAATGCTTACTCATTTAATGAAAAATAAAATAAAATAAAAATAAGAATAATTGGTGCGCCACCCTGTATAAGCTATCCCGTAACAATTTCTTCCATTTCTTAAAGTTTAATTATGGTTTAATTTAAATAGTTTTTAATTGAATACTTGAGTAAATTCAAGAATAATAGTCTCTTTGTTCTTGAGAATGATTCGCATGTTAAAAGTGCAACGTTCGCACCTGAAAATTGCTTTTTAACCAACGTAAAAAAATGTTACAACCATCCCACCAATTTACACCGTCAGCACTACAAAAACTCTAATAGCGAAAAGTTCATGTAATAGCCTCATGCATCATTTTTACCGCATCCTGGTGGTGCTACTGCCATAGAGTTACCCTTTTCCCTTTGATGCATCTAATGCCGGCCGGCTACTGTAGCATGATGGTTTCTCCAAATTACAATTTCAATATCCGTCGATTTTTTTTATCGGTAGCTGGCACTTTTATGCGCCTGTACATTCGCCCACCAAACCCGATTTCCAAATAGTTTGCTACTAACCGGACCATGAGAAGTGCAGTATAGGTCATAATTCTATTTCAATGTGCAAAGGACATTACGAATTTGCAATGTGGGGAGTTTTCACTCAACCCTGGGAGCTAGGCGGTACGCAAATGTTTCTATTCCATTGAATGCAAGTTAGCGATTTTAAGGGTATCAAAGGAAGCTATTATCGGTTGTAGGACGTTTGGGACGAATTTAATTCTCCATGTAGTTACCAGAAATATACAAATCATGCGATATCATATGAAATATATATTTTTTTATTTGCTGGTAATCCACTCAACCGGAGAAAAATCGTAATAGTATAGATGAAAAGTGCACACAAAATACCTATGTAAATGTATTCGAACTAGTTTTATTTTGTAAAAAAAGGTTAAATGACCATAGACATTGCCAATGGGCAGAACTGTGTTTTTCAATCTGGATTGCAGTATTTTTACTCGCAAATTGTATCAATTTGTAATGTGGGTCAGTGCAGTTTGTTTGCATTGTTGAATGAGCTGGATTAAAAAGCATCGCTTTGGAGTTAAAATAAATTAAATAAATATTGTTGTCTTGATTGAATGAGGTGTTTTCAACTGGAATAAATGTATGAATAGTTTTGAGTGTCCTTTAGTATAGATGGTGGAGTTTTTTCGTAGAAAAGTGGTACAGATACGTAGTGAATTGAAAAGCAAAATTAGAAAAACATCCAAGTAGCACTTAATTGCAAAATCAGTATTTATAATCGATTTTCACATTTAAACAAGTTTGTTTAAAGGCCGCTAAGCAAATGTCAACCTGTGAATGTGTGAAAACTCTAACAAATTACAATCACTCAATATGTCAAATTTTTTTAACAGAGTTTGGCACCAAGCTCTCTTGTCGAGAATGCGTGCATTTGGAATCGATGCTACCTTTCTTCAATGAACCAGAAATTTTCTTTTGGACCGTTCAATTCAAGTTGCTTTGAACGGTTTCTAGTCAGCATCTCAGTAAATAAATGCTGGTGTTCCACAAGGCTTTGTTTTGTCATTTTTATAAATTATCTCCTGTCTGTTACTCCTAATGAAATCCACTCTTTGTCCGATTACAGTACCCTCAGCTAATCATATTCGTTTCTGGAACGGCAACGTATGTTAACCTCCTTAAATTCCGATCTCGACAGCATAGCTCAGTGGTGTGTAACTAATAGAGTGCAATCGAATGCTCCCAAAAGGCAATGCTGTCTTCTGTCATTAAAGCAAAACCCAAACACCATGCTATTGTCCATGAGTGACACTTGCATCGCCGAAACCGAAAGACTTTCCATTCTCTGTATGTTTTTTAATTAAAACTTTCGTTGGAATGACCACATATTCGATGTCGCCAAGAACGCTGCGAAATGCCTAGGCTTCCTTACCTAAGCGCTATAAGAAATATTTTACACCCTCTAATCGGGCTACTTTTTATAAGGCGTTTGTCCGACCGAAACTTGAGTAAAATGCGCATGCCATATCTGGTCTATCCAGCTAACCAACCCATCTTCTCGTCGTGATAATTTTGCATTCGTTCGAACACTTCGGATTCGGTCGAATCAAACGCCTGTGTCAATTTATTCAGGTCCACCATGCTGCGGAGCACACTTTATCTCCCACTCTTATTTTGCATTCTCTTGTTCCTCAATCCTGGCCTCCTCTTTCCTTTCCTTTTTGCTTAACTAATGCGTTCATAGTCCGTGCTTTTGAGTCCAAGATATTCTCATTAATATTCTGTAAAGAAGGGATCTTGTCTTTTATCCTCCCGTGTACAAAAGTTCTGATGCTTATTTTCCAATGATGCCATACGGTGTTATATTATAAATCAATATATGTTTCATAAGTTCCTTCCTATTATCGAAACCCTTGGCATTTGCTATTTGACGTCTCTTCAAAATGAAACGGTTCGTGTTCTTCATCTCCCCATTTACATGCCCATTGTCAACCGAACGGATTATGGGTATCCTATCTACATAAGATCTCCTCCAAGATGATATTCTTCTTAAGAATTTATACTCTTGGTACCTGGAACGATTCCAATGTATACGAAATTATGGTTTGGCAGTGGAGCTAGAAAATTAACGGCTATGCATTTTCATTGCCTATCTGGGAAAGCCTGTCGCTTCAAGGGTACTGGCTGCATCGGTCGAGATACCAAAAGACATTCAAGACAATTTTTCATATATTTTTACAGGTCTCTGCCAACCAGTCGCCACCATATTTTTCAGTATACTTTCCGCTTCATTACCATTTCCAGCGTTACCTTCGTGTACAAGGCTCAGGACGTGCAGTCATAGCGCCTCTGCTATTACTATTTATTTAGCTGGTTTTTCTGCAAGTTACTTTTTAACTGCTGAATGCTGTATCTTGAATTTCACCCCAATCAAATTTCACATCTTTCTTAATCAAATGCCTTAATCGCTTCTTCCCAAGGTAGGTAACGAGTCCCGAAAAACTTCTCATCTGGTCCGTACTACTTAATGATCGAAACTCTTGCACCGTTTTGTAAGTATGGTTGAATTGTTAAGAACGCTCTACATATTTTGTTATAAATATAACATTTAAAGGATATAATAGAAAAAACGAAGCTTTTGTAAAAAAAACGATCCCTAGCTCAAACTTTGGTTTTTCAATCAAATTGTTTTATTTAATTGTGTGTCAGTAGGTGGATTTAAAAAAAATAACGCACGAGCATAAAGGGCCCCTAGAGAGTATAATATTAAACATTTTAGCTCCCTAGCTCAAACTTTGGATTTTCAAAAAAAGTTTTTTTAAATTGTGGGTCTGTCAGTGGCGGATTTTGAAAATATCTAGACATGAGCTTAAAGGGCCTCTACAGAGTATACATATATTATAAATTTCAGCTCCCTAGCTCAAATTTTGGTTTTTCAATAAAATTGTTTTATTTAATTGTGGGCGTGTCAGTGGGCGGATTTTGAAAATTTTATCTCTCGAGCAGTTTTAGGAGTCATAGATCGTATATAAAAAATGTCAGCTTTCTATCTCAACTTTCGATTTTTTCGAAAAATTTGTTTTTTTTTTGAGTTTGTGGGCGTGTCTGTGGGCGGATTTCAAAAATTCGTAAACTTGATTATTTCGGGACCCTGGAGAGTATATGGTTAAAATTTCAGCTCTCTAGGCCCAGTTTAAAGGCCTAGTTTTTGCCGACGGACGGACATGGCTATATCGACATTAGTATCGATGCTGATCATAAATATAGTAAATTTTAGGGATCTACGGGCAATATTAAGGAAGTTATGTTACAAACTATGCGCCAAAATTAATATACCCTTAGAATAGGGGATAAAAAAGCACAATACTTTTTCCAATTCGCTGTCATGTTCTTTTTCGTTTAATACTTCTAAAACCAATCACGTAATCCAAATAGTAAAGCGTATTCCTACAAGAAGCTAGAATTTTTCTAAACCAATCACGTAATCCAAATAGTAAAGCGTATTCCTACAAGAAGCTAGAATGTTTTCAGTCGAACGCTGAACAATTTCTGGTGAAGAATTTACCCCAAATAGAGACCGATTGATACCCGGTAAAATATTAATAGAGAGAAGCTTCTTCCCACAAACGCTTGAAATCGGTTCTCAAATTCCCCCCGAATATTCCACAATATCCCAGTCGCCTCTTAAAGTCTGCCTAAAGTGACATTTTATGAAATAAAAAAAAAAAAAACAAATATATATTAAGGATATGTAATTAAGCACAAAGAAAAAGAAATATTAATATAATATAATAAAAATTCAATAGTATAACGAAATACGATAATAACTTAAGTTTTAATTTTTATAATAACATTAATATTAAGCAATTCGGAAATTATAATGGAAAGCTTTAAATTATTAAATAAATGAACATTTATGTAATCCAGGAGTTTTTAGACCTGCCTCTCTTTCGCGATAGGTTCTTTGACCTGAAGGCTTCCTCGGATCTTTAAACTTCTTTATCGATCAAGCTTTGTTACTCCTGCTGTCATGCGAAGCATTCGCATCTCAGCTGCCGTGTATTTGCCCTCGTTCTTTGTGTTCGCTGTCCAACATTGTGAACATTGTGTAGGGTCTTCCTTTTTCCGCCACTTCATCCACCCTACGCTTACGCGATGATTAATGTCGTCATTACAGCTTGCTTTATAATTGATCATAAATCCCAGATATTTCAACTTTTAAAACTTGCGAATAACTCTTCCACTCATATAAATGTCTGGAATAAGTCATGTTTAAAGATTTCTAAACTGGATTTCTAAAATGCCTAAAATGGTACAAATACCTTCGGATAAAAACTCTGTTTTGAATTAGGTCGCATCTGACAGTTTTTGTTTGTAACGCTTGTAGAAATTCTTTGATGTAGACAAAGTTGCTCTGGAAATATTTTGGGTTTTCGTTTTTTGTTCAACTTTTGCAATAGCACCTGCGAACTTATCATCTAACAGTCCAATAACAATGTCTTTGAATGGGGAAGCATTAGTGTGAGGATTATTTTCCAAGATTAGCTTATGGAGGCAGCTATTACTTTTTTTCATTACTCTCATAATATAGTCCGCGTTTGCTTTCAAATTTTGTATGCATATAGGCGTTATGCCTGACTCTACAGCATAATTCGGAGTTGAATTCGGCAAACGGAACAAGTGTTTCAAGATATGCCTATGCATTTTTCCAAGACCTTCAAAGACTTTTAATCTAAAAACGTGCACTCCATAGCACATATGAATGCGTTAACTGTCGCGGCAAAAACTCTACCTTTAGATATCAGATCAATGTTTTCATTTGCCAAAAATGTTAACCACATTCAAGGCTTAGACTAGGTACTACTTTTAACATTTGAATGCTTAGCCAAGTTAAGATTATATAGCAATAATACTCTCAAATACTGCTGAAACTACAAGGTGGTGCAAAAATAACCTTCCGATGTTTTTTTTGGCTGTAATTTAAAAAAAAAATGAAAAACTTTGATTCTTCTTGTGGATTATTTTTATACGCAGTGTAGCGTAACATTGTTTATTAACGTGTATTTCGCATGTGTTTACTACACAAATGTCAAAACAGAACGGACATACGGGGCCAATCGCAAAATTTATAGCATTTTCTGATAGGAGGATTACTTTTGCGCCACCTTGTACTACATAAAAAACTCTACCTTTTCCTGTACAGATGGACGAGCATCGTCCTCTATGTCATATGAAGCTATCCAGGCTGTTTACTCCTAGAATGACTTTGTAGATTTTCCTAAAAAAAGCGAATTTTTGAATGTTCGAATCTACGCTTCGTATAGGGGTCCTTTTTCCCTTATCTTGGTCTTGCATTGAATCACGAAATGGCCAAAAAACCAGCATCTACATATTACATTTCACATTTTCGCCCTCAACTTAAGCAACATTGCGACCTCCTTGACGCTGGGGTGAAGGACATTGCCTCCGATTGTGCCATTCATAATAATTATGTCACGGCTGTCTGCTCATATTATTGTATTTCGTATTTTGCTGCCTGATTTCGTAAGCTGAAAATGGACTTATTTAAATTCTCGTTGTCATCTGGTCTGATAGTACGTTCACACAGACACGAAATTCGTCATTTCACCCGAAATGTTCAACACTTCGCCATACAATTTCCAGCAATTCGAAATGTTGAATTTGGTCCCTGCATTTGGAAATTTGTCAAATAAAACACACGTTTTAAGTATCCTTACACGTCGTTCAGTGCGCGCTGAATAAATAAACTCATTGGAAAGAAAACCGCCGCCAAAATATTTTTTCGCATAAAGACAAATATTTACCGAAAAATATACACACACACAAAAAGGAGAATATGGATAGAATCGCACTTAAATCAAGTCACACAATGCATAGTTAAGATTTTTTTTTAGAATTAAATATTTTGGTGCAAACACTTCTGATTTCAAAAGAAAACAAAAAACATAGGCACGGGCTACAGTCCGCTTGGGCGAACTGTTGGATACCCTATTCTTATTCCAATCCCTCATAAGTGGGCGTGACAAAAGTCTAAGTATGGTTGAATTGTTAAGAACGCTCTACATATTTTGTTATATAACATTCAACGGATTTTATCGAAAAAAACGCTCCCTAGCTCAAACTTGGGTGTTTCAATAAAATTGTTTTATTTAATTGTGGGCGTGTCAGTAGGCGAATTAAAAAACAATTAACACATGGGCATAAAGGGCCCCTAGATAGTATATATTATAAATTTCCGCTCCCTAGCTCAAACTTTGAATTTTCAAAAAAAGTTTTTTTTTTTTGAATTGTGGGCGTGTCAGTGGGCGGATTTTGAAAATATTTACACATGAGCATAAAGGGCCCCCTAGAGAGTATATATTATAAATTTCAGCTTCCTAGCTCAAATTTTGGTTTTTCAATAAAATTGTTTTATTCATTTGTGGGCGTGTCAGTGGGCGGATTTTGAAAATTTTATATCCCAAGCAGTTTTAGGAGCCATAGACCATATAAAAAAAATTTCAGCTTTCTAGCTCAAAATTCGATTTTTTCCAAAATTTTGTTTTTTTGAGTTTGTGGGCGTGTCTGTGGGCGGATTTCAAAAATTCGTAAACTTGATTATTTCCGGAACCTAGAGAGTATATGGTTAAAATTTTAGCTCTCTAGGCCCAGTTTAAAGGCCTCATTTTTGCCGACGGACGGACATGGCTAGATCGACATTACTATCGATGCTGATCATAAATATAGTAACTTTTAGGGGTCTACGGGCAATATTAAGGTATGTTACAAACTATGCGTCAAAATTAATATACCCTTAGAATAGGGTATAATGAGCGCAACCAAGTATTGATCTTACCTGTCATATAAAATGTTTTCCGTTCAGTGCGGAAATGAAATTTCGTTGCGAAATGTTGATTTTTGGGTCTGTGTAATCGTAGGTACTATTAGGAAACAAAAGAGGTGGCTTTCAAAAATCGAGTTTCTATGCGGTGAGAAATACTCATTCTTGTACCAAAACTCCGCAGACATTGTCTTCCGTCACGGTTGCACCCGGAATATAAAAAGTTATTCCTTTCAACTGTTATCCAAATAAATGTATAAATTTATATTTTTTCACTGTTCTATAATCTCTTTTGAAATCAAATACAAAGAAACTAAAAGGTAGGGGAAGGTAGTGAACCTTGGTCCGGATTTCAGTTTTTTGCCAATATTTTATGTGTCGTTTTTTCATTATTTTTTTTACCTGAAGCCTTTTTTATGATATGGCGAAACTACAAAAAGGATATTGCTAACCATTCCTTAGAAAACTTTACTTTTATATGCTAACCTCAAACGGTCCAAGGTACAAGACGTGATTGTACCTTGGTTCACGGAGTATTGTACCTTGGACCGAAAATATTATTGAAAGTTTTCCTATAGTCTAAAGGTGAAAGCTTTAATTTATTTCAATAAAAAGAAAAAATGGTACCATTCTTTATGTATTTCAATAAAGCAACAAAAAAGCAAACCATTACCTTAAAATTTTTGTGCTTGATTAAAAAAAATTTATTTCAAATAATAGTATTAAATAAAAAAACTCTTTTACTAAAAAAAAATTAACAAAGGACTTCAATATTATATAAAAACTTACTTTAAGGGAATAACATAAAAGAAAAACAAATTTATCATTTCAACATTATTTAAAAATGTTCATTAAAGGACAAAGCAATGGTCCAATGTACACGCGCTATGATAGGTGCAAGGTACACTTACACCACTTTAGCCAAACAAATTAGATTTTAACGTAGTATTCAAACCACATACGAACGACAATGTGTTCCTACCAAAAGATTATTAATACACTTACCGAAATCGATTAAAGTAGCGGAAAAGAGACAGAAAACTAAGCACTACATAACTTCAGAAAAGAGATAAAAAAAATACTTTTTTCACTGAGAACTATGTTTATTTTTTTTTTTTCTGACGACTCGTGCAGCTGTGCCTTCAAAAAGAAACTGAGAAGACAAATTAACAGAAGATCAACATTTCACAGAAGGACCGGTTTTTGCGTGCTTTGTATTTTTCTGAAAATTGGCACTAGGATCAAGGTACAATCGGACCAAGGTACACTACCTTTCCCTACCATTTCAGCGACCCAAACCGAATCAAAGCTTTGTCAATTGCTTCAAACAAAAACTGTTTTACAGTCTCAGCAATTCTATCCCCCAACATTACCTTATAGCAATTTTCCGCTTTTTATTAACTTCCGTTTTAACTCTACCACAGTTTAAGTGAATTCGTCTTAGCCTGCACACAATTAAATTTGATGCCATTCCCAGTATGAACAACATTTTTTTGTTTGTCAGACTAACTAAATGTATTAGCCCAGATGATTGATGTACTCATCACAGACTGCTTTTTGCACTTTTCGCACTTGGGAAATCAGGAGGCCGCTCGGTTTCAGATAAATTTTTAACTGAGGCCAATCAAACGCTGATATTTGACCCTGTGTTCAATTCCGACCGGATTAAAAATGCTAACAGAATTCAAAAACGACCGTAATTACAAAACATGAGCTGGAATTCGCAAGGAATGAAAGAAAATCGAAATTAGAAAAAAACTATACAAATGGATTTCGAAAATAGCTTTCGTGTGCTTACTGCTGTGCTGGAATTCTTGTGTGAGTTATATAATAAAATTTTGCGAAATGAATTATTATATTTCTGTTGGTGTTAGAATTGAAGAGGAGCAAACGAACCGTGCAAAGATATCGGAGGATGCTAAGAGACAATACAAATCGATTTGATTTTTAAGAAGGAATGTGCGTCCATTGTTTGTTTGGTTCATCAATTTTAAGTTTGTCAAACTGTATAAGCTCATCAAAACAGCAATACGTGCTGAGTGAAATTACTTTAAAAAAATATTCTTGCTTTTTCCATCTAGGCACGTGTCTACTGGGTGGTACCACACCATTGCTGCCAATGTTATCCAAAGACCATCGATACCACCGCTCCAAGATAATAAATGCTACGCTGGGCTCACCTGGATGTTAAAATTGCCTAAACGTGATTTGTCCCCTTAGTGGTTTTTTACGACAAGCGCTGTTTTTTTCATGGGGGTGACGCTGTAGTGATATTCTTAAGAACTATTCATATGAGTGCGACCAATTACCGGCGTTTAACCTTTAGAGCACCTAGTAAATTTTAAAACCTAAGAGACGGAGTGGGGTACCATAGGTCCCCCCAATTAATGCCAGGTTTTAACCGTTATCAAGTTTATTTTATTATTGGTTGTAGCATAAATACATTAACAAATTAATTTTGAAAAGTTTTTTTTTATTAAATTCATTTAAAAAAAATATATACGAATTTTTAAAATTATGTAAAAAAAGTAGTTTTTAATGTTTTATAGAAAAAGTTGATTTAACTTTCAATTATGTCATTTATCATTTCTTCTATTTCCGTTTAGTGCAGACATCTTCGACTATTTGCCATTTTTATCTATAAAAACAATTAAAAAAGAATTGCTTAACTACGAAGTGGGGTAACTTGGGGCTCATTTACCTTGTAAATTAGTCTTTTATTCTTGGAAAACTACCAAAAATTTAAGATCACGTTGAATTTATATCTAAAGGTTAAGCGATTATTCTCAAAGTTTGACTCTTCATTCAAATGACACAATTTGTTGGTCGCGAATTCCAATTGAAAAATTACAAGTACATCCTAATTGTATTCGGATTTCTAGGTTAAGTTCGAACGATTTTTTAAGTTGTCGGTAGGTGGAACACGACAAAATGTTTTGGATTGGGCCTAATCTTTAAAAAATCATGGCAATGATACTGTCCTTCGCTTCAAAAAGTTTGAAATTCAAAATTTGGTTAATTAAACCGTCCTGTTTATACCCTATTCTAAGGGTATATTAATTTTGACGCATAGTTTGTAACATACCTTATTATTGCTCGTAGACCACTAAAAGTTACTATATTTATGATCAGCATCGATAGCCATGTCCGTCCGTTCGTCCGTCCGTCGGCAAAAATTAAGCCTTTAAACTGGGCCTAAAGAGCCGAAATTTTAACCATATACTCTCTAGGGTCCCGAAATAATCAAGTTTACGAATTTTTGAAATCCGCCCACAGACACGCCCACAAACTCAAAAAAACAAAATTATGGAAAAAATCGAATTTTGAGGTAGAAAGCTGAAATTTTGTATATAAAGATCTATGACTCCTAAAACTGCTCGGGATATAAAATTTTCAAAATCCGCCCACTGCAACGCCCATAATTAAATAAAACAATTTTTTAGAAAGACCAAAATTTGAGCTATGGAGCTGAAATTTATAATATATACTCTCTAGGGGCCCTTTAAGCTCATGTGTATATATTTTCAAAATCCGTCCACTGAAACGCCCACAATTTAAAATAAACTTTTTTTGCAAATCCGAAGTTTGAGCTAGGGAGCTGAAATTTATAATATATACTCTCTAGGCGGCCCTTTATGCTCATGTGTTATATTTTCAAAATCCGCCTACTGACACGCACACAATTTATTAATTTGTTTTTTTTTTGAAAATTCAAAGTTTGAGCTAGGGAGCTGAAATTTATAATATATACTCTTTAGGGGCCCTTTATGCTCATGTGTTAAATCCGCCTACTGACACGCCCACAATTAAATAAAACATTTTATTGAAAAACCAAAGTTTGAGCTAGGGAGCGTTATTTTACAAAAGCTTCCTTTTTTTTGACAAAATCCTTTAAATGTTATATAACAAAATATGTAGAGCGTTATTAACAATTCAACCATACTAAGACTTTTCTCACACCCACTTAGGAGGGATAGGAATAAGATTAGGGTATCCAACAGTTCGCCCAAGCGGACTGTAGCCCGTCCCCATGTTTCTCCATACATTTTTTTGAGGAACTAATCACATATCCTGCTCTTGGAATAGTGATATAAGATTTTCTGTTTATATCGTACATGCAATAAAAGTTAAATCGTTCGTTCACGCAAGTCGCTCATGTGTAAAGTCCTTTGTCTCCCTTCACTGGAATAATATATCGTATCGACAGTATAATTATTAGCGAATTTTGCGTGATGATCTAGGCCTACACCCTTACAAGATAAAACTGACTCAAGAACTAAAGCCACTTGATCATATGAAGCGAAGTACGTTCTCGAATTAGGCTCTGGACATGATGGAAGAAAATGAAGAATTTGATCGCAAAATCATCTTCAGCGATGAAGTGCATTTTTGGTTAAACGGTTTCGTCAATAAGCAAAATATGCGTTACTGGACAGGCGAGAACCCTCATGTTCTTCATGAAACAGCACTTCATCCTCAAAAACTCAGTGGTATTCGCAACAGAGGCATGTTGGGACGTTATTTTATTGCGTAGTTGCATGAATTAGATATCAGTGATATATGGTTCTTACAAGACGGTGCCACAAGTCACACAGCGGGTGCAACAACCGAGTTATTGAAGTCTCAGTTCGTTGAACGTGTTATCTCGAGAAACGGGCTCGTCTATTGGCCGCCTAGGTCGTGTGATTTAACAACTCTAGACTTTTTTTATGGGGCTACGTTAAATCATTGGTCTATGCCAACAAGCCGGCGACGTTAGAGGAGCTCAGAGCCAATATTGAACGTCAAATAGCATTCGTATCGGTCGAAATGTGGGGCGGAGTCATCGAAAGTTTTGTTCAACATATCGACCGCTGCATACGTTCCCGTGGTGGACATTTATGAACGAAGTCGAATCGTTCCCGTGGTGGACATTTATGAATGAAGTCGAATTCTTGTCCTAAATGTTTTGATAGTTATTCAAGCCAATACTTTCTTTTTTGAGATATCTCAAGTAGTTTGCATTTTATTTAACCTTCGCATGGATGGTATCTACCCGGGTCGATATTTGAATTTTTTTGGTGAAATATCTCGGAAAGTCTGAAACTTATATTAAAACCCTTTCTACTCAGTGACTGAATTATTGAAATGTATACGCAAACAGTAAAATTTACTTTTTTTGATATTTATTCGCACTTTTTTCTTAAATTTTGAATTTTTTTTTACGTGGATGAACAATATCTACCCTGCTAGATATATTTATATCCATACATTTTGTATAAAAAAAAACAAAAATGTCCTTCATTGTAATAAAAATTGACAACAAAAGTAAAGCTTGAACATCCACTGAAATTAAATTAGAAACAGCCAATCTTGGGTTATAGTTTATTTGAATAAATAATAGAACAGTTAGGGAAGAACAAAAAAATTTAAAGCATGTAACAATTCTGACACATTGTTTGGGTACACCTGACGGGTAGCTCGTTTTCTCTTTTCAGTGGCATAACACATACCGCATGCACCTTTTTGACGGTAACGAGTTACGACCACTGTTATCTTTTTCGTATTCATTTGGAATAAATTCGACGTTGTCATCATAGATTGCGTCAATACCTTCTCCTAAAACGCACTCCATTGCACTTCGTATGCAAAATTTGCCTATCACTCTTCGGTTTTGAGATCTGTTCTTGATATGTGGTATACACAAATTCTCACCAAAGGTTTCAAGGAAATTAATTCTTCCACTTTTTCTTACAGCTATTTGACTATGCGGATTGTTCTTAGCATACATGATATACGTAGCAAGGGCAGCTGTATCGATCAAATTATAGAATACGGCAAGAGGCCAACGGCAAGTCCTACGTTTGGTTGTATACTGGCTCAACATTTTATCCATCGTATCCACTCCACTTTTTGTGCTGTTATAATAGTGAATTACCTCTGTTTTTTTTTTTTGCCCTAAAACTGAATTATTGTTATTTGAAAGTTAGGGACATATTAGCAAATCGTGAGGATTTGGCTAAATCCAAACTCTGTAGACAAAACTTCTCTATATTTTGAGGCCTTGAATTTATTGGGCAAGCATCGTTTGTTTTTTTTTCGAATTTCCGACGACCGATTGTTCGCAACTCAATAATTTCAAGGCCAGTGGAAGAGTAGTAAAAAAGTTGTCCATTGTTATATTTCGCCCAGTAGTTTTGTATGGAGCAACTAGCTCTTTTACGATACGCTCACCTTGATTTACTTCCTTGTTGTACCGATTTTTCCGGTGTAAATCTTACCATTAAGAGGATAGGATGTTGCGGAATCATAAGCCCACCAAAGTTTAATTTCATACCTAACTGGCTTGGACGGCATATATTGTGTGAACTTAGTACGTCCTCTGAATCGATGCAGCTGCTCGTCTACAGTAATGGATCCAGATGGTCGAAAATGATGTCCCAGATTGAAATTTAACATTTCAAATATATCTCTGATAGGTGCTGCCTTATCAGATAACATGCGATCGACACGTGTTAGTTCAGAATCAAATCTAATAAACCTAGTAATTGATTTGAAGCGACATACTGACATTGTAGCACGATAGATAGGATAAAGAGACCTTTTGCACCAAAGTTTATTCACAGCTTCAAAATTTGATCTGTGACATCCCATCACCAGCAGAACTCCAAGATAAGCCGAAAGTGAACAGCCTCGTTTCCAAACTCTCAAAATTTAATTCAAATTATTTAACAATATTTAAAGAAAGAAGAAAATAGTGTAAGAAAATAAATTTAATGAAAAATTGCATACAAAGTATATAAGAATCTAATGTATCTACCCGGGTAGATACTGTTCATGCGGGTACTTGAAAACTTCCATCCATGCGAAGGTTAAAAAGAAGTTGTCAAGTCTTTAATGAAAGATCCTTTATTTATAACTCCGGCTGTAAGGAACAAGTATTTTAAATTATATTTAGGTACCTTCAGTGGCGTGGTGTGAAAAAGGTAAAATGGGAAGTCGAAGCTCACAAAAAAATGCAAACATAAAAAAGTGTGCAATTTGTGTACCTTGAAACAAAGGCATCTTACTTGTTTTTAGGGTTCCGTAGCCAAATGTCAAAAAACGGAACCTTTATAGATTCGTCATTTCTGTCTGTCTGTCTGTCTGTCCGGGAATGTCACACCCAATTTTCTCTGAAACTATAAGAGCTACACTGTTGAAACTTGGTAAGTAGATGTATTCTGTGAACCGCAATAAGATTTTCACACAAAAATAAAGGAAAAACAATAAATTTTGGGGGTTCCCCATACTTAGAACTGAAACTCGAACATTTTTTTTTCATCAAACCCATACGTGTAGGGTATCTATGGATAGGTCTTCAAAAATGATATTGAGGTTTCTACATAATATCTTTTTTTTTCTAAACTGAATAGTTTGCGCGAGAGACACTTCAAAAGTGGTAAAATGTGTGCCCCCCCTTTAACTTCTAAAATAAGGGAATGATAAAACTAAAAAATATATATGATGTTCATTACCATGCAAACTTCCACCGAAAATTTTGATTTGAACAAGATCTAGTAAGCAGTTTTTTTTAATAAGTCATAAATAGTAAACCGCAATTTACCTTCCATTCAATCAACTCAAATATAAAAAAAAAACATTTAATTTCATAAAGATAAACCTTATGCGTAAGCCGTGAATCATTATTTTCTAATAATAAATCTGTAATAGGTGCCTAAGTAAATAATAATTATAAGTCGCGCGGAACACTTCATGGGCGAGTCCGACTCGCACTTGGCCGCTTTTTTTATATCTGTTCCAACTAAAATGATTTGCTCCCTTCAGAAGAAAATCAGTTAAATAGCAATCTATAGTAGACATATTAATGTTATACATTTTCAACAATCAAAAACTGCACTAAAATTATGTACCTGCACTGAAGCTATTTATGCAAAGAAGCTCAATAGCTTCAGCTTTATAACTAACTTATGGTTCAACTGTATCAAAACACTTTTCACTGCTTTCAATCAGATTTTATTAAATTGGCTCCACAACACTTAATTTACTCTAAGTATTTGACTTAAGTTTGGCTGTAATCACAAAAACAGAATTTAAATCAAACGCAATTAATTCCTTTTACTTATATTGGTTAATTCAAATATGTAAGTCCAATATCAGTTGGCATTGTTTTCCGCAAATGAGTAAAACAATTTCAGAAACAACTTTAATTCGTATGTTCTGCAAGTAAGGTATACTTTCACAAAATCCGTTTGCACATAAAAGATCTTTAAAATGAGAATTTAAAACAAAATTTGAATTTGAGGATTTTTAACGAAATTTTTTGAAAAAAAAATCTTTGCTTTGAAGATGAACCTTCACAATTGAAAATAGCCGCGTTTCTTTGAGAATTGTATCCACTGCTGCTCATAAGAACAAAAAAAAATTGAGTGTGCTTAAGACTACACGACTGAAATAAAACTTCTTTCGCTCCATCTAATTTAAATTGTAAGCGTGTCAGTTGTCGAATTTTGAAAATATTTACATTATAAATTTCAGCCCCATAGCTCAAACAGTGGTTTTTGCCGTCTGACCTGAAAATCTGACGATGACGGTGACGCTCTATATATCCAACTAATGAACTGCGATTCATGGACACAATGACTTTACTCACTTCCGCTAAATTCCATCTGTCGGCAACTGTTTTAGATAGCTTTCTCCTTCGGATCGGTTTGCATAGATGATAAGCTTAGTATTGCCCTCTTTTGAGGAGATTTAAGGTTGTTTACCCATTCCACGAACCTTTCCACCGACTAAATTTTATGGGTTGTAATAAAAGAGTGTATGATACAAAACGTAACTCTCTCTCTTTCTATCTTCACTAACTTAAATTTCCCTCTCAACGTCCGTTTTGCCGGAAGTGTACGTTTGTCTACACTTCCGTTTTGCCGGAAGTGTACGTTTGTCTACACCTCCGTATTGCCGGAAATGTACGTTTTTCTACACTTCCGTGACGCATTCACCAGCTTACTCCCCAAGTCAAGGGTGCGTAAAGAAGTTTTACTTCAACAAGTTTAATTATGTTTGCAACAAAAATTATTGTATGTATTTGCAGCATGTGTCCAAAGCGGCCCTGCTGTAGATGTTATCGACAGCAATCTTTTGCTTTAGATACATGCTCCAAATACATATAATAATTTCTATTGCCAACTGTATGGCTGCCGGCTATGTTACTCGGGATCGTTCTTTTGGGCAACCGTGGATACTTTACCCAAAGAAACGCACCTAATATAAATGCATGTAAGTAGAAAAGTTTGTGTAGAATACAGTGCTAACGTTAGGTGCGCTTTTTTTTAATGTATCCAGAGGAGTGCTCGAATTTGCACGTTAAACAACAAAAACATTGTATCATCAGCAAAACTGTCGAAAGCTGTCGATATATAACCACAGCTTTCGTCCCTATGAGCAATAGTGGATACATTTTTCAAAGGCTCTTTTTAGCAAGGAGATCGAGAAAAGTAAAGATCTTTTACAAGAAGGCAATCTTAATTGCCCGACCGACATCGACCCTCATATCAAGTTAATTTGGTAGGGTTTCCTTTGTATTTGGCAGATAGTGTTGTCTGGTCAAAATCTCAAAAGGGAAGTCGGTAGGAATCATGTTGTATGGACTCGTATCTATAACTTTTTTATTTTTCAATTTATCAAGTCTTAAGGAGCTCATTCCCAACATATAATATTCATGAATAAAGGAATTAAATGATGAATTTAAGTACGTCCTAAACAACAAAAATTTAGTTTAGTTATAATTATGACACTTCTGAAAAACTTCACAGTGTTTGATTAAAGGGCTCGATTTGTTAGTAAAGATAGACAAAGGAACTGTCTTCTTTTGGTGTAATTATGTCTGTAATAGGATAAAGCCATTTAGGTTTATCCTATAAGAAAATGCCAATTATGTATTTTCTATAACTGCTTACGTGTGCGTACATCTCAGTTTTCAATAGGCATCATCCTTCAAATTGAAAAATTATTTGATGGCAATGTTTTTTTATAAACCGGAATCAGAAAATTATTTATTGGTCATGAATCATAAATTAAATTAATTGCAATACATATAATTAAATTCATTGCAACTCATGTCACATCCTACTTAATACAAAAGTAAATTTGAAAACATCGCCCACACGTATTTATGTTAGCGCTCACTCAATCCCAAAAACCCCAGTGGAAATGCAAATATTTTATTTTATAATTAAGTTACATAAAAAAATATAATAAATAAATAATTAATTATTTTTGTGACCAAAAAAAATAAACAACTTACCGACAACATTCAAATGTAGAAATATCGATGTGGGCGGATGAGTTGATACCTGACACTCATAGACGCCAGCGTCACGCAGTTGAACGAACTTTACTTGCAGCGTCCAATCCTGTCATCCCCGCAAAATGAGTAATTTCATAGTAGCGCATCCCATTCACACAACATCCGCCGACCCGCATTGAAGACATGATGCACAAAAGCGATGACACAGTTCGGTATAGTGGTGCAGTTGCAGTTGCCATATGCCAGAGAATGGATGTGATTTCATTTATTAGGTCACAACAGCAAAAGCACGTGCATATTTATTGATCCACATGCCCCACATGAGCAGGATATGTATAGATAATATATATATATATATTTTTGTTGTTGTTGATAGTTGTGTGTCAAATAAATGTCAGGTAACCATGCGTTCGTTTATATTTTAAGAGTATATCCAGGTTTTAACAGCACGGCATCGTCATGATGTTCAGCGTGTTAGATTCAAAGGATTTCATTTTTTCATCCCAAGTTCATTTGAAAATATGTCAAGAATATTTCAGCAGGCAAATATATGTAAAGAGAAAAAAGGACAACAAAATGTTAGAAGGCTTCATAAAATTTGTTTTCATTCTTTGAGGAGATTTTGTACTCCGATTTTATATTCGACGAGTAGTTTTTTCTTAGGAGCTATTCGTCTAACCAGGTGATGTGACTAACACTCTATGTGCTTAGCTGAGCATGAATACTTAAATAAACAAAATTATCCTTCAATGCTGAAGAAATTTGCCTAAGTTGTCAAACTTTGGAAGACAATCCCAATTCCGGCATGAAACGATGCTATGATGCTATGATGCAGACTAAATACTAAATACAAGCTTAATATTCGACATATGATGGGAGTGATGGGTTACATGCACTGGAGATAAGTCGCTAAAATTCAAGAGCAGAATTGAATATTGAATGGAGGGTTTTGATAAAACAAAACTTAACCAGGGCAGATATATTACCAGATCAGAATGTTTGAGGGTAGCTCATTTTTTTGTTGTCTTTATGAACTCGAAGAAAGAATAGCAATGTTAGACTTAGTCGCATTTAGTTGATGTTTGATGACTACACTTTTGGGATTAATTACCGGCGTAAATAAAAAAAAAATTAGCTACTGCAAGTTGTTGAGAACCATAAAAAAAACTTTAAAAATGAGAAAAAAATGTTGCGCTGTTTTTTTTAAGCTTTGCAGCATTTTAAAAATTCGATTTTTGTAGGTAAAAAATCCTGATTTAGTGTGTGGGCGCAGTGATGCAGAAGTCAGTGTGTTGGACTGCTTTTGGTGGCTTTTTGAGGGGAGAGGGGTCAAAATGCCCTCCCAATATGGTGCGCTACTCTAGGTAACATCCTATTCGTTTATAAGATAGACTAAGATAGCTAGGGCGTTTCTGTAAGAGGACGGGCTCGTCAACTTGTGGTGGTGCTTCCGTGAGAATATTGACCCTATAAGGCATCAGTTAGCTCACGGCAGCGCATGTGCACGTTGACGACTGCCAGGCGCTCGGAAAGCAATTGGGAGTTTGACCACTTTTTGCGCAAGGTAACGAGTGCTCAGAATCCTAATTATAGTTAGAATACGTTAAGTAGTTTAACTAAGTAGAATAGGTAGTATTTAATTTGTTTTATAAAATATATACAATTTTAATAATGATGCCGAGTTTTACAAATTTTCTCCATGAATATAATATATGTAAGATTAGTTCGTAAAATAGTTTTTAGGCCGAAAGGCAATAATTATAAGGATATAAATAGTTAAGTTTAGAGCGTCCGCATAGGGACCAATAAATAAAAATAAGTATCCTGTTAATTTTAAGTTAGATTTAATCATTTTTGTCTATTATATGTAAGTAGATCTAAT
Organism: Portevinia maculata; assembly: GCA_949715645.1. NCBI lineage: Eukaryota > Metazoa > Arthropoda > Insecta > Diptera > Syrphidae > Portevinia > Portevinia maculata. Next base: position 242,615,529 of record OX454526.1, on the reverse strand, counting down.
CTAATCATAAATAAAAAATTAATTTCAAAGTCAAAAAAATGTTAGTGTGTTGGACTACTAATCTAAAGGTCTCAGGTTCAAATCGGCTCAAGTAACACCTACAAACGTTTTTTCTACTGCCTCAACGCTTGCAAACCTCTGACAAACATCCAAGAGTATCAATTGTCATGAGAACCTTCTCAAATTTTCCGATCGGATTCGGCTTAAAATTTTAGGTCTTTTACACTTCGCACAAGCAAATGATTGGAGAAGCCAGGTTTTAGGCCCTCTATGGGCACACTTATTTATTTAATTTTTTGATTTTGTTCTATCTGTTCTTTATTTTTTTTTCACAGGCCATCATCAACACTGTTACCATCGTCATCATCAGCGTCACCATCATCAAAGTACCTGCCAAGACATTGCTTGATAAAAGCACCACAAACAACATTATCACGATGTAACCGAAACAGTAGCTCAGCAACAAAACTTGGCTTGGGTTTTGTTCGCTTGCTTACGTCAAGAAAATTAGCATCAGTGCAGCCAAGCAACGAAGATTTCTTCTTCATCGCTTGGCTTGGGTATAGTGCCATTGGCAAATGTTCAATGTTGGAATTTGGAAACGCCAAAGAAATGCACACCGATGCGGCATCACTGCACAAATTACGATGCCGATGCGCAACACAACTGATGCAGATGCACTGAAAGCATCAGCAATTTTCTTGATGCTTTTTCGTTAACATTTGCGCATCAGTTTACGAAACTTTTAAAAAATTAACGTAATGTCTTTCCAGTGATGCAAAGAGTTTGCTTTAATGAACGTGTGACAGGGCTGATTGAGCATAAGCTGTGCAGTGATACCCGTCCGAATTTGCCTTATGTGTTTTGCCAATACTTAACAACTCCGCTCTCTCCATATGTTATTGCGAGAAGAAAACAAGAGCATCATGTTGCTAGGAGAATACTCTTTGATAATAGCTGCGTTTCTTTGAGAGTTGTATCCGCGGTTGCTCATAAGAACGAAAGAATTATGGCCTTGCCTTAAACTTGCCGTTTGCAACAAAAATTATTATTTGTATTTGCAACATGTATCCAAAGCAGCCCTACTGTGAATGTTATCGACACTTATACGCAGTAATACTGGCTATTAAATGCTGTTGTAGTTTAACGTGTAAAACAGCAAACAGAAAGTGCATACAATAATTTGTATTGCAATCAAAAATGTATGACTGCTGGCCATAATTCTTTTAATCGTTCTTATGAGCAACCGTGGATACATTTTTCAAAGAAACGCGGCTATTATCTTTGATAGCCCTTTCCAATAAAACAAAAAAAAATTGATATCTCACATACAACTTGTTTTATTCAATTTAAACATCTACCCGTCTCTAGTGGAAAATCCTTTGGCATTAATTCACCAATTTTATCCTTGAAAATTAGAGTTTTTAGAAGCTTATAACTCTTAAACTAAAAAAACTACACAACATTTTTTCGGTTAGGTATATGCCTTTTTAAAGAACAGTTTTTTTTGGTTTAAAACCACTTGTTAAATTCCTCTAGAAAATGTTTCGCAGGAGCGACTATAAATCTTTAAAAGGCGCTGAATGTAGATAAGAAAATACAGTAATGTGAAGCATTTATATTTACATAGGTGTTAGTTTTATCTATCTGTTATGTTCAAATTTAAAAATGATTTTTCTTCGTTTTGTTAGGTTTGGTTATGATTTACCATCAAATTTGTTCACAAACTATAATTTTAAATTTAAGTGTTCCTGCAGCTAAGCTTTCTATTTTGTTTTTCAATTTAAAATTTTGTACTAGTTTCTGTACTATTTGGCTACAATTTTTGACTAGAAAGAATACTTTATTTCATCAAAAGGGGGACTACACTGCACTGAGGTGGCACGAACCCTTGCTTTGATATTTACAAGCGAACATGAAATATGGAGGAAAACTCGAATATGTTCCGCCTCAGAGGCGAACATTAGTATTCTAGGGTTATACAAATTTGTAACAACCTATCCTAACGACTTCCCTTTTAAAATGGGGACCAGACAACAACAGGAAACCCTACCAATTGAAACTTACTGCACTCGCTCACCTAATGGTAGAAACCGATCAACACAGCCACTCCAACTCCGACTTTGACAACCACGCCGCACAATTTAGAACCAATGGGACACATTAGCACCTCAAACCATTGTATATGAACTTTATAGTATTCTCACTTCGTGTATACGACGATACGCCACCAAACGCCGTAAAAAAGAACCTTCAGAAAGCTTTTATGCATTTTTGTAGTTATTTCTGTTGTCTTCTTCCATTCTCATTTATATTTGCAGTGCGTACTCTTTAGTACTCTTTCCTTTGATAATAAAGAAGATTTCCAAAAGTGTGTGTTTTGTCACTTTAATTTTTCTTTACTTCTCATGATGGGAATTGGTGAGAGGTGTGGGGTATGCATATTTAATTATGCATTTTGGTAGTTATCTCTGTTGGCTTCCATTATCGTTAATATTTGCAATGCATACTCTTTAAGTAGCTACTCTTTCCTTCGATAATAAAGAAGATTTGAATAAGTTTGTGTTTTGTCACTTTAATTTTTCTTTACTTCTCGGGATGTGAATATGATGTGTTGGTGAGAGGGGTGGGGTATATGGTTGGTGTATCATGTGTTGGTTTTGATGGAAGTTTGGGGTAGGTTATCTCATATTGCAAGCAGCTGTATTTAAAAAAAGAAAAATTTCCGCCGGTTGAGCTTCGTACTTTTGCAAAGCCACACATTTTAACTTACAAAGTGAAACAAAGTGAATAAGAGTTTTTATCCGATTTCAAGACTTTCATTGTGATAAGTATTAATTATTTATCATTATTATATTATGTATTATTTCAATCTTTTTCATATATTTTAATATGTTCATATTTATATATTTTGTTACGTTCTTATAAATTTTAATATATTTATATATATATCTACCTATATACATTTATTTTATAGATTATATATTATTTATTTAAGAGCGGGGGGGGGGGTCGTTTATTGTGATTAGGCCTAGGTCTAATTTTCTCCTTTTAGTGAAAGGAACGATGACGGCTTTACTGGGATTTATGGAGAGATTTTCCTTGATGCACCAGTCTATGGCTGTCTTTAGAGCATTTTTCATTTTTGATGTGACTCCAATTGAGTCTTTGCCCCTGACTATGATGACAATATCATCGGCGTACCCAATTGTAGTGTAGCCCAAATTGCTCAACTTGTGTAGCAGGTCACCGATGACCAATGACCGCAGGAGGGGTGAAAGTACTCCCCCTTGTGGGCAGCCTCTTACGGCTGTTACTGATACTGAGGTCGTACCTGACGAGGCAGTTATTTTGCGACTTTCCAGCATCGCTTTGATCCATTTAATGGTTGGTTTGTCTATGTTTCTATGCTACAAAGCATTTGATATGGATTCATATCCAGTGTTGTCAAAAGCACCCTCTATGTCCAGAAAGGCACAAAGTGCGATCTCTTTGCAACGGTAGGCGTTTTTTATCTCTGTAGTTAGTCTTTACAGAGCGCCTTCCGTAGATTTACCCTTTTGGTACGCATATTGGTGAGGGTGCAGAGGCATGCTTTTTGATATGCATTCTCTAATGTGGATGTCAATAATCCTTTCCATTGTTTTCAGAAAAAAACGATGTCAAGCCTATCGGACGATATGATTTAAGTAATTCGCTCGGCTTGTTTCCCGGTTTAGGTATGAATACTACGTTTACCTCCCTCCAGATAACTGGTAAATACCCCCAGTTGAAGCTGAACCTAAATAAGGCAATCATGGATGGTAATAAAACTTCTATTCCATTTTGAATGAGGGCTGGAAAAATACCGTCTGTATATACGCAATAAGACGTTCATCAATGACTGATCAACGGCTTTCTTTTATAGCATTTGAAAAAAAAAAACGTTTGAATTCGTTGCAAACAAATTATATTTTACATAAATTCGCCGAAAAAGACCGAGGAATACAACTTTTTTAATTCTAAGTAGATATTCGTACTACTTGTGTGTGTGTATAAAAAACATATTATATATACCTACCCATTTCTTGATCTATAGCATATACGTTTAATTCGTAGTTTAAAAACATGAATGTGATATTGCTTACACCTACCGTTTTAATAAAAATTAAATTTTCTAGACTATACATTTCAACTTTCTTTTAAAAAAAATGTCAGCTCACCCAAAAAATGAAACTCACCCATACATTAGGTCCTGGCTACGGCCGTGGTGGGCAGATTTTAAAAATTCTTAACATTTATTATTTCGGGCAATTATAGAGTTAATGGTTAAAATTTCAGCTTTCTAGCTTGATTTTGAGATAGAAGATACACGTTACTATCGATGCTGATCACGAATATTTTACAAAAAAAAAACTGTAAATGAAAAGTGACCTGCCTCAACATTATTGTAGTTGATCGATTCCCTAATAGATAAATATACCTATCCAACAACTATTTCTTTGAATAATGGCTGATACAAATAAATTGAACATTTCCGAACCAAATACTGAAGAAATGATAGAAATCGGTGCATTTTTGGACGAGATACAGCGAAAATAGCAAAACCCTAAAAAATCATAAACTCATAATTCCTTGTTTGATGGAAAATACCAAAATACCGAAATCAGCTTTTATTCAATATCCTGTAGAAAAATGTTTCCTTTCCCCTTACACCATCTGCCTCTCATCTAACATTCCATTTACCAAAAAGTATTCGGCTGTTACGCTGTTCCACAGAAAAAATAAATACTTACACGTCCATGCGAATGAAAATCATATGGCGCGACCAGAGGCAATCAGTTGAAAATGCGAAATATCCATACAAGATAACAAAATTACACACAATGATAGAATTCTTATTTTTGTCAGAAATCCTTACGAAATACCTTATCGAAGAAAAGAGGATCAAATAAACTCTTCGCTCTGTTTCCTAACCAACAGTTTATTTGATTCTCTTTTCTTAATTCAAAGCTCATACAAATATTTTATGCTTAAATTGAGAAGCAATCACTCCATCCTTTTGGTCTCCAAATTCGTGGAGGTTGAGCTTTTTAAAATCGTGTTGATGATTTTACTATAGAGTTTATATACAATGGTTACATTTTTCAATGTGTATAACCATTGTATATGAACTTTATAGTATTCTCACTTCGTGTATACGACGATACGCCACCAAACGCCGTAAAAAAGAACCTTCAGAAAGCTTTTATGCATTTTTGTAGTTATTTCTGTTGTCTTTTCCCATTCTCGTTTATATTTGCAGTGCGTACTCTTTAGTACTCTTTCCTTCGATAATAAAGAAGATTTCCATAAGTGTGTGTTTTGTCACTTTAATTTGGCTTTACTTCTCAGGATATGAATATGATGTGATCCTGAGAGGGCGTGGGGGATATGGTTGGTGTATTATGTGTTGGTTTTCAAGGAATTTTGGGGTAGGTTATCTCATATTGCAAGCAGCCTGCTGTATTTGAAAAAGACAAATTTCCGTCGGTTGGACTTCGTACTTTTGCAAAGCCACAAATTTTAACTTACAAAGTGAAACAAAGTGAATAAGAGTTTTTATCCGATTTCAAGACTTTCATTCTGATAAGTATCAAATTATTTATCATTATTATATTATTATTTCATTCTTTTTCATATATTTTATTATATTCATATTTATATATTTTGTTACGTTTTTATAAATTTTAATATATTTATATATACCTATATCTACTAAGATGACAATATCATCGGCGTACCCAATTGTAGTGTAGCCCAAATTGCTCATCTTGTGTAGCAGGTCATCGATGACCAATGACCACAAAAGGGGTGAAAGTATAATAATATAATATAATAAATAATATTTTACATAAAAAGACCGAGGAATACAACCTTTTTTAATTCTAAGTACAGTGAACTCTCTCATAAGCGGACACTGACGGTACCAAGAAATTTGTTCGCTTATTAGAGGTGTCCGGTTTTAATAAAAATTAAATTTTTTTAGACTATACCTACATTTTAACTTTCTTTTAAAAAAAATGTCAGCTCACCCAAAAAAAATGGAACTCACCCATACATCATGTCCTGGCTACGGCCGTAGTGGGCAGATTTTAAAAATTCTGAACATTTATTATTTCGGGCACGTAGAGAGTAAATGGTTAAAATTTCAGCTTTCTAGCTTGAGTTTGAGATAGTAGATACACGTTACTATCGATGCTGATCACGAATATTTTACAAAAAAAACTGTTAAATTACAAGTGACCTGCCTCAACATTATTATAGGTGATCGATTCCCTAATAGATAAATATACTTATCCAACAATTCTTTTGATTTCTTTGAATAACGGCTGATACAAACAAATTGAATATTTCTGAATCAAATACTGAAGAAATGATAGAAATCGGTGCATTTTTGGACGAGATACAGCGAAAATAGCAAAACCCTAAAAAATCATAAACTCATAATTCCTTGTTTGATGGAAAATACCAAAATACCAAAATCAGCTTTTATTCAATATCCTGTAGAAAAATGTTTCCTTTCCCCTTACACCATCTGCCTCTCATCATACATTCCATTTACCAAAAAGTATTCGTCTGTTACGCTGTTACACAGGAAAAATAAATACTTACACGTCCATGCGAATGAAAATCATATGGCGCGACCAGAGGCAGACAGTTGAAAATGCGAGATATCCATATAGGTACAAGATAACAAAATTCCATACAATGATAGAATTCTTATTTTTGTCAGAAATCCTTACGAAATACCTTATCGAAGAAAAGAGGATCAAATAAACTCTTCGTTCTGTTTCCTAACCAACAGTTTATTTGATTCTCTTTTCTTAATTCAAAGCTCATACAAATATTGTATGCTTAAATTGAGAAGCAATCACTCCATCCTTTTGGTCTCCAAATTCGTGGAGGTTGAGCTTTTTGAAATCGTGTTGATGATTTTACTATAGAGTTTATATACAATGGTATAACTCGACTTCTGAAGTTCTCACTCCTGTCAATATTGAAGTAGAAGAATGGATCTGTTTCAAACATAAACCATCGATTTTCTTTTTTCGTGTATCCATATCTTCATCCACATATTCATCGTCGCGAGAAAGCGAAGGCAAAGGCAACCCGAAAATTTGCGTTATAAAATCTCTCACCGGCGAGTTACTGTTTAGAACAAATTTGTGTGTATATATTATCTTTATCGTGCATGGTTGCAATAAAGCGAAGCAAATCCGCAAAGGCAACACGAATTGAAATCGGGTTACAAAATCCCTCACTGAATCTGGCTGGTGAGAACATATTTTTTGTGTATCCATTTTTCTTCCTTAGTTCTGTGTTTGATTCCACTCTGTTCAACACCACATTTCTTCTTCTTCTTCCTTTACGGCGAGGATATGATCAGGATTAAGGGTATCATAACCCTCCCCTACTGATCCGACTGTAAGGTTCACCGGTTCCAACTCAATAAACATGGGCAGGCTTCCTGGTTTCGTTTCACTTCATTACTGAGGCCAATCAAATGCTGGTGTGGTTGCATTTCTCTGATGGTCCAGAAGATTTTAGGCCCGGAAAATAACTTTATATTAATTTGGTGGGACAGAATTTATTTTTCAAAAATGTTCACTTTTATTTTCTTCAACTCTTAAAATTAAAATATATGGATCTTAAAACTCCTTCCAAGGAAGACATAGTATGTATGGGACTAAACGAGACTATGTAAGCCTTAGCTCTGTGAGCAGCACCAAGCCAAGAGTAGCCCAAATAGCTATATGATATCAACTTATTGATCGGAAATATAGAGCGAATGGAAAACAATGCTGGCGCCAAACGGGCCGTTTAATCCCTTCATCCACGCTTTGAGGCAACAAGGAGGGAATAACTTGCAAAACCGTTTGATGGGCAACATCTTATTCAAAATATAAACACGTCGTATATGGTCAATAGCGCAATAAGAAATGCAACACTAACCGAACTTAAGGAAGAAATAATGAAACTTATGCCTAAAAAAGCTCCTGGATACGACCTAATCAACGCCGCGCTAAGACTAGAATATGTATGAAGTATCTAGATCTTGTTAAAGAAGGCAAGAGCTTCTTTAGAAGAAATGCGTTTATACAATTTTATGTCGTCAGCCTAGAGGGAGAGGGCGGAATGTTAAATGACTCGCTCAAGACAAAAGCGGTAGCCAAGAGAGGCGCCGATAAGACGGACCTTAACCAAACACTATTAAAATGGTTTTCCAGGTAGGAAGATATCCGTTTTAACAATATGCGATTGACACCAAGTGAAGACAATCTAAAAAGGAATAATTGATAGCTTATCAAAAGCCCTGCCGAAATCAGTTGCAATAGTGTCGACTTCTTTGCCACTTTCTAAGGCTGAGGAGGACACGTACTCAACGAAGTTTGTGGAAGTTTATCGATCTTTCAGAAAACCATACTGTTTAGGAGAAATAATAGATTTACACCGCAAGTTAAAAGCTTCGTTTTAAGCCTTGAGTCCTTAAAAATTACAACTAGGATATGCTATGTACTGTGGGGGCACTAGGTCAGGAAATGTTTTCTACTGCTCCACCTCCTGCGAATGCCTAACAAACATCCAAGAATATAACTATCATCAGAAGCTTCTCAAATTCGCCATGTGTTAGCTGTTTACCCAAAAATAGAAGCAGGAGACTACATGTTTCTCACCATATAACTACCAACATACCTCTGAATGCTTCAAGTGTGTGGCACTAAATCGTTCATCGCTGCTGTATGTCGTCAATCCAACAGTCAGTAGATGATAGTCCTTCTTTCTAATCCAGGACACCTGCAAACGGAAAGACGAAAAGAAAATGTCAATGAGAAGAATCATGCAAAACAAATACGAAAATGAATGTAAACATATACAAGTAGATAATAATGTATATAGGTACCCTTTGGGACTTGAATTGTGTATTGTACCCTGTCTTGCAGTATATTGTTTTTCTGAAATCTTAGGGGCTTTCATTCTTTAACACTATTTCTCCCTCTTGCTTTTGATTGTTTAGATAAAGTGTACATATTCTTTTAGCTAATAAATACTCATTCTTTTTATCTTTTTTCTGAATTCTTTGTACCAGTCTTTCTTTTTAGCCAAGTGGCTAGGTGTTTGCCCATCGACATCGCATTTAAACATTCCCATCGTACCCTACATGCAATTTAAATAAGTTGTCATTTCAATGACTTAGGGCTGAAAGATGCATTTGCATCTCCTTGCGCAAATAACAGATGCAATTAATCGGTCAAACGATTGTTTATATAGTTCAGTATTGTTCTTCTTTCAATAACACTCTCACATTTAGTTGAAGTACCTAGAAATACAAATAAATGAAGACCGTTAGAAAGCATTTTTTTATCACTTTTTTGTCGTGGTGGTGACCCTCCATTCATATTTAGATATGTATCTATCTGTCTGAGTTCTTTGGCTGAATTGAGTGATAGGCTGTCAGACAGTGCAGCCTAAAAACAAAACTAGGCCAATAAAGTACGTACTTACCAACGCCATTGCAAGGGAAATGAAATAACGTACTAGAAATGAAATATTATATGGGGATTTTCCAAATATGTGTACAAAGGACTTGATTTTCATTTTGAGAAGAAGGAATATGAAAGGAAAGGAAATCCCGCATAATAATTCAAAATCCTTCATGTTCAGATGCAAATAGAGGCACCCACCACCCTGTCATGCAAAATATGAAAGTGGAAAATCTTTGTTTGTGTATACTCAATACCAATAAGTCATTCGCAATACCAATTTTGTTTTATTGCCGCTTTGGGTGGTTTAAAGGATGTCTACTCTGTCTGTAGATGTCTAAAGATGTCTGTAGCAAATTTGTAGATCTAATTTTGTGTCGTAAATTGAGTGGTAGGTCCAAAAGGCATGGCCCATGAGACATTGTATATCAATCCAAATTCAAGGATGTGAATATCTCACCATATGGTGGCATTAATTGACAGCTTACATATTGTGATTGTGACATCAAAGCGAGCTCCAGGATATACTATGTAGTTCCCAGTTATAAAAATTAATACAAATTTGTCATTTACCTTCCATTCGAGGCTTTAAACTTATAAAATTTGTGTTTACGAATTTATAGTTTTTTACGAGAGGAAGTTAATTGTGAGAAGCTTCTCATGGCAATTTATATTCTAGGATGTTTGTCCGACTTTTGCCAGTCGTTTGTCAGCGAAAAGACGTTTAACAAACTAAGATCATTTGGCATTCATTCCATTCTACTGAAGTGGTTAACAAGTTACCTCTAAAACAGAAATATAAAGATTGGTTCTTCTCAATCTACACTAATTGAGGTCTCATCTGGTGTCCCCCAAGGTAGCCATTACTTTTTAATATTTTCATTTATGAAATTCCTTCATTGCTAAATCGTTCTGACTGCTTGATGTATGCCGATGACCTAAACATATTTATGCGTGTAAAAAATATTTTTGATTGTGAAAATCTCCAAAATGATTTAAACACAATAGTTCAATGGTGTGACCTTAATCAACTTACCTTGAACATAAATAAATATCATCCTTTTTCTGTGTACCATACATTATTGCGTGTACATATGACTATAGAATTTCCGGGACCAGCCTTTCTCGAAAAACCGAAACTAAAGACCTTGGTGTGATTTTTGACACGAAACTTGCATTTTCGTTTCACATTGATTATGTTGTCCACAAAGGGAACTCGATGTTTGCATTTCTTAAGCGAACATGTGCTAAATTTTCGAACCCATATGCTCTAAAGTATGTCGATATATTTTTAGTATGACCTTTTCTTGAATAAAGAAGAATGAAGTCGAGCTTGTAAGATGAAATGAATAAATAAAAAAAAGAAGTGAGCCACGCTGCACTCACTGTATAGTTGATGTGTAAACATGTAGGCTCGTCAGTGTTGCATGTGGAAATATCACAGAGGTTGTGGTTTTGATAAACAAGAGATTTGGGTATTGTATTGAAATAAAACCATGATATATATTTAATGTCAACGACAAAATTTATTTAATGTTTGACCGAACAAATAATTGGTTTGTGAAAGCTGAAGTAGGATACGTACACCGTCGACTCAAGTGTGTCGATGTACCGGGAAAATATAGCATCGATTGTCGTTTAAGTGACATTCTTAAATCGGCCATCGGTTACCGAAGTACAAATCGATATTTTTCCTCTTACCTTCAACTGATGTACAACAAACTACAAGCTATACAACCCCAATTATTCAAAACAAATCTACTTCCACACAACTTTCGGTGTTTCGTAAGGACATAATAATCTCTAAAATTGAACATACATAATTAATAAAAACAACGACACGCGGTTGTTCTCAAACGGTCACCCATCTACGTACTACCCGCGCCAAACGTCGTTTAATTGCAGTGATAATTGAACATACATAATTAATAAAAAAAAAAAACAACGACACGCGGTTGTTCTCAAACGGTCACCCATCTACGTACTAACCGCGCCAAACGTTGTGTAATTGCGGTGATCTGTCGAGCAGCGATTAACTCACGTGTTAATGAAAATCTGACGATGATGGTGACGCTAGATATTTCCAACTAGCCCCTACCGAGAAAAAATTAAAAAAAATATATTTACACATCAACGAGAGCAAAAATGTTTACACATTAATAAATAAATAAGTAGTCTCGTGCTGCTATCGATTTGATGCCATTCAATATCATGCATGCGTAGTTTTGATTGATACACCAGGGGTGGAATCGGCTAAGGTGATAGTTGATTGTCGCTTTTTGATTGTCGTTTTTGATTATCAACTCCTCTTTGCTCTGCGTAAAGCGATCACTAAAAAATGATTGATTATTGGCAGCACTTAGTGTTTTAAACGTCACTTCCTTGCCGACGTTGTCATTCCGAGCAGCTGATGTGTGTTTATTTTCAATAATTTATATTTCAAATATGATTTTGTTGAATCCTTAGGCAAAAATTTTATCATAAATGGGCAAAGTATTGACTGCATTTTTTTTAATGACTGCAGCAGTAATTTCAGCCATCGTACTTTGACCCATTGGTGCAGCCCAGTCAGCCCCAACTTGTCTTTGATAGCCACCACCCCCAAGAAGATTTAAAGTTGCAGCCAATTGAAGGATGATATTCCAGTTGGTAAATCAAACAGTCCCAAAACAAACACAAACGCTTCTTTTGATAAGCGAAAGTAGACATTTTTGTAATTATTTTCTTCATTTGTGAAAAAAAGTTCTGATGAAGTAAACATTGCACTTCACGAATTTTCCAATTTCACTTTTTTGTTTGAATGTATTTAATATATACTCTTTTTTCAATAAAGTATTTAATTTATTTGGAGATATGAAAATAACAAAAATGTATGAAAGCGACACCTAAATAGCTGTCACATGAAATTGATCCTAAAAAGGTGATTGTCAATTTGATTATCACCTTACGTGGACGTAAAGGTATGATTTTGATTGTCAACAATCAACTATCACCTTAGCCGATTCCACCCCAGTTTCTGTATCCTTATAACAGTTGCTTTTAAGTTTTGTTGTTGTGGTGCAACCCAGGCCAAAATGCCGTATCTTAAGTGCGACTCTTTTCGAATTTAATAATTATTAAGCAAATTGAGGCGAATCGAAAAGGAGGTATCGAATTGGAAACGACTCGCTTCGTATTCTATAATCAGGCCACTGAACAGGCATCATATATGTAGATGTAGTCGAACGTTAAATCGAAAATATGGTAACTGAGCTTTTAGTCAAAAACGCACCAAAAACATATTTATTTATAAAAAGTGGAATTATTGGCAAGTTTCCTTCTTTTAAAAGTTACATCAAGAAACCCATTTTCAAAACGTGAACATATCACAGCTACGAGTACATATCGCCGAATGGTTCAGGAAATGTCAAACAAACAATTACGAGCGCAATGACTAAATGAAATGACTTTTCTTGTCATTCTTTCCTTTTCTGTCGGATCCCTTCGTGCTTTTAATTAACTCAGTGATTTTGCAATAATGGGGCCAAGCCTGTAATGACTTTTGTCTCTCCATGGGTCGAATTAATAATTACTGTATTTTGCCCTTTATTTTCAACAATTCATCAGGGTCAGACCCGAAGACAAATTGTCATTAGGAAAACGCGAATCGTCCTTGTTTCCTCCATTTTCATTGAGGATATTTTTCAGCCAAGGTTAGGCCACAACACAAAAGGGCGCAGATTATAATCGGTTGACTGGGCTAATTACACGGTTAAATGAAAAAAAAGAGAAGCATCGAACAGTATGAAGAGAGTCAAACCGGCCATTCGCAGTTTTGTTTAATATTAATCTTCGCCTGGAATGTAATTGAATATATTTTCCTCCCAAGGCGGTGATGTTAAATGTTAATTGCTTGCCTCAGTCTCTTTCCCTCTGCCAGTCTTTCAGTTTCTATTATGTGTCTTCCAATGGTATAATTATCGAAACGATATCCTATGTAATTTATTGATTTTAGAGGAAATTTATTGCTCTATCAAAGACGACACTTTGGTTATATTGTTGTAGGAACTGTTTGCTTTTTTTGTAATTAATTTCATGTTTCGTCGTTGTTAAAATAATATATATTTAATTTTACTAATTATACTTTAAGTGAACAAATTGCCCAACTGATCTATGACGGAGCTTACAGTTTTAAATTAAGTAAGCGAAGTAATAAGCAGCAAAGCTATTAAGGTGATTAGTTAATCTATTTAAATGAATCGTATTCGTTTTGCCTATGACTTTGAGCGGATATTCCAGTTTTTTTAGCGGTATAAACATACAAGTTTTGTTAAAATCGGCCCAAAAGATGGGCACGACAACATATTGGTATGTACCAAATGTTGAGAAAGCCATTGTCTATTTACTTTGTGAAGGACAAAGGGTCTTCTTCTTTCTTCGACCTCAATGAAAATTGGCAGATTGCCTGGTTTCGGCTCATTTTGTCCCCCAGGTTTTGAAAAAAATCGTCTAATTAGTATTGAAATATAAAAAATTTAAAGTGTACTCGTATTTCGGACTGTGACCAGACGTGCCTTTCACCTTTTGAAGCTTTCTTTAATGCACATGAGAGAGAGAGATAAGTCTTGAATAGGACACCCCATACGACTGTTTTCTATCCTTCACTGCTCCCAAACTTAGCATGCTAGAGACTTAATTTTTTTTTTTGTAAATTTAAGCTAATATAATTGCTGCAATTTGATTAAAAGGAAGATTTAATGCTAATGCTTTAAGTTTTAACAAAATATTATCAACCGAAAACCGGCAAAATGCGGGGTCGAAAATTTGCGCCACTTGAATAGGACACTTTAATAAAAAAAACATTTTAGAGATTTCTGATTCTTTTTATTAAAAATAACTTAAATTTAAGGTAATTGGAGTATTTTACATTAAAAAAAAATGTTCAATACTGTGTTGAGCCACCTTTCTGATTCAAGACTTCACACATCCGGTATGGAAGGGATGTATACAAATTAGCCAAAAAATTCAGTGAAATCGAGCTCCAAGCTAATTCGATGGCTTGGGTTAGTTCGGGTATACTCAAATAGGTGCCGTGACATAACCCCAAGCGTCATAAGCCCAAGTCTCAAAATTTGGCCTTATGTCGCTTTTTGAAAGTGACATAAGGCCAAATTCCAGCATTTGGTATTATGTCACTTTCACAAAGCGTCATAAGGCCAAATCAGGAAAGTGACATAAAGCCAAATTTTCGAAACCGTACCTCGCACCTACTAAAAATCAAACAGTGACCCCAACCAGGGGGGTTGCAGGGGGGCAGCAGCAAGCCAAATTGGCCTTATGACGCTTTTCCAATGTGTCATAATACCAAATGCTAAAATTTGGCCTTATGTCACTTTCACAATGCGACATAAGGCCAAATTTCAAAATTTGGGCTTATGACGCTTGGGGTTATGTCACGGCACCACTCAAATATTGTTGTCCTGATCCGTATACTTGACGTGTCAACCATCACCAAACGTTTTCAATGATATTTAAATATGGAGAATAGGGCGGCAAGCTTAAAAGCTCCACATTTTGGGTCTGTATATAGGTTTTAACTACCTGAGCTGTATGTATTGGCGCATTATCATGTTGATAAATCCACGGCAGAGGTCGAAAAAGGGTATGAAAGGCGTTTTCAATATGCATTCATTGTGGTTGACATAAATTGTAGTTGGCAGGTTCTATAACAGGAAATGGCCCTCCACACCATCACACCTTCAACTCTGCTATGCAGCTGGTCCAAATAATGTTTCTTTTGCTGGGGTCATGAAAATAGTAGCTATAGCCATCCAAATTATTTTTTTTTTTCATCGGAGAAGACTACTCTATGCCACTCCGAAGTCCAGGTCACATGTGCGTGACAAAAACTGAGGCGATGCTCTTTTCGAACCGGATTGGTTTTCAGTCTTTTTAGATGTTTAGCTTTCGAAATATAAATAACACGACTTTTCTTAAAATAAATAACCTTTCCGCATTAGTAAGCACGCTGTGTGTCCAGACCTTCAAATTGTTTTCTATATTCATACTCATTACTTAAGAATGTGGATATAACGTGTCGGCTCCTCTCGATTTTTTTTAGGTAGTTTGGCAATAGATAAGCCAGCGTCCTTGTAAGCTTTAATTTGTCCTTTTTCCGCCTCGGTTAATGCTTTTCCTCGACATATTTCTGTTTTTTTTTTTTTTAAAGAAAAAGTCGAAATTAACAAAAAAAAAAACGATTAACAAAGAATACGTGTCCGCGTTTCAAAGATAACGATCAAACCAAATGCATGTTCTATTCAAGTGGCGCAAAAATGTTGTTTTAATTTCAACGAATGTTAACATAAAGTGGAAAAAACCATATAACGGCTCTTTTCCAGAACTTGCAATTTTGTCACACGGAAAGAAGAAGAGTTATACAAAAATAACGGGCATAATATCAATATTTTATCATTCCGCCTTCGAGTTATGAGCAATTGCAAATAGAGTGTAGGGTGTCCTATTCAAGTGGCGATGAGTGTACTGTCCACTAATATTTAAAGTGTGCTTGGTGTAATTACGCGTGCTATGAAAATCATTTTATTGTTTTTGTTTCACAGGATTATTCATAGAAGGCAAGAGAATTTTTTTTAAAAATATCCTTAGAAACCACGCAGTATTTTTCTGTTCAAGGTTTTTTTACCAAGAGGTCCTTGGGACCATCAAATCGGTGCCTAAAATTCGAAAAAGGATATTTTTCCAAAATACCCTCAGAAACATGCTAGCAAATATTCAGTGCACCCGATTTAAATTATGAATATTCATTTGGAACTCATTCCTTGTGAGTGCCATGTGTGCTGGTTACACCCTGGGGTTGAAATTAATATGGCCACCAAACATCAGATAGTGTACTAATTCACGTTTGTAACCTATGCGTCTAATGAGTTAATTACACCAAATAATATTGAATGTCTAAAAGCTAGTTTTAAGCCATATGCAGACCCTTAGCTGGTATTTTTGCATTTGTGTGATCCAGGAATTTTTAAGGTCTGCCTATTTGTCTTACGATTTGGATACGTGCACGCTGCTATTATTGATTATTATTTGACACAATTGCGGGACAGTTTCAAGATGTTAAATGCGTCGTTAGGCTCAAAAGAGCACAGGGAAAATCCATGCAAACAGGTGTCGGGTTAGCATGCTCATCGCAGGTTAGAAAATTGAATTTTGAGCAGCTTTTCTTGATTTCCATCTACGCAAATTCGCAGATCTGACAGTATCTTGTTTACTTCTTCCAACCGGTACTTTCGCGGTGCTTTGGGTATTTGTTTTTGGCGTTGGTGTAGTGTGTAGTTTAGTAGCCAAACGTCCTTCATAGCGGTCTTACTAAAGTAGAACTGCGTCACCAATAGATACCGGATTCCATCCCAACTGTTTTAAAAAGGAGTTTCTCTGATCTGTTTCTTTGAGCAATGTGCGGATTATTCTCAAAATTAATTTAATCTAATCGCACTCGAAAAAGACGAGATGAGAAACCGAATAATTACCGCACAGCCCAAACCATTAGACCTAGAAACTTGTAGGTTTGGTCTCTATACCCAAGACGTTATATATTCTGGGATTCTTAAAATTCATCCTGGAAAATTGGGTGCAAACTTTTTAATTTTCGCTCCACTTCGAAGCTTCAAAGCTGACATGATCCTATGCAGCCTAAGAAGGGCCCATCTCAATGAGAGTCTATGCGACTGGATTGGTCTTATGTAAGACACACGACGGATTAAGTCCTTTTTTTTTTTTTTTTTTTTTTTTATAATTTGCTTACGCTAAAGGGATTTTTTCTGTTGTTACAGTACCCTTATAATGCTAAGAACACAGTGTAAGCTACTTGGTATTAGAAAGAATAGAGAGATAGGAAAGAAGTGTTTGGGTGCAGTTGTAGGGTTTTTCTCCACGGGTGGTATCTAAGTTACTTAGGGAGATTACGATTTCATGTATTCGGTATAAAGTAATGGACTTGGCCGGGATTCGAACGCACGACCTTCCATTCCGTAAGCGAATACACTACTACTGCACCATTGCCACCCGCGTGTGTCCTACTTAGGAGACGTGTGCATTGAACGGAAAGATAGCAGATACCACAAGTCGACGTCCTCTCTTCGCTCATATGGGTACTGGTAATAGACGAACTATTTAAGATACTGGATAGGGAAGGCTTCATTTTGAATGCCTATGCAGACGATGTAGCAATCTCGGTGCCAGGCAAACTCATTACTGTCCACAGCGAGCGACTCAGCTACGTACTCGTCAACAACTGGGTTGCGGGCAGAGGACTAGAGGTCGACATATCCAAGACAGAAATCCTGCTGTTCACAAGAAAATGGGCAAAACCTGTTTTTAAAAACCAAGTATGACTGGAATGGACCTGAAAATATCCAAAACGGCAAGGTGTCATACTAGATTTTAAACTCAGCTGAAAGGAAAACATATAAGATCTGGCAGACAAGCGACAATACTTGGGGATTCCAACCATGCTCGACACAGCGGTTGTGAGGCTCATTTTAACATATGGTGGAGCGGCATGGTAGAAGGCTACTGAAAAGAAGTGTTATCTCTCAAGCCTCACCAAAATCCAAAGACAGCTTGCATCGGGATAACGGGGTCCTTGAGGAACAAACCCACTGCAGCTATGGAGATACTACCTGGACATTTACTCCATCAGCAAGGTGGTTAATACGGTCATCAGACTTAGAGACACGGACACGCCTCCGTGGAGACACGATGGAGTGCTTCGGAAAAGAACATAGCTGGCTACTTATCACCCACCTTCATCTTCTAAAGGAGATTCGCTACCAGAATCCAGAAAGAAGCGAATAAAGCAACAAAACGGTCACGGAAGAGGAGAAGATAGCTATCCACATCGACCGATCCAAGATGGAAGTGGGGGGGTAGGTGCATGCATCTTCTGTGAGACTATGGACTTGAGTGAATCGTTTAGAAGAAGGTCAAGAGTCGCAAACTAGCCGACAAACACATCACCATATACTCTGACAGCCAAGCGGCAATAAAGACCATGGAGTCAGCAGAAGTCAAGTCAAAGGCGGTGATACAAAGCAAAAGCTGCTAGACGAGATATCAACCGTCAGTCCGGTAACCCTTTGCTAGGTACCGGGGCTTAGGGACATCTTGGGTAATGAGAAAGCGGATGAAATGGCAAAGAACGAATCGGAGATGAATGAATCTCTGGCCCTAAAATCCTAAAACTACGTAGGCAAACTTTCACGAAATATTTACACTGAATCCATGAGAAGAATAAACCAACGTTGGACCAACCTCATGCAGACACACAAGGGAGCTCTGGCCAGTGGTAAAAAAATGAGATCTTAGACCATGCTCGGGCTAAACCGCAAAGGTATTCGCACACTGACGGGAGTTCTCAAACTGTATAGTGGGTCTACACGCGGAGCGGCTGGGCATACTGCACAACGTCTACTTCAGGAGCTACAGGGACGTTGAAGAAATAGAATATGTACGTCACCTACAATACGAATACCTTCCCTTAGAACTAAAAGATTGAAGATTCTTGGTGGCTACTTTTTTAAGGAGCTGGATGATTTGACTCATATAGAGCTGAAGAAACTCCTGAGATCTACATATGAATTCGAATGGTTCTATTAAAGCGAATTATTTAGCTGTGAAACAAATAGCGATTTCTTTTATTTCATGTTTTAGATCTCAACATTTTAAAGAATCCGAATATGGACACAATGGAACCAAACTGTTGGACTAGGTGAGCCATGACACCGGTCACACAATAGTTCATTCACCTAACCTAAACAGAGAACAAAAGCGTGGATGGCTGATCAGTGCTGATGACGAGCAATGAAGAGTATTGAGAGGTGTTTTTTCTGCAACACATTAATAACTCATTCGTAATTTTACCTGTAAACCAAAAACGAATCTCCACTCAGTATTATTTGATCAGTGAATTCAGAACTCAGTAGTTGTTCTTCTGTGTTTGAAATGCCATCCAGATAGGTATGATATTCGATTGCGTTTGAGTTTTTCCACATTAGGAGCTGAATGGATCTTGTTTTTTCTTGTTAAATTGGTGCAGGCCCAAATTCTGTTATAATTGGCAAGTGATCTGAGTATTGTTCATACAAAACTTCAAAATCGTCTAACGGAATTCCATTTACCGCTTATCAAACAGTAGTTAACAGTTGAGCAACCCTGTTGTACCACAATTGTGTACCCTCCATGTTTATCCGTATAGTTAACGCCATTCATAATACTTCTCGTACTATTACTATAGGTCTGTTCGCGAAGTAATATGCCAACGTAAATTTATGTAAACTTTCGTGCAAAACTATACAAACGCGTTCGCGTACTGAGAAAATGCTAAAAAGATGAACAAAATAAAAATGTACTTCGTTCATTTTCTTTACACAGAATTTTAGCTAGTAAAAAAATGAAAACTGTCAAATGATGAAATCCTATGAGTTTGCCAGCAAAAAAAAGCAGCAGTTGCTTCTTTTCAAGCCAAACTTAGAAGTTTTTCATCTTTTTACACAAAAGCGTTCGCGTACTTTTCTTTGAAATGAGAGGATACTCTCTCGATTTTGGAGATTTGACAGTTTTCATTTTTCTACACGTAAAGTACGCGAACGGACCTTATGTCTTACAGCAGGAATCCAAACAAATTTGAAATTCGTACATCGATTTTGATGCAGTTTATTCTTCCAAATTCCAAATTTGTATTTCTTCCTTACACAAAAAAACAATTAATGTCAGTGTTAAAAGAATTCAAATTAGAACCTATGCATACATTTTATATATCATCAATGGAGGTTTGGCAGGTACCGACGGAAATGTTTAGATTTTTTGATAAAACTGAAAGTTTATACATATATTCCACGTTCTCTACCAAACGGGTTGGCCTACAGCGATGATATAAACAATACATGTCCAGATTCTAATTTCAATCCTCTTAAAAATGAAAGAAATACAGATTTGGATATGTTGACGGCCGGACATGGCTAGACCGACATTACTTTCGATGCTGATTTGAAATACAGTAATTTTTTGGGGTCTAGAGCAATATTTAGGTCCGTTTACAGCAGAAGTCTACTCCTCGGGATGACAGCAGCGGATAACACCAGCGATAGCAAGTTGATGGGGCCACCTTTTCCCAGATTGTCAAATTCCATCCAGGGGAAACGTCAACCGCAGCAATCACCATCCCCACAGCGGTGTTGGAGATGATGCAAAATCTAAGACACCTTTGTATAAAAACCTGCAGCAAACAGAGCTGCGGTTTAGTCAAACAGAAAACTGGCAGCCTAGTACAACGGAGCATGCGCAAAGTCTACAGAGATTCATGGGTGGTAATGTATGCACAGTTAATAATACTCCCCGTTTAGTTTTTGGAAGACCATTCGCTGCTCATGCAAAAATTGAAGCTCAGAACAGATAACCTTTGCACTGTCTGTCATTGCCCTGCACTCTGCCATATAAGAAATATCAATAAAAAGAAGACATTTCTACCAAGATTAAGAAGAACTTGTTGGCAAATCTGTGAACAACTTTCAAATGTTCATAAATGCATTGGGATTTATTCTAATTTCATTGGGGTTTTCATGGGTTTTCATATGTTCTAGGTTATGGGAGCCATAACCACCAGGGAACCTACGCTCATCCTAATTCTTTTAAACAAAAAATAAAAATATTAGGCATTAACGGCCCATAAGGGCCTTTACCTACCACTTTCTTTTGCGAAGTGGAAGGGACCTAAAATTTTACGCCGAATCCGAACAGCAAATATTTGAGAAGTTTCTCATGACAATTGATACTTGACGTTTGTTAGACGTTCGCAAGAGGTGGGGCAGGGTAAAAAACTCTAGATGTCACTTAGCCCCGGCGGAAATTGAACCGGGGACCTTTCGATATCAACTTACATACTACATAAAAATTATTAAATCTAACTTAAAATTAACAGGAAACGTATTATTAACTAATTGTCCTTATGCAGGCGTTCTAAACTTAACTGTAACCTTATAATTATTGCCTTTCGGCCTTAAAAAGTCCGACACACTAACCACTGAACCACTGCTCCCGACTAATTCTTTAAGTCTTCGAAAACTATCAAGATCGTAGGAGCCGTTTTTGAGAAAACTGGTGTTGTGAAAACAAGTTGGAGGGGCAACCATGGTTCCATTAGCCATTGGTCCACGTTTTTGGAGCCTTGGGGAGCGACCACCACAGGTGACTTGAAGGGCAGGAGGCCTCGAACCAAAGGGACAGCTGATACAGATGGACGGTCTGTGAAACCCGATAGACGGACGGTCTGTCGACCCAAATACAGACGGACTGTCTGTGGAAGCTGAGACAGACGGGCGGTCTGTGAAAAGGACTTCAGACGGACGGTCTGTAAAGGCGAAGTGCAAGTAAAAAGCACTCTGCAACCAGACGAATGGTCTGCAACGGCAGGGTGGAACGAACACTACCCACCGAAACATCCACCCTGCAAATTCAAATGGCGCGAGCGGACGGTCCGAGTAGTCACGCCCCCTTTTGATCCAACTCCGTTGTGGGAGCACCGAAGGAGCAGCAGAGGAGTGCGAGCGGGCGGCCCTGTGAAATACCCTCACCGCAAACGAGTGACACAGAACTTGAAGCACCACCAATCGCTCATCCAAAAACAATTACCGGCGCGAAAACACCAGAAACAAACACAACACTTTGGAACCGAGACGGGGGTTGTAGGCGAACGCCCCAGAACGTGTCAAAAATAACAACCTTGGTCGAGACACAAATGTAACAATGGCTGCGTGCTCAACGTAAATTAAATTTATGGAGGAATGGCACACGATCTGCATGCCCCTTTTCCCCAAAATCTGCGCATGACTCTACCGAGGTAGAATAGGAAAAATTCGTTATATAAATACCAAATTGTCATACCAACTCCTTCGTTCTGCGATTTCAAATAGTAGCTGAGCCTGGTCCTAATGATGGACATCTTGAAAAAGATTTCTATTTTCCGCATCCTGAAATTATCCATGAGTTTGTTTCGTCCGTTGAGGGGATATTATTAACAAAAAGACAACATTTTGCAGTTGGCATGTTGTTTGTAAAACTATTTCCTTGCTCGAATGCTGTTGTTTACTTCGCGATCTGTCAAAAAGGGTATGGGCTGAATTAAGACAGATCCAGGGTCGGTCGGCGGGTTTGCTCATTACTGGAGAGTTAGAGTAATGGGCGAATTTACTGAGTGAGAGGTCGCCTGAAGGGCGTGAGAACATTAGCGGGATCATGTCAGCGCACTGATATGAGAGTACATAGTGTAGCAGAAGAGGATATGGACCGCCAAATGTCTAAGTATGCGTGAGAATGGGGGAGTACGAAGCAGTTGACCACCCAGCAGAAAATCGAGTACAATTTGTAAGGCTGAGGGATAAATAAGGTAAAGGAAAAGTATAACCCTGATTGCAAAACCATAGAAAGTCTTAAATAAACCATATAATAAGGTTTTGATAAGCCGTATTATAAGGAATAAATAAGATTACAAATATTAGCCGTGTTTCTTTGCACGCGGATATAGGCATGGCATCAGAAAACGACAATCGCCGCTTAAGAATTCATCAAAAAAAAACTTGGCAGCACACATGCAGCTATGACGTTAATTAGTGACACAGCTGGAAGTTGAGTTAAGAAATTTGTATGGAAAATCGTGAAATTCACAAATATTAATTTCCGATAGTTGAAATTAATGCCAAACATATTTTAAAATTATAGAAAACAGTTTCACATTCACAGATTTACTAAATTTTGAAAAAAAATAATAATAAAATCCCGAACAAAATATTCGGCGGGATATGCCAGTGGTCGGCGGGATGTCAAACTTTGGCATTTCCTGCAAAATTCATCGCACCGATTCAACAGAAACGAAGAAAATGGGTTTTGGAAGCACTGTTTATCCCCGCTAAAGGACTTAGCGGCGATAGCTATCCCCGCTAAAGTTAGCGTATATAGGATAAGTTGTTGTTGTATTTTACATGCAAATTTCAAATTATCCCTATATCCGCGTGCAAAAAAACACGGCTATTGTCTCTTATTTATGCCTGATTTCAAGAATTAAATAATGCTTTTCCTTACTTAAGCCTTATAATAAGTGATAACTAAGGCACAGGTGTGTGTTTTTTTTGGGTAACTTTACTTATGCCTTATAATATGTCTTAACTCAGGTGTTCTGTACATTTCGCAGACATACCTAACTGTTTATCAAGAAATTTATATTTCGTTTTTTTATTTGTTGACCATTTGATTCAGTTCAGTGACAACTGGTGTGCATTGTGGTTGCAAAAGAAGTAATTTATATTTGGTTTTTATGTGTTGATTTTATTTGTTTTTTTTTTTATTTATTTCCTTTCTGAAGTGAATTGTAACTTAAGGAGAAATATGATAGCGATTAAAAACTTCAAGTTTTTTGAATCGACGCTCATGGTAAGTTCATAATTTTTACTCATTTAATCTACAAAGTTTTGTTATCAATTATTTTTTTATTTCTCTATGCAGGTTCCGTTCTAAATCGTTGCAGAAAATATTAATTGGAACAAAATTGAGGGGAAAAGTTTCGTCAAATTTCGGTGCCATATATTTATACCCTATTCTAGGGGTATATTAATTTTGACGCATAGTTTGTAACATACCTTAATATTGCCCGTAGACCCCTAAAAGTTACTATATTTATGATCAGCATCGATAGTAATGTCGATCTAGCCATGTCCGTCCGTCCGTCGGCAAAAATTAGGCCTTTAAACTGGACCTAGAGAGCTGAAATTTTAACCATATACTCTCTAGGGTCCCGAAATAATCAAGTTTACGAATTTTTGAAATCCGCCCACAGACACGCCCACAAACTCAAAAAAACAAAATTTTGGGAAAAATCGAATTTTGAGCTAGAGAGCTGAAATTTTTTATATATGATCTATGGCCCATAAAACTGATTGGGACATAAAATTTTCAAAATCCGCCCACTGACACGCCCACAATTAAATAAAACAAATTTTGGGAAAAATTGAATTTTGAGCTAGAAAGCTGAAATTTTTTATATATGATCTTTGGCCCATAAAACTGCTTGGGACATAAAATTTTCAAAATCCGCCCACTGACACGCCCACAATTAAATAAAATATTTTTTTTGAAAAACCAAAATTTGAGCTAGGGAGCTGAAATTTTTAATATATACTCTCTAGGGGCCCTTTATGCTCATGTGTAATTATTTTTAAAATCCGCCTACTGACACGCCCACAATTATTTTATTTTTATTTTTGAAAGTCCAAAGTTTGAGCTAGGGAGCTGAAATTTATAGTATATACTCTCTAGGTGCCCTTTATGCTCATACTTAAATTTTTTTTAAATCCGCCTACTGACACGCCCACAATTAAATAAAACAATTTTATTGAAAAACCAAAGTTTGAGCTAGGGAGCGTTTTTATTTACAAAAGCTTAGTTTTTTCGATAAAATCCTTTACATTTTTGTCACGCCCACTTATAAGATATAGGAATAAGAATAGGGTATCCAACAGTTCGCCCAAGCGGACTGTAGCCCGCCCCTATGTTTTTATTTTAAGTTTCTAGTTTTAGGTTCATTAAAAATAAAAACGCTTTATACGGAAAAAAGGAGCACGTCTTTTGTTAAACTTATAATAAGTCTGAACTAAGACACTATATAATGCTTAAGTTAAACTGATAATAAGAGTTAAGTAAGGTCTTATATAATGATTATGTCAAACTGATAATGATCATTAAATAAGGTCTTATCTAATGCTTATGATAAGCTGCTAATACGGTTAAGCAATGTCTTTTATGTACCTTCAGTGTAACTGATAATAAGCCATAAATAATGTCTTATATAAGCCTTAGTTCAGTAGTTATATAAGCCTTAAAGGCCTCTTTTTTAATGCTTATTTCAACGAAATATAAGGTTTACAGACGACACCTTATTCCGTAGGACATGGCCTGTGCTTTTATAAGGGAGAAAATAAGGAATCTTGAATGCTAAGCAACATTCCTTACAAATAACAAGCCTTATCGTCTAAGGAATAGATACAGAAAACTAAGGATTATATAAGCCTTACGTTGTTTGCTGGGCACTTCAGCGCCACAGCTGAATGGTCGTATTAGAACTGTCGTTTTATCTGCTTCCCCATGTATGTATGGATGTGTGCGTGAGGATGCCGGTCGACTGAATGGACAAAGCCAGCTGGCAAATCACTTCTTGGTTCACCAGGCAATAATATAGTCAAGTTTGTGGTAACATTTAGAAGGGATTTTTCTTGTGGGAAAAAAGTGAACAAAAGTAAAGTGTCGAGGAAGGAGATATGCGAAAGGATAGAGTAAAGGGTACTCAGGATATTTGAAGGAGCGATAGGACATTTGTCGTGGCGGGATTAGAACCAACCAACTTGCTGGACGAGGACGAAGGAGTTGAGGAATCCAATTGTTGGAAACCAAAAAAAAAGCTAAGTATACTTGCAATATGTCCATATATCAATAGTTTTAGTTCGTGATAGTATTAGGCAGTGATTGTGATAATTATTAGCCTCGGTAGGATCATGCTTTCGAAAATCTCGGTTAACGACGGGACACGCCACCCATTAATTCGGGAAAATTTTCCACCCCTCGGGAAAATGCGATGGTGCGTCATTTGGGATTTTGTTTTCTTCCACCCCAAACGGCTGTGCAGTTATACGTTATAAAAATTTGCCGTACTCCAACGGAGTTTTATAACGTGATACAAAAAAAATTGTTCCTCTTTAATTTCTTCGTTCCGCTCGTTCAAAATTTGTGTGGCGCCCATTTTTATACCCTATTCTAAAGGTATATTAATTTTGACGCATAGTTTGTAACATACCTTAATATTGCCCGTAGACCCCTAAAAGTTACTATATTTATAATCAGCATCGATACTAATGTCGATCTAGCCATGTCCGTCCGTCCGTCCGTCTGTCGGCAAAAATTAGGCCTTTAAACTGCACCTAGAGAGCTGAAATTTTAACCATATACTCTCTAGGGTCCCGAAATAATCAAGTTTACGAATTTTTGAAATCCGCCCACAGACACGCCCAAAAACTTAAAAAAACAAAATTTTGGAAAAAATCGAATTTTGAGCTAGAAAGCTGAAATTTTTTATATATGATCTATGACTCCTAAAACTGCTCGGGATAAAAAATTTTCAAAATCCGCCCACTAACACGCCCACAAATAAATAAAATAATTTTTTTATAGATTAGATTAGATTAGATAGATTCTTTATTTTTTCCATCATAAAGTTTACAAATTGGTATACTTAAGAATGAGGACATGGCAATACTGCAAAATCCGCCCACCACGCCCACAATTATTATTTTTTTTTTTTTTGAAAATTCAAAGTTTGAGCTAGGGAGCTGAAATTTATAATATATACTCCCTAGGGGCCCTTTATTCTCATGTGTTAATTTTTTTTAAATCCGCCTACTGACACGCCCACAATTAAATAAAACAATTTTAGTGAAACACCCAAGTTTGAGCTAGGGAGCGTTTTTTTTTGATAAAATCCTTTAAATGTTATATAACAAAATATGTAGAGCGTTCTTAACAATTCAACCATACTTAGACTTTTGTCACGCCCACTTATGAGGGATAGGAATAAGAATAGGGTATCCAACAGTTCGCCCAAGCGGACTGTAGCCCGTCCCTATGTTTCTTATTATTTTTCAGATCTTGGATCTTCACGTAAATACCAATTATATACCACCACAGTAAGTACCTACGTTTTCCTTTGATGCGAGTCATTTAATTTAGTTCGTTGTTTTCCGCCAATTTAACTTCATTAAAAGTAGTTTGTTCGCGAGTAATAAATAGTGCAACAGTAGGTAGCTACCTACCGTTATATGAAATTATAGAATACAAATAAAAAAAAATTGGCAGCAAGCTTAGTCCTTAAGAGCACAAACAGGAAGTTTAATGTAAATCCGACCATTACTCATTGTGGCTAGAGCCTCAGTTACAGACGGACAGACAGACTATTACGGACGGAAATGCGGGACACACTTTTGACTTCTCTGCAGTCGTAATATCGTCCATACCTCAAACTCAGTTTGAATTCAAAATGTCAGTACGATTGCAACACTTAATCTTTTTCTTTAGTGACTAAACTGCACGAGATAATCAAAAAGAATCTTTCTTGAATATTTGGTTCTGTGTGCCAGGAGAGCGAAGATACACCCATGCTGTGTATTTATGTACATAATAAGGGTGCTTAAAATTCCTTTTGCGCTCGCCAATTATAAAAAAATACATCCGTGAACTATATGGGATGTACCACTATGTGGGTGTAGTCAGAAAAGCTAACAAAAACCCTGAATATCTCTTAATAGATATTTAATATGGAAGATTAATAAATAAATAAAAAAAACAAGAGAATCTTAGCTTAGCAAGTCCCAGGTTTGAGATGGCATGGTAGACCGAAACTCTGGTTTAAAGATCAAGCCATCGTGGATTATAGAGCGCTTAAAACAGAGAAATTCTATATACTCGTATGAGACTGCAATTTCCCATACCCGTTACGGGTCGAGAGCCCTTCAACTAAGCAATGTTGCGATGGTAGTGTATTCAAAAAGTGATTGGCAGGTCGTGTGTTCGAATCCTGACCAGAGCCATGTTTTGTAAAATTGAATACACACCACAATTCAAATATCCCTTAAGTAAGTAATGCGCCACCTGTGGCGAAATAAACCCTATCGCACCAAAACTTCTTTCCTATCCTCCTATTCTTTCTAGTAGTAAGCCGTACCCAAAAACAGGTGATGGTGTAGAGGGTGGTGTGTTGGCTTGTTACCCGTGCAGTGCAGGTTCCATCCCCATGGGGAACAACAACATACGCCAGCCATAAAAGGAGATAAACGAATAACACCTTGTTTCTTCAACCTCTACACCAAAAAGAGAATTTCGACCTGGACCGTTATCGAGTGTCAGTGCTCTGGGATTTGGATTTTCTTTTTCCTTAAAAACAAAACCCTTTAACTAAGTTACTTACTAAAACAATGGCTATCTTGATAAAGTCCGTCATCAAAAGAAATTACCTAACATTCGCGGGATATATCTGATTTCCAGTTTTGTTGCCCTAATCTAAAAAAAGAGATATTAATTCCATTTTAATAAATAAAATGCGTATATGTGCCGAATTAAATTAACCCTTATCCACTCTACAGTAGACTACATCCTAAATTTCTATAAAAGGATGTCTAGTCATAGTCCTTTTTCGTTATTCAAGTATCGTCCTCCTTGGAACACGATAACTACGCTACGCATGTACTGTACTCGTATGTAGATTTCGTTTCCTGGAATGGGTTATGCTTGCATGTACCATAGAGAAAGCACCAAAAGTACTTTGGGTCGACGCCATTTTTGTGTTTCCTTCAAGACAACCAAGAGCAGAACACTTAAGCTTTCAATTATTATGCGAGATATGTTCCAAGAGACAAATTGACATTTTTGTTCGTTCCGTTGCCTCCACGTCATGCCCCACTTTCAGATGCCATAAGATTATATTTTAGATTTAGCGTTCGCTTATCAAAAGAGAGAAACGCTCAATACAAATCCTTGCGCCATTATCATTTTGTTGGAATCTTTCGTGGGCGTTCTGTCTATTTCACCCACCCACCTCCCTACGATGAGAATTGCGTGTGTATCGATGCGAAAGTCACCTCATTCCCACTTTAAGTGTCTTCCAACAATCCTTCTGGTAAAGCTCGTCAACCATGTGTGTGTGCGGATTAACAATTCAAAGAAGACTTCACTCGTAAATAGTTTTCTTCAAGTTCGTCCTTTAAATGTCAAATGTGGAGATTTCATTCCTACGTAAGTGTTTGTCCTTTGTGAGAGGTTGTTTGTGTTTTTTTTTATTGTTGGCTTAATAATGATTGTTCATGCTAAGCATGAAGGGGAAAGGATGAGGTGCTGAAGGAATAAAACTCTGTTACGCACGAAAAAGTCTCACCGACAGGATACCAAATAACATTTAAATTTTTATGAACTCCTTGGTGTGGCGGTGTTGAGTTTGAAATTCGCATTGTTTGCCGAAGGAGGCGATCGCGTCATTGTTTAAGGCGAAGGCGACAATATGACGGAAAACGAGAATTTAGAACTCCAGTTTCTTGTGTGCCAAAGTACTACGTTCATATTAACAATAATAATTTAGAGACAAATTTGTGTGAAATCGGTTTTTATTGTGTATTTCAATGGATTTCTTGTGCATAGCATATAAGGCCCGTCTCTGGCTGTCATTAACCATATTGTTTATGTTCATGGAGTGTTCTTTGTGGTTATAAGTAGGTGTCTCGGTTGGCATTTGCTGTGTTCTCTACCATAGAAACCAGATAAATGACGATAAAGTATAAGAAAGAAATTGCAAATATTTGCACAAACAGACTCACTGTGGATAGATGTCTATGACATATTTAATTTAAAAGCCTCTTGTTCAATGCGTGTGTGTATATGACTTGGCAGACTATATTTTTTCTTAAGTAAATGCGCGAGATCAGATTCCGGAGGACTGGCAGCTGGAACACGCATGAAGAGAGAGAGAGAGATTGAAATTACCGGAAATGAGAACAATGTGTGATTTGTATAATGGCTTTGAAATGGAATTCGTATTTCTGGGGCACATTAACATTGGTTGACTTCAATACATCAATAGGTGCGCTTATCTAATTTCTTTCAGACCATAGCACCGAACAGAACTCGAATACATCGAGCGTTCTGATTCAACTATTAAATACATTTGAGCACTTTGCTGTGATATGATATGCAATTGTTTTTATTTTTTAGATAAACATTATTTTATTAGGAAAACTAATGCAAAAATGCATCTGTAAAAGCTTGTTTTGTTTAAAGATTTAAAAATTCGAGCTTATATTTACTATTGGAATCGTACATGTACATGTACATATATCTTTATATTTTAAAAGTCTGTAGATAGAAAAAAAAACGACAAACACTGTTTGTTGAGGGCTTAGCAGATGTGGGCGCATTTGATCGGTGGTTAGTGTAATGGACTAACAAAGGTGTCAGATTCAAATCACGCTAGAGACAAGTTACACGATACACCATACGTTTTATTTCCACTGCCCCATCTCCTGCAAACATCCAAGAGTATCAATTATTATGAGAAGCTTCTCAAATTTGCCGTTCGGAGTCTGCTTTAAAGTGTCTGTCAATTCCACTTCGCAAAAGTAAATGGTTGGGGAAACTACCTTTTAGGTATGGCCGCTACGACCAAACTTTTTTTATTTTCATTTTTTAACAGAAGTACTTAAGAGTAGAAATCACAAAATCAAATAGGTGACTCAAGTATTACATATACTCGTAAATAAATATTTACTGTCGGACATAACATCGCCGTTAAGGGGAATAAAAGAAACGCTCATCACCTTGTATTTCGATTTTGTTACTGCAAAAATAGGAGTAGAGCTACCTACGACCCAAATTACCATTGCTTATGTGATTAATGGTTCACCTTTTCATGGGTATGCCGATTTGTTGTAATTTGAATTATTCATAGAATATTTACTCGCTTTCACCTTTAGAAGAATGTCTAATAACTTCGAAAATAAGCCCATTTACGAAGTTTGTTAGCTAAAGTGTCCGCTTTCCAGTTGAAAATGTTTCAAATTCAATAACATGACGCATTTTAATCGAATCTATTCTGTATTGGTCCGAAAATGAAAATCGTAATTCACAACATATTTTCAAAATTGAATGTCCACAATATATTTATGCCCTATTCTAAGGCTATATTAATTTTGACGCATAGTTTGTAACATACCTTAATATTGCCCGTAGACCCTAAAAGTTACTATGTTTATGATCAGCATCGATAGTAATGTCGATCTAGCCATGTCCGTCCGTCCGTCCATCCGTCGGCAAAAATTAGGCCTTTAAACTGGGCCTAGAGAGCTGAAATTTTAACCATATACTCTCTAGGGTCCCGAAATAATCAATTTTACGAATTTTTGAAATCCGCCCACAGACACGCCCACAAACTTAAGAAAACAAAATTTTGCAAAAAATCGAATTTTGAGCTAGAAAGCTGAAATTTTTTTTATATGATCTATAACTCCTTAAACTGCTCGGGATATAAAATTTTCAAAATCAGCCCACTGACACGCCCACAAATAAATAAAACAATTTTATTGAAAAACCAAAATTTAAGCTAGGGAGCTGAAATATATATACTCTCTAGGGGCCTTTTAAGCTCATATGTAAATATTTTCAAAATCCGCCTACTGACACGCCCACAATTTAAAAAAAAAACTTTATTGAAAAACCAAAGTTTGAGCTAGGGAGCGTTATTTTACAAAAGCTTCCTTTTTTTTGATAAAATCCTTTAAATGTTATATAACAAAATATGTAGAGTGATCTTAACAATTCAACCATACTTGGACTTTTGTCACACCCACTTATGAGGGATAGGGCCAGGGGTATCCGGCTGTATTTTTGCGGAGCCTCTCTGATACCGGGCCACCTCAGAGAGTAACCATGGCCTTACCACGTTAATGCGGGGCTCTGGCGTGGTTGACCGTCTTTCGCGCGCTACTCGTGGGATATGCCAACTAAAAAGAACAAAACAAACAACCAAAACAGACTCAGTAGAATGCGGCGACAGACCGCAGATGTAGTCATTGGTCGGCTGGAGCAGGACATCCATGACGACCGCCTGGCACATGATAGACCCGGAACATGTCGAGAGGGAGGCTCTAAACTGGTGCAACCCAGCACCAGTCAAAGAACCATTATCACCTCACGACAAGCCACGGGGGTGCCAAAAGGCCCAGGAAGAAACCCGGTAGCACAGACAGGTGCATGCAGTGGGGATGGGAGCCAAAACCTACTCCCCTCCCTGTCCGGGAAAGTATTGATGGAGGGAACTAGGGCAGCGGGAACGAGCATAGCTCAAGTACCAGCCCCTGAACCCCCCGGGAACAATACCGGAAGGAAGAGGACTAAGCCAGCCTTACCTCCACCTGGGAAACCAGGTGCGAGGGACGACCCTCTGCGAAAGGGACTTAGTGGTGCTGGCACTAAATGGTACCTCCGCTACCTCAATAAAGGCCTGAGGAAGTCAAAACCCCCCCACAACAAATAAAGCCAAAAAGCAGAAGGTGGATGAAGGTACCGAGAGGGCCACGGGAAAGCCTGCAAAAGCGAGCACCACCGTGGTTGGTCGAAGCTATGCTACGGCGGTGAAAACCTTCCCGGCTAGCGGTAGACACGACACAGGTGCGATTGCTGAGTAGGTTGCTGTTCTCCCGGTGAAATATCCGCAGGAGATCCTCAGCAACCCAGACCTCACGGCACTTGAAGACGCCATTGTGGTGGAAATGGCATTGGGATGGGAGCATAAGCTCAAATTTTAGGGCATACATTTCAAACACGGAATGCTCTTAGTTGACTGCGAAAGTCCGCAGACAGCTGAGTGGCTAAAAGCAGTAGCCCCAAAGCTGGGGAAATGGAAGGGGACATGCCTCATGGCATGCAGTAGGACAGCTATACCACGGTCCTACTCCATAACGATCTTCCTTTAACCTCTAGTGCAGAACAAGAGGTTAAAACTCCTTGGCACTGCTGGGAGCACAGAATGTGGGACTTAACGTCCATGCGTGGAAGGTTCTCAACTGTCGAAAAGAGGGAACCGGGCAGGTACTGGCTCTTGGCATCGACCGAGAATCCTTCGACGTCATAAAATCCCAAAAAGCATCCCTGAGCTACCGATTCGGCAGGGTTGCGGTGTGCGGACTCAAGAGGTCGGACGAGATCTCTGGGCAAACAGCCCAGTTAGCATCGAATCTGAACTCGCAGAGCGCGCAGTCTAAGGTAGAGCATACTGCTCCTCCGAAGATTAAAGCACCTACTTCCGTTGTCCAATCGGCGGAGCAGGCTCCTGAGGAGACCGAGGAGTCTATGACCATCTCGGAGAGCATGATCTCTGAGGGGGAAATGGACAACACGGTCATCGACCTCTTCCAGGAAATCACCCAGGAGGAGGAAGATTCGTTGCTGAAGGAGGACGGGGCAATTGCCCCGCGCGAGCAATAGCTCGATGAACCCCGCCAACAGAAAAATCAAACTAGCACAGGTAAACATACACCATGCTATAGCCGCCTCGGCGACTATATCTAGGATGTTTACCTGCCAAAGCCTAGGGCTAGTACTGATCCAGGAGCCATGGATCCTGAAAGGAAAAGTCAGAGGATTGGCGAGCAAGGATGCAAAGGTAATATGGGACACTCGGGTCGAGAAACCGAGAGCTTGCATTCTAATAGACAATAAATATAAATTTATTCTACTTTCAGAATACGCGACACGAGATCTGGTGCCAATACAGGTACATCTGGACGTTGAAGGATGTCACCGCACCATTGTCATCGCGTCGGCGTATTGTGCAGGGGATGAGCCGGTTGTATCATCCAAATGCAGCGACTGGTGGAGCATTGCAACAAGCTCCGCATGCCGCTCGTCATAGGGTGCGATGCAAATGCCCACAACATCATATGGGGGAGCACCGACACCAACATCAGGGGTGAGTACCTACTAGAATTTACTATGAGTTCGTCAATTGATATTATAAACGTGGGAAATACCCCCACTTTTGTAACTAGGGTCAGGGAGGAGGTACTCGACCTCACGCTTGGTAACCCAAGCGTAAGTAAACTAATTAGCAACTGGAGAGCATCTAGTGAGCTGTCATTGTCTGACCATCGAATAATAGTGTTCGACCTGGACAACACAAGTATCACGAGAAATCCAGTAAGGAACCCTAGGAAAACCTAGGAGACTAACAGAAATGCTCTAGAGAGCAATCTGGGGCGCCTTGTTTTGAGGAAGGCTCCGGGCCACCCCCTAGAGCTAGATAGCGCAGTGGAAAGCGTAACAAACGCCATCATCACTGCGTTCGAAGAAAACTATCCCCTTAGCGGAAGCTATTCAACAAAGCAAAGCGCAACGGAGACTGGCAAAGCTACCAGATGGCCCTTACAACATATAATAAGGAAATTAGAAAAGCTAAAAGAAATAGCTTCAGGAAATTCTGTGAGACAATCAACAGCACTCCTACTGCGGCAAGGCTACATAAAGCTCTTGCGAAGTCAGGAGGAGTACCGATGTCTCTGAGGAAACCAGATGGCGAGTTCACGGAAGACGAGGATCAAAGGGCACTATTGCTACTAGAAACTCACTTTCCTGGCGGCTCGCCTAGTACTGAGCTAGGAATCAGTACCACTTCAATCAGACCTCGGAGAGATGACTGGGAAAGAACATCAACCATCTGTTCTGAGGGTCGACTGAAATGGGCAATAAATTCCTTTCAGCCTTTTAAATCTGCCGGAGTGGACGGCATTATACCCGCCCTACGACAAGAAGGGCAAGGGGTACTAATACCACACCTGCTTAAAATAACAAGGAGCAGTATTGCCTTGGGCCACATACCAATGCAATGGAGACGAGCAAGGGTTGTGTTTATACCAAAAGCGGGGAAAAAAGACCCCACACAGCCAAATCGTACAGACCCATCAGCCTTACGTCATTTCTTCTGAAGATGACAGAAAAGGTTGTGGACAATTATTTAAGGGAAGATGTACTGAACACATCCCCCTTACATCATCGTCAGCATGCATACAGAGCGGGCAGATCAACAGAGACCGCCCTATATCAGCTGACGAAGATAATTCAAAGTGCTTTGGAAGCAAAAGAAATAGTAATGTGCGCTTTCCTAGACATAGAGGGAGCATTTGACAACACCTCACATGAGGCGATTAAACGATCCCTGGATAGGAAAGGAGTTAACAGTACAGTATCCAAATGGATATGTGAGCTGCTGAGCACTAGATCAGCAGAGACTCAAACACCATCTGGAACCATCAGAGTGAACACAACAAGAGGATGTCCACAGGGAGGGGTACTATCACCCTTAATGTGGAGCCTAGTTGTAGACGAACTGTTGGAAAAATTAACCAACCTTGGTTGCAATCGTGAGACCAATGATCACATACGGAGCGGTAGCATGGGCGAAACGAACCAGTCTAGTCACAACACGAGAAACACTCGGCAAAGTGCAAAGACTGGCGTGCCTGTGCATTCCCGGAGCAATGCGTAGCTGCCCAACCGCAGCCATGGAGGTGTTATTGGAATTGACCCCTTTACACATCATGGTGATGAACGAGACAGACAAAACAATCCTTAGGATGGCAAAGGAGGGAATTGGGAGAGGGAAATGCATCGGTTCGAAAGAACACGGTGACTTACTCAAAAAACTCCCACTTCTTGGCATACCTAGGGACGATAGCATCAGGAAATTCAACTTCGAAAAGAATTTCCAGATAAAGCAATAATGTCTGACAGCCAAGCAGCCATAAAGGCTCTTGACGCCTACGTTATCAAGTCAAAACTCGTGTGGGAATGCCTACACGGACTGAATAGACTAGGCAAGAATAACAGAATTTCCATCTGCTGGGTACCTGGCCATGTTGGCATTACAGGCAATGAGGCAGCGGACTCTCTGGCAAGAAAAGGGACAGAGGAACCCTTCATAGGACCTGAACCATTCTGCGGGATAGGAGAACACACTATACGCGAAGAGTTCAGGAGACTGGAGAGAGAAACAAGGGCAAAAGCCTTTCTCAACCTCCAAGGTCTGAGGCAAGCAAAGAAACTCTTAGGAAGTTACAACCAAAAGAGATTCAAAGCTTGTATCGGCCTTAACAAAAACAACCTAAGAATCCTAACAGGCCTCCTCACGGGGCACTGCAGACTCAAGGAGCACCTGAGGAAAATGGGCATATCGGAGGACGGGCTCTGTATATTCTGCAGTGAAACCGCCGAAACTCCAGACCATATACTGGAATCTTGTGGGGCACTGACCCACAAAAGGATGAAACATTTGGGCAGGCACCAAATAACAGACAAGGACATACAAACCATGGACCCACAGCTCATTCTCAGATTCATCAAAGAAACTGGACTTTACGCTGTGCTCTAAGGAGTGTGACCTGCCAAGGATAAACCAGAGCAATACCTCGACATGCTTCACAAAGAAGTATCTAGAGAGGCTCTGAAAGAGGGCACGAATCTCTCCGAGGCACAAGCAAGGGGACACAATAGACCAATAGGTCGCAGTGCAATATACCCTAACAAAATATTATTATTATTATTACAGTTCGCCCAAGCGGACTGTAGCCCATCCCTATGTTCTTTAAATAATTTTAGGAAGATATAGGTATATGCGTGCGTGTGTGTGTTCGAACGTTCTTGCGTGAACAATTTTTCTTTCACGTTTTCCTTCGTACCTATACAAAATGATATCGACTTCGTTCTGGTGTCTCTTTATACCTTATTCTAAGGGTATATTATTTTTGACGCATAGTTTGTAACATACCTTAATATTGCCCGTAGACCCCCAAAAAATACTATATTTATGATCAGCATCGATAGTAATGTCGATCTAGCCATGTCCATCCGTCTGTCGGGAAAAATTAGGCCTTGAAATTGGACCTAGAGAGCTGAAATATTAACCATATACTCTGTGGGGTCCCGAAATAATCAAGTTTAAAAAATTTTGAAATCCGCCCACAGACACGCCCACAAATTTAAAAAACAAATTTATCGAAAAATCCAATTTTGAGCTAGAAAGCTGAAATTTTTGTTATATGATCTATGAATCGTTAAACTGATCGGGAGATAAAATTTCTAAAATCCGTTCACTGACACGCCCACAATTAAATAAAACAATTTTATTGGAAAACCTAAGCTTGAGCTAGGGAGCTGAAAATAATAATATATACTGTCTATGGGCCATTTATGCTCATGTGTAAATATTTTCAAAATCCGCCCACTGACACGCCCACAATTTTGAAAATCCAAAGTTTGAGCTAGGGAGCTGAGATTTATAATATGTACATATATACTCTCTTGGGGCCCTTTATGCTCATGCGTACATTTTTTTTTCTAAATCCGACTACTACACGTCCACAATTAAATAAAACAATTTTATTGAAAACCCAAAGTTTAAGCTGGGGAGCGATTTTTTTACAAAAGCTTCGTTTTTTTTCGATAAAATCCTTTAAATGTTATAAACAAAATATGATAAGCGTTCTTAACAATTCAACCATACTTAGACTTTTTTCACGCCCATTTATGAGGGATAGGAATAAGAAAAAGGTATCCAACAGTTCGCCTAAGCGGACTGTAGCCGGTCCCTATGTTTAATTATTATTTTATTTACATAATCACTACCGGACCCGCTGAAAATGCATGTACCTATATTTTCTATTTCAAACCTATTCATCCCTATGATCATATTTTTATTATTTATATCATTTTCACTCCTGAGTCGCATATTGCCTTTCTATTTATTAAAAAATTATTTGGTAACTATCCTTAAATTAGTCAAAAAAAACAAACATTTTTAAAAGAACCAATTCTTTATATCTGACAAAAATCACAGCTTTTGACACTCTTAAGAACGTTCTGCAAAGAAATGATCAAAATGAATCATCAACATGAATCGTACACATTACAGTCTCAATGTCAATCCGACGAAGACTGAATTGGACCTTTATTCTAAGAAAAACAAAATTCCACGCTTCTCGCCATGATCCGTTTCTTAACTCTCCCTCTCTTAACAGTGCTAGCTATCTAAATTTATGTTGGACCGGAACCTAATCCCAGCCCCCAGGTTCGAGAAAGCAAGGAAGACGGAACCTCCGTTGCAAAGACCAAGCCATCGCGGATGCCAGAGCACTTGGTCTGGACAACTGCATGCAGCGTGCCCGGGATCGTAGAAGATGGAAGGCTGCTGTGTCTCCGTTTAGTAAGTAAGTAGGAAGCTGCACTGGAAAGAAATCGTCAACGAACGTATCAAGAAAGCGATGATTGCCTATGCATATAATGCATCGCCTGTACTCTTCGGTAGAAAGATCGATCCTCTTGTATGGAGTAATGGTCTGGATCCTTTAATCTCCCAAACTATTGCAGCGTCAAAGCCCTTACACCCACCGCCGTAAAACCCAAAACTTTGAAGGATTACCCCGTATTTCATAACGAAAAAGCCACACAGGGTAACATCCCCCTCTGCTCGTTGCCAGGTCATAGCGATGTCCAAGACAATCATGGCCAAATCTGAACCAGAAGAGATCCATCGGATTTCTAATACAAAGAGAAAACCTCTCTACCCTTACAAACGTAGTCCTTGGACATTGTGCAATGGCTAGGCATGCGCAAAGATAAGGCATCAACTACAACGATTTCTGTAGAAGTTGTAGAGACGAGCAAGAAGAGGGGACAGTCCTGCACTTCCTATGCATGTGTCCCACATTTGCCAACATTAGGAGGGCTATTTTAGGTCAATAACTCTTCCACGATCTGGATGATATCAACAAGAAAGAATTGTTTCTACAAAAATCATAGTTTATACTTAAACAACTCCGTGTAACTGAAATCCAATAACAGACAGCACCCACATTTTTTTAATAAATTATTTAATGTATTCATTGGATATCGAACTTGGTTAATTGAAGATATTGTGCAGAAACTACGGTTACGTGAACATTTATTTGAGCTGCCCGAAAAATAATTGAAAATGCCGGTTAAGTAACAAATAAATTGTGACAAATTTCCGTTTTTAAGTTAAGACGACTCGACTGTATGAAACAAGTACATTGTTTAGAACATTATCTGCATTTCATTGGCTGTTTTTCTTTTCGGAGGCTGTATCCAAAAAGTAAAACAGCTAATCAAATGCAGCTAATGTTCTATATAATTCACTTGTTTTACTCACTGTTCAAACAAAATAGTCAACCTCAACGAAAAACACAAACCT
Source organism: Portevinia maculata (assembly GCA_949715645.1). Classification (NCBI taxonomy): domain Eukaryota; kingdom Metazoa; phylum Arthropoda; class Insecta; order Diptera; family Syrphidae; genus Portevinia; species Portevinia maculata. Next base: position 242,576,136 of record OX454526.1, on the reverse strand, counting down.
GTGTGTCTGCTTAAGGTAAAAAGTAAAAGTTCGTAAAATATCGCTCGCGAACAATAAAATAAGGATCTTTATCGTTCTTGTTCCATGTTCTCACGAACCATAAAAAATAAAGTTGGCGAACAGTAAAATGTTCGATCTTTAAACCTAGAAAGTTAATCTACGTCTGCGAGACGTATGGCCCGCGAAAAAATTGTTATATCCTTTTACCAGCAAGCCGGATCGGGTTGGTTACTTAAACTAACTTAGTCGGTGGTCAGAGCTTGCCCGTCACGGTCGTGGCGCGACGGGAAGTACCTGTGGTAACAAGTTATAGTTATGCCCTCCGTCTGGGAGACGTGTGTCATTCTTACATTTAATTTAATCGCATTTGATTTAAAATTACTTAGAAATATTAGTAGACTTATTTTAAACCAAAATATGCAAATTTGCCAACTATTAAGTCTTAAAAACAAGTTATGGTTTTTGTTGATTTGTAATGGAATTTAAGTTTTGTATTAATATTGTTTAAATTATTAATTGTTTTTACTGAATCATTGATTTATTTCTCTTAATAGAACCACATTAATAAATAAAACATTAATATTTTTTAATAAGTTCATGGGTTTCATTAAATACATTTACAAATTGGCATACGTCTCGGAGACATATGATTATCTTTTACGTCATAAAATATATGATTATCTTCGTGGGAGATCGGAAAAAACAAATACTGACTATGGTTCGCTCGCGATAAGGATCCATAAATATCCATAAAACAAATCATTTTACATTTATCAAATATCCATTCAGTACAATTGTGAAGCGATTTATATTTTCAATAGTTATTATTTTGGTTGAAATGGGGAAAATAAAGACATCTGAATTAAATAAATATGTATCTTATAATGAAGAAGCCGACGAATCAACTTGCTTACTTTGTTAGAGAATATTGAAAGGAAAAGTAACAGGGAATATAAAAACACAGTATACAACAGTACATGGTGTCAATTTTAATGATTCGGGCGTTAAAGAGCAACCATCAGGAAGTGAAAGTGGAACTGTGTCAGTTCGAAGAGAAAAAAAGTGAATCGGTCTTAATTGACATGAAGAAGAGTGATTTTGTTTAAATGTTGTGTGGGATACTACTCGTATCAAAAATATTCCTTTTCAAATTTTCGACGACGAACATTTTTTTAAAAAAAATTAGTTGCAATCACAAATTACTACAATGGTTGGAATGAGATTAAACTCGACATCAAGACAACAAAGATCTCTACAACCGATTTTAGAAAATCTGCCGTATAAGGAACGAGTGCCGCTAAACACTAAACGTTTTAGAGCATTGGAAAACATTGAGCAGCAAAGAGGTTCTACTAGGAAAACTTGCACAAGTAGTGCTGGCAGTGCCATCAACTCAAGTCTCTGTTGAACGGGCTTTTAGTGCTCTACCAGTTTTTTTTTTACAAAAACCAGAAACAAATTATCCAAAGAAGCAATAAATAATGTTTAATAAGTTAAACTGAATGCGCATTTATTCCAGAATCTTAATATGCAATAAAAATACTTTTCACTTATGTTCTTTCAATATCACCGAACAAATCAAAGGGGCTCTCAAAACCCTCGACAACTGGCAGGCACTGCGGCCTAGCGTTAAACCCCCAGAAAACCGAACTGGTAATTTTCACAAATAAAAGGAAAATACCACCGTTTGTCACACCTTCTGTTGGCGGTACACCCCTCAGAATCTCTGACAGTGCGAAGTACCTGGGACTCATACTAGACAAAAAACTAAATTGGAAAATGAACACCAATGAAAGAATCAAAAAAGCCACAATAGCCTTTTACTCCTGCAGCAAAATCTTTGGGAAAACCTGGCGACCATCTCCCAAAATTAAACTGTGGATGTACACGGCAATAGTAAGACCCATACTGACATATGGCAGGCTCGTATGGTGGCAGGCAACCAATAAAGCCACCTACCTAAAGGCTCTTACTAAAGTTCCGAGACTAGCGTGCATCGGCACAACCAGTGCGATGAGGACAACTCCAACCGCAGGACTGGAGGCTATCCTCAACCTGCCTCCGCTAGACATCTTTGTTCAATCAACAGCCGCGATTAGTGCCATGAGAATTTGCCAAACAGTGAACTGGAAACCAAATGCAATGGGTCATTCGATGATCCTACAGAAATACTTTGGCCATGTACCAACTACGGACTACATCACGCCATACTTAGACTTCACAAGACCTTTCTCGAGTGCCTATCCCAGCAGGGAAGAATGGAGAAGCGGACTCGTCCCCGACACACAAGCCATAGCCGTATTTACGGACGGCTCAAAAATGGCAACGGGGGTGGGGTCAGGCGTCTTTTCCGCACCACTGGGTATATCAAAATCGGTACAGCTACCCGACCACAGCAACGCCTTCCAAGCAGAGGTTCTGGCAGTGACAACAGCCCGATGGTATTACCTTCTATATCGACAGCCAGCCTTTACTGCAGCAGACATAAAATCAAAGCTTGTGAAATGCTGTCGCGAAGAACTCAAGGTTCTTGGTACCCAGCATAAGGTATCGCTCTGCTGGGTCCCGGGACAGGAAGGCATTCCGGGGAACGAGAAAGCGGACGAATTAGCAAGACAAGGTTCGGAAGCTGTGTCAGAACAAGCTGATCCCTCTGTACTCATCCCGCCTTGCTCACTCAGGCTTGAAGCAGGGAAAAAGGCAACAAGAGAGGCGAACCTTAGATGGACGGCACTAGATACTTGCCACACCACTAGAACGCTATGGCCAACCAACCTACAATGAGGCCAGAACCGGAGTCTAATGAAAAGGATAAAACATTACTATCCACACTCGTAGGTACTTTAACGGGGCACAACACTCTGCGGTACCATATGAAGAAATTACGCTTGACGGAGGAAGAACTCTGTAGAAGCTGTGGCAACGAGGAAGCTCTGGAGAACACTACCCACTTCCTCTGTCACTGCCCGGGTCTCTAGTTCATCAAATCTACAGGATGGTTAGTACCGAACAGCACAGCGAGTAATTAATCTCAGCTGTTTACAGACAGGGTTAAAAATTAGTAAGGGACTACCCTCCTCCCCTGATGGGCATCACAATGGGTCAGCATTGACCTGAGTGTGGCACTATGCCAGCCCACCTACCTAACCTTACCTTCTTTCAATATTTAAATATGTAATGTAATTTTCATGTTAAACGACTTTTTTTTTCTTATTCGAACAGTTCGCGAACGGATCTCCAGTAGTTCTCATGTTATAAATTCGCGTACGAACTATATTTTACACAACGCAACAGATTTGATTCGATCGTGAAAAACGAATTTTATTTTTAAACGAACGAAAAACTAAGGTTCGCGGTCGAATCAGAAATCAAATTCTTTTGCGAACTTTTCATGAGAGAACGAATCATATTTTATCGTTCTGCGAACCTTGGTAAAAAGAGATATGGCAGGGGTTCACATTAACCGCATACTCCACATTACCCGAACTTACTCTATGTTCCTAATTAATGTTGATGTATTTAATACAATTATTTCAAAACAAGGTCTTTGTAGCGAACTCGAAAATGTGTTATGTTGATATGTACTCGTATATGAAAAGATCACAGTTGAATAGAGGTCCCCAAATTTGTTGTCTCGTATCGTATACATATAGAAGCCACATGTTTTGGGTAGAACCTCCCGCATTCCTAATATTGCATTGTTAAAAATTCATCAACATCCAATGCGTTTTTTTAAAACGTTTAACTTTAGATTGAACAAGTTATATTTAAACATATGGCCCTATATAATTCCCCCATGCAACCCCCTGCTTGGGGTCAATGTTTGATTTGGATTAGGTGCGAGGTTTTATTTTTGCACTTGGGCTTATTGCACTTGGTAAATGAATTCCTGTGGCCTTATTTTACTTTCAGAAAGCGAAAAAATGCATAATATTGAAATATGGCTAAATTTCACTACTGCAACGTGAAATAAGGCCAAATTTGCAAATATGGCCTTATTTCGTCAAGAACCGGTCGCAAACTGAGTCAACTTTACCAATGAAATTGTCAATCACCCATTAGGGCGGTTCTTGAATTATCATAAAATGTTAAGAGAAATTATTTCCCACTCAAGGTGGAGTTATTTCCCATGTGAAGTATTTGCCCGTAAAGTTATTTCCCTGCACCATCCGGGATGGCTTGTTCTTTAAAACGAAGGTTCAGACTTCCTTGTCGTCTCGAACCTGGGACTGGTAGTCGAAGATCCTCTTCGCTGGGGCATTATTGTCCATTCGCTCTATGTGGCCCAACCAATGTAGTTCACGTATTTTAGCTTTTTGGATTATATCCACATCTTGGTACGGCTCATAGAGTTCGCGGTAATATTCTCTCCTCCATTCGCCCTCCTCGCACACAGGACCAAATGCCGACGGAGTATTTTTCTTTCGTAAGAAGCCAAAATGAGCTCGCCTTTCCTGCTTACCGTCCAGCACTCGGCACCATAAAGCAGAACTGGCGGTATCAGTGTGTTGTGGAGCTACACTTGGTGTTCCGAAATAGGAGTTTTGAACCCATTTCGCCAAACCGAGGTAGCAGTGGGATAATTCTCCGTCGGATATCCACTAATGTTTCATTTGTTGATAATTACTCCGAGGTAGGTGAACTCCCTTACTACCTCGAAGTTAGTGCTATCAAGAGTGACCTAGTCGGTGGACAGATGTTTGTTTGTTTGTTTGTTGAAAGCAAGTATGTACTTCGTTTTGTATTCGTTGACTTCAAATTTTCTATAGTTTGATTCAATTAAATCAGCTTTAATCCTAAGTCTCTTCGATCAGTGATTTATGTTCTGTTCCTTTCTTTTATAAGAAGACTGGCAACCGCACTGAAACCGCTTTCCACGAGGTATGAAGATGGAAAAGCTTTCAAAAACTCTCTTGCGATGGCCCATAATGCGGGATAAGTTATAGGTATGTCACTCTGAAGCCAACATTTCTGATATCCCTTTCTGAACTGTATCTTTAGTTCTTTGTAAAAGCTTATTACGTTCAGTTCTTCTTGAAATATGACATCCGTTTCGTTAATGTCACCGTATATCGATAATCCACAGTGGTATTTTCCCAGTCAAAACCACTCAATCCTTGTTTCAAAGTCTGTTTGAATGATATTTAAATGATGAACGTACGTTGAAACATCATCATGGCAGTTTGTCTGTGATAAATTGGGAACCTGACTTAGGGGACTTTGTTTTTTATCGAACTTAGACTGTTACCTTTTAACTGCAACTTACTCTCATTAAATTAAGTGAACAAATAGCAATTTCTGGATTAAATGTTCTTTAGAATTGAATCATCCAAAAAATCTAAAACTGTCTCAAAAATCGAAAAAAAAAATTGTCAAATTTGTCAGCCTTTTCTTTACAATCAGCATATTTCAGTATGTAGGAGCATCATTCATTTTCTTCACACAGCTGCGCAAATAACCTAGAATTCAACGCGTTTTTGTGGACCCCCATTTTGCAACCCCTATTTTTGTTTTCGCTGGCATGAACCCCTTGCTTAAAATATTTAGAAAGATCCTTTTGTTAAACACCCCTATAGACAAATAACATCCAGATTCCAGACATTGATTGAGAGAGCATGTAGCAGCTAAGTTAATTCGAAAGTAACCGTCAGCGATGAAAGCCATACTACTTTTAATTTTTTCACGTGTTTCATTCTCTTCACTATACGAACATTTTTCTTTGGATTATCGTATAATATAATATGTACATACACGTAGGTATTGATTTGACTTGATAACTTCGCCATCTTAGTATGATACAATTTTAAAAAATCTAAGAAATAAATTTTGGTTTATATATAGTTAGTCCAAAGGCGAACTAAGTTTTTTTTTTTAATTATCTTGAAACGAAAGACCATTTTAATCAAGTGTCCAGCTTAATTGTTTTAATCCTTATACCAATAGACTTGGAAATGTAAAATCCTAAATCCTTTTGTAAATTGGTCAATATACGAAAAAGAACATTGGGTCTTATCCAGCTGCTCTCAAATTTAATGCTGTTTCTAGTCATGAACCGATTGTCATAACTAATTTGCTGACTTTTCCAATCAGCTTATAGCTGTGATAAATTGGACAATAATAAACAATTGATTGATCATTTGATACCGTATCTCAATTGACTGATATAAATTTCAATATAAGTCGTATCTAATACCACACTATAATTAATATTTGACTTATGTAGGTGATAATGTTGTGTCTGGTTTAGATGGTGTTTCCTTCTATTGTAAAAAAAGTGTGCTAGTTGAATTTTGATACCATTCTCTTTCTTGAAAAATCCGTCACTATATTTGTGTGAATTTCGAGGGGCTTGGAAAATATCATTTACTAATATTATTATTGCAAAAAAAGGACGAACAAATAAAATTCAAAACTAAAGATCAATAGCAAGGCTATCAATTATGGTGATAATTTAAACAAAAGTTTTAATTTAATTTAATATCTTTTTATTTACTTGAATTGTCACAACTTTTTTATTATTTTTGTTTAAGTACGCGACGCGTTTCGAAGCTGTGGCTTCATCTTCGGGCGTAGACTCATGAAGATGAAGCCACAGCTTGGAAACGCGTCGCGTACTTAAACAAAAATAATAAAAAAGTTGTGACAATTCAAGTAAATAAAAAGATATTAAATTAAATTAAAACTTTTGTTTAAATTATCACCTTAGTAACACAACTGGAGACAAAAACCAACAAAATGTACTATCAATTATCCCAAAAAATGCTTGAGCAACAGTATGAATTAAGTCTCTTATTGTTGCTTAAAAACATGTTTTTTCCGAAGGTTTTTTTTATTACTGGAATGGATCTAAATCAATTTCATATTTATTCCTTAAAAAAAACATAAGTGCATTACGTCCCAACTGGTTTCAGCAAAGCTTTTGATTAGTTTTCGCATCGAGTTTTGCATTCCGAAACTTTAAAATTGGGTTTAACCGATAAATTTCTATTGTGGTTTAAATCATATCTCCTTTTCGGTCCTCTTTAAGAGCTATTTCATTGTCAGAAAAACCGCAGAGTAGCCATTTACGTCAAGTTTTGTTTATATTATTTATTTTGAAAAAATCGAATTGCTACATGTTGATGATGTAAATATTTTCAAGGCAGTTTATTACATTGAAGATTGCGTTGTTTTGCAGAGTTATTTAAACGCGTTCGACTCTTGGTGGGGACTTAATTATGTATTTGTTTTTAAATGTGGACAGTTGCAAAATTATACATTTTACACGAAAACTGTCTGTTTTGTCTTACAACTATGATTTTAATGTCGTATCACTTTCTAATGTTGACGTCGTTTCTGTGCTTGTTGTGATGTTTATTGAAATGATATAAGGTTTGCTGTAAATTAACCGGGATCGTTTACTAATTTTTAAAGTGTAGGAGTAGGTCTAACCATCAAATGTTATCCTCTATTGTTAAAGTACTATAAAAGACTAAGTCTTACTTGCGTCCTCGGTCAGGGCTTCCATTGACGGTTGGGTTTCCTATGAACACAATCGCCGTTGGCATGACTCTCCAGGGTGCAGACAGACTAAGCAAATGCTCCCCGACGTCTGTGGGAAATCCGCGGCATTCTTGTTGTCTCTCAACAGAAAAGACTGCAGACAGACTACTGGCGTTCTTACGGGACACTACGCTTTTGCCAAACACCTTAAGGTGCTAGGCCTATGCGACACCACCAACTGCGAAGCCTGTGGAGAAAGCGACGACACTGCGGAACATTTCGTCTGTGATTGTCCTGCTTTTGCTCGTATCAGGTGGCAGGTATTTGGTGCGGATATGGTGAGTGCTGTAAACCTAAGCTCCTTATCATTGAAGCGCCTTCTCGTTTTTCTTAGAAAAACGAGTAAATTCCCACAGTAAAATGTGGTGTGTCTGCCTGGCAGTACAATGGACCAGTATTGAGTCTGAGTGCTCCAGTGCAGAAAGTTACTTGTATATGATGCTCAATAAATAAAAATGAAATGAAATGAAATTGGTAGAATGAAGTGCGCATATAATTTATTGAATGGAGTTGGTAATGTACGTTACATGAACGTACTTGGCATTAAATTTTTTGCGAATTTAATCCTGTTTATTCATGAACATAGAATAAAAAAATCGTGGACTGCCAAATAATGGCTTTAACCATACCACCGAATACACCAAAATACCGAAGACGACCGTTCGCCCGTAATTCAAGAACGACCAAATCTAAAGCTTCAAAAAGGTCCTGGAAAATACTCGAAAAAACTTGGAAAAGTATTGGAAAATATATTATATAGTCGCCTGAAAAGTATGAAATCAAGTTTGGAAGTCCTTAACAAGGCTTACATAAGGGTCTACACATTTTTCAATTAGCCAATAAATATTGTTAAACAATTTTTATTTGAGTTTTCAAAAATGAAATTTTAAAATGCTCATCCATTTGAAAGTTATTAACAATTAAGGTGGACCCCTTTACAAAAATCTGTTAATACTAAAAAAGGTATTTTTTATTTAATTATACAAGCACCATAGCACCATAGTATGAAGCGTATAGGCTTCATTCTAAAAGCAATAACAAAAAAAAACTTCTCAAAACTGGATGACACATGAAATTAACCATATTTGCTATTACACCCAATTTAAGAAAAAAAAAACACACATTTTAGTCGATTCGTGAGTTGAAAGCGAGATATTCTTTTTTATGAAAAAAGTATTCAAAAGTATTTTGCGCGTTCGAATTTGTAAAAAATATAATTTTGAATTTGTCGTTCAATTATGTACAAGGTGGCGCAAAAATAACCTTCCGATGTTTTTTGGCTGTAATTTAAAAAAAATGAAAAACTTTGATTCTTCTTGTGGATTATTTTAATTTCGTCTTTTAATTTTTTTTACATCAAGTCGAGAATATGATGTCATGTAAATGGCCGCCGCCACAGTTGATTGTCATTTGAGCCCTTTTTATGGCATTTTCCATCACTTTGGCCAAAACTTCCGGCGATAGGTCCCCACATTCTTGACGGATATTGTCTTTAAGAGCTGCAAGAGTCTGAGGCTTGTTGACATAAACCCGCGACTTCAAAAAGCCCCACAAAAAGAAGTCTGGAGCGGTCATATCAGGCGATCTTGCTGGCCAGTGCAAATCGCCAAAACGGGAGATTAGGCGCCCGGGAAATGCATCCTTCAGCATATCGGTTGTGGCACGTGCAGTGTGTGCCGTTGCACCGTCCTGTTGGAACCACATGTTTTCCAATCCGAATTCATCAAGTTGCGGCAAAAAGAACTCGTTGATCATTGCTCTGTAGCGCTCACCATTCACAGTAACCGTTTGGCCCGCGACGTCTTCGAAGAAAAAAGGTCCGATGACTCCTCCAACGAAAACATCACCCCATACAGTGACTTTGAGCGGTTGTAATGGCTCTTCGTGGATTACACGCGGATTTTCAGTGCCCCAGAAGCGTACATTTTGCATATTTACGTACCCGCTAAGATGGAAATGGGCCTCATCACTCATGATTATTTTTGATGAAAAATCATCTTCCTCTTGGTGGTGATTAAGGGTGGCTTGAGCGTATGTTAGACGCGATTGGCGGTCAGCAGCTAACAGCTGATGCACCGTCTGGACTTTGTACGGAAACATCTTCAAATCTTGTACCAAAAATCGCTGTAAAGACCGTCGACTGATACCCATTTGCGTGGCACGTCGTCTGGTCGATGTCGACGGCGCTTCCATGACATCTTCGGCTACAGCAGCAATATTCTCTGCAGAACGGCTACTCCGGGGTCTGCCACGCCTGGCAGCATCTCGTGTTGTGCCAGTCTCTTCGAGGCGAGCGGCTAAACGTCGCAGTGTTTCACCAGTAGGCGTTGGACGGGTAGGAAATCTGCGACGAAATTCACGTTGTGCCAAAGTCACCGACCGATTATTGCTCAAATAAATAGTCACCAATATTTCGCGTTCTGGAGCAGTGTAGCGTAACATTGTTTATTAACGTGTATTTCGCATGTGTTTACTACACAAATGTCAAAACAGAACTGACATTAGGGGCCAATCGCAAAATTTATAGCATTTTCTGATAGGAGGATTACTTTTGCGCCACCTTGTAGTATGTAGTATAAAGCAAGTGTTAGCCAGTCGACTCGACGTACTACGTGGATTTTAAAAAGTTTTTTGATTTGTTTGTGTAATATAAAAACAAAAAACTGGCTTAAGACATTGAAGAAAGAAACAGCCCAATATATTGATAGGACGAAACATTTTAATTTATACCATGAAAGCTGATGACCAATTTGAGAATGTCGCTTTGATTTGACATTAGGTAATTTTACTAGGAAATCCAGGGAAACAAAAAAAAGCATATTTTTAAGAAATGTCCTTAAAACCGCTTGGTAGTATTTCTGTGCTCAAGGTTAATTTCACTAAATTGAAGTTTTCGTTTTTATATTTCTCAACGATTTGACTGACACACTTTCTGTTCAGTCATAAGTACATGCACACAAACTCACACACGCGCACACAAACATCATTTTAGAAACATTAAAAAAAAACATTTTTCTTTTTTTTTATAATGAACACGCGAACACGCACTAAAGGGGTTGGGACCCTCGTAATGTATTAGCTACACAGCGCGGGCGTTAAGGAAATTAGGGTGATAAGGAAAGGAGAGATGCCGATGCACGTTGTTTTTGAATGTTTGTAGGTTGTAATGTGAAGGAAAAACAATGCGTGGAAGAGTGTTCCACATTCGTGTTGTACGGCTGAGGAAAGATTCTTTGGACTTCACTGTACGTCCGAACACAGGCTTGAGGGTGAACTGATGAGCATTCCTTGCATGACGGGTATTGCGGTTGAAATGTTCAAAGGGAGGAATGCAACTGGCTATTTCGTTTGAGCACTTATGGCGGAAATAACGATAAAATAACGAAAGGCAGGAGACATTACGACGATGACTAAGAGAGTCAATCAATCCCGCGATGTCTCGGTCGCCAATAAGTTTTATCGCGCGTTTTTGGATCCTGTCAAGTAGCTCCAAATAAGTTATTGGTGCATCGGACCAGATATGAGCGTTGTACTCGAGTTTCGGGCGAATAAACGCCTTATAAATTGTAGCCAGATCAGAAGGGGTGAACTATTTCTTACAATGCTTAAGGAAGCCTAGACACTTTGCGGCATTCTTGGCGACACCGCATATGTGGTCATTCCAACGAAGGTTGTCATTAACACATATACCGAGAATGGAAAGTCTTTCGGTTTCAGCGATGTAAGTGTCATTCATAGATAATGGCAGAGTGTGTTGGTTTTGCTTTAACCCTAGAAAGATAATCTACGTCTGCGAGACTTAAGTACCTGCGGTAACAAGTTATAGCTATGTCGGACTTCTGGGGGCGTGTGTGACCTGTGCCATTCTTACATTTAATTTAATCGTATATAATTTAAAATTACTAAGACTTATTAGTAGACTTATTTTAAACCGAAAAATAAATATTTGGCAAACAATTATGACTTAATGTCAATTTTAAGGTTCCTTTAAAATATAAGCTGTTTTTTGTTGATTTGTAATGGGACTTAAGTTTTTTGTTTTTATTGTTTAAATTAATATTTATTTATACCAAATCATTGATTCATTTTACTTAATATGGGCTACATAAATAAATAAAACGTTAATATTTTTTAAAAAAGTTCATGGGTTTCATTAAATACACTACCAAAGTTCCATACGTCTCTGAGACGTATGATTATCTTTTACGTCATAAAAAATATGATTATCTTTCTAGGGCTAAGGACAGGAGACAGCATTTTGTTTTGGAAGCAATAATTTCCACTCTATTGGTTTTACCCCACTGAGTTATGCTGTTAAGATCGGAATTTAATGAGCTTAACATACGTTGCCTTTCCAGTTCCACACCCGAAGATCAGGGGCGTGACCCAAGAAACGAATATGAGAAGCTGAGGGTACTATCATCAGCAAAGGAATGGATTGGATAAGAAGTAACAGACAGGAGATCATTTATAAAAATGAGAAAGAGAGTCGGGGAAAATAAAACCTGCAATTTCAATGACTTACCCACTACGTACTGGGAAGTTCAAAGTAAACTTAATTCTTGGTTGTGTAAAACGCGTATCGTGACAATTTGCTGACCCCTGTGTTATTAAATGAAACAATTTTATATGTTACTTTTTGAGGCCTATACTGGAACATGCCTGCCAGCAATGGTTACCTCATGAAAAGGTGCAACAATTTTTTCTCAGTTTTTTTTCTTAGAGTTTTAGGCTGCCAAGATCCTTATATTCTGCCGCCTTACATAAGTGAACTAACCAACTTGCTAAATCTTGAAAACCGGCCGTAGTTTCTTTGCTATAATTTTATAAATGAACTTATTGTTGAAATATGAATTCATTGTACCTTTTTGCCATCGCGAAATTTAAGAAATATGCATGCCTGCAATATAGGTACCTACAGTAAAAAATGTGTACCCTAGTCATAGTTTGTAAATTGTAACATACCTTTATATTGTTCGTAGACCCCTTAAAGTTACTATAAATGTGAACAGCATCGAAAGTTATTTCCATCTAGCCATCTCCGCCCGTCCATCCGTCTGTTGACAATTTTTAGGCCATAGAAAGCTGAAATTTAGAATATATATTCCCTAGAGGCCCTAAATTAAATTCCACCCACTGACACGTGCACTATTAAAAAAAAGTAGTTTTTAAGAAGTCAACGGAAATTAAAGTCCTGTTTTTCATAAAGTATTGGGTCCAAGCGGGCTGAAGTACCTATGTATTTTGCAATAACTTAATTATAATTTTATATGTATCTATTGTGTTCCTCTAGAAATTCGTAAGCAAGTTAAATAGACTTTAAAGTGTTTCAATGAAACTGCTTCCAGTGTTTCCATTACCGAATTAGACTGAAGTGTAATGTGAAGCTAATGACATTCTAATTGAGTCATCAAATTCTTAAAATGAAATTGATGTTCTACTCGTATCTAAATTGTTAAAGGTTAACTGTAGTGGATTCATATGATTACGAAGTTGGGAGATATTATAAACATCAATATGTGGGGCGAAAATCATTATTTCATTTCATTAATTTCGATGTAGGTACCTACCCTTCCTATTATTGATACTCATGTTAATACTAAAGGAAGCCTAAGAACTTTTTACAAAAATATTTCCGAACCATTTGCATCGCCTGGCAAAATACAAAAGGAAATTTAATTTCGAATGGGACAATATTCACATCGATGTTAAAGTATGAATCCGAACCTCAGACCTTGACCACGCAGTCGCTTTTAAAATCTTCATAATTTGTTCCCATCAACTTTACTCTTGACATCATTATCGATTTAAATAAATTCTGTCACAAGTTTCTAACTTTAATATTAAAGCCATTCTGTCACTTCTCCCAGAGAAACGACATCTAGACGTGTTTTATTTGCCACAACGATGTTGCTCCCTCTTTGCGTTGGTAAAACTGACTGTATAGAACGATTCGCCAATATTACATTGTAATATGTTAAAGTGTGAGTGAAATAAGGATTGTGTAATCTGGAGCGATGTTTTTTTTTAGTTCGGTTCAGGAATTTTACCCACACCTCAATGCAGATACATTTCCATTGAACGTAATTACTAGCAGAATGATTGTTTTGCTGATTCGAATTAATTTATAGAAGTTGGTATCTTCTTGTCGTTCTTTAAGCTGTTGGGTTGTATGCCTCGGTGCCACACCCCCGCAATCAAAAATGGAATACAAATTATTTTCGATTTGTGGAAATGAAATTGGCTTATAAGCCAAATGACTTTCAAGCTATTAATTGATGTTGCGCCAAAAGGATACACATTCACAACAACCATTCAATAAATAAATTTACTTTGACACATTCATTACCAGAATCACATCCGTTTGATACAAACACACAGAGAAAGAGTAGAGAGAGTAGGTATGGTTTTTATATATACCTATATATATTAATGAATTCGACCAACTGGTGTTATTTACGACCATTTACTAACACTGACATAGACTGGAGCATATTATTGCAACGACGCTCAATTTTGTTCCCGATTCAGCACACCATGAATAATGTTCGGTCAGTTCGATTAACATTCAAATGAATTGGATTTATGAAATATTTCAGACTGCCTTATCCTTTTTTCCAAAAAAGATTCTTAATTCCGAAATGTAGCAGAAAATACAAAAAAAAGTCAGATGGCAGAGGTTATATTCTGCCGAAGTCTAAGAATAAGATTACCAAATATTTGCAGTGTGCAAATTTTGGAGCTTATCCCAGAAACAAGTTGTGAGAAAAATGTGTGTCGAAATTATATTTGAATCGATTAAAAGAATCTAAATACTGGTTGATATTACAGCTGCTCTATAATAGGATTTGCTTTAAGTTCGGCCTTCTTTGTCTTATTTATTTGTATCGGGTGCAGGGTTGTCAGATTTGATACTCTGCTTCACGCGACAAGTGTGCCATTTAAAATAAACCGGAATTTTAAAGTTTTCCCGGGACAAAATAAAAATACATAAAGCCTTATTAATTAACGTATATTATTATAAGTTTATTGCTATAGCTGAACGTGTTTGGAGGTTGATTAGTGCCTGTATAAGAATGCTTTTGTATCGAAATGTCATTTGCGCCTTCCTCCTTTTGCTCTGAGAAATAAATTTTTTTTATACCCTATTCTAAGGGTATATTAATTTTGACGCATAGTTTGTAACATACCTTAATATTGCCCGTAGACCCCTAAAAGTTACTATATTTATGATCAGCATCGATAGTAATGTCGATCTAGCCATGTCCGTCCGTCCGTCCGTCCGTCTGTAGCCAAAAATTAGGCCTTTAAACTGGACCTAGAGAGCTGAAATTTTAACCATATACTCTCTAGGGTCCCGAAATAATCAAGTTTACGAATTTTTGAAATCCGCCCACAGACACGCCCACAAACTCAAAAAAACCAAATTTTGGAAAAAATCGAATTTTGAGCTAGAAAGCTGAAATTTTTTATATATGATCTATGATCTCCTAAAACTGCTCGGGATAAAAAATTTTCAAAATCCGCCCACTGACACGCCCACAAATAAATAAAATAATTTTTTTATACCCTATTCTAAGGGTATATTAATTTTTGAAAATCCAAAGTTTCAGCTAGGGAGCTGAAATTTATAGTATATACTCTCTATGGGCCCTTTATGCTCATGTGTAAATATTTTCAAAATCCGCCCACTGACACGCCCACAATTAATTTTTTTTTTTTTTGAAAATTCAAAGTTTGAGCTAGGGAGCTGAAATTTATAAGATATACTCTCAAGGGGCCCTTTATTCTCATGTGTTAATTTTTTTTAAATCCGCCTACTGACACGCCCACAATTAAATAAAACAATTTTATTGAAACACCCAAGTTTGAGCTAGGGAGCGTTGTTTTTTTGATAAAATCCTTTAAATGTTATATAACAAAATATGTAGAGCGTTCTTAACAATTCAACCATACTTAGACTTTTGTCACGCCCACTTATGAGGGATAGGAATAAGAATAGGGTATCCAACAGTTCGCCCAAGCGGACTGTAGCCCGTCCCTATGTTTTTTATATCGATTCAGTGGTTTTAATTCTTACTCAGTACTTCAGCAGTGAAGATTATTAAAACAATTCTTTAAAAAAATATAATATCCATATAAAATATACTTAATTGAGGCAGAAATAGGAGATAATTATTTATAGTGGCAGAGACAAGTCAGGGTATTCAGATTTTAATAATAGCTGCTGTAAGGTATTTGTGGACAATTGAAGTTTGTTTATTCATTAGTTTACTTGTCATTCATTTATAATTCGTATTGAAAATCCTATTATTTCGTTTGCATATGTAACACAATCGAATCTCCAAATATCAACAGAATATTTTCATTGTTTTTTCCCAAACAGCTGAGCAGTGTTTATCAGTTTGGGCAGCTAAATGTAATAGATTTCTTCTTTTTGGTACTTTATCTGAAACAAACTCTGTGTACCTAGCATGGGTTTATCAATAAGGATTAATGCATAAACGCCATTTAGAAGCATGTTAAAGAATTATAAGGGACAAGGCTGATAGTATACATTCAATACCTTCTTCTTCTTCTTCCTTTTCCGACACTTTTGAACGATAATGATTCAACTTTCCAAGAAAGACAATAAACAGGGATATTATCTTTCAAACACATGAAAGCCATAAAACAACAGATGTGCCAACAACGGATAACGATTCAACATTCCAAGAAAGACACGTGTGCCAGCCTGTACTTTTAAGACCAAATGTCATCGAGATCCATTTCAGCTATTTGAGGCGATTCGATTTTGTTTATAATATCACGGTAACGATTGCCGTTGTCGGTTATCGCATTGTCAGCCACATTCTTGAAGAAGAACGGTCCAATCAGCAACGGTTTAAAATGACATCAAACAGTGGCTCGTGGGGTTTGTTAGATATATGGCCTTACTAATAATCAGATTTAGTCATTGCTAAAACCTAAATCCGTACACTGTAAGCAAGTCATATATGTACTAATAACGCATTTAATTGCAAGAATTGTCATAGCCGAGAGGATAAAATTTAATGCATGGAAATTTATGTTTAAGTTCCCTACTAAACACTTAAAAGTAGATATTCCAAAACAGCGTTGCGATATAACAGAAAAAGATCATTGTCATCGTCCAGATGATAGACGGTAATTGATGTTACGGAATGCAAGAGTATCATCAGAATGATTTTGTCACACGGTAATCAACTTACGAAATGATTACTCTGACTTCTCCGACCACTTGTGTGCGCGACCTACAATCTAACGCCGACTCCGAATGGAACATTTTAGAAGCTTCTTATGACAATTCATACTTATGGATGTCGAAAAAACCATTTAGGTAACTGGGCCTAAAGCGATTTGAAACCGATACCCTTCTATCAGCAGTTCAACGCAGTAACCAGTGACCCACATGGTTCCCATGTTTTATACATACATCCCTACATACGAGTATTACATTCATTCTATATTTTTTTAATTCACTGGTGCACAAGAGATTTTTGCATACCCTTAATATCGCTGATTCGTTCCAACTTTGAGTCACGAAAGATTGACTTTCCATTTCAACTAAATGTCGAAATTATCTGTGTAAAAATTACACTTAAGAACAAACATTTATATGTTGTTAATGCGTACATTCCATCGTCTCGTCTATGTTCTTTGTATTCGGAACTTTCTATGGCACTAGACCATATTTTTGACATATCTTGTTGTGACAGCACTGTCTTACTTATGGGCGACTTCAATCTGCCACATATTGGATGGGTACCTTCTGAGGATGATTCTCATTTCATTCCATCCTTTGACTCTGCCCAACAAGAGCTCGCTTTACTAGACAACATTTTGTCTTTTGACTTACAGCAAACAAGCTGTATAAAAAATTTCAGAAATCGAACTCTCGATCTTGTTTTCTCTTCTGACTCTGTTAGTACTGTGGTTCTGGAATCCCACTTCAGTATAACTAACATAGATAATAATCATCCACCCTTGGATGTATTTATTGAACTAGGTGCACATTTGTACGAAAATAGTAATTCGTATGACCGTTCGCAATCTTTTGACTTTCGGAAAGCAAATTTTCAAAGGCTTTCTGATGAAATTAATAGCCTTAATTTTAATCTTACTGCGTTATCTAATATTGAAGATGCAGTCGGTGCTTTTCATTCTTTGATGGATAACTGCATGAAAAAAGTGATTCCTGTCAAATCCTCAAGGAATATGAAAACGTCCCATCCCTGGTATACTAAAGAGCTCAAATCGATACGAAACAGACGTAATAGGGCTTGGAAGAACTATTTAAAAAGTCTCCGCCATTCAGATCTTGAACTCTATCTCACATTATTCAATGAGTTCAAATCTTTATCCTGCAACTTATATATTGACTATATAAATAAAATGGAATGCTCTTTAAAAGTGGACCCTAAACTTTTCTGGGGATTTGTCAATTCTAAGAAAAAAACCGATGGTTATCCATCGACTTACTTATAATAGCTCTACAACTGCTGATTCGCTAGATGCAAGCAATATGTTTGCAGATTATTTCAGTAAGTCGTTTAGGGTGACCCCTCTTCACGTAGATGAGCAATATTTTAGTTATCTAACTAGCTGTTCCCAAATAAGTTTTAGTAGCTTCTCATTTGACTTGGAAACAATTTTAAAATTTATTTCTTCTCTGATGAATGATTATTCATCAGGTCCTGATGGCATTGCACCGATCGTTCTTAAAAAATGTAGTCATGCAATTGCTCCATATCTTAAATATCTGTTTGAATTGTCCATTAGTACTGGTAAATTTCCTTATGTATGGAAAAGTGCTTTTATCACACCTGTATTTAAAAAAGGCGAACGTGGTGATATCACTAATTATAGGCCTATTTCAAAGCTTTCGTGTATCCCTAAGCTTTTTGAACAAATTGTTTGCGAAAAGTTAATATTTCTTTGTCGCAATTTAATTTGTAATGAACAGCATGGATTTGTAAGAAACAGATCCACTGTCACTAATCTGTTAAGTTTCTTGCATGATTGTTCTAATGCATTAGAGAATAAGGACGAAATGGATTGCATATACACTGACTTATCTAGCTGTCCCATGAAATAATCGAATTTAAGCTCAGGGATTTCGGTTTCCCACCATGTTTCATAAAATGGGTTAATTCATACCTTAGATCAAGGGTTTATCAAGTGAAATTTAGAGGATCGCTATCTGCATCTTTCACAGCTCAGTCTGGAGTTCCCCAAGGAAGTCACCTCGGACCAATTCTATTTATACTAGCCATTAATAATGTTAAGGCATGTATAAATCACAGTAATATCCTGATCTACGCTGATGATATGAAAATATTTAAATCTATCACTAGTCAGCAAGACAGAATTTTTCTTCAATCTGACATTAATAGCTTCGCCAATTGGTGTGATAAAAACGGTTTATCCCTGAACCCAACTAAATGTCAACATATGACATACTCTAGAAAGACTATCCCTTCCAACTTTCAATATTCTCTGTCTCAACATATTCTTTGTAATGTTGATAATTTTAAGGATTTTGGGAAAGAAGACAGGTGCTGGTAGGTACGTATTATTTTTAAACAACGACGATGTTGAATTAAATCAATCATTTGCGTTATACTCCTGTCACAAATGAGTCCAATTAGTTTGATCAATCAACAATAGGTGTGTTTAATGAACCTGAGCTGCACAGAAAAGTACAGAAAAGTACAGGATTTTGTGTTCCATGAGCAAAAATCTTGCCCCAAAATGTTTTACATTCTGTCACTTTGTGTTCCATGACGCTGTCCAGCTCAGTTAAGATCAGAAAAGTACAGGATTTTCTGCACCTCCTTTTGAGGAAGGGCAACTGCGTGAAAAGTGTCAAATTGAAGACGTCAAATGTCACTGATGTCAGCTGATTTGTTTGTTTGGCATGAATTTGCTGTGAATACACAGAATCAAATGTTTTCCTCAATCCACAGTAATCATATCTCGACAATTTGTCGAAATGACAAAAGCCCGCATCGAAGGCTTGTTGGCTGCCTTTCCCAAGCTAATGACGTCTGGAAAGCATCATACATTTGTTGAAACAGACTCGGTACGCTGCGTCCGGTGGTATTGGCAATCAGTCGTCGATTACAGCACCATCGATCGATACGTCCGACATTAAGACCGCTTCAAAGGCGCAGTAAGTAATTAAAAACTACAGCATGTGTCTGAAACAATACATTTTAACTGCATTGTAGGAAACAAGTGTCGCGCAACGCACTTAAATTGGGCGGCAAGACCAAGGATGTGGACAGTTTTGTTGATCAGCTGAAGAGCGAGGGCGAGAAGATTTCCAATTTGACTCCGTACATTAGTGGCATTGCCTCGACCACCACTGTAAGGCAAAAACATACTCCCGATGTGCACACTGATAGGTAAGTACGTTAATTTTTATGGGACCTATATAACCAATGGACTTTTGCAGTGTCCATTTGAAAATGGAAGACAAACTAACTATTCGCGTAGGTCGTGACGGTGGACTTCAAACATTCGAGCTCTCAGGCCTACTGACTCTCAGAATTTCGGATGAGACGTTCGGCCGTATCAAGCTCCAATTGGAAAACAATGACACGCATGGCATCCAATTGCAGACACACCCAAATGTTGATAAGGAATTATTTAAGACACGCTCTCAAGTCGAACTAAAGAACCCGGCGAAGCCATTCCCATTGAACACCGATGTCGGTGTGCTCAAGTGGCGCTATTCAACACAAGAGGACTCTGCGATTCCACTAACAAGTGAGTGGCCTTCTACTCAAGTAATTCAATAACTGACATTTTATTATTTCTTTTCATTCAGTTAAGTGCTAGCCATCAGAGAATGGAGATGGCGGTTGTGATGTTAACATTGAGTTTAAGCTAGAAGCACAACGCTTGGAACTGCAAGACGTTTGCATAGCTATTCCCCTGCCAACGAAGATGTCAATAATTTGCTGCCTTTCGTTACAGATAGCTTGCAAACATATACTTATAACGTTTTTTCTATCTATGTAATCGTCCTTGGCTCTCTTAGGAGGGTCAATCCTTATATGGGTACCGTCGATAGCACCTAAATAAAATATATTAAATTTATTTCGGTTAGATTAAATTCAATTCAATTCAATTTTATTTTATTTGCACCAAAGAAGTTTTCATTTACATGTATTACCTGCAAAGCAGAGTGCTTATCTGCAGGTGGTTAAGCATGAATTGAATAATTTAGCTTTTGAAATGATTTAAATTGAAAAGATTTTGTTTGCAATTTGGATAAACATTTTTTTTTTTTTTTTTTTTAGCTTTCACAAAGTAAAATTCAATTAAATGTTTTTTTAATTCTTTTTTTCTTTTTTTAAAGATAGGAATTACTTTTAAAAATTGTGGCAGCGAATTAACTAATTTAGGGACCGTGCATCGCAGCTCTCTATCACCATACGAGTTGTAAGCTTCCGGAACTTCAAGCATCCCTTGGGCTCGTCTTCGGGTGTTTTGTGGGTGGCTTATGGGTCGGATAAACCTTTGGTCGTTCATGTAGGTAAGCAAAGTTGTTATCTGGAAAAGTGCCTTCACATCTAAAACTTTGAAAGTTGAATTAACAGGTCTAATTATTTTAAAAAGACGATGTTGTGATTTGGATATCTTATCCAGATGGGATTTTGCTGCGTTTCCCCAGGCCAGAATCCAGTAGCTAATGCGTGACTCTGCCAACGAGTAGTACACCTGCTTTTGTACCTCCATATGCGAGTAACGCTTAAGATACACCATTGCAAATAAGGTGCTCTTAAGTTGAAGACGCAGGTTATTGATGTGCTCACGCCACAGGAAGTGCTCATCAATGGTAACTCCAAGATATTTAATCTCTTTGACTACCTCAATCGCGTTGCTGCTTCTTTGTACTGGACAGCGATCATTACGATGAAAGATTTCAATTATTTCAGTTGGCTTTGACGGAGTCCGAATGTGCATTACTTTGGTTTTGTCTGCGTTTATCACCAGGCCGTTATCGTGACACCATTCAGATACAGCGTTGAATTCGTCTTGCAATATCTTTACGGCTAACTGCAAGTCTTTGTGTCTTACAACGATTGCGATATCATCGGCATAGGCATAGGCAATCGAATTCTTAAATGTTCTTAACAGTTCATTTGTAAAAAGAATGAATAAAATGGGCCCCAATTTGGAACCTTGTGGTACGCCGTATTCGCATGTTTTTTTTTCGGCTTAATGTATCAGATACCTTGACTTGGACTACTCTATCAGTCAGATAGCTTTTGAGCCAGCTTGTCAGCAATCCTCTGATTCCCAATTTGTTGAGACTTTCGACGAGTTTTTCGGGTGTCAAAGTACTCGTATCAAAGGCTTTACTGAAGTCTATAAAAAGAACAAGAACGTGGTGGTTTTTATTTAGCCCTGCATTAACCATATTCGTAAACTCTGCCAGTAGCAATTGGGTGTTCTTGCATTTTTGAAATCCAAACTGGTTTGGGTGAATCACTCTGTGCTTCAACATAAAACAGTTAAGACGTTTAACGACTATTTCTTCCAAACATTTTTCAACCGCTGGCAGAATTGAAATTGGCCTATAATTTGCAGTGTCTTTTTTTATTCCTCCTTTGTATATTGGGCGAATTATAGATGTTTTCATAAGCTTGGGTATATGACACTGACACAAACTGAGGTTTATAATCTTCGTTATTACAGGGGTGAGACACATTGCATTCACCTTGAGATCGACTGGTCTTATGTTGTCTGCTCCAGGACCTTTTGTGTTACTTAGTTGACACAATATCTCATAGACTTCAGGTTCCGTTGCTTCCTCTATATAGATACTGTGCTGAAGTTTCCAGCTCTTATGGTTAGAGGTTTTGGTGTCACATACATGCATAATACTCGCCGCTTGATTCGAAAACCGCTCCGCGAATTCCTCAACAATGTCTTTTAAGCCTTTGGATTCGGAAGCATTTGGAAAATTGATTTTAATGATTTCATCTACTGAACGTTTGTTTCTTCCAAGTAGTTCGTTAACGATTCTCCACGTTTTCCTTGGGTCATTATTGACATTTAAGAATTTTTGTTTGTAAAAATTAGCTTTTATTAATTGAATATTCTTGTTAACAGTGTTTCGAAATTTCTTGTATTCACTCTCAAACGTTTTACATCTGGGGCTGTTTTTCCACCTCCTATATAGCTTATCCCTTTGTGTGCATATTGGTATTATTTCTGGCGTAATCCATGGCTTATGTTTACGTGTTCTTTTTATTGTTGTCGTTTTGCATGCTTCACCGTATATTTTTTTCATTTCTCGTACAAAATTGTTGTATAGTGCCTCGACGTCATTTTCTTGAAGTAGGTATTGCCAGTCTGTTTGCTCTATAAGCTCATTAACTCTCCTCTGATTAATGCGTTTAACTTCAGTTTCACAAGAAGTTTGTGTTCTATTTAAATCTTCTGTAGCATATAATACGGCGTAATGATCAGATAGATCTGTTTCAATAACTGCAGAGAATATATTGAGCTTAGTAATGCTGACATATACATGATCAATTAACGTCGCTGTATTTTTTGTTATATCAACACGTGTCGGTTGTTTGATGACACTTGTCAACCCTTTCGACGCCATCATCTCCATGTATTTTAAAACAAGTGAGTTATTTTCGTCTCTGATATTGATATTGACATCTCCTAGTACGATGTTTTCTTTGCTTTCTTTTATAATTTCATCTAGTTCGTCAATGAACAATGAAACACTAGAACTAGGTCGTCTGTATATTGCATGTATATGCTTTTGTCTACCTTTATGATTTATTTCCAGGTGCATGCCCTCGTAGTTAATTGGATTCGCAGGTATTATTGTGTAGGTAATATTATCTTTTATAAATATTGCAACTCCTCCTCCTTTTGTCGCATCACGGTTTATAAATTCTAGATTAAAGCCATCAATGCTATAAAAGTCATTTTTTTTTTCTTCGGTATAATAATTTCATTAAGTACTAATATATCGATGTAACAAAGCACATTTTCAATTTCGGCTAAAAAAACATCCCATGTTTTTGTTATCGATCTTATATTAAAACTCACGCAACAGAAATTAATTTTTTCCAAATAATTTTTTTCGATGCCGCTAACACCATGTATTACCCTAAAGTCTACATCAGCTTCACTATATGTGTTTTCCATTTTGTTTTTTGTTATTTCGATTCTCTCAATTACAACAACAATTATTCTTTA
The DNA here is from genome assembly GCA_949715645.1 of Portevinia maculata. Classification (NCBI taxonomy): domain Eukaryota; kingdom Metazoa; phylum Arthropoda; class Insecta; order Diptera; family Syrphidae; genus Portevinia; species Portevinia maculata. The sequence continues at coordinate 242,552,337 of OX454526.1, read as the reverse complement.
TTTATTTTATTTACATCGACACGCAAGACCCGATGTGTATGGCCTCGCCGTTTTCGTTTTTTTTGCAAGTACCTTACCGGTTGACTCCCACACTAATCTCCAATTGCACTCTCTAGCTTTGTTTTTTGCTAGCCAAAGAAGGTGTTTGTTGGTAGGTGTAAGCTGGTTGTTGACATTATACTATTGTTTCACTCTCGGGTGTTGCACTTGAAGCAGAGCCATTAGAAGTATTTTCTCTAATTTTCTTTAGGGGAACATTACGCATGGCTTTTGCCTTTTTAATTACGCTTGTTTTGCACGCGTGGCTTGCGAAAGAAACTATTATTGTTGATTTATTTGGGTTTTTTATGTTTGTTCTGTAAACATCTGTGATAGCAGAGTTAGATATATCGTGATCTATTGTTTTTCCTAGTGATTGGACAATATCCATTAAGTTTTTGTTTTGTGTCGGCGGAATGTTTTTTATTTCAATGTTGTTTTTTAGTAATTGTTGTTCGAGAGCATTAATTTTTGTTTCCATTGAATGTATTTGTTGATCTTTTTTCTTGTTGCTTTCTTTGAGTTCTTTTATTTCATTTGAAAGTTGTTGTAGTGTTTCATTACTTACCGTCATGCGTTGCTTTATCTCTTCGTATTTGTTCGCCATAAATTCACAATTTGTGTTTATATCTGCCATTTCTTTTCTCATCTTACGCATTTCATCTAGCATTTTTTCATTATTAATAGTTTCTGGCGCTGATTTAGTGGATCTAGTGGATGGTGCCGGTATTGAAGTTGGTTGCTGTAGCGATTCTGGGGAACTTACACTTCTCATTCGCTTGGTCATAGGCTGAATTGCTGCCAATTCAACAGGAGTCCTGGGTGCAGAGATCTCTGCAAGTTCCTTTCTACAGCCGGAACATCTCCATTCCTCCTTTCGGGCCATAGTCATTTATCGGTACGATTTTTCGGATATCGTGGTACATCCATAATGCATCTTCCTTTCACATTTATGGCATGTTACAAAGTCTCCATCGGCGGGAAGGTCAGAGAGGCACTCACTGCATGGGTCCATATTATACATACGGTAATGGTAGTGTGGGTGTATAATTTAGCGGGAAATCAAATATGTAAAGGGGAGGTATTTTCTGTTAAAAAGCAAAGATAAATTGATACTCCTGCTGTATTCACTAAGGGATTATGGATTTGTTTTATTGAAAAAAGGGTTTAAAAAGTCACTGTCTTTGGCACACTATGGTTTATTTAGAATTTAGAGAGGAATAAATAACTTTTTCGCAAGAAATGGGATTACAACTCAGGAGAGAATTAAAAACACAACCGATCACTTCAAACGCTCGTACCAAATAATATTAACATTACCACAAGAAGAGTGCTACATGAATGAGAAAATATTTTGGCCGCTTCCATTGCGATGTACTCATTCGATAATGCAAATTGTTGCACTATGCATTGATACAAATCGCGACTTACTCGAAATTGGTTTATAAATTCTTTTTCAGTATAAGAAGGAACTACTTCTTCTAGATACCCTAGAAATCGCATTTCTGTTGTCCTTTCCAACGAAAAACAGTGGCAAATCTTCTTCATCATCGCTATTGCTGGTATCCGATGTTGTAATATCCGACGAACTTAACATGATGCTACTGCCAGAATCTTCCAACATCTCGAGTATTAAAAAGTCTGAAGTATTCATTTTATTTTATTTATCAAAAGCAACTTTGAGTCTCACTTTTCATTTGGATTTATTTATTTTGGAATTTAACAGCTGATATGGGAGCTGTCACATGAAGCTGTACTTTTTTGTTCTCACTTGATCTGACAGTTTTCGCTCATGTGTGCTGATCTGATCTGTTCTGTTCTGATCTGTTCTGTTCTGATCTTTTTTCATTAAACACAGCTAATATGTACCAAAGTCGTCACTCTCTCTCTCTCTCTCTCTATCTCTCTCTCTTTCTTTCTCCCTCTCATTAGATAATAAAATACCTGTTTTTCCAATTATGTCAAGTACATGTAGAGTACAACTTGATGTGACTAGTCTAATCAAAAATAAGGATCCTACTTTAGTTCTTTAGAATTTATATGATAATTTTAAGTGGAAGCCTTCTTGTTGACCGATTGTTATCGTTGTCATCATTGTTGTTGACATCTCATATCGTAGTCACCAGCATAATCGCCTTGAGCACGTCTTCTTTACATAAACAACTTATGGCAGATTTTCTTTCTTTTTCCTGCAAACAAGACTTGGATATCCTTTTTGCCATTATGCTCCTGACTTCCCGCAATCAAATCTACGGTGTACTTATGAAACATAATGGAGCAACGGCACTCTCTATCATGCTTGCATGCATAATGATAACAATATTGGTCGCCCGATGCATGTAAGTAGCTTATGCTATGCACGATGCAGTCCATGCATCAAGTGCCATATAGAAGTAGTTTCTCCCTCTACTCATTCCAATCCTAAGCAAATTTCCAAGAAAGCTTGTCTTGCAACAGAAATGAAAACGACTAACAAACAAAAGGATCAAACAATTTAATGCGTAGAATATGATAATCTTGCATAAGGCAACCAAAACCAACCAACATCCTTAAAGTCACTCAAGCTACGGCTACTCAAACAACTTCCTGAGGGAAACAAAAAATAAATAAATAAAGTGCACGAGTTGGTCCTACGAAACTTTCTCGCTTTTATAATAATCGGTTTTAAATCACATTTTTTCATTAGCTACTCGTAAGATTAGGAAAAAAAGGTTCGTTATATGATGTAGATTAGCTAGAATTGCATTAAAAAAATCAGTTTGAATAAAAAAATGTTTCCATTTTTCAATATATGTATGTATACTCATTTAAAAAGGTAGCTTATTGGTTTTGGACGGCATAGTGTTTTATTTGAATCGGGTAGTTTAAAAAAAAACATCTTGACATTTTATTTTAATACTTTCAGCAGAGCCTGGAAAATAGCCACATCTTACAGGGATATATCGTAGAACGTATGAGTATGTGCAAAATACATGCTGCTTTATAATTATTCACCCGAATCATTGAATTCGGCTTATTGATTCCGACGGATCTTATCCCATCGGCATCCGCATAGTCGGTCCTAGAAACCAGCAGATGAACTTCATTGCCGGTCCGCTAAACCTCATTAAAGAAAAATTCCCCTCAATCGCGAATGAAATGAGTAAAATTAAGAAATCTTGGATGAATCCAATTCGAATCATAGACAAACTCAGACGGGGTTATTAATACTCTTTTGCGAAACAGCTGATATTCAGTGAAACTTAAATGTGATTTTAAACGTATATTCACGAAAGCAAGTCTTAATTTTATTATTCGCGTACGATTCTTCCAATGTTTGCTTTCCAAATTAATTTTCCTTTTTACTGTTTATTCCTTATAAGCAAATTAGTATGTATTATTGCGGGGTGGTAAATTTATTTAATGTCCGAACCTATTTTAAATGTCTTTGCTAACCCACTGACGACAACAGCAGATATATTTGACATTTCTTAATTACAACGGGAATAGCAATGTAATTTAAATAAAATTATAATAAATTGCGTTGTAAACTAAATAATAATAGAGTTTTTCAATATTTCTCAACCTCTATGAAGTTGGAAAATACCTATCCCAGGCTTTGCCAAGGGATTAGGCTCTGTTGTGATCTGTATATTATTCAAATTTAAATCTGCAAAGCCGCATGGGCTTGTCTGCAGAAGGTTATTTCTGGAAGGATATTATTGTTTTTGAGTTCTTATAGCATTTGTAATTCACTTTTTTTTTTTTTTTTTTTTTTTTTTTTTTTTTTTTGTATTTTTTAGTATTTTTGCTTTAAAACTGTTCACTATTTTGATAAAATTGTTTAACTTTTTTCAAAAAAATTGGTTTTTCGAAGTTGCGAAAATTCACGGGTAATTCATTAAATATTGTGGGAATCGCTACGTCATATTTTCGTCGTCCGTACTCGTTACAGTATCTCGGAATAACATATCTGTCCTGGTACCTTCTTCTTGTGCTGACAGTTTGCTGTGTTGGTATCTTGAAGGTGGTGTCATCTTCGAACTGTGATACTACCTCCAGCTTATGTAGTCTTTCTATATTAAGTAGTCTCGTCCTGCTATCGATTTGATGCCAATCAATATCATGCATACGTAGCCTTGATCGATACACCATTTTTTGTATCCTTATAACCGTTGCTTTTAGATTTTGTTGTTGTGGTGCATTTCCCCATGCCAAAATGCCGTATCTCAGGTGCGATTCAACCAGCCCAAAGTAGCATTGTCGGAGAACATCTGGTGTGCATAAGTAACTGAGATGAAATAGTGCATATGCTGATTGCCGAAGTTTGATTGTGAGAGCATGCAAGTGTTGGCTCCATTTCAGGTTATAGTCGACGATTACACCAAGGTATTTGTATGTTGATACATTCTCGATTGCTGTTGAGCAGTTATCCTCATTTTGTAATTTTGATTGATTTCCTGCTATGTGTAGACATTCATCGGTGTGCATTTTAATGGTGATTTTATATTTTAATACATGTGGTGGTCGTATGTGCATAACTTTTGTTTTTTGTGCATTCATGACCAGTCCATGGTCATGACACCATGCTAGGATTGCGTTAAAGTCATTTTGCATCATTTTTTCCGCTGCTTCCACGTTTTTATGGCTAACTACAATGGCTGTGTCATCTGCATACGCATAGCCGGTGCTATGTTTCAGAATTGATAGCAAGTCATTCACATATATTATGAAAATGAGAGGGCCTAACTTGGATCCTTGTGGTACTCCGTATTTCGCATTCTCATCTTCACTGAAGTATTCTCCGATTCGAACTTTGTACTTCCTTTCTTTTAAATAGTTTTCAAACCATGTTAGGATAGGTCCCCTTACTCCAACCTTTTCTAATTGCTTCAAAATATTTTTGTGGCATAATGTATCAAACGCTTTCTTAAAATCAATGAAGAGTGCGATTACATTGTGGTTTTTTTCAAGGCTGTAATTGATTCTGTTTGTGAAATCTCCGAGTAGTCGATTGATGCTTTTCTTTTTCCTGAAACCAAATTGATTTTTTTCTAGGATCTTATATTTTTCAACGTACTCATATAACCTTTTGGCAACAACTTCTTCTAGAATCTTATCTACGGTTGAAAGGATGCATATAGGCCTATAATTCGAAATTTCATTTTTCTTTCCACTCTTATAGATTGGTCGAGCGATTGATGTTTTCAGCATTGTTGGCACAGTAGATTGCTCTAAGCTCTTCTTTACTATTCTCGTTATTATTGGAGCCATAACCATCGAGCATTTTTTAAGATCTTTAGGTCTTATCCCATCTATACCCGCCGACTTATTTTCATCTAATGAGTTTATAATGTTCTGTATTTCTCTGTCAGTGACTTCCTCGAAATACATTGACCGCTGAACACTATTTGATGGACCATTATAACATTTATATTCGCATTTGTGAATCGTATTGTCTATTTCTAGTGATATTTGTTTTGCAAATTTGTTTGCCAAGTTACCAAAGTTTTTCTCGCTTGCAAAGTTTTTTGATAAAGTGTCATCTAAATTGGCGGATTTTCTACCTAATACTGCGTTGACGATTTTCCAGGTTTCTTTAGGATTATTGCTCGCTCGGTGAAATTGTTCTTTAAAAAAGTTAGACTTTGTCGTAGTAATTTTTTTATTTAAATCGTTTCGAAATTTCTTAAATTCTCTTTCATACAATATATTTCTTCTATTGTTTCTGTACCTCCTGTACAATCGATCTCTTTCCAAACATGCGTTTCTAATTTCATATGTCATCCATTTATGCTCATTCTTTCTTATTTTGATTTTATTTGTAATGACTTTTGAAGATATCATTATATTTATGAAAGTATTTCTAAATTGTTCATAGAGTTCGTTGACTTCAGTGATTGGATTCAACTGTTCCCAATTGTATTCGTTTAATTTTCTTGTGAGATCACTTCTAACGACATAGTCTTGTTTTTCAGTTTTCGTATTTTCATCCGTATTATTGCATAAAAGCGCACAGTACAGGCCATAATGATCCGATACATTTATTTCAGCAACTCCAGACTTAATTTTATTTCTTGCTCGTACCATACAATGATCAATTAGAGTTTTACTATTTCTGGCCACTTCCACTCTCGTTACTGAGTGTATTGTATTTAAAAGACCTCTCGATGATATCATAGAAAGATAGTTGCTTACAACAGGATCATGCAAGTTGTTAATATTTATATTTACATCTCCTATTAACAGTAATGCATTTTTCTTGTCGATCTCATCTATGTGGTCACTTAATTCAGCAATGAAGTGATTTGCGTTCAGTATTGGTGGTCGATACACTGTGAGTAATGTAGCTTCGATATTTCCTCTACGCACGTTCAAAACTACGGATTCAAAGGATATTGATTCTCTTTCCATTCTCTCATATAAAATATCATCTCTCAAAAATACTGAAATACCTCCTCCTCTTCTATTGGATCTATTATACGATTCGTTGTTAAACCCATTAATTTTGTAGAATTCATTTTCTTCTTTTCTTATGTTTATTTCTGACAGAATGATTACATCAATTGCTTGTAAGAATTCATATATATTTATCATAAAGTCATTCCAATTCGTTTTAATAGACTGTATATTTAAAAAAAAGACAGCCAATCCATTTACTTTTTTAATATAATTTTTCATATCGTCATAAGTTTCCAATTTTGCAAAGCTTATGTTTGATCCTTTATTTATTTCGTTTTCCATTATGTGTATGTTAAATCTTTGTCGCATTGTGTACATTTTCCAATAAATTGGTTATGCTACTTTATCGAGATCCGCTGTGGACTCTATCTCCACCACTTTGTCTCCCTCGTTCTTTCTCGCGAGCACTTTGTTGTTTCTAAACCACACATACTTCCAGTTTACTTCTCTTGCTTTTGATTTCGTTTGCCATAGTAGTTTCTTGAAGTGTGGGGTCAGCTGACTGTTTATATAGATCATTTGATTTGAGTGCATTGAGTCTTTCTCTCTGTTTACCTTTAGACGAATCTCTCCATATGTTAATTTTGTTTTAGTTTTTGCTTTTTCGAGAAATGTCATTTTTGTTTGTTTGCGTGCGAAGCTTATTGTGAGATTTCGCAATTGTTTGTTAGCCCTGTCTGTGTATGCGTACATTTCTTCAATATCGCTCTCATTTATTTTTATTTCTAGGGCTTCACCAATTGCACTAACAATTTCAAATGCGTTATCAGTTGCTTTCATGGGAATGTTCTTTATCTCTATATTTTTTTCGATTTGTTTTTGTTCCATTGTATTTATTTTTGTTTGAAGGCTTGCTATTTGCGAGTCTTTCATTTCGTTTTGTTTTTTGTATTCGCACAATTCTTTCATTAAATTTTGGATCAGTTGATTATTTTTGGAAAGTGCATTATTTAATTCATCATACTTTGTACTGGTGAACTCTACAGTTTTTGAGTATTCTTTGAGCATTTCTTTTATTTCCTTCAGCTCGTTTTTTATGCATTGTTGATTTGGGTCGTTGATGGTGTGCGGTGCTGGGGAAGAGGCATTTTTGCCACTTTTGTCAGCTGTTTGTTCTCTCGGAGAATCAGCTGATCTTGATCTTTTTGATTGTTGCATCTCTTCTTGTTGTACCTGCCGTACTTTCTCCTTTCCCCTGCAGAATGTACACTCCCAAGTTTTTCTCGCTGCAGCTGACCATTTTCTCCACGTACTCAGTGCAACAGAAGAGCATTCAGCATGGTAACACCCTTTACACTTTGCGCACGTTATGTACTCCCCATCCATAGGCAATGGGTCTTCACAACGCGTACAATTGTCCATGATTGTGACAGAAATAAAAATAAAATGAAAAAGAATTCTTACCAGAAACTTTTATTGTTATTATGTAGTGTTACACTTTTTATGTGATTAAAGAGCTAGTGCTCTGCTTAATTTGTTTGTTTAGTCAAATAAACCAAATATGCCTAAAAGAATTAACAAATTGGACCTCGCTTGGATACTAATAAAAACACTTCCGCACAGTTGAGAACTCAAATTAGGTTCCAACAAAAATAATATTACGCATTTATTAGTTTTTGTAAACACTTTATATTTTAAATTTGCTGCTTATCGGTACCTATGAAAATTGTTTCTGAACTTTTTCTGGCCAGTTCATCGGCCTTTTCGTTATCTTCTACCGCGTCATGAGCCAGAACCCACCATAATTTGGTCTTGTTTCTTAATCCGAGTGTTTGAAGGGTATTGAAGTAGTACATGATTGATTTGAAGTCAATGGTGTGCGAGCTAAGGGCGTTTATAGCTGCTTGACTATCCGTGAATATAATATGGATGATTGTGCCTTTTATGCCAGATGAATAAATGTGGATAGCGCTTCTAGAATGGCGTGGAGCTCTGATTGAAATACGCTTCCCATGGGTATCGTAAAGTTTTTATTTGGTCGGTATATTCCCGCTCGTACCCTCGCTTCCATTTTAGAACCATCCGTATACCACTTTTTGCCCTTGTGGCTGTTTGGTGGGTTATTAATAACACATGCTTCTCTCTTAGGGATATCCGTGGAGAATCGTTTGTTGAAGAATAATTTTTTTTGAATGCGGTCTGTGACCGCGCAGTTCATAGTTATTTCCGGAAGTTCATCGAGAAGGATCTTAAGTTCCGAATGGTCGTTAAGCCTTATCTCGTTTAACTGTATTAGACTAGTTGCACTGCGGATCGCCACTTTTTGAATGTATATGTGGAGAGGTTTTAGTCCTGTTATTGACTCTATGGCAGCTGTTGGATAGGTTCGCATGGCTCCGGAGATACCTAGGCACGCAAGCCGTTGCCCCTTTTTGAGCTTCTTTATTGCGATAATTTGTGTTTATTTTGTCCACCATAATATGGATTATTTTGTTGTTAATGTGAGAGTTCCAGTTAAGTCTCTTGTCTAGGATTACTCCAAGATCTTGACTTCGTAGGAATGCTGGACGATCGTGTCGTTTATTGTGATTAGACCAAGGTCTAATTTCCTCCTTTTGGTGAAAGGAACAATGACGGCTTTACTGGGATTTATGGATAGATTTTCTTTGATCCACCAGTCTATGGCTGTCTTTAAAGCATTTTTCATTTTTGATGTGAGTCCAATTGAGTCTTTGCCCCTGACAATGATGACAATATCATCGGCGTACTCAATTGAAGTGTAGCCCAAATTGCTCATTTTGTGTAGCAGGTATTCGATCGACTGATTCCTTTACAATCCGCAGCTACTTTGGTGTGGATTGAAATCATAAGCATTGTATGTACCGACATCCGTTCACTTCTGCTCCGACGTTTTCAATAATAGCAAAACATAGAAATTGATTTAGTACTCCCTCCGCAGTCAATCCGCCGGATTTAATGAATAAATTATTGGTATCTATATTTTTTTTAAATATGTGTGGTCGACACTGGTTGTTTTTAATGAATGACTACTGGGTCATAATAGAACAGCGGAGAACAGCACAAGTGTGTGAAGACTTTCAGATCAAGTCAGAACAGAAAATTACAGCTTCGAGTCTTTATGCTTTACTCTTTGTTTCGAAATTTAAATTAATTATCATCTGTGTTTTCTTGTAAAATGCCGGTATTGAGTGAGCATTGTACCGTCAATGTTTATCCTGATATAGATCTGATCACAATCTGCACTTGTAGTAGTAGTAGTAAAATGTTTTTATTTTCAACATAATATCAAAAAGTTTACATTTTTATTTTGAATTAGGTTTTTTTTAATGCAAGTTAAAAACAAAAGACTTACGACAGTGACAAAAGTCGGGTAGTTGGATTTTAATTGGATATTCAAATTAGCTTGAAATCAAAGTTTTATGATCAAGAAAGAAATTACTGATTACTGATTACCAACAAGTTCATTTCGAAATGGTAATGCTACAGTGATATAATAAAAGAGCCTATCAAAATCTGCACTTATTTCATGATGTTATATTGATTCTTATTTTTAAAATATGCGAATATTTGTACAATATAACTATGAAATATTATGTCTCTAGCCAATGAAATACAAATATATTTATCAATCAAAAGAAGAAGCCCTACTGGACGGCGTAGAAGAAGACGGGTTGATGATGTTAAACAATTCAACAGCTATTGGTATCATGACGCTAAAAACAGAGATTTATTGACAGTTATGGGGGAGGCTTATGCTACTTGCAACTAATTTCGAAAGAAAATTAAAAATGTTTAGACTTTGCCAAATTATTAAAACTTTTTCATATAATAATAATAGATAGAAAAAAAATATGTAAAAAAAAACAAAAATTTGTGATACTTATAGTTGATAAAAGCTTATAATAATAATAATATGTATATAATATTTACAAATTTGACACTTTTGAATAACTTGTTATACCCCCAAGCTAGGTACAGAAAAGTTTGTGCTAAACTGATTTGAACAGCTTCAAGAAACAGAAACTGGCAGAACGTTGAACAATTTGTGGCAAGTTTTTTACTCATGGAACACAAATTATCCATTGTCTGTGCAGCTCAGGTTCATTAAAAATCCTAGTGATACAAATTTATGACTGCACAATATAGGCGATGGTATTCTTGTTAAAAATTTCTTACAAATAACAATACATATATGTAAATGTCATATTTGTTTACTTTTTATTTATGTGACGTCATAATTTTTTTTTTAACTGACCAATTAGGCAGGATTGTATAAAGTACACAAGCCCGATTTCAATTTAAAGCAGACATAAGGCCTTTTGCTTTTTTGATTTTGAACTTATGCACGATTTTTAAGTTGTCATAATATAAGGCTTTCGAATAAATAAAACTAAGAAATTTCATAAAAATATAAAAAAAAATTATAAAAATTTATTTCGTAGATCCGACTACCAAGCTTAACAAATTTGTTCAAATGATAGTATTACTTTGGCTGTAAATTGTTTTTGGAAATGACTTGAACCACATTTTTCTAAAGTATCAAGCGTTATTCGACTATTTTGGAAAGAAATGAGTACGCCATTTTCTTACAATCACCTCAATTCTTCATACTTCAAATACGATCGAAATCGTTAGAACCTATGTCTCCCATTTTATCAAGAACTCAGAGAGCCAACCGTTTTTGATTTTTGGAGTCTGTGACCGACTTTCTAACTTCTCCGACATTAATACTTTTTCATTGTTTTGAACGGCTCCTGGAAAGTATATCCGAGGAAATGGTTCATTTAGAAGTCATTCACAATACTATTGCCATCTGTTTAGTATTTTTCCATCATTCTTGAGGATTGTTGATGTGTTTTGGCGAACGGGTTTCCAGAGCATTTCTTCTTCTCTGAACGGCTATTTAAAAAAAATATTCAATTATCGTGCAAAGCCTTGTTTCTATCAGGATGCGAAGAAAAATTGTCTTCTAATTTCCGATCAGGGTCGCAAAAGCTTAAGCTCTTTTTAAGCTTAAACCCTCATTCACAAGTTAGTAATCGACTTGTGGATGAAAGAATATTTAATTTTAAAGCTCTTAGGGTGTCACGACTTTAATAAGATTTCAATTTACAAGCCCTATATGTCTTGTGAATTTAAGAATACTTAATTCAGAAGCTGTTTGTAGCTCATAAGAGCTTTGGCTTAACGATTTTTAATTAATAAACTCACAACCCTGCTCTCGATGCAGGCCCTATACACACTTTGCTTGAATGTGAGTGAACTTTCTCTTGGGGAGCCTCTTGCAAAGTCTGTATTCCATTTCGAGGCGAGCTTTTTGATTTCAGTTATTTTGAATGGCGCTTTCTTGTCACTTATCACTACTTTGAAGCCATTAAAAAAGATAGAATTAAAGAAAAATATGACCGCGAGATATAAGTCCAAAATCCCCGAATACTTTTACTAATTGAAGTCAATCCGTCCACCCAAAGTGTCTTGTGTCTCCAGTCACGGACCTACAGACGGACCTTTGGACAGATATGCGGAACACATACTTTTTTAGACTTCTCTTTAGCCGTAATATCATAACACCTTTTTTTGTTTTTTTTTTTTTTTTAAAGGAAATCCAAATCCCAGAGCACTCAGACTCGGTAACGGTCTATTGTACTACCAAGCAGAAATCCTCCTTTTGGTGTAGAGACATGTGATTGGGTGGCGTATGTTGTTGTTCCCCATGGGGATTGAACCTGCACCGCACGGGTCACAAGCCAACACACTAACCTCTACACCGTCGCCACCCTTATCATAACACCTTAGTTTGAGTTCCAAATGTCAGCCACGATTGCAATATTTTTCTCTTTATTGTACGAGAAAGTTAAAAATCATCAGATGGAAACTGAATTGTAAAGATGATTCGCGGATGGAAGAGAACAGCGTGTCCTTTTCTAAAGAGTGGCTGCCTGATATCATCCGTGATTATATTATTATTATTTTGCAGTTGGCTAGGTTGCTGTGCATATATTCGCCCGGCACTGTCATGGTGACATGAAGATGTCAAGAATTTTAAGGATAAAGCTATTTACTGTTTGCTTTGTTCTTCTGTTTTTTTCATCGGTTTTTCAGTGAATTTCTTCTCGTGTCCTCTCCGATGGCTTCTTTGTTGAACAGCGCTTTTCCTTAACTTCCAACGACGTGCCACTTACTAAATCGTCTACAAGGCCATGCAAATGCAATCTCTGAACGAATTTCTTTCCTTATAAACTTGTTTGTCCAGCTACGATTGCACAAGTGGGAAAGGCAGGCCAAGAAGCCGAATAAACTTTTATCTACCTCTTGATGATGAATTGCTAAGTACATTATAGTGTCCGCTGGGTGTATATATTCTTGGTCTCTTCTTCCTCCTGGATGTTGTTGATAATGTTGATAATAAGCCGTGGCAATGGCTAAGGATGTGTGTAGATGAAGGATGCGGGTACTGATGCGGGCGACGATAATGGTGCTGATGATGAACATGGTTATGATGAGAAAATAAAATCTAATTAATAGAGATTATGGCAAACATTTGCTCAGCTGCTATACTCTTATGTATGCTGTCAACGAGCAGCATAATATGCACTTTAATGCAAATTCACACACAAACGGCTTATCTTCAGGTGTGTAGTTTCTGCACACAAGTTGGAATGCTTGCTTATTGTTAACTTAAATGCGAGCTATTATTACGTGCAATATTAAGTCGAACCGAAGATTTCGCCTGCTTAAGGATACGAACAAAGTCTAATATAATGTTAAGTTATTGAATAATATATAATTAATTTTCCAAACGTGATCCATTCGGTTTTAATATATAAATTTAGTCCGTTTAATTCAATCTACGACTGATATCATTGTATATAAACTTCTATAAAGTCTATGTACAATGCTGATATACAATTTTGAGCAGCTTTTCCTATAGGTATTTCGACAGACTTTTTTAACAGAAAGAAACAAGTTAATTGGTTAAAAAAAATGAAAAATTTACTGTACGTAATCAAATGCTGGAAATTTCGACACCTGCATGCTCCTGTTATTGATTACTGTTTAATCACCCTTTGACGACTCCGGTGATCTCCAGTCATATCAACCCACGGATTGCATTACACTTGTGGGGCAATTTCAAGATGTGAAATATGAAGCAGCGCCACTAGGATTTTATTGGCCACAGTTATGAAGTGATACGAAATCGGGAGGCCTGCCAATATTTATCGAGGTCAAGCCGGCGATCCACACATGCGGACAAGTTGCAGTAAAGTGGGAGGTTTATTATCCCTTTAATCTTGATAAAAGCCTTGCCGTGACGGAAGAAGAAATAGAAGAAGAAGATTTAGACGCATTATTTTGATTTCATACAATTGGAAAAGTACATAATTTGTGCCCATACCAACCTATGGATGCAATTGAACAATGTGGCGAATCAAGAGCTGTAGATTTACACATTTTAAAAGCGGTTGAATAACCTGACTTCTTACAGAATACCAAATAAACTAGTTGTTGATGCAGAATTTCCTACAAGGATAATCAATACACGTTTTGATGGATGGTGCGTCTTCGGACACTTTAAATGCCAAAATATCGCAAGGATCGATACTTTTTTCAACAATATTTCTTATAAACACGAATGATCTTCTAAAGTATTCAGGTGCATCTATATACCAAACACAGTTCAAATTTTAATTATGTTACTACTTACATAACGGGCTCCCGACCCGTGAAGTTTCTGCCTAAGACACTGCAGCCGTCCATCCTCTGCAATCTAGGGCACGATGCTTCCAGTTGTGCAGACCAAGCGCTCTGGCATCCGTGATGGCTTGGTCTTTAAAACGCAGTTTCGGTCTTCCTTGCCTTCTCGAACCTGGCCTGGATCATCTTCGCTTGAGCATTATTGTCCATTCGCTCAATGTGGCCGAGCCAATGTTGTCGACGTGATTTTGCTTTTTGGACTAAATCCACGTCTCGGTACAGGTCATAGAGTTCGCCACCATTACACTTTTCTAATTGGAAGCACGGTTTTTCCGCTTGAAGCGAAACCCCACAACGCCCTTATTTTGGTAAGTGGTTCTGGTTACGATTTGGAAAAAAAATGTTGTTTGATCCTTACTTCTACAGTTCTTTCTCTAAAGAACCGCGATAAACTGTATTTCAATGGTGCTTAAAAGGAAAACAGAGGAGCCCTTTACTTTTCTTTAATTGGGGGCACCGTTTGCCCGCTAGAAGCGAGAAACCACAAGCCCTTATTTTGTTACGGGGTTCTGGTAACGATTTTGAAAGCTTTTTAGGGTTCCGTAGCCAAATGGCAAAAAACGGAACCCTTATAGATTCGTCATGTCTGTCTGTCCGTCCGGGAATGTCACAGACACTTTTCTCCCAAACTATAAGAGCTATACTGTTGAAACTTGGTAAGTAGATGTATTCTGTGAACCGCATTAAGATTTTTACATAAAAATAGAAAAAAAACAATAAATTTTGGGGGTTCCCCATACTTAGAACTGAAACTCAAAATTTTTTTTTCATCAAACCCATACGTGTGGGGTATCTATGGATAGGTCTTCAAAAACGATGGTGAGGAAGGATATTACCGCTTTATTATCACGAAATTAAAAAAAATAAGGATTTCTTATACAGAAACAGTAGTATATAAAGTATATAAAACTATGATTTTGTTTGTTGTTTGTTTGTTTGTTTTATTTTGTGTTTCTTCTTTTATTGATACACTCCGTTCCACGTGTTTATGAACAGGTAGTTTCTTGATTTAATTTTACGAAATTTTTTAAATCCTTCGATAATATGGGAAACCAAATGCAATATGAAAGAAGGCTATATTATATGTTTATGTTGTAAAAAAATGGCTGTTAAATTCAATTTTTATGATAGGTCATAAAATTAGTCCTTTTTCGTTCCACCTGTTTACGAACAGCAACTAAATCTCCCTATTATCATACCCTAAATCAAATATAAAGGCATTAAGACCACCAGCGACCTTTGTTCAAAACATAATTTCATAGAAACAACAACTATGGGTAAAAGAAATTCAGTAACAAAGGAGGAAATAGGCCAATTTCGAACTTAAAAGGCGAAGGCAAATCTATCTATCCGGTAAGATTACAAAGGACACTGAGAACTATGAAAAAAATCGGAAAGGAGGAATAACCAGAGCAACAACAAGTCAGGATCGACGTGCGATACGGACAGGTGCTCAAATTGGAGACTTTCCTAAGTAAAATCAAGGCAGAAACTGGAGTTGAAGCTAGTAGATAAACTGTATATCGCGTGATAAAGCAGTCCAACCATATTAGACACAAAAAAATGAAAAAAACATAGGGACGGGCTACAGTCCGCTTGGGCGAACTGTTGGATACCCTATTCTTATTCCTATCCCTCATAAGTAGGCGTGACAAAAGTCTAAGTATGGTTAAATTGTTAAGAACGCTCTACATATTTTGTTATATAACATTTAAAGGATTTTATCAAAAAAAAACGCTCCCTAGCTCAAACTTGGGTGTTTCAATAAAATTGTTTTATTTAATTGTGGGCGTGTCAGTAGGCGGATTTAAAAAAAAATTAACACATGAGCATAAAGGGCCCCTAGAGAGTATATATTATAAATTTCAGCTCCCTAGCTCAAACTTTGGATTTTCAAAAAAATTGTTTTATTTATTTGTGGGCGTGTCAGTGGGCGGATTTTGAAAATATTTATACATGAGCTTAAAGGGCCCCTAGAGAGTATATATTAAAAATTTCAGCTCCCTAGCTCAAATTTTGGTTTTTCAATAAAATTGTTGTATTTTTTTGTGGGCGTGGCAGTGGGCGGATTTTGAAAATTTTATATCCCGAGCAGTTTTAGGAGTCATAGATCATATATAAAAAATTTCAGCTTCCTAGCTCAAAATTCGATTTTTTCCAAAATTTTGTTTTTTTGAGTTTGTGGGCGTGTCTGTGGGCGGATTTCAAAAATTCGTAAACTTGATTATTTCGGGACCCTAGAGAGTATATGGTTTAAATTTCAGCTCTCTAGGTCCAGTTTAAAGGCCTAATTTTTGCCGACGGACGGACGGACGGACGGACATGGCTAGATCGACATTACTATCGATGCTGATCATAAATATAGTAACAGATTTATGGGAAGCGAGATTTGGAAGAAGCTGAGGTGAGAACCATCTTAAATGGCTCAGACTGGATCAAATTGCACAGTTACTGTAAAATAGCATTAAAATATAGGAGGGCAATTATAGAAGAATCTTTTTAAACAATTGTAAAAAATTTGTCAAACCCGGGCAGACGGCTTTAAGCCATGTCTTAAATTTAATAGTCATAAACAAATTGTACATGAATTCTGGAATAATAAATATTTATCTTATCTTATCTTATCTAGTAACTTTTAGGGGTCTACGGGCAATATTAAGGTATGTTACAAACTATGCGTCAAAATTAATATACCCCTAGAATAGGGTATAAAAAAACACCATTGAACGCAGCACGCAAAAGTCTGCGACTTGATTTAGCAATAAGTCACAGCAGGGGGAGTCGAGGTCGGCAAAACGTTGTCTTTTCATATAAAAAAAGTTTAATTTGGATGGACCTGATGGATATTATTTGTATTTCCATGATTAGAGGAAGGATGAAATAACCTTGGATAGAAGACATAGCAAGGGAGGTCGAGTAATGGTATGGGGAGCAGTATGCTTTTACGGAACTGCAAACGTTGATTTTAAAAGCTGAAGAATGACCGCAATCACCTACAAATCTATACTTTAAAGAGCTTCCGCTCATTTTTCCGAATTGTTTGGTGGACAACGATGGATTTTCCAAGAGGACAATGCACCGATACATACCACAAGAATAACCAAAACTTGGATTCAGAATCTAAATGTCTACCTACTGGCATGGCCGCCATATTCACCGGACCTGAACATCATGAAAAACGTGTGGGGTTTGGCTTTCAAAAGGTCAACGAAGGAGGAAAGCAATACCCAACCCCGGGAGAGAAAATTGAAGCCATAAAACAAGCCTGGTCCGAAATTTCACTAGATTACTTGAAAGAACTGCATAAATCTCGGGAGACAGTACACATTATTAAAAACTGTTGTTATAATCTTAATAAAACACAGATTAATTTATTCCAAAAAAAATTGTGTTGTTTTATTATCTTTTAAGTATCTATCAGGTAAATTTAGTTACTCTTCCTAAACAGGTGGATTTAAAACAGAGGACTAATTGTATGACCTTATTGGGAAAAGCATAATTTTTCCATATTATCGAATTATTTAAAAAAAATAAATCAAGAAACTAGCTGTTCGTAAACACGTGAAACGGAGTGTATATATATTTTGTATATTTAAGCATTGCAGTTTGAATTAGCATACTAGTTATGTTTTTTACTTTTTTTGCTGTCATATTTTTGTTCGAGATTGCTTATCAACCTTTGTGTAAGGAATTATTTTGTTCCTTTTGGTAAATAAATATATAGCAGTGTCATCAGCATATATGGCGGTTTTACAGCCTGAGAGCTCTGGGAAATCGGACGTGTAAATGTTAAATAGGGTTGGACCAAGAACTGAGCTTGAGGAACACCTTCGTTAACATCGTCGAGGACGGATGCGCAACCATTGACACAGATTTTAAAATTTGACAGACAACTTTGACAATTTCCACTAAGTACGGATACCAAATCTACTCATATTGCTTACAGTGCCATTGTGCCATGCAGAATCAAAGGCTTTTTCTATGTCAAATGAAACTAAACCAGTTGATTTTCCCAACTCACGGATCCCGTTTACATGGTAACATATTCTAAGCACTTGATGAGACGTGCTGTGGGTCGATAGGTACTTGGTTTTTCAAAAATACAAAGACAACTAGTAATAGTTGAACAAGTATACTTTTTGCTTTCATGATATACCTACGCTGACTTTTCAATCTACTATTCTACTGGTAGTGGAGTTTCTGGGGCGTTAAAAACATGAAAACCTCGGCTTTCAGTTACAGTGAATGAAATTTTATAATTCAAAGTGGAATGTTTAGCTTATAATATATAAAAAAAAGTTTACCTATTAAAAAATTGTGATCTCGATTAAAAATAAAATAATGTAATATTTATAATTTTGATAGTTTAAATGATACAATACCTCATAATATTAGGCTGTAGAACATTTTTCTACACCAAAATTAAGTTAATTTATATATTCATATAGAGATAGTAATTAGGAAAAAGAAATAAATGAAGGAAAATTAAAGAAAAAAAATTATCAAGAAATCATTTGTGTATTTAAACAATTTGCATTTTTATCTATTTACGTATTTTCTTCAACCTCACTTATTTCAATGATTGGCGGAGTATTAAAACAAACAATTTCGCTGCAGTATAGACATGCTACACTACAGTATAATCCACTCTTCCGACATCCACAAGCAGCTCCACAACCCTTTTTGGAGCTACAAAACAACATTTTGCAATAAATTATCTGATTGATTCATTGTTATTGGGATACGCATGTTATTAAAATACTTCCAGCCCCAATTTTCAAAGTCTACGTTTTCAATATCTACATTTCCTTACCATAACTGGATTTGTAAATATACTCTTTTTAGGTGTTCAAACGCTGCATCAGCTGTAGGAGGTAATATTGACAAAAGAACACTTGTTTTTTTGGTTGTTCATTTTACAAAGAAATTGAACCTCAATGAGTTCAAATCTTTAATTTACGGGAAAAGAAGAAACTGTTGACTCTACTGGCTAAAAATGCCTTGGGTTCTGTGGCGTTTTAGCTATTGTGTGTTGCACGGATAGATGAGCCCTGAAAGTGAACCTGAAGTAAGTTGCTTATAGTATCCTCGGGTTACGTCGTGTAGGTACCTACCATCTGTTTCTTTTGTAATCCTACACAGTTTGTATGCTATTTACCCAGAGCTTTATAGATACGCGTTGCGACTGGCATGTCTGCTATGTCTTCAGTGCATTTAGTCCATGTAGCTCGTTTTGATCTTCTCAATTCTGAGTTATATTCTGTGAAAGCGATTCTGTAATGGTCCCACAATTTTATTTATTTGGCTTGATGAACATGAAGAGCTTCCTAACGTTCTTCTCGAGCTTAGCAAGTTGGTCCTTCCACTAGGAAACCTTACGTTTCTTCATACTGGTTTTACTGACACAACTACTATCGTAGGATGTTGGAAGCACTTTGTTGAGCTAGAACGCTGCTTCATCCAGGACTCACTTGACTTTTGAGAGGACAAGTCCTCGATGCATTTTTTAGTCCGTCGACTTAGGATCGTAGTTATTCGAAGCCTGTATCAGTTTGCCAGATATGTCAAACCATCGGAAAACATATACTATGAACGTAAGTTGAGTCTCCGCCTGGATTTGCGTTGCGGAAGATGAATCCAATTTTTCACAGATAATGTAGCTGTGCTCATTAGTTATACTACTGGTCCTCGATTCATCCATTGTTAGAAAACTGTGATAGGAAACAATTGAAAACATTAAATGATTAATTTATTACATTACGGCAGCTGCCGTTGCCGTTCTCCCCTCTCCATGTTCTACTACCTGTCCAAGATCGTTATTACCCTTCATACGCTCCAACATTTTAAGAAAATATTCTTTTATGTCTATTTAATAGGTATTAAATAAAATTACATGCTTAAGTATTAATTTCTTATAATTTTTGTATAAATAAAAAAAAAATAAAAAGCACAAAAAAATATTGGTAAACTTTAAACTTTATAGTATAAAAAAGAACCCCCCCTCCCCCCGGACCATTTCAATTCATTCACTGTAACAAAAGTCGGAGGTCAAAACACCCAGACACTCCACTATGGAGCCCTTGCTGCTGCCATTCATTCAAACAAATGATTTCATTTCAAGTACCAATACGTTCAATCCTGATGTTTCCTAACTTCTTCCGCAGATACATATCCTGCATTCAGCACTCCATTCTTCCGCTTGACTTAGAGTTCCTAATAAGTTTTTCAAAAGGATCGCTTCCTTAAAGTCTTTCAAAAGTTTAAAACAAAAAATCAAAACGTCAAATAAATAAACAAGCGTAATAATAAAGTATTAAATCCAATTCTACTCCTTTATTCGCCACTTTTGTTTAACCAAACAGCACTCGGATGTCATTTTAATTAAAAGCGGCAAGAAGAATTGCTGGCACGTAAAAGTCTACAAAGAAATACGAATTTTCTTTTTAGAAAAAGAAACGCAAAATAAAAGCCAGATATAAGAGTCTGTCTTTGCTAGGAATGTCTTAGCGACATCAGAAAAAAATATAATCTACAAAAACAAAAAAAAAAAAAAAATTCTTAAATAAACATAACGACTTAATAGAAAATCCTTGAACAGCTTATACACAAAACACAATTAGAAATAGGTGTACGTACAAAATCTCAAAGGCGCCACTACAAACCATTATATCAACAAAGATGATTTTCTTTTATATAGTTACGGGTATATATCACTACTGGGAGCATCTACCGAGGGAGCTGATGAGAGAATAACCAAATTAGAAGGACATGCCGAAACAAAAGCGTACAATTAATTTAAATACGAAAAGCGGATTCCTCACGATTTGCATAAAAGTTTCTAACTCTTTATCCAAGGCAAAGCAATTAAACTGTTTAGCCAACAAGCGCCAACATCCCTTCAATCTTCGGTTGAGAAAACAAAAAATGAAAATTGTGTGGGTACATACATATGTGTTCACTAAGAAAATATGCGTGGACTGAATTTTCCTTGGATTTTTAAAGGGATTATCAAATAATCATTCATCGTGATGCTGTTTGATGCGGAAGTTTCTGTATGGGGAGGCGCCACATATGGAGGATATACATATACAGGTGAGCAGAGGCAGTAGAATTAGGATACAATGCGTCTTTGATGTTTAGCCTTAATATGGCTTTTCACTATATTTGCATTAAATGGGGTATTGGGTCCTTCAGTAGCCAGTGCAGTGTACGGATGAGTTCCGAAACCTAAAAAACTTTATAACGAATGCGGTTGTCTTGTAAGTATCCGTACCTACTCATATTATATTAATTTTCAGATTAAGCAGTCATTTCAAATGCAAAATCACAATATAATCCTTTTAAACTGTTTGACTTAGATCACAAAAGAATGATCTATTGCATAGTTTAGTTTTTTTAGTTATGCCAGGCCAATTCTAAGCTGGCAACTTTGTAATCTCAATGTATACTCCGTTCCACGTGCATATACGAACAGGTAGTTTCTTGAAATAATTTTACAAAATTTTTTAAATCCTTCGATGGGAAAAACCAAATGCAATATGAAAGAAGGCTTTCTCAATACAAAATCGATGGGTGTTTGCTTGACTGATAGACATAGTATGCAAACAGGATGCGTTTAGGGACTAATTATTTTGAATCGGATTCGTGCAAAGTAGGTTAGAACGGTTTACCTTGCATGGAAACTAGGGTTCGAAGTATCAGCCCCGGGTACTCTTTGGTATCGAGCCGGCGAGTATCGATACCTAAAAAGTATCGAGCTGAAAGTATCGATAATACTCATCATCGGACACTTTTCTTAAAAAAAATTAATAAAAAAAATCGCAATGAATTAGTTTTTATTTAAAAAATACAATCAATCAGATACAAAATGATATAAAATATTATAAGTTAAAACCATTCTTCTTTAGCGCAACCGGCTAGTAATTCATTAAATACTTTTTTCTTTAAGCAATTCCTGGCCTGAGTAACTATAGAACCGACATTAGCAAATAGTCTATCTGCTGGCATTGACCAGCCAACAATCATAATTTCTGTCGATAAAAGCCAGAAAATACGTCGTCTCGACTTGCTCTCATTGTATTATTTACGATTATGGAAAGGGTTATTTAAAAAAAATGTTGTGGAAGGAAACAAATGAAAGAAGTACACAGGCAAAATACACTTTCCAGTTCGAAAGAGTTTTTTTTTACAAACACACGAAAAACATAAAAATGCAAGTTTGCCTCACTGCAATCAAACTCGATGGTGCCTGTGCTAAGGCATACGGCGCAAAGAGTCATCAGGCTATTCTGTTAAGGGACGGTTCTTATGATGAGCGTTAACTAAGAACTGACCAGGACTTCACGTCCGCCCCCATCTTATTTATTTCTTACTTCCTACTTCCCGGCAATCACTGGGGAGATAACCCCGTCAACAAATCCCTAATCTAAAGGTGGAACAGCAAGCGCCGATAGATGCATGGCTAAGAGGGTGCTTAGTCGTTAGTTTGCGTACTTCGGATACCAGGCGACCTGCGATTTTAAGATAGCCTTCCTGTGGTTAGACGGGTAGACCACGGGCGACACCAAATCTCGAATACTCGTGGGAACAAAATAGACCCAAAAACAAAAAAACAAATAGAGAATAATGCCTCTAAAATTGCATCATCAACTGGGGATGTTTTAGAACACCCCGTCGATGACGACATGACATCTGTCAATGGGACAGAGTCTGTAATCACCGACTCTGAAATGGGGGAACTTGAAAAGAAATTGTCTCAACACAGTGACTCTATTTCAGATTCCAGTACCATATACAACAGCATAATTACAAATGACGTACCTAAGACAGTCGGCAATGTGGCACAGACTGAGTCTGGGTACGTAAGATTCACACCATCTGAACAGCAAAGATTTAGGCGCGCGCAGAAGAAGGGGAGCACCATTGAGCAGGCCCGACTCTATGCGAAACAAACGATGGTCAACAAGGGTCCCGAGGCGAAGCGAATGCGATCCGAGGATAATACCCCGCCTCATTCCGAAGCGAAGCGAGGTCGCACTGAGAAGACAACCGTCAACTAAGTCTCATATATCAATATAACGAGCTATGTTAGACTGGGTGTTGTACCAGTGGATATCGATCGTAATCCTTTCTCCAAAGAACAAATGAGTTTGATACAAGAGAGGATTATGGACATCACGATTCAGCAACGTGATGTGGAGGTCAAACCAACCTTCCGCGGTACTACCTTCAAAGCCGGATGGCTCAAGATCGTATGTGCGGACGCTACCACTGCAGAGTGGATGAAGACAACCTTCGCCAAGCTAAAAGAGAAATGCGGGATAGAGGTGATGCTTGTGGGAGAGGAACATTTTCCAAAACCACATGTCATCAGAGGGTTCTTACCGCAGGGTATCGGAGTAGCTAGCGAAAGGATCCTGGCCATATTAGACGGCCAAAACAGAGAACTAAACACGAGAACGTGGAGAGCTCTGCAAAGATCGGATGAGAGAGACATCGTTCATATGGCCTTTGCAATCAATGACAGCACCATGAAGAGATTTGTGCAGCTGAAGGGGATGGTCTCGTTCCGGTTCGGACGGACCAAACTCTCAAAACTGAAAGATCCTCATAGGCACATAAACACAGCCCACGGCAGCACCGCAACTGACCCAATTGGGGCTAGTACCAGTACTACGGCGAAGGCAGCAGCTTCAAGCACCGAAACACCCGTGCTGGAAAAACAAGCTATAAGCGCAAAACCAAGCCCAGCCGAAAAGGCCAATAGTGCGTACAGCACTGCCAAAGAAAAACAACAACGGTTCAGGCCTAAGCTAGGAATGGATCGTAAGAAGGCATGGGCGCAATACGGACACAAAAACAAAAGTCCGAGAGGCAGACAAAGTGGTCTCCTTCAACAGGGTGTTGTACGAAGGAGAGGTGACAACAACTATAAAAAGCTGGGAACATAAAAAATGTATCTATTTTTGGGAAAACATCCCAGGTCTAAGACAGGCCAAACGAGCCATTCGGCCCTTCAATAACAATGCCAGCAAATGCCTAAACCTAAGCAGGCATGATATCAAAAACTTAGTAGGGTACCTTACTGGTCACCATGGTTTAAGATATCACCAAAACAAAATGAAAATAGCCGACTCTGTCTTGAAGAGGACGAGTCAGCTGAACACATTTTATGTGAATATTCAGCCCTTAATGGAATTAGAAAGAAGAATCTTTTTCAGGGAACAAGTGAGCCCCGAGGACATAAAGAATTCTTCTACTGGTAAAATTGTCCGCTTTAAATGGAAAGTAGAAATTCTACTAGCCTAAAATTTTGCTGGCCCATACGGTACAAAAGATCTTTTAGGTCGAAGTGCCCCCCTATTGAATCGCCTTGGCAAGCCAGAAGTTAAAAAAAAAATGCCAAACCTTCAAAATTTGGATTAGCGAAAAGAAAACATGTCAGGTACAAAATCAAAAACACAAATGGAAAATATTGCAAATGGTTGGGGCGCCCGCTAATACTCGCAAATTATCGCAAATGATTTGCGTGAGTGTTCATTCTGTTCGCGGGCAAGAATCGCAAAAAACCACAGACAACTTAGTTTATACACAAAAGTGCGTGGTACTCGATACTAATCGAAGTATCGGCTATGCGGTATCGAGTATTCAATATCGAAAGTATCGTTTGAACCCTAATGGAAACTGTATCGAAACCTTTTTGGAATTCATTCTATGTCAAATGAAATGTTGCTGTTCTACTGTCTACTGTCTACTCCAAGCATGGTCGTATCTTTCAATCGGAGGCGCAATGGTATTTTAAAAAAAATATATAGTTACTTCAAACTTAATTTGTTCGCATTCTTCAAAAATTTGTTTTATTTAAAAGAGAAGGTCAATATGGCAGGGATGTTCCTGCCAGCAAAGTTATTTAATCAAAAAACTTCCTTAAAACATAAAACTCATTTATAGAAATTGTGGGATTTCCTTAAGTGGGCGTGAGAATGGATTGAGAGTCCTTGTCCATTTAGAAACATTTTTTATCTCTTACAAAATTATTTCCGTCGAGTTTGATAAAAGTTTTTTTTCAATAGTGGGCATTTAAGAAATCCTTACAGTTGATTATATCATGCCTTTACAGAGTATTTATTTCAAATTTCAGCATTTCCATCTCGAATTCCAAAGCCTTAAAATTGGTGACGGACAGACGGAAATAGCTTGATCGATATACCTTTCGTTTCTGATAAGTAGGGCTAAGATTTCCATGCAATTGAGCTGATGAGCTGGCCAGGCAGGGTTCCTATCTCGAACCAAACCTGGCCGACATTACTCTTAGACAGACGATCGAAAACAAAGTACTAGTAGCGACTAATGAGCGATGAAGCACGCCATAACCAGGAAAAAAAGTCTTAAACAAACGACAAACCGTAGGATTATGTACTAAAATTGACAACAAATCTTAGTCCTCTCTCGTGGGTGCTATCACCGGAGAAAACAGCTGAAATACCATGCTAAGAGTTTAAAAATCAATACGGATAACTTATGCAGAGTTTGTTGCGATTCGGAACCTCAGGAGGAAACTCTTCACCTTTTCTGAAACTGCCCAGGACTAAGTCCTGGAAAATTCCTTTTCGTGGACCTAGAATAAGTTCGCGACAGGCCGATTTTGATTTGCTTAAGTTTGATAATGGCTCAGGATGGCTTATATATCTGTAGGTTTTCATGGGTTTCCTATTGTGGGATTGAAAATCTCCACAATGGATCTATATTGTTCTAACTACCTATGATGAATGCATGATTTGGCTGAATAAACAGTATTTATTTTTTTATAATAACTACAAGGTAAAATAAATGGCTGTAGATGCATATTTCAAGTGCATATTTTCAATTGTAAAGTGCTTATTTTATGGGCATTATTCGATTTTTTCCGTGCACACATAAATCCGAGTCATATACTGATCACAAAATAAAGTTACTTTAAGGAGTCCTGCCTGCCGATTTTCCTACTCCCTTAGCTTTATTAGGTGATACTCACAGATGAAACTCTTTATCCTTTGTAACGTGAACCCAGTTATGAATCCGTCAAGCAAGAAAACGAAAATGTTATTTCTGCTATAACTTTCAAACTCTCTGAAAACGCTTTACAATCCTTTGTCAAAAGTTTGAAGCGATTTCGTCTCCGACATAAAGAGGTCGCCAACGTTATTTCACATCACACTCGCACACACGCCTCATATAAGCTATTTCAGCGTTAACATCCGCCTTTTTCACAATTTGAGCTTCGTGATTCTTAAGCATGTAATGAGTACATTAACCAGGTTTTTTTCTCATGATTTTCACTAAGCAACCATTGAACTCACAGGTCCCCCAATCTTAAGCTGGTCTGTGAGAATCTCCAGCAATAACGTGTCGCACTGAATAAGAAGTGGCGAGCACCGAATGTGTCAGTATTACTTTTCGGAGCAGCACACAACCCACGCCAAAGGTGATTTTGAATTCTCCCTAGCACGTAATAAGTCAGCTAGTGCCAGCCTACTACCCCCATGCTTAGCTAGACGAAAAGCGCGTGACATGATAGAAGCATAAGACAAAGACTGGTGGAGCCAGACAACGCACAAGTTCCAGATTGAGCTCATCATTCTCCGAGTAAGTGGGAAAGCATTCAACCTAACTGATAGACTACACACTAAAAAAAAAGAAGAAACAAAAATGTTTGTATGTACCTATGTACCAAAAGCGTATTTTTATACCCTATTCTAAGGGTATATTAATTTTGACACATAGTTTGTAACATACCTTAATATTGCCCGTAGACCCCTAAAAGTTACTATATTTATGATCAGCATCGATAGTAATGTCGATCTAGCCATGTCCGTCCGTCCGTTCACCTGTCGGCAAAAATTAGGCCTTTAAACTGGACCTAGAGAGCTGAAATTTTAACCATATACTCTCTAGGGTACCGAAAAAATCAAGTTTAAGAATTTTTGAAATCCGCCCACAGACACGCCCACAAACTAAAAAAAAAACAAATTTGTCGCAAAAAATCGAATTTTGAGATAGAAAGCTGACATTTTTTATATATGATCTATGACTCCTAAAACTGCTCGGGAGATAACATTTTTAAAATCTGCCCACTGACACGCCCACAATTAAATAAAATAATTTTATTGAAAAACCAAAGTTTGAGCTGGGGAGCGTTTTTATTTACAAAAGCTTCGTTTTTTTCAATAAAATCCTTCAAATGTTACATAACAAAATATGTAGAGCGTTCTTAACAATTCAACCATGCTAAGACTTTTTTCACGCCCACTTATGAGGGATGGGAATAAGAATAGGGTATCCAACAGTTCGCCCACGCGGACTGTATCCCGTCATTATGTTTTGTTTAGGTATTGGCATTGGCAAGCAATGATGATCATTGGTAAATATATATAAAGCAATCAAAAAATCGAAAGTGACAGCTTAGCTGAAAGTAAAAAGTTAAACAAAGAAGAATATCGTAAAGGAACAATCATCATAACATAGTGCCTAAGAAAAATTTGTAATTAAAACTAACATGCAGAAATAATAACTTATAATATCATTTAAGTCCACTTTATTATGTTACACATTAACAGACATAGTAACCCAGTATCTCCTTATACATTTTTTTTAAGTTTAATCGAGAGAATTATTTTAATTGTGATCCAAAGGGGTTAGGTGCATCTTAGCTTTTAGGAAAAATTTAATTTGTTAGAATTTAAGCAAAAAGGGATACCGGTTGAAAAGTAATGTGTTCGTGTGTAATTATCCATCGAATTGTCAAATGATTTTGTTCTATTAAATGAATTATGTGTATCAAATTAAAGTCAATTGGTTTTCGTTCGTTTGTAACATGGTGAATATGTTAAGGTGAAATAATCTGAAAGGAGAGCGTGGCGAGATGTAAAAAGGGGTGAAAGGCGGCAAGGTTAGGGGTCATCAAAGTTTTAGGCGGGGTTTGGTGACATGGTGTGGCACTGCCTTTGGTGTCATACGAGGTGGGTATCCCGAGTTGGTGGACACAATATTTGAGCCATCGCTAAGGTAAGAATGTAGATGCCGGAACTTCTGACCTGTAATCAGGTTCTATAGATAAGTGCGATATCCAAATTAGTTCCTCGGCGTAATAGCGGGTGTGATAGGCCTTGGTGGAATTACAATTTCAATTTCCTATTTGATTATATTTTCTGGCACGATAGGTATAGTAAGTTTGTTTTGTGTGGGAGTAAGAGGCAGCAAGTTCCTCGACCAATACGATATAACCCGAGTATAGGCAAGCGTGCCACCAAGCTGCCTAACCAGAGGGACACATCGCCATTATGCCTGAGCAATAAGCATCCCGGGGCTTTCATTACACCTTGTTAACCAAAATGTGACATAGATCCAATTTCTCCAAATTGGGCTAATTTATGAGAACGTACCTCATGTTTTAACAGAGGTAACTTCTCCCTCCCTGCAACTCATTTAGCTAATTTCATATTCAATTGCCGAATCATAAAACGTATTAATCAAATGAAAAATCCAACTGTTGATTACCTGCATGCAAACAGCAATTTTAGTGCATATAATTCCTGGAAATTAGATTTTTCCGTAATTCATCATCCGGCCGTATCCTGGAGCGGTAAATTTGCTCGCCCATATCACATCGTATACCAGTGAATGACAGAAGCACACTCTGGAAACTGTCCCATATCATTGGGACAGATTACCACCCCCTGCGATGTAATTGCAAGCAAGTAGAACTGACTATTAATAGCGAACCGGGGGCTTGTCTCACCGACGGGCAGCATGGAGCGACTCTAATTGAATTTCATTAAAACCTGATGACAACTGTCAGCTAAAGATATATGTTAGAAGTGAAGTTCACTATACGAGTTGCAAGCCTATGAGTTATCGTTCGGTTTTTTTCTACCATTTCCCTTGGTTTGCCAGTGTCTATTCCATTTAAGGGAGAATATAAGCAAAAACCAAATACCCTAAGGCAAGGATAAATCACAAAGTTGTCACTTTCAGGTTTCGGGACATAATAATCAGTCGCCATTTAAAGCGATGACATAAGCTCAACCCAGTGGAATTGAAGGCAACAGGAGCAGGATGAACACACAAAATAAACAAAAACCCCAAAGTCATCGCTGATAAATGACAATCGCCACAAGGCAAAATGGGATCGTCGCGTCGTCGTCGTTATCATTAGAAAAGGACACAGGACTAGGCAACAAAATATTAAAATCCATTCCCACATACTCGCCGTTCTAACAGGCAAAAAGGTATCAAAAGTAATGTCTCGGGAGGATGTATTCACCCCGGTTGTTCATCGTTAGCCACACACATCGGATACACGAACCCGTATTTCTATATACATATTTATCTAACTAAATATAATGTAGTACTCACCACTCCGTCGCCAATGTGATGAATGGTGCAGGGTATGTGCGCTGTGGCACCACTTTGCGTTGTCACCACGGTTGAGTTCTGGGTGCCAAAGAACATTGGGGTCTTGAAAATGTCTTCGCCGCTGCCTTCAACAATGGCCGACGTCTCCCCGTTGTTATTTATTGTGTCCTCTGTATTTGTGTCGATTATGTGATTGCCGCTGATGCTGCTGTGTTGGTGTATTGGGTCATTGCCATTATTTATAATGATCCCTGCTGTCTCCTTCGTTAATTGGTGATTTTTGGCAACGATATTGCTTAATGACGCAATATCTGTTGTTTGACGTGATGACATAATTAAATTTTGATTTATATCCCTATTCAGTTCGTTTGTATTATCCTTGTTAACGTATGGTGATAGTCCTGAAAATATACGCACACAAAGAGGCAAAAATCAGTCCGAGGCTGTGGTAAATATTAAAAATTATTATATATTATTATTTCAATATTCTGTGCTATATTTAATGAGTGGCAATGTGTTAATTTAATTGGGTATTCACTCAATCGGTCACTGATCCTGCGGTGAGATTGTATTATTAGAATTGCATAGATGCCGTATTGATGATAAATAATAATTGTTTTGGCTGCGGTGTAAGCCAAGTTTATGTTATTACGTGACCCGTAGTAAAGATAATCGAGATTCTGTGTAAGACTTTATAAATTGTTTGCTATCCCTTTTGTTTGTTTTACTATGCATTAAATAAAACAAAACAGTAGGGATGTAACGCTGTAAGATGGTGTATTATGTTGTTTTTGTTTCAATGTGGGTATTTTGAAAATATATATCTATAATCGTTATCAAACCAGATAAGTTGTTATTATTATTTGTTTGAATTATTTTTTTAAGTTCTAGTTAAGGTAAATGTATCAAAATTGTTGAGGCGCATTTCAATTATGATTCAAGTTATGATGTTTTTTTTATACACTCTCAGCTCTGTGTCGTGGAGTGCTTAAAACAAGCAACTATCACGAGCAGAAATTGCCGGCACTAAAAGGTGCTCTCACAGGCTCATCATTTAGTGCAGGTGTTAGTAAGGACAAAACAATTAAAAATACAATAATTATGTCAATCACATGATCATTTAGATTATAGATTTTAGATTCTACTCATGCGACTAATAGGCTCATGCCTCCCATAATTCGTTCTATGTTGGGGGCTAAACAATAATTCAACACTGCGTAAATTATGGGCACCACCACGAAAATTAAAGCCAATAGACGACAGCAAGTCAGGTGCATCTATTTGACCGGACATAAGCTGCTGTAAAAAACTGATATCGCTATTAAGCCTTCGTTGCGAAAGGGGTAACATTTGAGGAAGCTTGATACGTTGACTGTAGGGAGAAGGGTTAAATGTATCATCCCATGGAAGTCCTCTAAGTGCAAATCGAATAAATTTACGTTGAATGGCCTCTATTCGATTTGAAATTGAATGAATGTTGTAGAACGGTGTCCAAACTTGAAAGGCATACTCTAGAATCGGACGGACAAAACAATTGTACAATGACATAGAAACGTAAGGGTCATTAAATTCTTTGGCCCACCTTTTTACGAAGCCCAGCATGGAATTAGATTTATCAATAACAGAATTAATATGCTTAGCAAAAACCAGTTTGGGGTCGAAATAAACCCCAAGATCCTTAAAATTATCAACATTACAAAGAATATGTTGAGACAGAGAATATTGAAAGGTGGAAGGGATATTCTTTTTAGAGGATGTCATATGTTGACATTTAGTAGGGTTCAGGGATAAACCGTTTTTATCACACCAATTGGCGAAGCTATTAATGTCAGATTGAAGAAACACTCTGTCTTGCTGACTAGTGACAGATTTATATATTTTCATATCATCAGCGTAGATCAGGATATTACTGTGATTTATACATGCCTTAACATCATTAATGGCAAGTATAAATAAAATTGGTCCGAGGTGACTTCCTTGGGGAACGCCAGACTGAGCTGTGAAAGATACAGATAGCGATCCTCTAAATTTCACTTGATAAACCCTTGATCTAAGGTATAAATTAACCCATTTTATAAAACATGGTGGGAAACCAAAAGCGCTGAGCTTAAATTCGATTATTTCATGGGAAAGCTGGTCGAAAGCCTTAGAGAAGTCAGTGTATATGCAATCCATTTCGTCCTTATTCTCTAAGGCTTTAGAACAATCATGCAAGAAACTTAATAGATTAGTGACAGTGGATCTGTTTCTTACAAATCCATGCTGTTCGTTACAAATTATATTGCGACAAAGAAATATTAACTTTTTACAAACAATTTGTTCAAAAAGCTTAGGTTTACACGAAAGCTTTGAGATGGGCCTAAAATTAGTGATAAGTTTTGAGACTTTAGGAACAAAAGCGATTTCGAAGACCGGTTTTAGAATAATACATTCAATTTTATAGAGTGTTTTTTTTAGCCTAGTAGGTACTAACTTACAGTTATATCTGTCAAACCATTTGAAAGATCGCAAAATGTCAGTGTCGTTTTTATTCACTATTCCTTACAATCTTATCATGATCAATTTTATAATCAACTAATTTACCAAATTCTAGAAATGTGGTTTCGAAAAATGAGCACTTGTACCATACCCCACCCGACATAATCGACTATCTAAGACCGCTACTTGTAGTATTGTAGACCATTTTCGCGAAACAAGTGTGTTTAGAACTTATTGCATAACTAATTGCGGAATGCATTATTTTGATGAAACAGAAATAAATAGCTGTTTAATGAAATCGCAAGTGTTATATCCAAAATCAAAGTTAGTACTGGCAAAAAAACACCCTATATACAATCCGCTCTACCCTGTACTTCATAAACCAAGTTGATTTTTTGATTTATACTTCTTCCACTTTGACTCAACGGCACTTAAACTTATGGAAAGGACGCAATCAAGCTGTGTATATCAACGAAACACTATCTGCTTTCCTTGAAACCAAAGCTGGTGTCCCACAAGGGTCAATAATGGGTCCGCTGTTGTTCACACTGTTCAACAATGACACTCCATCAGTTCTGAAGCACTGCAAGATCCAAATGTATGCAGATGACGTGCAGCTGCATTTAAGCTACCCTTTTGGACTGGTGGAAGATGCAACGGAACGATTCAATGAGGATCTGAATTCTATTGTTTTGTGGTCGCACAGAAAAAAATTGATGCTTAATTCCGGCAAAAGTTAGGCGATCGTTATAGCCCGATCACGTATGGATACCCTTACCATACCCCAACTTATAATTGATGGCTCACCATTAATTTATGTCTGCAGCGTCAAAAATCTGGGAGTAACATTTAATCAAACTCTTACGTGGGAGGACCACATCACAAAAACACTTGGTAAAATTTACGGCTCGCTGCGAGCTCTTTATCAAGCGGGAAACTGTCTGCCCCTCAATATTAAACCGATGTTACTGAAGTCACTTCTGTTTCCTATCCTGTCGCCCATCCAGTTTTCTGTGATTTAGATAGTTTACATAAGTTAAAGGTCGCCTTATAGTACAGTGCGATTCGTCTACAACTTAAGTAGAAGAGAACACATTGCCAGGCGTATGAAAGAATTTCTGGGAGTGGACCTGCAATATTATATGGATCACAGAACATTGACTTGCCTGTTTAATCTGAAAGACAGCCAGGCGAAAGATTATCTGTTTCAAAGATTACATCAATTTCAGGTACATACGCTGGTTTGACTGGAGAAAACAGACGAAATGTCACATGACAGCCAGCATAGTCACAGTCGAGCGTTTTCTACTCTTTCTATCTACGCCAATATACTCGTACGTTGCTTAAAAAACCCCACTTATTGTCGCATCTTATTTAGAGTTGCAAATGCTGAAATAAAAAAGTATCAGCAAAAAAGTGGTCTGGTATTGCTATACTGGCCATAGATATGCTGAAAAACGATGACAATGAAAACCGCGGAGAACCTACTGTTAAAGTTCAAAGACTTCGCGAGAAAGTAGGCTTTTGTGCGTAATTGTACATATATCCGCCAATCAATTTGATCACTTACTTGGTTTGGTCGAGCCGCGTACCGAAAAAGCGGACATGAATATGCGATTGAGAATTCCTGTATGAAGTCGGCTGATTCTGACGCTGCGCTTCTTGGAAACTGGAAACAAGCCTAATAAGGAGGCCTGTTTAAACACAATTTGTCATTATTTCATATGCCCTGTTTGGCTGATACGAATTAAAACCAAAAGTTAAACTGCTGAGATCTTATCACGTGCGGAACATTTCAGACCTGCAGAAAATATTTTTTCTCCGAAAAATAACCACATAAAAAATTTTATTATTAAGATAAAAATATATTCTCCGTAAAGAAAATTAAATTTCTTCACTTGTAAAGGGTTTTTCAATAAGAGCGCTACAAAAGTTTTTTTTAAAAAAAAACAAAAACCGTTTTGGATATCAATGAAATTCTTTATTCCTGTGAAAGTACGTTCGATGTTATTATGTATGGAACTCGATTTCTTTTGCATGGCCACCACGAGCACGCTGGCAGAAGTCCAGACGCTGAACCCAATTTTCGTCGCTGGCTTGTTGGCATAGACCATAGACTTGACGTAGCCCCACAGGAAATAGTCTAACGGCGTCAAATCGCACGACCGGGCGGCCAAGCGACTGGACCATTTCGTGAGATAACACGGTTTCCAAACTTGGTTTCCAATAAATTGATTGTGGCATTCGCTGTGTGGCTTGTGGCGCCGTCCTGTTGGAACCACATGTCCTCCAAGTCCATATCATCCAATTGGGGCAAAAATATTCGGTTATCATTGAACGGTAGCGATTCCCATTCACAGTAACGTGCCGGTCTTGATCATCACGGAAAAAGTACGGCCCAATGACGCCGCCGGCCCATAAACTACACCAAACCGTAATTTTGTCGGGATGTAATGATGACTCATGGAGTACTACGTGTGGATTGCTGCCTGACCAATACCGCATATTTAAATTAATGATGGGCGCATTCGAATGATTTAATCGATTATAATCGATTCTTGCAATATCTCGAGATATCTCGATTCTTCATTTCAAATCATTCGAGTGATCTCTCGCATGCGCTCGACTCGACACTAGAGCAAAATGTCTCACACACAACTACTCAATAAAACACAGAGAACGCACTTTCCTGCACGCGCAAACCAAGTCAACCCATTCGTCGCAAAGCAAATGTGATAAAAACCTTGTTAGTGTGTGTTTTCATTCGAATGAAATGATGCGCAACTACCCCAAGTCCCATAACTCGAATGAAAAAAAATAGTAACATTGGGGAAAAAAAATCAAGAACTTACTTTTGTTTTAATTTTAGAACAAAATGTCTCATCACAACTACATACTTAAACACCGAACACACTACCCACAATCACAAAGCTCGTGAGTGGTTACGGTGAGTTTGTGTGAGAAAAATACCTGTTTCTATATTATTTAAGTATGCAAAGATAATACATAGGTAGTTCATATTCTCATGGCTTGCTCTTTGTTTTTGATTTTGTCCATTCGAATGATAAGCAGCTGCCTTTTTCGTATTCCTCGTACTCGATCTCGAATGCAAGAGCTCTCGAATGAAAAACAGTAGCATTACTATTTAATTTGTAATTAGTTACTACTTTTATATGGATTACTACTTCACTCGCATAATGTTTGCGATAGGTGCATTAGCCGTTTGCTCAACTGATTGAATTTTCGTTGACTTCGTATTAGAATTAATAATTGCTTTCTGTAGCTGTTTCCTTTTGCGAAACTTGTTGTTTGTTTTTATATCTCGAGTGATCATTCGATTATTTAGATCACTCGAATAATAATATCTCGATTATTGTAATCATTCGATTATGCCCATCACTAATTTAAATAAATTTTATATCTTAACTCAGTCTTAAGATATCCAATTTTTAACCTGTTCCATTTTTCCTGCCCATGCTAATTTTTTGACTTTCGGTTCAATTTTCCCCAAATGCGTAATAAACATAACGTTTTAATATTTTTTTTGAATGAACGTAACAATAATAAAAATAAAAATCAACAACAGGTATGCAGAAAAACGCACAGATTTTATGATAGTTGGAAAAACCCGCAGCAAGTAAAAATGGGGAAAAAAGGTTTTATTGCTTTAAGTTGCAAAAGTTATGAATGAAAACGATTTTTTTTCGGTTTAGGTAATTTTTGTTTTAATGTGTGTACTTTAACAGGAAAAATCCAAAGATTTTATGATACTTAGGAAATCCTGCAGCAGGTAAAAAAGGGGTTTCTGATTTTGTACCTACATTTCTAACAACAGTTGACAATAAGAGCGGTTTTCCGTTGGTTTATTTGAGTACCTGTCAGGACTTACCTAAAAAAAATGGTATAAAAGGTTTAAAATCAAAATTAATTCATCAGTTTAATCTTAAACGCCAAGGCAAGCCGTTAGTTGATAAGGAAGTTTTTTTAAAATGTCTTTATTTACAAATTAATTTTTATTATTGTTACCTTCATTCAAAAAAAATATTAAAACGTCATGTTTATTACGCATTTTCTGGAGAAAATTGAACCGAAAGTCAAAAAATTAGCATGGGCAGGAAAAATGGAACAGGTTAAAAATTGGATATCTTAAGACTGAGTTAAGATATAAAATTTATTTAAATGCAATTACAAAGGCTAATATTTCTTCTAAAAATAGAGGCCTAAACGAAATTTCTATCATTAGTACTATCAGCGCAATGACCGTTAACATGGGCCAGGGTACACCCAAGTAAGCCTTTTCTTAAATCCTCAATAAATGATATACAAATTGGAGATAGCCCCTTACTGTAGAACAATTTTTTCCTTAGAATATACCCATAAATCATGCACTAAGATATTGTCTACGAATTAAGGGACACCCTGTATACTTTCTAGGGGCCCTTTATGCTCGATCATGTGTAAATATTTTCAAAATCCGCCTACTGACACGCAAACAATTAAATAAAACAATTTTATTGAAAGACGCTAGGGAGCGTTTTTTTACAAAAGCTTCGTTTTTTTCCATAAAATCCTTTAAATGTTATATAACAAATTATGTAGAGCGTTCTTAACAATTCAACCATACTTAGGCTTTTGTCACGCCCACTTATGAGGGAAAGGAATAAGAATAGGGTATCCAACAGTTCGCCCAAGCGGACTGTAGCCCGTCCCTATGTTTTTAGTTTAGTTTTCTTAGTTTATGTATTCATTTATTTTCAACTTGTGATGTGATGTTTTTGTCATTTCATTGTGTTTTATTGAACGAACTGAGAATGAATAGGCTCATCAAAAATTGAGTTACATAATAAGGCAACTCAAGTCTTCATTTGTATATTAGGCAGGAAGAACATTAACAGCTTCAGCTTTTGATGAACAAACGAGTTGGGATCTTCAACACTTTAACCTTTTTTAACATTATTTTTAATGAGAATATTTAACTGATATTTTTTGTTGCAATTGTATTTTTTTTTAAGAAGCTTTATTTTCGGTTAACTTGACTTACGTTTTCCATTAATGTATTGCCTAAAGTTTATTTGTTTCTTTATAATCATGTCTTTTATATCATTTTATTTATTTCATTTCGTTATTTGCCAAATGAAATAGCTATTAAAATACTGAAATATTTCACTTTTCGGTGTAAGAGGAATATTTTTGAGAGAAGAAAACCCTGCTTCTTATAAGCCGAATTCGCTGAGTATAGTTAGCCCCTTGTCAACACTGTCAGTTAAAGCAAACATTAATTAGAATTATAAGTTAACAGATATGTGTAGAGTCACAAAGGACTGGAACCATGCGAAAGATATATAATATCAACAAAATAACAACCGATAACTTCCCTTCAAGCGCAAAAATTGTTTCATTCTTACTTTCCTTGCGTCACTGAGAAAAAAAATACAACAGTCGGCACTGGATAAATAACACACAAACTGTATGCAAGTTTCCTATATAATTATTACTAGCTATTGAGCGTACCAATCTGAAGGAAAAAGACCAATTTTTAGCTATAAAGCTGAAGCTGTTAATGTTTCTAAATAAATGTTGAATGTATAATTTGTGCGAAATGAAATAAAATAAAATAAATAAATTAATTAAAAAAAGAATTGTTACCTGAGTGGCATCCATATTAATCAAAAATTGCATTAGCTCATTACAACTAAGCCGTTACAAAATTATTTTTGGTTAAATATTTTATTACGAGGTATGTACTAAAATCTCTTTTCAAAATTTAAATTTTATAAACTCGTAAATAACGAGCGCACTGCGTTTACAGAAAAAACAAAAAGAAAAGCAATTGCCGAGTTCCTTGAACATGCAATTATTTGTGTCATAGTTTTCTGCTCCACAACGTATTTCAATCATTTCCATATGAGTCCATGGATAATATTAAAAAAAAAACAAATACAAAATCTGTATCCTTGATGGACTATGAACGCCACATAAGGCATGTTGATTGTGTTAATATAGATATACGTTCTGATTTATTCTTTTTAATCATTATGATTGCAAATACTTCGTAAACCCACCGGATATGGCATCATCCGTTTGGAAATGAACACGGATTCAAAAGGGAGCAAGACATAAAATATTGCACATTTTTATCCTCATGCATCTATTTTTTATACAAAAGCACAATGAAACAAAAATGGGAAATCAGAATAAGGAGGAATGTAAAAAAGTCATCACAAAATCGCTTACCGCTATTTGCATCCTCTATGTACGCGTACCCTATTGCTATATCACTGCATTACTAAAATTAACTTTAATAAATTATTTTATTTCCTTCTTAGAGGTTTGCCTTTTCTAGTTCAGAGCAGAGCCCTGAAGGTAATCTGAGATCGAAGGGTCTTAACTGCGCTTATACAAAGCGTTCTAATTTGATAAAACACACTTGAGCGCTCAGCTGTAATATGATTAGGAATCATGTTGATTTTTCAAATGCAAATTATTTTATTGAATTTATTTGCCAGTGCAGGGACAGGTTTAGAATATCATCGCCCCCAAAAATACAGCGCTTGTAGTAGATGGCGACTAAATGGAGAAATCACATTTTGCAATGAAACCAATCCTGAGTGGCCGTAGCGACACATTTTAAATCTTGAAACTGTCTTCACAGAGTGCATGCAAATCTGTGGGTGAACATGACTGGAGATAACTTGTGTCGTTAAAGGAAGATCAAATAATAATCAATAATAAAAGCATGCACCTGCCGAAATAGTAAGAAA
The DNA here is from genome assembly GCA_949715645.1 of Portevinia maculata. NCBI lineage: Eukaryota > Metazoa > Arthropoda > Insecta > Diptera > Syrphidae > Portevinia > Portevinia maculata. Next base: position 242,513,509 of record OX454526.1, on the reverse strand, counting down.
AAAAAACAGGTCTTATCACAAAAAAGGCATCATCCTCAGCATTTGACTGGTATCAGTTGAAGTAATCCAAAAACCGAGGGACCTGCCTACATTTTTTTGTTTATAATTGTTATGTATTAAATACGAGTAGTTTAAAGTTATGATGCGAAGTAAAGTTCCGCGTAACATCATTATGACTAAAGTAGGTACAAACCGTTGATACCAGCACGGTACCTTAGCAAGAGAAAAGAGCTTTTTGGGTTCGCGATTGTTACGTTGCACTCGACCACTTCTTAGTCTTAGAAAATCATACGATCTGTTAACATTAAGTCACTGTACTGTAACTGAAATAAACAACTGAAATAAAGAAGTGGAATAATTAGAAGTTGAATTAAGACAAAGGCAGGAGTTTTATTTTATGAAGACATAACATTTTTGGCGACGAGGATAAAGAAAAAAAATATCAAAAAAAAAATAAAAACAAAGTTAAGTGAAAAAAATCATAGTACATATTCATAACGAAGAAAATGAAATTAAGTTGGAATGTGGAACCATACCAACAAGGAGATAGTTTCAGGGATTATGAAAACAGGCTAAACAATTTTTTCACCTTAAACGGCATAGAAGAAACTACAAAAAACTCATTGGAAAAGCTATCTATGAATTACTTGCAAAATTGACATATCCCGTATCACCTTGTGAAAAGTCATTCGCTCAAAATATTTCATTGTTAAGGAGTCAATTTGCGCCAAAACCAAATAAACGTTCGGAGAGGTTTAAGTTCCATAACGTGGTGCAGCAATTCGGTGAGTCTATTAGTGACTATTTTTGAGATTAAAAGCAGCATCACAAGACTGCTGTTTTGGCGATTTCATGGATGCAACCGCTAGGACCGCGGCCACAAGCACTGCAACATCGGCCGGCAGTACAGTAGACTCAAAAATTGGAATTTATAAATTAAAAATTCTAGATGAGCAGTTGTCTGATCGTTTTATTGTTGGGTTAAAACACGAATGAATTTTATTCAGCAAGAATTGCTGGAAAATGATAATTTAACGTTCGAGCAATATTGCGAAAAGGCCCTCACAATTGAGTCATCGGAAAGAGCATCCAGTGCAGTTCAAGTGTCAAGAGCAACTAATGTTGTCTACATGTCTAACAAGTCGTCGAAGGGTACGGGAACGTGTAGAAATCAAAAGCAGATCTAGTCCAGTCAAGTAGCACAGTCAATCAGGTCGTCCTTCAGTGAAAAGCCAAATAATATTCAGCAGAAAAGTCGTCATCTACCGCAGTCGAGTAGCAGTCAAAGAGGTCAATGTTTCCGATGTGGAAGACCTGCACATCAAAATTGCCCAGCTGTAAAATGGGAGTGCTTTCTGTGCAACCGGAAAGGCCACATATCCCAAATGTGTCCAAATAAAAACAAGTCAGTCCATGTCGTTAATAGTTGAACTTCTTCTAATCAGCCAGAGGTATGCGAAGTCGTCGTAAATAGGACCAAGTTGTTAATGGAGATCGATACTGGAGCAACCTCATCCCTAATGTCCGAAAAGCAGTATAAGCTAAGTTTTCCAAATTGTAAATTAGTAAAAAATAACTCTAACTTAATTTCAGTTACAGATAGTGAATTAGACGAATTGGGAACTATGAAATGTGAAGTGAGTTTTTCTGGTAAAGTGTTTAATTGTCCAATTCTCGTGGTTAAGGGTAATAGACCTAAAATTAGTTTGATGGGTCGTCCGTGGATTGATGCAATTTTCCCCAAGTGGAGAGAACAATTTAAGTTTGAGTCGCAAGTATTTAATCTAGCTAAAAAGAGCGATATCCTTCAAGAAATTACAACGAAGTTTCCAAATATAGTTGAGTCAAAATTAAACACCCCTATAGTCGGTTTTGAAGCAGATATTGTTTTGAAAGTGGATGTACTCGTAGTTCGGATTTTTCATGCCGCGTATAGTGTCCCGTTCAAATTGAGGGAAAAAGTTGATAAGCAGTTGAGTCGTTTGGTTCAAGAGGGTATAAACGAGCCAATAGATGTCAGTCGTTGGGCTAGTCCTATTGTAATTGTACCGAAAAAAGACGATACAATTAGAATTTGCGTAGACTGCAAAGTCACTATTAATAAGTGTATAGAGACAATGTATTATCCATTACCTACAATTCAAGATATGTTTGCGCAAATTTCGGAATGTAAATGTTTTTGTGTGGTTGATCTCAAGGTAGCATACATGCAATTGTCGGTGAATGAAGAATCAAGAAAGCTTCTAGTCATCAATACCTTCAAGGGTCTCTTTGTGTTTAATCGTTTAGTCTTTGGGGTGAGTAGTGCATCTGCTATTTTTCAATCCTTTATGGATAGAGTAGTGCTGGGTATGAAAAATGTTTTATGCTATATCGATGATATCTTAATTGGAGGTGCCACTCCTGCTGACTGTAAGCAAACACTTTTCGAAGTCTTGGCACGTCTTTCAGAACACAATGTTCGTATAAATATCGAAAAGTGCAAGTTCTTGGAAGACTCTGTGGACTTTTTGGGTCACACCTTATCTGGAGCAGGACTTAGTCCAAATAAAGAGAAGGTGAGAGCTATTGTTGAGGCTCCGCCTCCAAAAAATTTACAACAGCTGCAGTCATTTCTTGGATTGCTTAATTTTTATCATCAGTTCTTACCAAACTTGGCTACAAATTGCTATCCATTAAATTGTTTGAAACGGAAAGGGGAAAAGTTTATTTGGTCCGCGGCCTGTGATGCTGCGTTTAAACATTGTAAAAAGTTGTTGTTAGATAGTAGGTTGCTGGAACTATACGATCCTGAAAAAGAAATAATTGTCTCCACAGATGCTAGTCCGGTGGGTATAGGGGCGATCTTGGCTCATTCATGCGACGGAATGGAAAAACCAGTTTTTTATGCTTCTTGCATTCTGAACTCGTCGGAGCGCAATTATTCCCAATTGCATAGAGAAGGATTGGCTGTCATTTTTGCGATTAATAAATTTCATACGTTTATTTATGACCATCAATTCACCTTGTGTACTGATAATATGGCAATAAAAGAAATTTTTAATTCAAAGAAAAGTAATTCTGCTGTTGCTTTTGCGCGACTTCACCGATGGTCGATAATTTTATCGCAGTATCAATACAAAGTTATTTACAAACGCAACTCAAATATGTGTCATGTTGATTTTTTATCAAGGCATTCGATTGATGTGGAGTCAGAAATTGAACATATTCCAAACAATTTCTTTGGTTCCGATCAATTAATCGATTTTGAGCGTGTGAAAATAGAGACGACGAAAGACAAGTTGTTGTTTTCAGTTTACAATGCTCTATGTTCAGGATGGCCTAAGTGTATAACCGAAGAAATGCAACCATATTTCAACAATCGCACTGTTTTATGTACCGAGGATGATTGCGTTTTTTACCATCATCGTCTGGTAATACCTGAGACTTTGCGATTCCAAGTCTTGACAATTTTATATGAAGGGCATACGGGAATTGTACGTATGAAAATGCTGGCGAGATCATACGTTTGGTGGACTGGAATTGATAAGGCGATAGAAGATTTCGTGAAATGTTGTCATATATGTGAAATAACCCAAAATGTTCCAAAAGAAAAGTGCGAAACTAAGTGGCCATTCAGCAAGTATTCGATCGGATCCATTTAGATTTTTTTCATTTTGCAGGTAAAACATGCCTTATAATGGTAGATTCGTTCAGCAAATTTTTTGTTGTCAAAATAATGTCATCGACAACATTAACTGCTCTGTTAGAAAAATTAAAAGATATATTTGTCATTTTCGGTTATCCAAAATGTATTGGCCGACAATGGGCCTCTGTTTTGTGCACACCTTTTCAAGCAATACTGCTTGGCTAATAAAATTGACAATAAACCGACTCCACCGTATCATAGCCAAAGTAATGGTTTAGCTGAACGCGGGGTACAAACTACAAAGTCTACTTTGGGAAAAATTGTACTTGAAAATCAATCCAGTTCTAACTTAGGTTCGTATATTTTTGAATTTTTGATGGTTTATAATAATACGCCTATCACAATTACTGGAAAAACACCTTCAGAGTTGATATTTTCTTTTAAGCCATTGAACAAATTAGATTTTCTTAATCCTAAAATTAACCTTATTCGTGATGAAAAATGTAATGAAATTAAAGAAAAAAACAAAAAATTAGCCAAAGGCAAACTTATTAAATCTAGTATAAAACCTCCCGACAAAAATGTGAAAAACAAATTTTTTTAGTGGGAGAGGAAGTATTGTACAGAAGTGAAATAAAAAACTTTGTAAAATGGATGCCAGCAGTAGTTGAAAAAGTAGTGAGTGAATTAACGTATTTAATAAACTTGAATTCTAAAATTAGATATGTTCACCGAAATCAATTAAAGAAAAAACTTCGCCACATTTTATGGCTACTAACTTTAGTCCAGATCACCTGATAGTTGAACAATATACTGCTAGTATTCATGACGATAATCACGGTAGTAGGAAAGGGGAACGGTTGAACAAAAATGTAACTCAGATGGAGTCCATGACAAATCGTTGCCAACTGCATTAAGGAAAGCCAAACGTAAAGTAACGCTAAAATAAATTATATAATGTATTATATTATTTTTTGCTATCGTAAGGGATATTTTGTAATAAGATAAGAAGGGAGTGGGTAGTTATCTATTTAAAGTGGTGGAGAGTGTTATTAAATAGTTTAAAGTTATGATGCGAAGTAAAGTTCCGCGTAACATCATTATGACTAAATTATAAACCGGTGATACCAGCACGGTACCTTAGCAAGAGAAAAGAGCTTTTTGGGTTCGCGATTGTTACGTTGCACTCGACCACTTCTTAGTCTTAGAAAATCATACGATCTGTTAAGATTAAGTCACTCTACCTACTGTAACTGAAATAAACAACTGATATAAAGAACTGGAATAATTAGAAGTTGAATTAAGACAAAGGCAGGAGTTTTATTTTATGAAAACATAACAATAATTTGCAATTTAAAAAAGATGTTTATCACCCTGTAGATTGTTACAGAGCACTGGCTTTAAGAAAATGAAGAAGAGGGAAGAAAACCGGCGAACCGCACAGACGGACCAGTAGAGTGCAGTAATTTGGGGGAGTTATGATAACTTTAATACCTATCATAGCTTCACTGTTAAGTAAGATCGATTTTAAAATTGTTTTACTTTCCACGCCAGAAGAACAATACCCGTCCGTCTTTTTAATTATTGTTTTGGACATTTTTCCTTAATTTTCCTTCCCTTGTCTGTCCTTTTCTGTTTTCAGTTTTTTACTTAGACCGCTCAGTCAATTTATGCTGATATATTAGTTATAGAGGTCGCTCTGATCAAGATATCTGAACGAAAAGAGAAATACCGCTTGAAATTTCTGATGTATCTGATCTGAGCTTAAAAAGAAGTACGAATATTTTTTGACAACTCAGACTCTGCTCTAATATATGAAATAGAAAAAACGCCGATTGCGTCCATCCCCAATCCCATCAACATCCTTGGTGTCGTCATCATCGTCGTAGTCAGCGGAAGCGGCCAGGCATCTGACCATCAGCCCAATGCAAAAGGATAAACATATAAATAAAAGTAGGTAGGTATAATATACAATGGCTATTTATATGCAGAATCAGCAAAATACATGGAATCCCATCAGTCCAGCAACCACCCCAAAATAAAAACACTGCCTCCATTCAGCCATCCGCGAGGGTTCTATTAAACTAATCGTGTGTACCGAATTGTAGGCCGCAATATACCCATACGTGCGTAAGCTGGTCTCTACTTGCTGTTATTATTATTGTTATTGTATCCTACAAGGATGATAATGTATTCAATTGGAAATATGGTGAACATCGCCAGACCACTAAGTTAAACCGAGAGAGACTCACTCAGATATTGAATTTTCTCTCCACAGATATTTATAAGTTTCTCGATGACCGGCAAAGGAGGATTGCGATTGGTATTAGTGCCTACCCTACAGAAGTGCTCACCAATAACAGAGGTTCAGGGAAATCAAATCAGATCAAAGGCAGTTGGGATTACATAAGTTATGACCTGCAATCCGAAAGGCGAATCAACAGCGATACAATAACATAGTCTGCAGAATTATTTTTCTTTCTCATTATGTGTGTTTACTGGGTGCCAAGGACGAATCAGTCTCAATAAACCACACGTCTACCGAATTTGATTTTCTTGAGCTCATGGCAGGACACAATTTCCCCAGGCCACTGTGGCTCCTTTCCACTTCGTGTCGCATCCCAATCAGGTGATTCATTTTTATTGAATGTGAACACACGAATACTATGACCAATATTTGGAAACCAATCATCTGGAAACTATGTGTACCTATGGGATGGCTTATTTTTACGTATTCATGTTTCCTCGTTGTTCTGGTTGTGTTTCGTTAGGCTTCATATGTTTAATTTTTGTTTTATGGGGCACGCATTGTTTAATACTTTTTGGGGTTTTCTTTTTGTCCGGAGGACCATTCTGATCATAAAACATTGTATATGTATATATCAATAAAAGTTGGCCTTCGTAGCCTACACATTGGCCGCTAAGTCAAAGGTGATGATCTGTATTTATGACAGTTACACGGTCTAGTGAAAGTGACAAACTTTTTGACTTAATCGAGAAGGTTTCAGTTAACGATCCATTTGAGTGGGATTACATTAAACGGTCGATTATTCATGAGTGCGATGCTCCTTCGAGTGGGCAATTAAGTAATAAAACAAATTCATTATTATATGGTGTAACTACGTAATAGAGATTCATCTGTTGTATACATACATAGATTTACCGGTGAAGTTTACTTTTATTTGATGGTTGTATCTTTTATGACTATACAGCCATGGAAGAGTATAAAAGCTATTATAATCATTGCTTGGCGCGGTGGTATGGGTATTTGTTTGTTGTGGCAACTATCAGCAGAACCGTTACAATGAGAAAACTTGTCTAAGTTCATAAACAAATTTGTTATGAAATAAAGTTTGGTTGAGTTAATTAAAAAATACAATATATAGGCATCGCCAATTATTTCTAACGGGCATTAAATAGTTTGATCCCCCAGGCGGACCAGTAGGGATGCAGTTAACTGGGAGGGTTATGATCCATTTAATCCTTCTCATAGCTTCGCCGCCATTAAAGAAGAAGAAGATCAAATATTTTGAGAAGCGGCAACACGGCTGTTTGTGCTGAGCATTGTATTTTTGCAAGCCTGTTTTACCTCGCAAGGCATTGCGTAACAGATTATCGGCAACAAAAAATGTGATTACCTAACAAAAGTCTGCCAAAAATTAACTTCGAGTCGATTTTGGATTTTCAGGATTTTAGATTTTCGGGATCTCGGTTTTCGGATTGTGATCCAAACCCCTTCAAAAACAAATCGACGAGGCTAGGGAGCTGATTCAAAATGGGAGAAGCCATTAGTAAGTTGCCAAAGCAGTTAGTGTAAAGGAAAGCACATTTAGGATGCGATTTTCATTATGAAGAGTCGATACATTAGTCGATTTTAAATGGCGTTAGCTCAAATCCGATAAAATGTGTTTTTGCTGAATATTGCAAAGTCTTGGATAGCTTTATCTATGAAATCTCCATTTTAAATTTGAGAAGTCTAGTCTTCGCGTTCGACGAATCAAATCAAATTAGCCATCAATTAGAAGACAATAATGTGAAATGATAAGGATTAAATGGTGAAATGGCTGGTGGCGACTGGGTGAAGGGTTCCTCAGTCACCATAATGAGTTGTGCGTTTGCCAGTCCCAACCAACAAGTCGCCTCGGTCGTGAGGAGAAAGGGCGCATCTTTAGTTTAGTAGATTTGAGATAAATGCATTTTACTGTTTTTTTTTTTGTTTTTACGCCTTCAAATTAAATGTTATTGAAAATTTAAAAAAACAAAATAAACATGTTTTTTTAATAAAAACAAATATTTTACTTTATCCCATATATGCCCAGTGGATCGAAAACGACCCATTTAATTTTTCTCTGCAAATTGTCATGTAAACAATAACACAAATGAAGAATTGCAAAGAAATATATTTTATTTGCAATATGAAAGAGTACCTATATGATACTTTAAATAGGTAGGTGGCGAATTTTTTGTTCAACTCGTTTGAAAAAAATGCAATTACAAAAGTGAGTTTTCTGTTGTGGTGGAAGATTGTTGACTTGAGTTCTAAAATTGATATATTTATTACAAGAATGTTAGTCTGATCTATACATACCTATATATGTACAGAAACCGATTGACTTTATTATTACTTGAGAGTTTTACGGTGAAAATTGCTTGGGCCGAAAACGACCCCATGGGCATTTGAGTTGCTACATATTGAACTTTTCAGGTATCGTCGTAGTCGCCTTACCTACGAAATACTAGCCATTATCGATTCACTAGGGGATGATAATAATATCATCCATCTCTCCTCCTGGAGATGGTGCATTATCCGATGGCGATTCAGGTGGTGAAGAAGATATCGATGCTGACAGATTCAACAGGGCGCAGTTACTTGCTCCGGCTGAATTGATTATAAATTCACACTGCAATGAAGATCCTGAAAATGGTGAACCAAATATCCCTCCACCTACAAGTAAAAATCAACTAATAAAGAAAAGGCCTCGCAAGTGGATCAGTTCAGATTTGCCACCAATAACCAAAGAATGGCAGCATCCCCTGCCCCGCTCTATAATAACTGTTTCAAATAATAGCGAGCCTCTCGATTTTTTTGAGCTTTTCATGGGTGAAGACATAATTATGCACATCGTCAAAAATATGCAGTAAGTAACCATAATATTAGTTTTACTGTGACATGCAGCGAAATATATTGTTTTATTGGAATCCTCATCTTGAGTAGCTATGCACCACTTCCAAGACGTCGAATATATTGGGAAGTGAATGAGGATACACACAACGTCCTTGTGTCCAAGTCGATGAGGGGCAATCGATTTGAAGAGATATTTCGATATTTACATGTCGCCGATAACGAAAATCTACCTCAAGGTGACAAAATGGGCAAGGTTCGCTCGATATTTGACCTTTTGAATGAAAAATTTCTATTGTATGCTCCAATTCAGAAGAATATAGGTAAGCATTGATAAGTCCATGGTACCATATTATGGTAGACATGGTTGTAAACAACATATTCGTGGTAAGCCCATTCGCTTTGGTTTCAAAGCTAGGGTGGCAAGTACACGCTTAGGATACTGTCTGCAAGTAGATTTGTATCAAGGTCGCTCTGAAAGGACGGATGCAGGAATAGGGCTATGTGAACATGTTGTTACGAAGCTATAACTAGGATCATAAAGAAAACGTATCCGGGTACTTTGTTTTCAGTATTTGTGTGACAACTTTTTTACATCTCCTTGCTGCTCAGCAACTTGAGTGAAAAGAATGTAAAAGTCACTGGAACAGTTCGCCAAAATCGAGTTGACGATTGCCCTCTTTTGGATGTTAGACTTTGCAAAAAAAAAACAAAGGGGTTTTTATGATTTCAAACTTGACACTAAGGACAACATAAATGTGCAGTTAGGTGGAATGATAATAGTGTGGTGACACTGTTGTCAAATGAGTACGGCGTTCATCCGGTACAAAAAGTCAAAAGATATTCGGTGGCGGCTAAAGCAAGAATAGATATTGATCAACCAAATGTCATCAGTCAGTATAATAAATATATGGGAGGCGTAGATCGACTTGATGCCAATGTAGGAACATATCGCATTGGTATAAGAGGTAAAAAGTGGTACATGCCTTTATTATTTTAGCTTATCGATGTAGCAGTAAATAATGCTAACCTATTAGCCAAATCATAAGGGGCAAATGTCGAAACTCTTGAATTCCGTCGTAGTACCTATCGCCACGGCCTTACTTTTGAAACACGGAACAATGAGATCACAACCTGGACCCGTGCAAAATGTTGCTGCTGCAGTTCGCAAATCATCTTCAGATCATATGATTCTTACAGGCCAAATTCGCAGACGATGTGCTGTTTGTAAAAACAAAATAACAAAAATATGCAGAAAATGTGATGTCCATCTTCATGAAAAATGTTTTGTTGAAAAAAGTGTACAGATTCTGTTATATGTAATATTTGTAATAAAAATATGTTTGTTTTTACTTGTTGCGTTTTTCTCACATCGTTTTTAGCCCTCAATTCATTTCTAGCATAAAGGAACCATATGTGCCCAAGTGGTCGTTTACGACCCATGCCCAAAACACACTCCTAAGTTAAAAAAAAACTCAAAACTAATTTTATAAACTTATTTATATATGCATATAGACCATAATAACCAAACATGATGAGTTTTAAAAGAAAAAATTCTGGGCATATATGGGTAATTGTGCGTATAAATCTCAGACCGTTTGGTGATTACTTAGAGAACATGGATTTCATATGTTTTTGCTTGGTATATGCACTTCAAAACATTGCTTGAAAAAACAAAAATAAAGATTTAAGTCATAGTAAAACTAACATCTTGGAGTGCACAACCTCACACTAGTACACTTGCACTTGAATGTTAAGTAGCAAAGAAGGTGCACTAAGGAAAAAAGGAACATAAGGTCGGAGAAACCAGAAAACCGTGTAACTCCATTTTATCAAATTTTAAAGGAGGTGCATTTTGCTACACAGTGTTCTCACCAATTTTATATAATGTACGCGCACTAAAGGGATTTTGTTTGTACCCTTAGCATGTAGATGTAATAGCTACACAGTGACTGGGTTGACGGTGAATGGCATTCCTTGCATGGCGGGTATTGCGGTTGAAATGTTTAAGGGGTGAAATGCAACTGGCTATTTCATTTGAGCAATAATGGTGGAAACAAAGATAAAATAACGAAAGACAGGAGACATTATGACGATGACTAAGAGAGTCAATCGATCTCGCGATGTCTCGGTCGTTAATGAGTTTTATCGCGCGTTTTTGGATCCTGTCAAGTAGCTCCAAATAAGTTATTGGTGCACCGGAACAGATATGAGCGTTGTACTCGTGTTTCGGGCGAATAAACGCCTTATAAATTGCAGCCAGATCAGAAGAGGTGAAATATTTCGTACATCGCTTAAGGAAGCCTAGACATTTAGCGGCGTTATTGGTGATATCGAATATGTGGTCATTCCAATGAATATTGTCATTAACACACATACCGAGAATGAAAAGTCTTTCAGTTTTAGCGATGCAAGTGCCATTTATGAAGCATTAAACTCCACTCTATTGGTTGTACCCCAGTGACTTACTACACCACCCCTCAGACCCGTTTGACAAAAACTTCAATGTCAACATCCCTCTGAGAATATTCTGGGAAGTGGGTCCCCCTCTCGAAAATAAATCGATCCACTTTTATACCGATGGATCCAAAGCCGGCGAGGTGGTAGGTGGAGGTGTACTCTCTGACAGGCTGATCCCTGACCACTGCAGCGTGTTCCAGGCGAAAATCATGGCGATTAAATAATTCCTATCGTGGCTGAAGAGGAACGTGAAATCCGCTATGGACATCCGGATCTTCTCAGATAGTCAAGCTGCGCTAAAATCTCTGGATTTTGTCTCCACAAACTCCATCGTAGTCCGTGACTGTCGATCATCTATACTGGAGATGGCGGAGCAATTTAACATTCACCTATGCTGGGTGCCAGGACACAGAGATATTCCAGGGAAATGTAGGGCGGATGAACTCGCCAGGAAAGGATCCATACTGCCCCTTCTACCTGATAAAGGTCCCTTAGGCATCCCAATTCCTACATGCAAACTTGTCTAGCGACAAAACAGATTTGGCCAAAGCTGGATCTGAAACACTCTAAGTGCTTGATACTCGTATTTCTGAACAGAATGCACATTGGTGCTATACCTAATTGGTGTAATCACCGGACACTGTCTCAAAGGCTAGCATGCAACAAGGCTTGGCGTCTATACAAATGACTTCTGCAGAAGGTGCGTGGACGAGGAGGAGGAGGAAAAAATTCTCCACCTCCTCTGCACTCGCTCTGCTCTCTCTCAAAGACGAAAACTCCATTTAGGATCTTTCTTTTACAATGATCTTAACGATCTCATTAACACCGACGTCAGTCAAGCTTCATCAAAAGCCCCAATTGGTTCAACAAGTAGAAATATGATATATCTGTGTGGTATCACAATGGACCTTACATTGGTCTAAGATCGGCCTCTGCCGACTGCCACTATAACCTAACATAACCTAACCTAACCCCACTGACTTATGCTGTTAAGATCGGAATTTAAGGAGCTTATCATACTTTGCCGTTCCACTTCCACGAAAAAAAGGGGTGAGACCCAAGAAACGAATATGAGAAGCTGAGGGTACTGTCATCAGCGAAGGAATGGATTAGATTAAAAGTAACAGAGAGAAGATCATTTATAAAAACGAAAAAGAGAGTCGGGGACAAAACAGAGCCTTGGGGAACACCAGCATTTATTTGGTGATTTGTACTTCTGAAAACATCCAAAACAACTTGAATTGAACGGTCTGAAAGGTAATTTCTAAACCATTGAAGAATATTATCATCGATTCCAAATGCACGCATTTTCGACAAGAGAGCTTGATGCCAAACTCTGTCAAATGCCTTTGAAATATCAAGCGCAATGCACTGATTTCGGAGATATACCTTTTACTGAATCTCCGTCGTAATGAAACTTATTAGGTGTTCAAACTTTGTTGTTTTTTTGTGACCATTAAGCAGAAATTTTGAAAAAATTGGCTTCTTAACGAAGTAAATTGCAGATAACCCTTTTTTACTGGGCATTGTAGATGTGCCAATTTGCATTCATGATTTTTTGCCGTTTGCATTTGGAAATATGCGTTTTTAGCTTCAACAAAAATAAGGCACTGTTCACGTTCAGCGGATTCAAATATGTTGCTAACTTAGTTTTTGATATTTTTGGCGTTTGAGTCTTTTCTGCTTAGAGCGGCAGTATTGATTTCAATAAAAACCAATTGGAAAGATTCTACAAGATTTAATGGTCGCTACGGGTATATTTTTGGCATTTTTGCTATATACCCACTAAGGAGGATGAAGGGTGAAATTTTCAATGGTAGGTCAAGCGGATGCAAGGGTTTTGGGACTGATTCAGGTTATTTAAATTCGGAGCTATTCAAAAAAAAGCATTTAATTTGGTTATAGAAACTCTATTCTTAAGGCATTATTACTCATATTTTGTAACATACCTCAACATTGCTCGAAGACCCCTAAAAGTTGCAATATTTGTGATAGGTTAGGTTAGGTTAAGGTGGCTGTTAGCTGATAGCCAACAAACTTAGAAAAATGAGGTCCGTTGTGATGCCGCATGGATCGGGAGTTTCGACCACTACTCGCTAAAACCATTTGGAGCTTCTAATGAAGCGCGATAAATTTCTAACAACTGTGTTAGCCAAGTCACTGAGTTAATTAAGGAGTTTATATTTTTTTATTTTTTAACGCTGGGAGGTGGTAATCTTCAAAAGACGAAACTGATCCATACCCTTCTTCCCGATTCGCCTGCGGTACGGTCGTCTTGGCAGTTCATCGGGTGGCGAGTGCAAGAAATGTGCAAAGAAGGTGATGTGTAGTGTAGTCTCCTCCTCGTCCATGCAGCTTCTACAGAAGTCATTTGAATAGACGCCAAGCCTTGATGCGTGTTTGCCTATTAGACAGTGCCCTGTAATGACTCCTATAGCAGAGCCAATGTGCAGTCGGTTATGTGAGATCAGATATGCTTGGTTACTAAACACGTATTACTATCTGTCCACCTAAGGTTTGTACTCTCGACTGCGGATAGCTTGAACATAAGTTTACTAGTAGCGATAGGCATACCTAGAACATCTTTATCAGGTAGAAGAGGTATGTAATGCGGTTCCAGTTTTGGAGAGCTCATCTGCCCTATAATTCCCTGGGATGTCTCTATGCCCCGGGACGCAAAAGAGGTGAATATTTGTTATAAGCATCAATAGTAATGTCGATCTAGCCATGCCCCTAAAACTAGAAAGCTGAATTTTGGAATATATACTCTCTAGGGGCCGATATAATCAACTGTATACATTTTTAAAACCCACCCACATGCCCACAATCAGAAAAAAACCGATTTATCGAAACTCGAAAAAGGAAGCTGTAATGAAAAATTTTAAATTTAAGTATGAAACTTAATCACGTTCATATCATCACCGTGAGCACGTTTGCAGAGATCGCTCCTTTTTAGCCAAGTTTGCACTACTCGTCCACACAATTCATATCGGTTAGTAATTTCGCTCAATCACGCCACACGGTCACTTTTTGTGGATGCAATGGAGTCTCTTGAGGAACATGTGGGTTTGTTGCTGTTCAATAACGCAGATTTTGCTTCTTCACAAGGACGTTAAGCCAAAAATAAGCTTCAGCACTGAAGTGTTTTTTTTTCAAATTTAAAGTTGCGACCACCGTACGTATCACTTGCCACTTCCTTTTTTTGGGCGATAGGAAAAGGAAAATCGTATCCAACAGCTATATACAGCGGATTGTAGAATTTCCTTATGTTTATACTCTATTTTAAGGGTATATTAATTTTGACGCATAGTTTGTAACATACCTTAATATTGCCCGTAGACCCCTAAAAGTTAATTTATTTATGATCAGCATCGATAGTAATGTCGATCTAGCCATGTCCGTCCGTCCGTCTGTAGGCAAAAACTAGGCCTTTAGACTAAGCCTAGAGAGCTGAAATTTTAACCATATACTCTCTACGGTCCCGAAATAATCAACTTTACGAATTTTTGAAATCCGCCCACAAACTCAAAAAAACTAATTTTTCGAAAAAATCGAATTTTGAGCTAGAAAGCTGACATTTTTATATATGATCTATGACTCCTAAAGCTGCTCGGGAGATTTTTAAAATCCGCCCACTGACACGCCCACAATTAAATAAAACAACTTTATTGAAAAGTCAAAGTTTAATCTAAGAAGCTGAAATTTATAATATATTTTTTCTAGGGGACCTTTATGCTCAGGTGTAAATATTTTCAAAATCCGCCCACTGACACGCCCACAATAAAATAAAACAATTTTATTGAAAAACCAAAGATTGAGGAAGGGAGCTCAAATTAATAATATATACTCTCTAGGGGCCCTTTATGCTCATATGTAAATATTTTCAAAAAAAAAACTTTTTTTAAAATCCAAAGTTTGAGCTACGGAAAATTAAAAATATATTAAAATTAAAATTAAAATTAAAAATATATACTCTCTAGGGGGATAGAGTAAGTTCGGGTATTGTGGTATAGGAGGGTAATGTGGTACGGGCAGTTTTTTCGAAAACTAAGCAGGATACCAGAATGTTTGTTACACACAAAACTGGCGATTTAGAAAAAACGACCAGCACGCGTTCTGGCAACTTCAAAGCTATTCACGTTTTTGGTAATTGGTTGCACTCGAGTTTTTTTTTATGCTTCTGAAATTGTTTCTTGTGTTTTATTTTTTTGTGCATCACTTATACCTAAGTTACCTCACAATAAATGATTTATTAAACTTTATTAAATAATTATTAGTTATTCTGTCAGTATTTTTTTTGTTATTTTTTATAAATATTTTCTTATGTGCATACATCGTCGGCTAATGTGGTACAGCTGCCATCGGCCAATGTGGTATACTATACCTAAGTGTTCAAAAGTGTTCTGTTGGCAAGAAATTGTAAAGCGGGTAATGTGGTATAGTGTACATAGTGTACATACATAGTATACCACAATACCCGCCAATTTTTCAATCGCCACTTTTTGGGTTATGCAACATTTAAGGCAAACATCTTTTTTATTGTCTGCTCAACATACTTGTATGAATACGATTTTGAAGCCAATAATTTAGTCTTAATTTTTAGCTATATATGGCTCGATTCAGAGCGACACTTTTGCAATTATAGGCAAAATAGTAATATGTATACCACAATACCCGAAGTTGCTCTAAAGGACATAATTAATTTTTTTTTAAATCCGCCTACTGAAACGCCCACAATTAAATAAAGCAATTTTTTTGCGGGTGGCAACAGTTGCAGTAGTAGTGTGTTCGCTTACTGAATAGACGATCGTGCGTTCGAATCCCGGCCAAGTCCACTATGTTTTTATTTAATTTTAAGGAAGACTTTTTTTTTATTTTAAACTGCATTGAAATTCAGAGTTCAAAATTGGACCGGAATGATATTCAGAAAAAAACATGGTATTTATTTTTTCACCTTCTGATATTCTGAACACGATTATGAAAAAAGCTCAATTTATGCGGTTATGGTTTGTGGCCACTGATATAGGCTTAAATTGAAATGCGAAAAAAACTGCACGTCTATAATTTTAATGTATTAAAGTCCTTTCCTAGCAAGTAGTAACGTGACCGTCTGCATAGCTCCTCAGCAAATGAAAAACACTTTCTCTCATCTCCAAAACAGTGGAATGTGAACCAGATCTATACAACTCTTCAGAATATTTAATAACAGGCAGTATAATGTAACGAAACGAAGTATTTGTAACACCGTCTGGAGCCATGTTCTGTAACTCTCGCATAGAGAAATTTGTCGACGGAACCATGTGAATAGAAAATTAATACACTTTGTATCATTCATCTGTTTCTCTAACTGTTGAAGTCGAAGAACTTTGCCCTTGAAAAATTTGGAAAGAAATAACTAGAAGAAAAAAACTTTCTGTAACTTTCAAATGCAAAAAGCTACCTACATACCTCTGTCAAAATATCTCACTACAAGTGTATGGCCTGTGAAAAAAGAGATTGGTAAATAGAAAGAAAGTAAACATCACATCAATACGTGATATGTTTTGAAATGCCATTTCAACTCATTTTTTATTCATACCAGAAATCATCTAGTTTTGAAAGAAAGCCAACTATCGGGGCAGGCATCCAACATCAATAATAAATTGAAATGCGAAGAATAATGTTCTTAGGTTTGTATTTATTATTTTTGTGTGATTTTCTTATTTTTATTTTTATTTGCTTCTATAGGTATAGGGTGGGAGCGACATAAAAACTGCGACAAAAAAAAAAACAGCTGAATTAAACCCCAGGAAGCTATCGTTGCTGTCTACCGAATCATTTTTATAGTTTTATAATTCGTAGAAGGTTACTCTTCTTTTCGCAATATAAAAGAAATTGGTCCCAAACAAAAAACGTAATTTTCTTTAAATATAGGTATTCGTTAAACAGTATTTTTAAATAACAGCATTTTTCAAATTAAAACAGGTCCTCATTATATTCGTAAAAATAATATGAAAATCTTATCCAAATATCGAACATGCATGATTCAATAATGGATATAAAATATAGGGAAAGACTAGTCCGTTTGGGCGAACTATTGGATACCTTATTCCTATCCGCCATAAAGTGAGCGTGACAAAAATCGAAGTATGAGTCAATTATTTAAAATAATTTACATTATTTTGTTTTACAACAGTTAAACGATTTTATAGAAAAAAATAAGTTCTGTAAAAAAACCCTTCTAAAAGACCCAAGAAAAGTTCAAAACGACTTTATCTAACTACTTTGCGAAGAAAATGACTTTTATTTACATTGATTATCTTCAATAAAACGTTTTTTTTTAAATTGTGGGAGTGCCAGTGGGCGGATTTTAATGAGCATTAAGGGCCCCTAGAGAGTAAGTATTTCAAAATTCAGCCTCGCAGTTAAAACTTGGATTTTTCTATACAACAGTTATTTTTTAAATTGTGAGCGGATTTTAAAAATCTTCAAACATAAGCAAAAAGGGCCCCTAGGTAGTTGTTTATATTTTAAATTTCAGCTTCCCAGCTCAAACTTTGACTTTTCGATAAAATAATTTTTTTTTTAAATCGTGGGCCGATTTAGAAAATTTTAACTCCGGAGCATTTCGCGGCCCTAAAGCTAATTTATCAAAAAGCTCAGCTTTCTAGCTCAAAATGTTCGATAAATTTGTTTTTTCAAGTTTGTGGGCGGATTTCAAAAACTTCTTACACTAACACAATACTCATTCACAAGTACGCATCGGCGACTAGAGACCTCAGCTGCAGAAACACGTTCTCCAGAGTCGAGCAAGTGCGGAATTTGTTGTTCACTGTATTCTCGATGCGAAAAGTGCTTACACAAGTGAAAGAAAATGGCTATACTGGTCCTGCGAGATTTATACGAAAGTAAAGTGTGTGGGAGTGCTGAAAATAATGAAGGGCTTAGGCACTCCTGTGAGTTCAAACAAACAAATAATAAAATTGAAGAATTAGATGTAATTAAATCAAGTTGCATGATATGAAAAACTAACGCTCTAAGACTCGATTTTCCGTAGTCATTACATCCAATTTTAATTATTTGTTTATCTAGAAAGTGTATGAAACTCACCACGCGTCAGTTTGTCTCTGGATTCCACCCACAAAGAAAATAAATTGTTATTTTGCTATAAAGTGGGTAATCAAAATATACTGGTTCTTAATGCAGGCACCAAATAAACATTTAAACCCAACTTAAAATTCAGCTCTAGCTATTATAAGCTTATGTAAATATAAGTAAAAATCCTTCGCATTTATCGAAATAAATTTCCTCGATGTTTTCTTAGAATTCCTTAGAATTCATTAATTCCCCTGTGTACCCTAAGCGAAACTTGTAAAACCCTATGGGATCGTTGTTTTGTAACAAAAAATGTTTATGATTTCAAGCACGTAATTAAAATTGGTTTATCCTCGAAAAAGAAGCTTTTTTGCATTCCAAATTAATTACAGTTTTATGATTTTCCCATAATAAAGTGCTTACTCGACAATTTTGTGGAATAAATTAACCTGCACAAGTTACGATGTAGAATGGATTTTTAATTTTCCCATTTGAAAGTATATAGGTAGGGCATGGCATAGTCAACTCGTGTGTCACTGGCGGAATTGATAGGAAATAGTACAACAATTCTTTTAACGACTTTTGTCAAAGAATCACATGTCACTTGGTAGTACTCCAGAAAGAGATGCATTAAAGTTCAGTAACGCGCTGGGCTGCTTAAAATTTGCCAGCAAATTTTTACAAGTTTTACGTAAAATTTAAGTTTTAAAAATTAAAAACGATTTGCGCAAAACATATTAATTCGATATCATTTTTTATCAGGCAGCTTTCTATGAAAAGTACCATCAAGGAAATCAATCGCGTTTGAGCCATTTAGTACTGCGGAGGTAGGTAGTTTTTCATTCTTCATTGTACGGAAATCAACAATTTAAGAATTCTCTTCTATAATAATGAACCGAAACTAGAAAACAATAAGGGTATTCATTGAACGTCGTAAGTTTCCTTCTTCGTAAAAGTCTCACTTTACGACGAATGTTTCATGAACGCCACTACAAACTGCTTGCAATATTTATGGCAAATCAAACAGTTGTTGGATGCGCGCTTTTGTATCATCGTTGGAGTGTGACCGTGGAGGCATTCATTTTGCCTCAACCTAACTGCTTAAAATTGCTAAAATCGTACACCAATTTTTGCATTTGGGTAAGGTAGCTTATGTAAGAAAGCCTGAATGCAACGCAAGGGAATAGAGATCTGGCACCAATCGCCCTGGCCTGACATTTGTAAAGATCTGAGGCAGATGCTAATTCAGTGGCCCAACAAAAAGTTTTCCCAGTTTAACATCTTGATTGCACACCGAATTCATGTCGCTCGAAAGGTGACCGCCTTGTTGTTAAAGATTTGCAATACAAATGTTGACAGTTTCATGTGGTAAACTTGCTTTTCGCCGTTTGCGAACGTCTGACGACATTCCATGAATAGGTAAAACATTCAATGGCACTAAACTACCGAGATATACCGAGATAGAGTAGAGAATAATTTTAATGAGATGACGAAGGAATGAAAACATATTTGGCTGTCGACGCTACCGATGTCTGTGATAGGGGCATCTTTCCTTACAACGTACGCGTTCCGCTCATCTAAGGAATCTTCAAATTATAGCTATAAAGTTTCTTCAAAGTCTAGTCAATGGTTGCATCAAACTGGGATACTTTTCTAAAGAATGGAAATCAGCAAAAGTTATACCAATTTTGAAGATGACAAATGCTACCATGCCTTGTAGCTATAGACCGATTAGTTTGCTAAGTTGATTAAGCAAATGCTTTGAAAAAATTATAAAATGCAAGTTGCTAGTTCATGCAATTCCCATAATATCATTTAAATACAACAATTTCGAATTTGGACTTATCACAATACGATTCAACGGGTGCATCGAATCACGCATCTCATAAAAAGTAACTTAGTCTCAGAACGAAGTATAGGTAGTAAAACCATACCATAATGTTGAGAAAGCGTTTGACACCATATGGCACAATTTCTTGCTGCACAAACTTATTAGTTTTAACTTCCCGATCTACCTAATCAAATTATGGAGTCCTTTTTCACTGGGCGTACTTTTAAGGTATCTGTTAATAACTGGTTTTCAGTAAATTATGCCATTGTTGCTGGCATACCTCAAGGTTCGGTGATTGGTCCTATATTATTCATCATCTACACCGCTGACTTTCTACAACTTAGTAGTTGCGAGACTGCTATGTTTGCAGAGGATACTTGTATTCTTTCATCAGATGCAATCGGTTCCAACATTGACACAATTTGTAATCTGCTTTGAATTAAATTCAGGTTTATTCCAATAATTGGAAAATAAAAATAAATGCTTTAGGGACTCAGGCTGTCTTTTTTACCAGAAAAAGAAAAACCTGTTTCTTACCAAGCAACAGACTGCAACAGACTGCAAATTAATGGTATTCAGACAGATTGGAAACAGAGTATAAAGTATCTAAGGGTCACATATCTAGCAAATAATTACGAAGGAAAACATAACAATAAAGACGCTTTATAAGTTTATTAGTCGTTAGTCACAATTGAGCCTTGAAAACAAGCTGATCGTATAGAAAGTTATTTTCCAGGCAATAAGTTTTATGGATCCTCGTTTTTTGGAACTGTGCATGTGCAATAAGCCAAATTCGTCGGTTGCAAATAATCGAAAATAAACTTAAAAAATGATTTCAGACCTACCCTGCCATTTTTCTACCGAGGAGCTGCATGTACTGGCAACTATTGAAAAAATATCATAAAGTATCAGAAAGAATTTTAAAATTACATGTCCGACACAATGTTTCATGCATTTCTTCGGACAATATCGTGATTTCAAATCTAGCTATTTGATTCTAGAAATGTGATAGTTTATTTACTAATTTATTTACCTACTTATTAATTTATTTAATTATTTATTATTATTTATTTATTGGAATACATATTATAAATTTATTTATTTATTAAGTTGTTCATTAATTAATTTATTTATTTAATTTTGTGTGTAGGTACATATTTATATATTCATTTGCTAATTTATTTATTTGTTGATTTGTTTACTTTTTAGTATTTTAATTGTTCATTTATTTAATAATCAATTGTTATTTTGAATTGTTGTCGCAATAGTTTGTAAACGGTTTCTGATGAAATCATGATGTCTTCTGCATTTCCCCGCCTCTTTCTTTTTGCAGCTAGCTTCCTAGGTACTTCAAATTATGAGAAGGTTTTTAAAGAAGGTAAGTCTTAGTTAGTTTTAATAATAATTCTTTAAAATATTTATAAATACCACTAACTTCTACCTAAAGCAGTGGTTCCCAACCTATTAGAAGTGGGACCGAACATTTTCTTAACAAATTTTTGGAGACCCAAAGATAAATACATAGTTCTGTTTTAAAAGTATATAATATATTATTTTATCTTATGACATTATTGTAGCAGTAAGTAGAGAGAAACATTTCTAAATTTAGTAGTAAAATTGTAATTGACATAGAAAAAACTAAACAGAAATTAAGAAACGTGTGGTGGAACTTAAGTTATAAATATAATTAAATTTCGTGACTTCTCTGATGCTGGAATTTTGCGGCTGTACGTCAAAGCGATTTCTGTACTTCGTTGTTACCACAACTAGAGCAGAAAAGCCAATGTGAACTGGTTTATTCATTAGTTCCGCCCAAAACTCCGTCAATGAAACTTGGCCGAGTTTTTCCCGCAAAATTATTATTTTTTTTAATCGAAGTTTGTTTTGAAATGGAAATACGAATACGAATGGAATACATGCACGTCAAAATGATTTCAATTCCAGCTGGGTTTGCAAAAGTAAACGTTTTAAGGTCCGTCTAATTCAATCTCAAAACGTTCCAAATATTCATTGAAAATCGAAGTCAAGTTGCGAGGGAAATGTTGTTGGAATCTTTAAAAAATTGATTAAGGATAGTAAATAATCCAATTTAATATTTAAAGAGCTTTAGCCGCCAAGGTGTTTAGTGAGCCAAACGTGGTCATTACATCTTTCAGCCAACGAATGTTTCCTTTCATTGAGAAATATCTCAATTTTCATGCGCAGTGTCACGAAGCGACCAGGTACATACTTTTCCACGTGAAAAGCCAACGGACTTCCAAATGATGAGCAAGTCATTGTATTTGTAACATTCTGTAGTCTTTACACATTGCATGGAATATACGTGTATTGAGCGCATTTGTTGTTATGAAGTAAACTAATTAAATAACATCATTTCAAACTGCGTTGAGGACCGTTTGGATCGCATTTGTGGCCAGCTTTGCTGAATTCAAAATACAGTCAATATAAAGAACATCAGGGCTTTTTTCTTTTACTCGTGAAGGGAATCCAATTTATTTTCCCATCATGGCTAAGGGCCGTCGGTACATACTCCCTTGCAGTCAGTTCATAAAATACTATGTTTTTTTCAAAAAGCTTGCCTAGCATTTCAAATACGTGTATATGTTTCTTGGCTCACTATCTATTCTGCGACCTCTATTTGGGTCGCGACATGAAGCTGGGAAACGCTGACCTAAAGAAACGTCAGCATGATGCTTTGATGTTGAAAACGTTCGAGGTGGTCCGAAATTGAATTAATATGCGAACTTAATATACATAAAGTGAGACAGTTTCTAAGTTTCTTTGACTACATGTAGAATTTATTGACGGGACACGTGTCATACTGTTAATTTTTTTTTGGCAGGCTGCGAGATATTTTGCACTGGAGCACTCAGACTCAACACTGGTCCATTGTACTGCCAGAAAGATACACCACTAATATTGAAATTTCCTCATTTTTCTAAAAAAAACGAGTAGGCGCTTCAATGATGACGAGCTTAGATTTTCAGCACTCATCATATCAGCACCAGACACCCGCCGCATAATACGAGCAAAAGCAGGATAATAACAGAATAAATGTTACGCAGAGTCATCGCTTTCCCCACAGGCTTGGCAGTACATCGCCTGAGAATTGTTTTGTTCCATATGGCATTGGCACTTTTTCGAGAAAAACGCATTTAAAGGTTTGCGTACTTGGTACTCCGAAACTGTGTGATACAATTTTTTTTTATTTTTTTAATTTGAAGTTAGCCGTATAAAGAGTTCACCTACCAATTTTCAAAGTGTTTTGCCAAGCCGTTAACAAGCCACGTTTTTTGACTTGTGTCCCACCTCCTACATTTTGAAACTGATTTTTTTTCATACACGTGGAACACAAAAAAATGGATATGGCACAAAGCAATTCTCATCCAAAATATCTGAAAGGCAAGAAAGCATGGAGTTGGATGCTAAAATTTAAAAAAAAAATTGATTTCATCTTTTTTGTTAACAAAGTTTTTATTCAAAAAATACAATAAAATCAGAAAATTATTCAAAGTGTTCAGCATTAAATCAGTGAGTGAAAAATGTCAGATCAAATCAGATCAGAAAAGTACAGCTTCGAGTCATAATGTTCTCCTCTCAGCTGCGAAATTTCAAATAGATAATCCCCTTTCGGGTTTTGAGTGAGCATTGTATCGTCAATGTTTGGCCTGATGTCGATTTGATTACAATTTGAACTCGGTCCAAGTTATTCTTTCGATTTTTTTTTCATATATATGCGAATATTTGTAACATTAAACTAAGAAATACGATATCTCATGCCAAACAAATAAATCAGTTGGCATCAGTACAATTTGAATTTTAAAATCTGACACATTTCACTCACTTGCCCTACCTCAAAACTAAGTACCTACAGAAAAACTTTTGCTAAACTGATCTGCACAGCTTCATGGAACACAAATTGACAGAATGTAGAACACTTTGCGGGCAAGTTTTTTACTCATGGAACACCAAATCTTGTACTTTTCTGATTTTTTCTGTACTTATCTGTGCAGCTAAGGTTCATTACACATCTATTGAATCCATATGTATTCAATGATTGACTGCTTGTACGTCTTCAACTAGGTTTTGCGTTTGCAGCACTATTCATGACCGCACCGAATTTATATCTTCATAATATCGAATATTATCTACACAACTGTAATGGAGGTGGAACAAACCAATACTAAAATTTTGTTTGCGATCAGTGTCCCACATACATAGCTTTTCTTTAACACGAGTGCACGTATTGCAAACCAATTCTCAACTTTGTTAATATTTTCTGTATCTCTTGTCGCAGTGATATGCACGTGGAACAAAAAAATTCTCACAAAAAAGCTGCGAAAAATTATATGGAAAATTTGTCCCAAACGCCAAAAAATGGTTTATGGCACAAAACAATTCTACAAACTGTTGATTTTGGTGGATATGGGACAAAGTCGATGTTTGATATCTCGGGATTAGAAAGACTAAGAGCAAATCGAATCACAGATTTAAAAAGAGCATACAAATTTACCATAGAATCCGTTCCTAACTCAAAAACGACAAAAGTGGCGTATGGAACAAAACAATTCTCAGGCGACGAGTTGATGATTTTTTTGCAGTTAAAGGGTTGAGCAATGAGCAAGGCCTTATAAAACGTTTGCACAGACCTGAAATTGAACATTACTCAGCGAAATTTTGAAATTTCATTTCCCCGTTTACACTCAACGGAGAACATTTCATATAACAGCTACGGTCAAAACTTCGTTGCATGCGATTTTTAGGGTTCCGTAGCCAAATGGCAAGAAACAGAACCCTTATAGATTCGTCATGTCTGTCTGTCTGTCCGGGCATGTCACAGCCACTTTTTTCCGAAACTATAAGAACTATACTATTGAAACTTGGTAAGCAGATGTATTCTGTGAAGAGCATTAAGATTTTCACACAAAAATAGAAAAAAAAAAACAATAAATTTTGGGGGTTCCCCATACTTAGAACTGAAACTCAAAAAAAAAAAAAAATTTCCATTAAACCCATTCGTGTGGGATATCTATGGATGGAAAAATGATGGGAATGATGGGAAAAATGATATTGAGGTTTCAAATATCTTTTTTTTTAAAACTGCGAGAGACACTTCCAAAGTGGTAATATGAGTGTCCCCCTTTAACTTTTAAAATAAGAGAATGATAAAACTAAAAAAATATATGGTGTACATTACCGTGCAAACTTCCACCGAAAATTGGTTTGAACGAGATCTTGTAAGTAGTTTTTTTTTAACACGTCATAAATCGTAAGCCGCCACTTATCTTTTATTAAAACATCGATCAAAGTTACAACGAACGACAAGAACTTTTATATGATAATACTTGCTGCTACGGAACCCTTCATGGGCGAGTCCGACTCGCACTTGGCCGCTTTTTTTTTTCTTCTATAATCAGAAGTGGTTACAACAAAATATTTAATTCCCTAATAAAATTAACTTAAATATACATTGATTTGAGTCCGTTTTTGTCCACTTTCTCCTTTTTAATACACTTTATGATATATATATATATATATATTAATTTTGCCTTATAGTTTGTAATATACCTAAATATTGCCTGTAGTCCCCTTAAAATTCCTATAGGTGCGTTTTATTGGGAATTTATTTCAAGCTCTGCTATAGAAATCCCAAGACAACGCTATGTTCACTTTTATGTTCACCTTTAGTTCAAATGTCAAAATTGAAATACGTATGGAATACTTAACTATAGGTGGCGTTACTTCTACTCTTCTGTTAAACAGAAATTTATTCACGGAAGCGATTTTCAAATTTTTTATTCCAGTACATTTAATCTAATTTTTACTTTCCAAATCATTTTTCATTTCTACTGTAAGCGAATGAGTGTGTATAGTTAGGGCATAGTAAATTATTTAATTTCCGCAACATATCTCAGACATTGAAAATCTTAGTTAAGATTCGGACACCAGCTTGTGTCATTCCATTCCAGAGGTTCCAAAACCTTTATATACACTTTACATGTTCACTCTTGTGCTGATCAATTTATCTTCACTTTTGGCTTGTTGTTGTTCAAGATGTGTTATCGTTCTCGACGAAAACACCAGCAGCAGATCCTTGTTTGGTTTCCGCGAAGATTAAACGTGTGGCCAGTGGCCAGAGCTAGTCCTGAATACGGGGAAATTCGACGTCGTAATTGCGCATCAGCCGAAGTTCCGGTATCATTGCATCGGACGGCATTACCATATCCATACGACAGGAATAGATAACCGTCGCACAAGATCACTAAAACTCCAGTGCGAATCATACCAAAATCCACCTCTGCTTTATCACATTAGATAGCTTTAATTGTGCAACCCATGATATGTGTTCAATAATGCATCTATGCCGAAATCAGGCGCGCTGCAAAAGGTCCTGTGCAGCCGAGACATACCTTCCTTTGGAAGCAGCAGTAAACTTATTTACGTAAAGGCTGCCCAAACCGCCCAACAGAGAGGCCACCGCTCTAAGCAGATCGTTTTGCTGCAACCCTGGACGTAAGAAATGCATTCAATTCAGCTAGGTGGAGCGATATACTAAATGCGTTAGAAAATAGATTCTACATCCCAGCTTATCTATTAAATATGTTGAAGGACTACCTCAGGGATCAGGAACTGATCTACGAGACCACAGAAGGCCCGTGAAGGAAGGAAGTAACATCTGGAGCAGCACAGGGATCAATTTTGGGACCAGACCTCCGGAATATCTCTATATCTTCTGAATGGATGAGCACGGTCTTAGTTTGGCAACTGAGAAAACCTAGAAAGTCCTTCTGACGATGAAGAGAATCCCCACGCAAATCGACTTCCAAATTGGATTTGAAGTCATTAAGAGCAAGGACGCGGTGAGGTATCTGGGATTGAGTCTCGACACAAAATTCACTTTCTGGCAACAGATAAAGTTCGCAATGGAACGAGCCTCTAGGGTTACATCATCACTCAGCAGATTAATGGCGAACATAGGCGGTCCAACTCCAAGCAAGCGCAGGCTACTAATGTCGACAACGCATGCCATTCTCCTATATGGAAGTGAGATTTGGGCAGACGCGCTCCGACAAGAAAAATACCGGAAGCAGATGGCGGCAGTGCAAAGACGTGGAGCTCCACGCGTGGCCGAACGGTGTCGGAACCAGCCGTCCTGATAGTCGCAGGAGTGACTCCCATCGATCTCCTAGCGGCACAAAGGAAGTACGTCCCCGACAACAAGGCGGAAATTGGACTGGAAGCGGCAATCGATCAAGCAGAACAGCAAACGATACGGAAGTGGCAAGAACGCCGGAGCTCGGAAAGCAGAGGAAGGTGGACAGCGAGGCTGATCAGAAATGTGGCTAAATGGAATGACCGGAAACACGGGGAGGTCAACTACTTCGTCACTCAATTCCTCACCGGACACGGAAATTTTAATGCCTTTCTCCATAAGATTGGCAAAACGGACACCCCAGCCTGCCAGTACGGCGATTTTCCAACAGACGATGCACATCACACGTTTTTTGCCTGCAGAAGATGGGAAGCCCAACGCACAGCCCTGGAAAGCAGCATCGGTGCCTTCAACCCAGAAAACATGTTGACAAAATGCTCACGAGCGACTTAAAATGGGGAATAATTTGCCAGTTTGTGGAAGATATTCTCAGAAGAAAGAAAAGAGAAGAAGAACAATACCGGGAAAGCACGTGAGCCGGAAAGAGTGTATGATAACAACCCCCTTGAAGTAATGCGAAGAGCGGGCCTATGGGGGTGTGTCAGAAACCTCAGGGGTGGAAGGAGTTTTAGTCCGTATGCCCCGAAAGCATGCGAAGAGAGTCGGACAAACGGAGATGGTCAACGCAAAAAGGCCTCCTTAAAGCATTTCTCCTCCCCCCAAAAGGAAAAAAAAAAAAAAAAAAAAAAAAAGACTCAACCCGATCAGCTTTCTCCTGTTTGTAAGGAGAACAACCTAAGTTTTGTGATGACTGACCGAGAGCCCATTCCCAGTGCAACATCACGTTTGGAAAGTACCTACAGCAACATCATTCACGCCTGAACATAGACTTTTTTTTTATATAAAAAGGAAATCCAAATCCCAGAGCACTCAGATTCGGTAGAACTGTTTCAGAGCCTTCAATCGAGAGTCTACCAGCATGCACCACAGCAGTTTCGACAGAACGCCGCCCTGCGGGCAGACTCTATTTACCACCGCCATCACATAATGGCCACGATCCGCATCCGTAACCAACGTTCTATTAATTAGCATTGCTTTAATCGACAGCACCAATGACTCGTCTACTCCGTGTTGTCTTGCAGAGATATACTACTTTCAAAAGTCGAATTGTAAGAAGCAACCTCAAATGCCCATCGCGTATTTTTTCTTGTCAAATGCGCTCTCAATTCTACCAATTTCATTTTGAAGCGCAGTCTCGCAAGATTTTCTGCTTTGATAGGCATGTTGCATCTGAGATAGGGGTTAAAGCAGATTTGCGCACATGAAGCTCGACCAATCTTTCCATGCTCTTTAAAAAGAACACTATCAGCTTAAGTTCATGTCATTGTTGTTTGATTAGCGTTTATCGTTAAATATGGAGAAAATGCATTTTGTGCAGTGTGTGGTATTTATTTTCATTTTGGCAACAGTCTTCATTTCAGTAGTTCTTTTTAAAGCTAAAGTTAAGGATACTTACCGCCCCTACAATTCTGCCGCCATGATCTATAGCTCATTTAGCTCTATGTAAATATGAGCCTGTCGCCGGCAATAAAAACTTGTAAATATCCCGGCCAACGCATATGCTGATTTAAATCTACGGAGCTCATCAAATTGAATGGTTCTCCACACTTTGAGTCCGGAAGATGCATCCATTACCATCAATGTAATCACCGCTCTGAACCATATGATGCAGGCGCACAAACCCAAATGAGTACCCAAAGACAATCACACGAAAGAGGCGAGCTCAGCCTTTTCTCTACATTCTACCGATACGACTTGTGGAATTCCTCAAATTACATGGTTTTCAGATTTTTAGCCTGAATTCCAATGCCACAAGCCCACAACCACTCATCGTCCTGTATACGAAACGAACGCAGGCGGTCAGCCAGCATTCATTCTTTTCAGCTGCACAGCACATAGGTGGCATGCATTTTATGGCAAAAACATTTCTCTCATAAGAAGTGGAAACAGCATTTTAGCACACACAGCAGATTCTCCTCATACTCATTCATTTTCGGGTCAAGTACATTTTCCTTCGTACGGGAGCAGGGGAGCCTTTGTTGCGCCAAAAGCAAAGGTAGTATAAAGTACAACACCAACACACTGAGTACTGAGCACTGAGCAGTGGTAAATGACGAAGCACACCAAAGACAATTGCATAAATATTCTTCTCCAGAGTAGAAGCGTACAAACAAGAAAAAAGAGACGATGAGGATCGCAGCACCCTACTTGTTAATCGCATAGCTTCGTTGTATGTTCCTAACCCCAAAACAAATTTTTTTCTAGTGTTCCAAAGGACTTTTCTATTTTCAGCTCCATGGTGCAAGAGTTGCGCCAACAATCAATATTACTGACGCAGTAAGTTAGCTTTTGGGTGATAAAGTGGGCGCAAAGGCTTAAGGATAATGATAATATAATGTACCTATACTAAAATACAAAATTAAAATATTTGTTTGAATAAGGATGGCCGAATATGTAGCACCAAAACTAGTAACATCCACTTACAACCACTAACACCATCAATTCCTATTCCTAATGAAGAATATTGACGCAGAAATCCACTTTCTGGTAGGAGCTTCAAGAATGATACATAAAGCAGTGCTAGTGCATAATTGTGGCAATGAGCATAGAAACTGAAGGGCGAATGCGACTTTAAATTGAGTGAACTTATACAGCCGAATAAGAGGAGCTTTTTTTCGTTTGCAAATGAATATTTAAAGTTGGAAGCATAATTATGTCATCTTCGTGGCTTTGAAAAGTGTTGGTCAGGTTTTGAATTTTTCCCTGCATTCGCGTGTGGGCCTTATAACATTAAGTTCCAGGGGCATTAACATTGTTCTGATACGTATACAGTTCATCTGCCAACCTTACAACTTGTGAATGCTACTACGTGAAGTTGGGGGCTGGAATAACTGCGCTGTTTCACCGTCTACCAAAGCCGTGTGTGTTATTTACGCATCGGTAGCCCGTTGAGTATGTCAATCTTATAATTTGTTTTTGAGCTTTTTTATTGGGTCGTAGAAAGGGTTCTCTGCATGGCATATTTAAATATATGTACAAGGTATATGGAGTATATGGAAGCTGATCGGGTTGACTCAGCCAGTGCTTAAAGGCGTCGCAATCCATCTCTCCAATGAAGTATCTGGGAGTCGTCCTGAATACCAAACTTCTTTGGTTCAAGCATGTTAAGCTGAAGACTGCCAAGGCGCTGTCGGTTTTCTGGCAGTGCAAAGGCATTTTCGGCAAGACATGGCGCTTATCACCGAAAAGAGTCCTATGATACGGCTATGATAAGACCATTTCTAGGATACACATCGGTTGTTTGGTGGAATAAGCTTTCGCGTAAATACGTTACTGCTGCTTTCGGCAAACTCCAAAGGAAGGTATGTCTAGGCTCCAGTCTGGGTGCATTATTGAACCTCCCGTCCCTTGATGTTTACATTATGGGTTGCACAAACAAAGCTATCTCACGTTTAAAAAGAGGTGGGTTTTGTTATAACTCGCACTGGAGTTTTAATGAACTTGCGCAACGGCTGTCCTTCGACTCCTATCTTATGGATATGCCGTCTGATGCAATGGGGTTGGGTTCGATATCCCGCTTTTTAAAATCCCGATTCTTAAAATCCCGCTGCTAAAATTCCGCTTTTTATTAAGACATTAAAGCATTATTACGCAAAATATTTTTTAGCTTAATTTTACTAACATGCAAGTCAATCACATGATCATTTAGATTATAGATTCTACTCATGCGACTAATAGGCTCATGCCTTCCATAATTCGTTCTATGATGGGGGCTGAACAATAATTCAACACTGCGTAAATTATGGGCACCACCACGAAAATTAAAGCCAATAGACGACAGCAAGTCAGGTGCATCTATTTGACCGGATATAAGCTGCTGTAAAAAAATGATATCGCTATTAAGCCTTCGTTGAGAAAGGGGTAACATTTGAAGAAGCTTGGTACGTTGACTGTAGGGGGGAAGGTTAAATGGATCATCCCATGGAAGTCCTCTAAGTGTAAATCGAATAAATTTACGTTGAATGGCCTCTATTCGATTTGAATGAATGTTGTAGAACGGTGTCCAAACTTGAGAGGCATACTCTAGAATCGGACGGACAAAACAATTGTACAATGACATAGAAACATAAGGGTCATTAAATTCTTTGGCCCACCGTTTTACGAAGCCCAACATAGAATTAGATTTATTAATAATAGAATTAATATGCTTAGCAAAATCCAGTTTGGGGTCGAAATAAACCCCAAGATCCTTAAAATTATCAACACTACAAAGAATATGTTGAGACAGAGAGTATTGAAAGGTGGAAGGGATATTCTTTCTAGAGAATGTCATATGTTGACATTTAGTTGGGTTCAGGGATAAACCGTTTTTATCACACCAATTGGCGAAGCTATTAATGTCAGATTGAAGAAACATTCTGTCTTGCTGACTAGTGATAGATTTATATATTTTCATATCATCAGCGTAGATCAGGATATTACTGTGATTTATACATGCCTTAACATCATTAATGGCAAGTATAAATAATATTGGTCCGAGGTGACTTCCTTGGGGAACTCCAGACTGCGCTGTGAAAGATACGGATAGCGATCCTCTAAATTTCACTTGATAAACCCTTAATCTAAGGTATGAATTAACCCATTTTATGAAACTTGGTGGGAAGCCAAAAGCCCTGAGCTTAAACTCGATTATTTCATGGGACAGCTGGTCGAAAGCTTTAGAGAAGTCAGTGTATATGCAATCCATTTCGTCCTTATTCTCTAAGGTATTAGAACAATCATGCAAGAAACTTAACAGATTAGTGACAGTGGATCTGTTTCTTACAAATCCATGCTGTTCATTACAAATTAAATTACGACAAAGAGATATTAACTTTTCGCAAACAATTTGTTCAAAAAGCTTAGGGATACACGAAAGCTTTGAAATAGGCCTATAATTAGTGATATCACCACGTTCGCCTTTTTTAAATACAGGTGTGATAAAAGCACTTTTCCATAGATTAGGGAATTTACCAGTACTGATGGACAATTCAAACAGATACTTAAGATATGGAGCAATTGCATGACTACATTTTTTAAGAACGATCGGTGCAATGCCATCAGGACCTGATGAATAATCATTCTTGAGAGAAGAAATACATTTTAAAATTGTTTCCAAATCGAATGAGATACTACTAAAACTTATTTGGGAACAGCTAGTTAGATAACTAAAATATTGATCATCAATGTGAAGAGGGGTCCCCCTAAATGATTTACTGAAATGATCTGCAAACATATTGCTTGCATCTACTGAATCAGCAGTTGTAGAACTATTGTAAGTAAGCTTCGATGGATAACCATCGGTTTTTTTCTTAGAATTGACAAAACCCCAAAAAAGTTTGGGGTCCACTTTTAAAGAGCATTCCATTTTATTTATATAGTCAATATATAAGTTGCAGGATAAAGATTTGAATTCATTGAATAATGTAAAATAGAGTTCAAGATCTGAATGGCAGAGACTTTTTAAATAGTTCTTCCAAGCCCTATTACGTCTGTTTCGTATCGATTTTAGCTCTTTAGTGTACCAGGGATGGGACGTTTTCAGATTCCTAGAGGATTTCACAGGAATCACTTTTTTCATGCAGTTATCCATCAAAGAATAAAAAGAACCTACTGCATCTTCAATATTAGATAAGGCAGTAAGGTTAAAATTAAAGCTGTTAATTTCATCAGAAAGCCTTTGAAAATTTGCTTTCCGAAAGTCAAAAGATTGCGAACGGTCATACGAATTACTGTTTTCGTACAGATGTGCGCCCAGTTCAATAAATACATCCAAGGGTGGATGATTTTATAATCCCGCTTTTTTAAAAATCGCGCGATTTTTTTAAAATAAAGCAACTACTTTTGATTGTAAAAGCGGGATAATAAGAAAATTAAAATAAATTAAGCAATGAGTGTTTTTTTGAAATGCAGTTTATTTTAACATTTATCATTTTTAGAGGAAGTAACTAAATAAGAAATAAATAATATCAAAATAAATTTTTAAGTGATAAATATGAAAATCTTCAATAATTAAAAAAAAAATATAAAGTAATGTTATATGATATTCTGCAAAAGGGAAAAAAAAAACTTTAAACCATTAACAGCATTTTCTATTTTATTATATTTTTTTTATTTATTTTACATATTATAATATAACTTATCGCGGTCAATAGTTCTGCGTGCGCACTCAATCCAATACTACACAATATAAATTGGCGCAAACTCCAATTATTGTTACAGCAGTAAATGATAAGGGTTAAACCGTTAGCAAGAGATAGGTTTTTATATGCATTATAAACTTTTTTTCGCAATGCGTAAAAACAATGTATGTAGAATATAATATGTAAGCAAAAACAAATGTGTGCTTACAGTAAAAACTAAAAACATTCGGATGCATTTTCTTTTTGATCGAGTATTTTTAATATTTTTAAATATATAATTATATAATAAAAAAACGCATATAACCAACATCTATTTTGTTGATAACAATGTTTTGTAAAAAAACGGGATTAGCGGGATTTGGCGGGATTTTAAAAAGCGGGATTATAATAGATCGGAATTTTGAACAAGCGGGATTTTAAAACTTTTTTTCGGGAATTTTGAAAAGCGGTATCTCAAAAAGCGGGATTCCGATACGCTCTCGATGCAATGACACCGGAACTTCGGCTGAAGCGAAACTATGAGATCGACTTTCCACGTGTTCAGAACTGGCTCTGGCCAGACTCTGAGCCTGGAAAGGAATGCAGTCGAATCTTCACGGATGGCTCCAAAACCGATCAAGGATCTGGTGCTGGTGTTTTCATGGAGAGCGACAACATTAGACTTTTCTTCTCGTTAGGCAAGTCAGTCTTCCAAACGGAGACTTATGCTATCCTAATGGCCATGGACTTTGTTGCGAGGAACAGGTGGAGGGGCGAAGTATCTGCGTCTGTAGCGACAGTCAGGCTGCGCTTAAGGCCTTGCTCAGCCCCTTAACCACCTCCAGAATAGTCCGTGAATGCAAGATCTCTCTGAATTCAGTCGGAAGGCTGACTTCACTTAGACTTGTCTGGGTCCCGGGTCATAACGGGATGACAGTAAATGAGATCTCCAATGAAGTTGCTAGACAAGGCTTCTCAGGACTTGAACCAGCGATTTTTCTGCCTGCGTCCTCGGTGAGGGCTTCCATTGACGCCTGGGTTTCATATGTACACAATCGCCGTTTACATGACTCTCCAGGGTGCAGCCAGACTAAGCAAATTCTCCCCGACGTCTGTAGGAAATCCGCGGCATTCTTGTTGTCTCTCAACAGAAAAGACTGCAGACAGACTGCTGGCGTTCTTACGGGACGCTACGCTTTTGCCAAACACCTTAAGGTGCTAGGCCTAAGCGATACCACCAACTGCGAAGCCTGTGGAGAAAGCGACGACACTGTGGAACATTTCCTCTGTGATTGTCCTGCTTTTGCTCGTATCCAGGTGGCAGGTATTTGGTGCGGATATGGTGATTACTGTAAACCTAAGCTCCTTATCATTGAAGCGCCTTCTCGTTTTTCTTAGGAAAACGAGTAAAATATGGTGTGTCTGCCTGGTACAATGGACCAGTATTAAGTCTGAGTGCTCCAGTGTAGAAAGTCTCGCACCCCGACAAAAAAAAGAAGGTATATCGATACAAAAGTTGCTGTTGGAAACGAATTGTAGTTTTAGTGTGAGCAGTTTAAAAGCCCCTATGTGATGTACGAGTACCTAAGCAATTATTAAATTAATTTGTGAGACCTATTAATGAATTTGCTTGCCAAGTAGTATAGTCACAACCACAGATTATCGAAAAACTAGATACCAAACTTTACAGTGGAAAACGCTTTGCCTACAAGCTAAATTTCCATAAAATTGACAGAGTCAGCACATTGTCTCATTTTCAAACAAGTATGCGTGACTTTATCAATTTACCACCTTTTGCTCATCAATTCACCACATTTGCCCAAGCAGCCTCAAGGACCTCTTCCAAAATGCCGGATCATCAAAACAGTGAGGGACTAAGCCCGTCAGAGGCCAGGGCGGCAAAGCCGAATGTAGTTTTACAAGCTTTTTATTCAGTTCACATTTGTATGTATAAATAAGTATTTATGTTTATTTCGTTAAAATCTGGCAAGTGAAATTTAAATTCAAATAAATTTTTTTAGGCTAAATAAACATACATACTCGAACCAACAATATGGAAAGGATATGGGTGAGGAAAATAAAATACGAATCGATCGACAAAAAAATTAGATAAAATAAATCAAAGATAGTTTTTTTTATTTTTTGTAGCGTGTTTAATGCATGTGTTTTCGTTCCTTCGATTTACTGAACTCCTCAATAACTTCTGTGAAATGGATTTTTTTGGAAATTGTTCTTTCTATTGAAAGCATGGTTAGATTAACCAGTCGCTTTTGATCCATTGTAGATCGAAGATAATTTTAAATTAGTTCAAGTTTCGAGGCGAGCCGTCCCTTCCGCCCCCTGGTTAGTCCGCCACTGCATCGAAACCATAGGAAGTTTTGTCAATTCACCTCGAAACCTCCTCATCGCGAGGAATCCAAACACAGGACCTTTTTTGGATCAAGTATGATGACATTTTGCGGTGATATTTTGCATTTATTTTACGAACCGAATGTTTATGTTTATGTTTTTCTCCACGATTTCCACAGTTTTTCCTTGTACTTGATGGAAATTTGTACACCCAGATGCAAAATGAAATCCAAAGACAAGGATTTGTACGCAAATTTTGTGAAATTCTTACTGCTGAATTCATTCGTTTTGACTAACATGTATTCACAGACAGGGGTGCTCTGGAAGTCGATTTAAATATAAAAAAAAACGTAAACAAATGGCAAAGGAGGTAAAGGTTTGGTATCTAGTTAATTATAAAATCTGTGGTCACAACACTGCAGATGTAACAAATCAAAGGAGATGTTCTCTTAGCAAATTAGGGTGGAAAGATCCCTGTTACTTCTATCCTTCCATAAGTCGGCTTGAATTTTAAGCCGGCTGCAACTTGCTATTTCGGGGAAATAAATGGATTCAAAAATTCTTATCTGGAAGACCTTGTGTAAGATAAGCCCTAAAAAACAATGATACTGCCAGTACTGCTTTATGGCGCCGAGTGCTGCGCGGTAAACTGAAAAGAAGAGCTATTTTTTTATTTATAATTAGCGTGCGCTAAAGGGATTTATATTTGTCTGTAGTGATACAGTACCCTTATTAACCACAGCGCATATCACCCAGCAACTGATTCATTGCCCGTTTTGAGGTGCTACTTACTGCATGAAAGAATAGAAGGATA
This sequence comes from Portevinia maculata, assembly GCA_949715645.1. Classification (NCBI taxonomy): domain Eukaryota; kingdom Metazoa; phylum Arthropoda; class Insecta; order Diptera; family Syrphidae; genus Portevinia; species Portevinia maculata. Next base: position 242,476,857 of record OX454526.1, on the reverse strand, counting down.
GGAAAGAAATTTGGTGCGATGGGGTTTCTTTTCTACTGGGTTATTTGCAAAAAAAATAATCCGACGAAAACTTGGTCCTGTGTGCAATGAGGGCGAATGGAGGGGAAGATACAACCGTGAAACCTATGAGCATTATCAAGATGTGGATGTAGTCCAAAAGGCTGAAACACATCGAGTACATTAGTTCGGCCACATCGAGCAAATGAAAATAATACTCCAACGAAAAGTATCTTCGACGCCCACAGCCAAAAGTTCAAGATGACAAGGAAGACTTAACCCCTGTTTTAAAGACCAAGCCATCGCATCGATGAAAGAGCGCTCGATCTGGGTTTGCTTCATTATTTGGAAGAGCCTGCGTTCCGGTGTGGAAGCAAGCAGCCATGAGTAGACTTTTTATAAAACTTTCGCATATTGTTTGGATTGCCTAACTATTCGATCGCTTTGAGCTGGGAGACCTTTTATCTCGTATGCCTTCTCTATCTATGCAGGATCTTGCTATCCACCCTTCTCCTGGCTCCCTACTCTTTCCTTGCTGCCCTTGTTTTGCGTTGCAGCTGCTTCCCGATATTAGCAGCATTGCAATTAGTGATGGCAAAAAAAATTATTAATCGATTAATTGATCATGCGAATAATCGAAGGGAGCGATTATTAATCGCGATTAATTGCAACAAAATTAACCGATTAATCGGTTTTTCGGTTAAAATTGTCATGAAAAAGAAAATAATTTCAAAAATAAATTGTTTTCTGAGTACGGAAATAATTTATTAAGCGTTTAATTCACAAAATTTAATTTAATTTATACATAAAGAATAAAAAAAATACATTATTTGTTAAAAACTGAATTCAAAAACAAGAGTTCTGGCAGCTGCTTTGGAAAAAAGCCGTTCGGATGGTACGAAAGTCCCAATCAAAAAGCAATATTTTTCGGAGAGCTTAGGGTAAACGGATTTCATCTCTTCCCAAGCATCAACCACATTTCACTTCCACTCCCAATGCTGTCGTCTCCATGTCCAAGTTCAGCCATTTCGCTTTTGATGGTTCTCATAACTTTGGACAAAGCTATTTGATCCTAAAAATGGATTTGTTTGAATCGTGGGCTTAGGAGTGATGATGCTGCCAGTAGAAACGAATTTAGATTTGTTCAAAGCGGCGGTCAAACTGGTTCAAAATATTTGTTTTTAAATTGTTTGCTACCACGGATGTACAACAAATTTTTATTATTTGTTGACGCCCACAATCAGCAAGTGGAATTACTTGACTTGACACTTATTTGAGTATAGCTTCCAATGGTCTCAATAAGGTAAGCATTTCCACAATTTGTTCATGTTCTTTGTTCATGAGTGTTGCATCGGAATAGTTTATTAAAATTTGGCTGTATGGTAGATACTAATTAATTAGAGTCGTCCTCGTCGGTCGTCTAATACTGATTACTTGCGCGCGCAGTTGTTTTGTTGGTGTTTCCGCAATGATCTGCGCTGTTTTGTTCTAGACAGTATTGCTTTAGTAGTGATGGTTTTCTTTCGATTATTTTCCATTATTTTTTGAATTAATCGATTATTTTGTCGATTAATCGAAAGGGAAAATTCGATACAATTAAATCGTTAACCGAAAGAAAATAACCGATTAAAATAAAATTTTCGATTAATCGTGTCATCACTAATTACAATACCTACATAAATCCAGTTAAGTAGTTAGGAACTCTCATCACCTTTTTATTAAAAAAAATAGTTTATAATAAATACTTTAATAGTTTTGATAATGAAGCTTCCACTTATTATTTCTCATCCATAAACTGGGTCATTAAATAATCAACTGCTTAAAAACACAAATATAAAACTTAATTTTCTGCTAAATCTCTATGACTCTCGAATTTATTTTTGACTACGGCTTTAATCCACCTGTTCATCAAAATTCCCCAGAGTTTGAAGTCGCTTTTCACATCAAAAATAAACATAAGGAAAGGTTGAAAGGACCTAATACAGTCTGCTCCTATCCCCAAAAAGTTTTGATAAAAGTAACTGCTTTTACGTTGTGTAAGGTAAAATCACCCCGTAAAAGTGGGCATGGCAAACAACTTTGTATGTTTTTTATTTGATTATTTTGGGCCCCTAATGAGTTTATGTTCCACATTTCAGCTTTCTTTCTTAGAATTTTTTGGGCTTAAAATTGCCGCCGAACGTATGTGGCAGATAGACATAACTTTCGACGCTGATCACAAATATACAAAATATGATTCAAAATACCCTTAGAATAGGGTATAAAAAAGTCACACCGTAAAATGATGATAAATTGCATAAGTATAAGCGAACTGTTAGGCGAAATAGATGATTTATTGTTGCCGTTATACCTACTTTCATTTTATATGTAGGTATCCTGATGTCTAGGTGACATTCGAGGGAAGTTCACAGGCATGAAAAATCAAAGCAAAATAACAAACGATATTATATCATCGATTTTATTGGTAGCAAGCCAACCATATGCAACAGCATTTTTCGATTTCTTTTTCCTTTCTCATCCTTTTGGCATTTATTATGATAAGGGTACACAAAAGGCAACACCAACAAGCAACGGACCCCATCCAAATGTCTTCCTGAATACCTATCGAGAAAGTAAGGCGCGGTGGAACAAAAACCCACAAAAAAGAATCAATCCATCCTGCGAAGAATAATGAAATTCCAAAAATGGTCTAAATTTGTAAGGCATAATCGGGTTGATTTTCAATACACACCTTCCATTCTTATCCATGGCAACGATTCTGTGACTTGTGCGTCGCCTCAATCCATGGCTTTGTAATGAAATTATTTAACTGAAAATTCAATAATGGACAACATCAACCAGATGATCAATTGAGGTGACAAGCAGAGCAATAGCCGGAACAATACCATATTGAAGATGGAACACTCTTAAGCATTATTAACTTTTAAAAATGTATGTATTTGGCGACGCACGTAGGTACATATTTATCATGTAAGGTTGAAGATTGCGTTTCCCTTCCCTGTTGTGAAAGTAAAAACCGAAAACTTCACCACATTTTGCCAGGACAATACGGAAAAGCATAAGTTAAAAAAAACAGCGATTATCGTTGCCGAAATAATAAAATATAAATACCTGTCCATACAATGTAGCAAACACATTCTGCTCAAAAATGTAACTAGGTAGTGAATAAGATAGATTCCAAATGGGGCTCGCACTTTGTTGGGAGGAGGAAAGATTTCACATCCTCGATTTACAAATCTATCCACCAATTTCAAATCTGTCGTAGCTTAGATCTGCGTCATACGTAAACAAATGGTTGTCTCCGTTTCTTTCAAAGCTTGTATTAGGATAGCAGTAGATATACATAAACAACAGGAAACGATAAAGATTTGCCGCATCTTTATGTCCTTTTTCTTGTACAAGTACCTCCGGTGCGCATCTCGTGCTTGAATGTGTGAATTTTCTTATGTTTGCCTGGTAATTGAAAGGATATATGGAGAGTAAATTACACAATTTAATGAGCATTTATACCTACCTACTGAAAACACTTTTGATTTTAATTTAGTATTCGAAGTTAAAAAGAAAGCAGTTTCCCCATACCGGTTGTAGGGCAATATCAATAAATACAGTCACTGGTGCTGTGCCTTTAATTAAATAAAATGCGTTTTGATGTCGTTTGTAGATTCTTAAAAAAAATTGCGTCATTAACAACAAAACCATTAAATTTTTGATTGATTCATTCATTAGTTTAATGGTCCGCTTTTAATGGCGTTTTTATACATATTTATCTGAGTTTTAAAAAAGTTCTCGGGATTTTTACATCATTGTGAATTTAAATAAAATAAGTTGGCATACTATTCATAAACGTTTCATATACTATTATAAGGAAATCGGTTTTTTACCTAGCTGCAGCAAAAATGTTAAATATCTAGGTTAATTATCTCGGTATATACATGTACCTGTAGGATGTATTAACCACAAGTTGGTAATCAATTACTGCGAATTACTGTTTGGTTCATTGTTTTCATATGAGTGCACATGGGATGGGATTTTACAAAACCGTGTACTGAATTGTATGTAACCGCACACTGAATGTGCGCTGTGACAATGAATAAATTGGAACGCTCCATTAAACCTGTACTAGCACTAGAAGTCCATTTTAAAGATCGATGTTGACCTTTTATCTAATGCTGGTTTAAAATTTAATGCGCCAGTAATAAATGTAGACAGCCCCCTTTGAAATCGCTACTGGAGATTGAATAAATCGATTTTCTAAAAATCTATAAATTTCCCATTTTGAATAGAGCTTTTAAATTTATTAGAGACTCCATAAATTGGGCGATACGAACTTCCTAATAGGCTCCCGACCCATGAAGAGTTTCTACCGGAGACCTGCCCATTTCACCATCTAACAAAAGGGTAATTACAATATTGTAATAAAACAAATTTTGTGAAAATAGCTAGTTGAATTTTTTTGTTTCACATCGTTCGAAGACAAAACACAAAACAAATTTAATGATTTACAATTGTAATTCACAATTTGTTAGACGGTGAAATAGGGTACTGAAATTCGCCATTGCTTGGTCTTTAAATCGCAGGTTCGGTCTAACTTAACTTCTCAAACCTGGGGCTGGAAGTTGAAACATTATTGTCAATTCGCTCAATGTGGCCTTACGCCACATCTTAGTACAGCTCTCAAAATTCGCGATTGTATCTTCTGCCTTCGAACATAGGACTAATATTCGACGGAGGATTTTTCGTTCGAAATAAGCCAATAATAGCTCCGCTTTCCTACTTCTGCCCAGCACTCGACACCATAAAGCAGAACTGGCAGGAGACTTTCGGGTCAGAGGTTTTGAGCCCATTTGTTTTTCCAAGGAGAACTAACAGCTGTTTCCTAAGGTAATTAGGGGGAAGTGGGGCAGATTGATGCAGAAAAATTCAAAATCAAATATCATTATGCCGAAAAACAATATTTTTAATAAATTTTTAATTCAGCGTAGAGCTTAATATATAAACATAATAATTTCAATTGATAAAATTGTTTAAGTTAAGGATTAAATGCAAAATTAACTATTTTGTGAAAAATGGACTCATTCTGCTCCACCAACGGGGCACTTGGATACACTACTTGGGGCACTTTCATACGGATTCGAAATTGGGTTAAATTAGCTTCAATAATAACACTTTCATTAAATTAAAGAATTGTACTTTTATTCTCTTCTTGAGATCTTAATCAGTCTTACATTTTTATCATAAAAAAATACTTTTTTCTTGACAAGACTTATAATTTACTTATAGTATTACAGTATCTCCATTTTCAAAATAGAATACTATACATCTGTTAAACAAAAAATAACTCACATTACAAAGAACATTCATAATGAACTCTAACTCAAAACTAACAAACTTAATATTATTAAAAACAATTTTAATGCACATTATATGCCCTTAAATCAACTGGAAATGAATACATACGAGTAGATGAGGTTCGAGCAGCGCCTTTCGAAAAATTTGGTTTAGGCAAGTGTAAAACAACATCTGCTGTATTTTACGAATTATATACGGGGCAACTTAATACAGGTACGGGGCACATTGCTACGTATTATTGTGCCCCGTACTTTGTTGTATCAAAGTACCATAAAAGACATTTTTCTAAAACAAATTTCACTGAAGACTCTAAACTTATTTATTACAAAATATGCATGTATGCCTTAATATTTGATGCCCTAACTTACCTTTGGTATGTTTAGATATTAATAAGTAGGCAAAGCAGATCCCAGAAACACTTTTTAAATTAACCTATTTTTTTAGTTGACCGCACACGAAACACGTTCACACCTGTCAAACGGCTGACTGGCTATTGGCGAGATCACAATTACTGCGTTCACAAGTTATAAGGCACATTTTAGAGATGTCACTATTCGAATACATGTAATAGATTATGAAATAATGCTAATGTATCTATGTGCCCCATGTATCATTAGGCGTTTTTCTTTTTTAGCTCCGAGCGGGGCACTGAGCTGTCAAAAAAAGAACTGTGTTACTTTTTTAGCTCGGAGCGCTCTGAGCACAAAATTTGTATTTCTTTTTTATCTCTGAGCTAGCTCAGGGCTCGCTCGATGAGCTCGATTATAAATGACCGAGCAAATAGAGCGAAATGCTGAGCGCGGCTGACTTCATTCATTATTTGTGCTTTTTCCATAGTTTATTTACTAGAAATTATAATTTAAATGGAACAATCCTTGACAAACACCAATTTCAGAAGCAATCCTGACTATTTTGAAAATTAATAGAAAAAAAATTATCTAATGACAGCTCAGTGCCCAATTCTGTTTCTTAATTGGCTCGGAGTGCTCAGGTTATGTTTTGTTCGGAGCGAGCTCTGATCGCTCGGGCCCCGCTCTGTTCCCCGCTCGGGGCTAAAAAAGAAAAACGCCTAGTGTGTATCATACTTCTTTGTGAAGCGTGTGCTCCTTAGAGCACAGCGTCCAGTCCAGTTTCCTCGATGAATCTGCGAATGAGCTGTGCGTCCATGGTTTGTATGTCCTTATCCGTTATTTGGTGCCTGGCCAAATATTTTATCCTTTTGTGGGCTGGGGTTTCGGCGGTTTCACTGCAGAATCTGCAGAGCCCGTCCTCAGATATACCCATCTTCCTCAGGTGCTCCTTGAGTTTGCAGAGCCCAGTGAGGAGGCCTGTTAGGATTCTTAGGTTAGTAAGCGGATTTAAAAAAAATTAACACATGAGCATAGAGGACCCCTAGAGAGTATATATTATAAGTTTCAGCTCCCTAGCTCAAACTTTGGATTTTCAAAAAAAAGTATTTTTTAAATTGTGGGCGTGTCAGTAGGCGGATTTTGAAAATATTTACACATGAGCTTTAAGGGCCCCTGGAGAGTATATATTATAAATTTCAGCTACATAGCTCAAATTTTGGTTTTTCAATAAAATTGTTTTATTTTTTTGTGCTCGTGTCAGTGGGCGGATTTTGAAAATTGTTTACCCCGAGCAGTTTTAGGAGTCATAGATCATATATAAAAAATGCCAAACTGTTATTACTGATGCTAGTTGAAAATTAAAAATATCAAAATAAAATGTTGTTGTTTTTGATATTTTTATATGTATATTTGACATTATAAACGCTAAACTCATATGCGAAAACTGATATTGCTGATGCTTATTGAAAATTAAAAATATCAAAATAATATGATGTAATAATTGATGTTTTTGACATTTTCATATGCAACTTTGACATTCTAAATGCCAAACTGATATGCGGAAACTGATATTTCTGATTTAGTAATTCAAAATATTAAATATTATATTGATATTTACTTTTATCGGTTTAACATTATACTCTTTTTTGTTTGTAAATAAACCCAATTTTTTCGATTTTCACATATACGAGTATGTACCTACTCGTAAGTACATTATATTTTATTTATTATTTTTTTTTTGTTAGATATAGGTACGTGGTTTCAAAATATTTTGTCTCTTATTACCGAAAGGCCATCAGCAAGAAAATATAAATGAATTGGTGGACTCGTAAACATGTTCAAACCCATTATTTTACGAAAATTAAATTTTGGCCCACAAAGTATGATTGATAATGCTCACAAAATTGTAGTATCTTATACTGGTTTAATAAAACATAAAGCTTTTTATATATATATATATTATTTAATATTTCTTTGATTTCAAATAATTCTTCTTTTTTTGAGTAATAGTTAGGAAATATCCCCTTTTGTATACCGTTCCTTTATACGACAGTGATTTTACTGTTAACACTTTTAAAAATTGAAACCTTACTTCTTTCAAATTTACTATATTAAATTCAATTTTATCAATATTGAAATTGGCAGAATTATCATATATGACTTCATTCGGGAGACCTTGTTTGTGTTCTGTTAAGAAATTAAAAAATATAAAGTGTTATCAGTGACAGTATCCTACGAGTATTAAAGCCTTAAGAAAAAATTAACTTACTGTATCACGAACTGGAAAATATGAACTTGTTGATGTTGCAGTTGAACAGCTGGGTAGTGAAGTACTTTTGCAGCTGGGATTAGAATTTCCAAGCCAATTGCAAACATTCACAGTTATTGATTGGCGTCGGTCCATCTTCTGGGAACTGATATTTTGTAAGATTTTTTTTTTTAATTCTAAGTGTTCACAAATGCTTTCTATTAACAATTCAAATAATTAAATTTTTCCCTGGAAATATTTTTTCTACTTCTTATTTTTCTAAAAATAAAAGCCTTTCCAACGAAATTCCGCAAGCTGTTAAGTAAGCGTTGATGTTTTAAAAACATTAAAACCTATATAAATGTTATTATCTTCTACTATATTCAAAATTTAATTCAAATGTTCTCTTAGCAACATCCTAAGTTTTTCGAAATTACAGGTCTGACACCACCATATAGCAATTAGTACATACGAAATCTTAAAACGATATAATGTTGATACTATTATATCGCATGTTCAAAGCACTTCAAAAAATGTGGGTTTGATTGCACAACGAGCGTCATTTCAAATGATTAAATTATAATTATGTACTCGAAATATAAAAAGTTACAATATTTTGTAACAGAAACTTAAGTTTTCACCCATACAAAATGCAAATCATGCAGTTTTTCAATGAAAATGATTATTGATTACTAAAAATCTTAGCGCGATCGGTGCTGAAACGTTTTGAAAAAAAATCACTTGGAAACATATTTCTTATTGACGAACCACATGTTTAATTAAAATTGAAAAATGCAGAATTGATATTCAAAAATTTAAAGATTTACTCCCCAATTAAGTAAAAAAATGTTAAATTGATATTATGAAATATGTATCGAAATGGTTTAAGACAGACCAAACAAGCTGTTCGGCCTTTCAATAAAAATGCCAGCAAATGCCTAAACCTAAGCAGGCATGATATCAAAAACTTAGTAGGTTGCCTTACTGGCCACCATGGTTTAAGATATCATCTACACAAAATGAAAATAGTAGACTCTCCTGAGTGCCGACTCTGTCTTGAAGAGGACGAGTCAGCTGAACACATTTTATGTGAATGTCCGGCCCTAAACGGAATTAGAAAGAAGATCTTTTTCAGCGAACAAATGTGCCCGAGGACATAAAGAATTCTTCTACTAGTAGAATTGTCCGCTTTACACGGAAAGTGGAAACTCTAGTAGTCTAAATTTGTCTGCCCACACGGCACAAAAGATCTTTTTAGGTCCATATTTAATCGCCTTGGCGAGCCAGATCATTAAAAAAAAAAAAAAATGTATCTAAATTAATATTTATATGTCAAATGGAAATATGTATCAAAATTGAAAAAAAAATGCCGATAAAAAATCACTTTGTAAGAAAGAATTTTTTTCAGCGAAAAAAATTTGATTTGTTTACTTGATATCAATGAGTACTGCTAAAAACGATTTCTGTTTTTTTATTTGCACTGATGAACTAAAATTGGTACCTCTTCTATCGCTCATGCGATAGAGAGTTACATGTTGAAATAAGAAGTGTCGGATTGATATTATTAAATATCGAAATTTTAAACAATGCTTCAAAATCAAGTAGACGCTTAACATTTAATGGTTATATTGCCAAATTAATATTAATAATATTGAATTGATATTAAAAAAATATCAAGATAAGTATTAAAATGTAAAATTGATATTCGAAAATATAAAGATTTCGACCCCAATAAAGAAAACAAAATGTTAAATTGATATTATGAAATATCAAATCTTGTTTGATATGAAAAATAATATACGATAATAATATTTATGTGGAATCATAATATAATATTCCAAAAAATATTTTATTACATTTCAACAAATTGTTTACTTACATATCAAATCCTCAAAAATGTGAATCAGTTTCCATTCTTTTAACAGATTTTGCAGTTCATTTCCAGAACTTTCGTCTTCAACATGGTCCATTGACTGATTTACATCAAAATAATTTTGTACTTCTTCTGTTAACACGACATAAATCATTTTAGTTAACGATAACATTTTCATTATTATTATCCATATTGTATATAGCATCACCAATATTTTAAATTATTATTTATTAAAACGCAGCACTTTAGCACTTGAACAAAAACGTCTGTACACTTCGGTAATTACAGGACAAACAGTAGTTAACAAGAATAATCACGATGGCTACCAAGAGCACGTTTTAAAAGTGGTGTGAAATGTAATTGAGAGAGAGAGAATATTACACGCAAGGACGGAGGAACCCTTCAGTGGTTTGGCGTATTGTGGCTCAGGCATTATTTGCTCTTAAGCAGTATATGATGTTGTTTTCCAAGTACAGAACTATAAACTGAAATAAAACATAATGTGCAAGACTTGGTTTTTGTTGACCTTATTAGAAAGGTTTTACTCTACTTCTATTTGAGTATGAACTCGGGCTTTGTCGAAAAAAGCGCAGTCTGGGGGTTTACTTTTTGACATGCTTGTCGAGTTGCGGACACTTGTTTATAACAGCAGTCAAAAATTGCATGCACTGCTTTACAAGAAAAAGATTTAGTAATTAAGAAGAATTCAAAAGCTTCTTTTTTTAAATATTTGTAACAACCATATGGTACCACCTCAACAATAATATAGTCTAGAGATCGCAATCATGTTGATATTTTAAGATGTCAAAATAATCTTAATTCACACCGTTTGTACATCAAGTTAATATTAAAATAGCGTGAATATGATATTAAAATGATAGAAATATGGTTAAATACACACCAAATTTTGATATTAATAATTGATTAATTATAATTTTTTTATATTTTAATATCTACCTTACCTTATAATTATTGATCTAATATTTGTATACCCTATTCTAGGGGTATATTAATTTTGACGCATAGTTTGTAACATACCTTAATATTGCCCGTAGACCCCTAAAACTTACTATATTTATGATCAGCATCGATAGTAATGTCGATCTAGCCATGTCCGTCCGTCCGTCCGTCGGCAAAAATTAGGCCTTTAAACTGGACCTAGAGAGCTGCAATTTTAACCATATACTCTCTAGGGTCCCGAAATAATCAAGTTTACGAATTTTTGAAATCCGCCCACAGACACGCCCACAAACTCAAAAAAACAAAATATTGGAAAAAATCGAATTTTGAGCTAGAAAGCTGAAATTTTGTATTATGATCTATAACTCCTAAAACTGCTCGGGATAATTTCAAAATCAAAATAAATAAAACAAATTTTTTGAAAATCCAAAGTTTGAGCTAGGGAGCTGAAATTTATAATATATACTCTCTATGGGCCCTTTATGCTCATGTGTAAATATTTTCAAAGTCCGCCCACTGGCACGCCCACAATTATTATTTTTTTTTTTTTGAAAATTCAAAGTGAGCTAGGGAGCTGAAATTTATAATATATACTCTCTAGGGGCCCTTTATGCTCATGTGTTATTTTTTTTATTTTTTTTATGTTTGTTTTTTATAATGTGTAGGAATTTCGTTGTGGATATCAGCAGCATTCGTGGGTTGAGAAAGAATTTTTTTTCATTATACGCCCATGTTTTTCACAACAAACCAGCTGTTTTGGCACTTAGTGAAACCCAGGTTAGCGTTGGCTCTGATTTAACAGAGTTTAGTCTACCTGGGTACAACTTAGTGCCTTTATTCTTTGCCCATCGCGGTATCGCCGTTTATATACGTAGTGACGTAGCCTACCAACTTCAGCCTCAATATGGCCAATGTGCCAACCCAGAATTTAATTTCATTTGGCAATTAATACACTACTGTTTTATTTACAGAAGCCCCAACTTGGACAGACATTCAACTTATAATGAGTTTGATGCCCTGTCTGATTCTATTACAAGAATTGTGAACCTTCATCCTCGTTCTGAAATCGTTATTGCGGGCGATTTCAATATACACAATTCAAGCTGGCTTCGACATTCTGGTCAGACAACACCCGAAGGAAGGTACGTCGAGATCTTTGCTGAGGTAAATAACCTGACTCAGCTTGTAAATGAGCCGACACGAATACCGGACATTAGCAGCCAAACTGCCAACTAGGTTCGTCAGACCATTGCATCATATCAGCAAATTTCTCGTACTCCAACCACATAGTTAAAGAACAAACTCCTAAAAGAACCGTATGGCAGTACGAGAAAGCCAATTGGGAAAAATTAAACGATTTCTTTAAATGTTTTAACTGGTCGCTGTGCTTCCTCGACAGCGACGTGGATGCTGCTGCTGATATGGTCACAAACATAATTCACCTGGGTATGAAGACTTTTATCCCTAACAGGATTAAAAGTATCAAACCCAAGGTTAACGCGTGGTGTGACTCGAGCTGCAAAGAGGCTATCAGGTTAAAAGAGGTAAGTTTTCGGCTATTCAAAGCCAACCCATCTGAGGAAAGCCGTAAAAAGTTTAAACGAGCCAGAAATGACTGCAATGCCCACATTAATCGTGTAAAATTCTCCTATGATCAAAAGTTGATGCAAAAAATACTACAAAGTCCCACTGGTAGTAAAAACGTTTGGTCATTTGTTAAAAACATCAAGAATTTGGCCTCGTCATCTATCCCGACACTCATTTACAACGACATTCCAGCTGTCAGCTCTACAGATAAGGCCAATCTGCTTGCTGCTCACTTTGCAGTCAGCTCAACGCTCCCAGATTGTGCTTTGTCTCCCCCTGTACTCGAGCGCGTAGAATTCTCTATGGGACCAATCCACTTTCGCACTCGTACAGTGGCTAGAGTACTTCAAGATCTTGACGTTCACAAATCCGCTGGTCCAGATGGTATTTCCCCTATCGTTCTGAAGAGGTGTTCTTCTTCGCTGGCAAAACCATTGCGTAAGCTTTTCCATCTGTCCTATTCTTCAGGACTCTTCCCGGGAAGATGGAAAACAGCATTTGTCCAGCCTGTACCAAAAAAAGGCGAATCTTCTTCTCCCTCCTCCTACCGACCAATTGCACTTACGTCCCTTCTTTCTAAGGTCATGGAAACGCTGATAAACCGTCAGCTAATGAAATATCTTGAATCGCGAAAACTTCTTAATGACCGGCAGTATGGTTTTCGCAGCAACAGGTCCACTGGTGATTTGATGACATATCTAAACGAAAAGTGGAACCAATCTCTTCACCAAGGTGGTGAAAGTAAGATCGTTGCGCTTGATATTTCAAAAGCATTTGACAGAGTTTGGCACCAAGCTCTCTTGTCGAAAATGCGTGCATGTGGTATCGATGATACTCTTCTTCAATGGATTAGAAATTACCTTTCGGACCGTTCAATTCAAGTTGTTTTGGACGGCTTCAAGTCTGCAACTCACCAAATAAATGCTGGTGTCCCGCAAGGCTCTGTTCTGTCCCCGACTCTCTTTCTCATTTTTATAAATGATCTACTGTCTGTTACTTCTAATCCAATCCATTCCTTTGCTGATGACAGTACCCTCAGCTTCTCATATTCGTTTCTTGGGTCACGCCCCTCATCTTCGGGTGTGGAACTGGAACGGCAACGTATGTTAAGCTCATTAAATTCCGATCTTAACAGCATAACTCAGTGGGGTAAAACCAATAGAGTGGAATTTAATGCTTCCAAAACTCAATGCTGTCTCCTGTCATTAAAGCAAAACCCACACACACTGCCATTATCTATGAATGGCACTTACATCGCTGAAACCGAAAGACTTTCCATTCTCGGTATGTGTGTTAATGACAACCTTCGTTGGAATGACCACATATTCGATGTCGCCAAAAACGCCGCGAAATGTCTAGGCTTCCTTAAGCGTTGTAAGAAATATTTCACCCCTTCTGATCTGGCTACAATTTATAAGGCGTTTATTCGCCCGAAACACGAGTACAACGCTCATATCTGGTCCGGTGCACCAATAACTTATTCGGAGCTACTTGACAGGATCCAAAAACGCGCGATAAAACTCATTGGCGACCGAGACATCGCGAGATCGATTGACTCTCTTAGTCATCGTCGTAATGTCTCCTGCCTGTCGTTATTTTATCGTTATTTCCACCATAAGTGCTCAATCGAAATAGCCAGTTGCATTCCTCCCCTTGAACATTTCAACGGCAATACCCGCCATGCAGGGAATGCTCATCAGTTCACCCTCAAGCCTATGTTCGGACGTACAGTGAAGTTCAAAGAATCTTTCCTCAGCCGTACAACACGAATGTGGAATGCTCTTCCCCGCTCCATTTTTCCTACACATTATAACCTACAGAATTCAAAACCAACGTGCATCGGCATATCTCCTTTTCCTCTCACCCTAATTTCCTTAACGCCCGCGCTGTGGAGCTAATACATTATAAGGGTCCCAACAAATCCCTTTAGTGCGCGCTAATTATAAAAAAAAAAAAAAAAAAAAAAACAATTTTATTGAAACTAGGGAGGGTTTTTTTTTGATAAAATCCTTTAAATGTTATATAACAAAATATGTAGAGCGTTCTTAACAATGCAACCATACTTAGACTTTTGTCACGCCCACTTATGAGGGATAGGAATAAGAATAGGGTATCCAACAGTTCGCCCAAGCGGACTGTAGCCCGTCCCTATGTTTATTCTCATATTTACAATCTTTCGTATCATTTTTTGAGAAATTGAGATGATATGAATATTAAAATGACATGACTTTTTTTTTCGGTGCAGTCTCCTGAACTCATCGCGTAGAGTGTGTTCTCCTATCCCGCAGAACGGTTCAGGTCCTATTAAGGGTTCCTCTGCCACTTTTCTTACCATTGCCTGTAATGCCAACATGGCCAGGTACCCAGCAGATGGAAATTCTGTTGTGCTTGACTAGTGTATTTAGTCCGTGTAGGCGTTCCTACACGACTTTTTTATTTTTTTTTTAAAAAAGGAAATCCAAATCCCAGAGCACTCAGACTCGATAACGGTCCATTGTACTACCAGGCAGAAATCCTCCTTTTTGGTGTAGAGGCATGTGAATGGGTGGCGTATGTTGTTGTTCCCCATGGGGATTGAACCTGCACCGCACGGGTCACAAGCCAACACACTAACCTCTACACCGTCGCCACCCTTGAGTTTTGACTTGATGACGTAGGCGTAAAGAGCCTTTATGGCTGCTTGGCTATCAGACATTATTGCTATGTTGCAATTTCTGTCGTTTTTCTCGAGGTTGATTCGAACGCACCTGTCAATGGCACATATTTCTGCCTGGAAGATGCTGGTACATTTGCCCATGGATTCGTAGTGCTTAGTTCCTGGGCTAAACACTACTGCACCAGTTCGCTCCTCCGTATTGATGTTGCATTATTACTCCTCAACTGCGAAAGTACTCGTAATTATAAGCAACTTTTCAAATATTACCAAACAGCTTTAACTTAAGAGACGAAATTATTAATGAAGCTTATAAATTAAACAAACAAAAAAACATAGGGACGGGCTGCAGTCCGCTTGCGCGAACTGTTGGATACCCTATTCTTATTCCTATCCCACATAAGTGGGCGTGACAAAAGTCGAAGTATAGTTGAATTGTTAAGAACGCTCTACATATTATGTTATATAACATTTAAAGGATTTAGTCTAAAAAATCGATGCTTTTGTAAAAAAAAATGCTCCGTAGCTCAAACGTTGGTTTTTCAAATAATGTGTTTTATTTAATTGTGGGCGTGTCAGTAGGCTAATTTGAAAAATAATTAAACATAAGTATAAAGGGCACATAGAGAGTCTTTTTTTAATAATTTCAGCCCCCTAGCTCAAACTTTGGTTTTGCAAAAAAAGTTTTTTTTTTAAGTTGTGGGCGTGTCAGTAAGCGGATTTTGAAAATATTTACACATGAGTATAAAGTGCCCCTAGAAAGCATATATTATAAATTTCAGCTCCTTAGCTCAAACTTTGACTTTTCAATAAAATTGTTTTATTTATTTGTGGGCGTGTCTGTGGGCGGATTTTAAAAATTGTATCTCCCGAGCAGATTTAGGAGACAAAGATCATATTATATAAAATATTTCGGCGTTCTAGCTGAAAATTCGATTTTTTTCGAAAAATTTGTTTTTTTTTGAGTGAGCGGATTTCAAAAATTCTTAAACTTGATTATTTCGGGCTACTACAGAGTATACATATATATGGTTAAATTTTCAGCTCTCTAGGTAAAGTTTAAAGGCCTAATTTTTGCCGACAGACGGACGGACGGACGGACATGGCTAGATCGACATTACTATCAATTCTGATCATAAATATAGTGACTTTTAGGGGTCTTCGGGCAATATTAAGGTATGTTAAAAACCAAAACAACCCATAATAGATCCCTTGGTAAATGCCTTTTCATAATTAACCAACACTATAATGCAAATTCTTTGAGAAATCAAGATGTTGTCCCACCATGACCCTTAATCCTTGCATTGCATCTGTGGTTGATTTACCTGCGACAAACTCGAGCTGTTCTTCAGATAGCCGTATTATTGTCCGCATTCGGCTACACTCAGTGATCTTCATGGTGTGTGACATAAACTTGATTGAACGGAAATTGTCGCAGTTTCGCGTATGGAAAGGTAGAAGAATACTTCTTTACTGTAATGAACGGCTCTCGGAAAATATAACTGAGGAAATTTTTCATTTAGAAGTCCTTCACATTACTGTTGTAACCTGTGTAGTATTTTCTCGTTATCTACAAGAAGGAGCCCATGCGCATTGTTAATGAACATTGGCGAATCAATTTCCTGGGCCTTTCTCCATCTCTGAGCGGGTATTTTAAAAATGATTGTATCCGTGTTTAAGCTGGTATGTTAGAGTTCGTGGATAGCCAGGTTTCTATTAGTAGCCGAAGAAGAAATCGCTTCTAACTCCCTATACAGGTTCTCTAAACACATTGCTTTTAATTTGAGCGCACTTTCTGTTCGCGAGCTCCTTGCAAAGTCTGTATACCAATTCAAGCCGAGCTTTTTTATCTCCATTATTACTGAACCACTTTGACCAAGCTTTGAATGCCGCTTTCTTGTCACTTATCACTGCTTTATCTTCATCTGTCCACCACCATGTTTCTTTGCCATGTTGATAGTGTCATTATCTTCGAAGCCCCGAGCAGTGCTCTGGCTCTATCCAAGCAAAGTCGTTGTATGGAACTCCACATATCTCATGCTCTGCACTCTGCACTCTAAACTTCATTGATGATGTGATGGAGATAATTTTACATATTCGCAATAAATGCTTCGCCTTTCTCTTTGCTCAAATTGTACCCCCCCTACGAATATCTGTCAGGAGGATGCGGTGTTGCTGCGCGATTTCCTCTCCTAGGATCACTTTGCAATCTTAAGCCCGAAGCTTCAAGAGACGTGTTACCAAATGGTGTTCAATCTGGATTTCATATCCGCCACTGCTGTAAGTGGCCAGGCGCCGGATTTGTTTAACGAACATGGTATTGCGCGAAAAGACAGTATGATTTGCACATGCTTAGGATATCTTCACCCGGAGGGGTCCTGGTATCGTATCGCTGTCCTCCATGGCAGTTCTCGCAGTATCCTTTTGAGGTGTTCTTGGCGGGGTTGTGAAGATCTATCAAGAATGCCTTTTTTTCTCGTTGATCCCATCCAATCCCAACTCGAAGGAATTAACACTTATTTATTCTTTAAATATTATTAAATTACTTAGGCGATTCATTTTATTTTCCTAACGAAATTTAACAAACAAAACGAAAGGACCGGATCCCAACTGCTTCGAAATGTTATCCCCAGCCACGCCATCGATCCTCCACCAACAACTTTTTCTTTCTCGCAATACTCTCACACCGGTTCCTTGTTGACAAACTTAAATTGTTATCAAGCTGAAAATGTCTTTACGAACTAAATAAAATTATTTGAGCACAGTACAGCCTGTCGAACGGGCGAACACAACAGGCGGACCAGTAGCGTATTTAAGTCAGACGGTTATGCTCCAATAAACCCTGTTCATAACCTCGTAAAGGAAGAAGATGAAGAAGAAAGCTCCAGTTATTGACAATCAATTGATCGTCCTTTTTCGACACTTTTTCGACACCGGTGCTCTCCAGTCATGCCAACAAAAAGATTTGCATGCTCACTTGTGAAAGTTTCAAGGTAATAAATGTGTAACTAGGCTCACCTGAATATTAAACTTGCCTGAAGCGATTTCTACCATTAGTCAAGCTATTTCTTTGGGGGCACTGCAGTGATATTCGAAGTCCCGCAATGAAAAAAGTAATGAAAGGGACACCAGCGCCGGATGTGGATCAAGTTCCGAAACGCCAACCGACACTGATTTGGAATGTTGCTCCTACCCTCCTGGTGCTGCTCAAAATCCTAAATCTGTCCTTACACTGTGTAAGGCAGATATCACTGCGATAAAAAAGAAACGTTGGATAGGATCAGGTATGGAAAGAACATTGCAAGATTTATTACAGCTGTTACAAAATGCAAAATGCATCACAGGTTAAGATACGTTGTGGGCAATCGGCTTAGATCAAACATTATTGATTAAGGCTGAAAAGCGATCAGTTTGCTGGTGTAAGCATTCCAAGTCACGTTTTGCAACATCAGCCGAACCCAAATGCGCTAACGCAGGCTCCTCGAAACAGTGACGGAAACTTAGTCAAAAAGGCGCAAATAAAGGTAGATATAGATACGTTTAAGCAGGATTTAAACGGAATCATATAGATAGAGTAATAGAACAAGAAGGGATCACACGTGCAGTCAATGGAGAGGGCTCACAACCCAGTATTGAAAACGTTGGATTAGCTTTAAATAAGCCTAAGAACAACAAGATCACCAGTTTTGATGTTTTCCCTGAAACATCTTCAAAAACCAATGTGATCCATACTAATATTATAAATGCGAAAGTAACTCTGTCTGTCTGTCTGTCTGTCTCGCTTTAACGCCAAAACTACAGAACCGATTTAAATGAAATTTGGTACACAGATAGTCTAGAGCCTCAGAATGGGCATAGGCTACTTTTTACAGCAGGAAAATGCTTCTTCCGCTGTCCAGAAGCGGAGATCTAAGCTGATATCTTTTAAGAAATAAATCATCTTTGTAGGTTATCCTGAAGTTGAACAATAAGCATTAAATTATAAATTATATACAATTCAAAAAAGTAAAATGTTCGATTAAAGCTAGATCGTTGGATTTTCCCAGCGTTGAGTGGAGGAAATTTTGTGTGTGTGTGCGGCACAAATCTGTTACTCTCTCTGTACCTTTTGTGCAGTGTGCTTTTTCTTTCTTTTTGTATGCACCTTTTGCAGTTTGTGTTGTTTTTTTATGGCACATGGCCATGGGATTGAGAAAGATAGGGTATGAAATGTAAATGAGATTGAGAGGGAGTCACACTCAGAGTATATCCATATAATGAGTAGGGACACTCTCGACGTTTTCTTTATCAGTTCTTATCAGCAAGTACGAGGGCGGGTCAATAAGTCCGTGACTTTTTGAATTTCTGACCTCTTTACTGAAACAGCAACACTGCTCCTGTCAACAGGCATCTGTCAGTTGACTCCTGTCAAAATTTAAACTTGCTGCGTCAGTTAGTTTGTGTTTGACAGCTATTTTTATCAGACTACTCACTAATTTGAGGAGAAAATGGGAAAAAGTGAATTTCGTGTGCTTATTAAGCATTATTTCTTGCGAAAAAAAACCATTACCGAGACCAAGGCTAAGCTTGAAAAATACTATGGGGACTCTGCACCATCGATTTCAATGGTAAAAAAGTGGTTTACTGAATTTCGTTGTGGCCGTACAAGCACTGAAGATGCCGAACGTCCTGGACGCCCAGTTGAGGTCTCTACACCCGAAACAATCGAAAAAATTCACGATATGGTATTGGCCGACCGAAGATTGAAAGTGCGAGAGATTGTGGAAGCCGTAGGGATCTCGCATGGCTCAGTGGTTTCAATTTTGAATGATCACTTGGGCATGAGAAAGCTTTCCGCAAGATGGGTGCCGCGTTTGCTCACAGTCGACCACAAACGCAATCGTGTAACAACTTCACTGGAAGGTTTGGCGTTGTTTAATCCCAATATGGAGGAGTTTTTGCGCCGTTTTG
Source organism: Portevinia maculata (assembly GCA_949715645.1). NCBI lineage: Eukaryota > Metazoa > Arthropoda > Insecta > Diptera > Syrphidae > Portevinia > Portevinia maculata. The sequence continues at coordinate 242,456,890 of OX454526.1, read as the reverse complement.
TAACCGTGAACGAAACATGGATCCATCACAACACACCAGAGACCAAACAACAGTCAAAACAGTGGGTTTCTAAGGGTGAATCGGCGCCAAAGAAGGCCAAGGTGAGTTTGTCAGCCAATAAAGTTATGGCGACTGTTTTTTGGGATGCACGCGGGATAATCCACATTGACTACCTTCAAAAGGGAAGAACAATCAATGGGGAATATTATGCCAACTTATTGGACCGATTCAATGACGATTTGAAAAAAAAACCGACCTCATTTGGCCAAGAAAAAAGTTCTTTTCCACCAAGACAATGCAAGGGTGCACACATGTGCAGTTGCCATGGCAAAAATCCATGAATTGGGCTATGAATTGCTCCCTCATCCACCCTATTCTCCAGATTTGGCTCCGAGCGACTACTTCTTGTTCCCAAACCTGAAGAAATGGCTTGGTGGAAAAAGATTTGACTCCAATGATGAAGTCATCTAGCAAACAAAGGCCTATTTTGAGGACCTCGACAACTCATTTTTTTTGAAAGAGATAAAAAAATTAGAGAAGCGTTGGACAAAGTGTAGAGAGCTCAAGGGAGACTACGTTGAAAAATAAAATTTTTTTTTAATCAAAAAATCTGTGTTTTATTCCAAAAGTCACGGACTTATTGGCCAGCCCTCGTATTTTGTTTTAAATTTGAGAAGTGGCAGACTGGCGAAGCAAGGCGAGCACGGGACAGCTAGTGTTTTAATATTTGTTTTCTACAAAACAGTCTTTCTGGAGACAAAGCATACATAACATTACAGATATACTCATATTATACGACAGCCTTACACCAATGGGTAACTAGCGGCTGTAGCAATACCACATTGATTTAGCTTGTTACGAGCCATCTTGATGTAACCCTTGTCACCCTAGGTGGTACCCCATGAGTTCTTTACCAGGCAGTAATCTGTGCCATCTTCTTCGGTACCGTAACCAACAACAAGGACGCCATGATCAAGTTGTTCGGGATCACAGCTCCGCTCGTTGTAAGCACCCTCATTGTAGAATTGAAATGATTCGTGGGAAGCATCAATGGCGACTGCCACTGGACCAATGGTGGCGACAGCTTCCATCATCTTTACTTCATCACCCTACATAATATCGACGAATCCCTTGTCGGTGGCGCCAATCTTCTTTTTGTTGCAGCGGAAGGAGTTGTGAACTCCTTCGTATGGGTAGGAGATCTCGGTATCGATACCGCCGTTTTCCTTAATATAACTAAAGGCATTATCCATGAGACCACCATTACAACTATTGTTTCCATAGCCTGACGAGCAATCGACTAGTTTCTTTTCAGACAGCGACATCAAAACTCCGGAATTACGGAAATGTTGGAGTTCTAATACACCTGTGGTAGAGAATGCCCAGCATGATCCACAGTGACCTTGATCCTTGATTGGTGTCACGGCTCCTTTGCTTCTCCAATCGACCGATTTTGGCACTTTGACATTAGCCTGGCTAATGAAAGCTACAGCGCTATCCTTGTGAACTTGGTTCAAGCCATTGGAATTATTTTCAGTGAAACTGCGACTGAATCCATTCATCTAGCTGGTAAATTCTTTACGCAATATATCGCTATACTTGTTAACGCCCAATTCGAATGAGACCAGACCTTGCGCGTATTTTTGATTGTGTTTGGCAATCTTATGTTTGTTCTCCATGTAGATCTTCATGCGGAACTTTTCCTCCGTTTCGTTTTTGTACTTTTTGGAATGGGAAACTTTGAACGTACGCCATTCTTCTTTAACAATATCCACAAATGACACTGCGCTTGCAACGGAAAACACACCAAATAAAACTAATAAAATGCGCATGGCTTAAGCGGATCGAATCTTCACTATAATAAAAGACCAAATTCTAGATCTATGTAAGAAAAACTATTTTAAGTTGAAACTTTCACCAAGAGAATGACTACTGACGACCACAAATTTTTAAGTGCGAATAATAATCGACGAACTATGCTTGCCCGCTTGGCTTCATACGCGAAACCTATTGCTACATATCTCTGCTTAATATCGAATATCTGAGCCTATCCAACGAGCTCTTTGAACGTTTCAATCCGTCGTGCAATAGAAAGGTCGCACAGAATGGAATAGTGCAGCAGTTTGCTACCGAGATTCTCCGAGGGTAGGGATATCGAGCCTGTTAATAAGTCGCATGATAGCACATCTTCTTGCCAAAGTTTCGGTGCATTTTCGAAATATTTTCAAAGATTTAATGAGTGTTTTCTGGATCTCGAATGATACTTAACAATGAATACTATGAGATGAGGCTTTGAAGAGGATGGGCTGTGTTGACTTTAAATTAGATCGCTATAACGTCTGCTACTGTCTTCTCTAAGCTTGAACTTCTTCCTCCGCTGGCATTCATTTGCTCTGATGCCCTGGACTTCAGGGAGATCTGTTTTGCAAATAAATAGAGGAATGCTTTCAACCTACAACAAAAGTCATTAATTTAAATTTAATGATTTATCAAGTGCTAACCGAAAGATACATCAATTTCACACACATTCAATTGTAGGATTTGATGTGACTACAAATTACAATCAGAAATTACTGCCAATCTGAGGAGTATCTATAACCAACCACCTTGCAAAACATTTATAGCAATCTCTGCTTCGTAAATCAATCAACATTTTGTCAAACCTCCATCAAATTGTTGGACAAATTGCCCGAAATAATAAGTCCAGCAATTCCTAGGTATATTGATGCCAGTTGATTTTATTTCAAACTGACTGCAAAGGTAAACAATTTCTGTTTCGGAAATGTTAATCAAGTTTTATTAAACCATCGATATGGGTGTGTTTACTCTAAAGTAGATTGCTTTCAATGAACCAGCACCATTCACATTGATTGAGTATATAAATGTGATGATCGAAAAGGTTTTAGAGACTAGTTCATATTGGCATTCATTGCATTCTATATAATTGCAGTGCAGAGCAAATAACCGTATGATGGAAAATCAACACTATTGATTCAACAGCCATATCAAATCACATTGAGAAGTTACTCTAAATCAATTTTACAGCTAATCAAAAGGAGGGTACTACAGTTGTCTGAAAGGAAAATAAAATCTATGAAAAGTTTATATTTAATTTGATGGCAGTTTAATTAATTGAATTAATTTGGCAAATAATTTGGCACTCAACAGTAAGTATTTGATCAGCACTGAAATGTTCCGAATCGTATCCCATTTAATGAAAATCTAGGGAATCACTTCGAGTTCAAAACATATAACAAAATTTTCAATAATGCTTGAACTTCTTTTTAATACATGTGGATTAGGTAGGTAACGTGATTATCAAAAGGGGGAATCAACGTCTAGATACCTTACTTCGTACTTGTATCCATAGATACACCCAACATTTGATTTTGTATTTATTCTTTGTGCTCAAATTTTGAAAGCCGTTTTCGTTAAGATGTCAAGCGCAGACATATTTATGTGTGATCTTATCATTTGGAGGCTATGTTTAGAGCTCCTCCTCAATCCTTATGAACATCTCAAGCATGTTCAATTCAAAGATAAGAGGAAAAGTAAATTTATTACGTGTCCTAGGCGCTATTGAAAGTAGGAAATTTGTCTATAAGCAGAACACTCCAATTACAGTAATTAAGGTGCGAACCTTTGTACATGTTTTCACAATAAAATTTTCATTTTCATTTATCAATGAGGCATTAATGTTTGCTATTAAAAAGGAAGAACATTATCAGGCAAATGAACTTTGTTGCACAACCCGGCTTTTAGATCAAATTCGCCATCCTATTTACGCGCACATAGGGGTTAGTGCCGGGCCCGATTTGCGCCTCAGTGAGTTTTACTTTTTGTGGTTGTAAGCTCAATATGGGGGAGCTTATTGTGACTAAAAAGTTTAAATGGCTATTTATAATTCGTTTGCAAACTTTTGATGGAACAATTCTTTTTAACCAAAAACTGGTCGTGGCAAAAATCTTCGTATGTGTAATTTCTTAAAATGGATTTTGTCTTTGAACGTGTTTTCACAATAAAAGTTTGACGAACGTCAAATCCAACTGGAGCACAAAAAGCCCAATTAGAATGACAGCCGACAACAAACATTGGCACAGACAGCACAGGGGATAAGAACAAAAGATGACATCACATGACATTATCTGTATGCCCAGTCCATTAAATAACATCCCAAGACCTGTGCTGTCTCAAGATACTGGAAACTCTGCCAGTACCACCCAATAACTACCATTATGGGATTAAGGTGCATCCAAGTTAATCTACAGCATGCTAAGGCTGCCTCGGCAGTCCTCAGCCATGGATTTAGCAAGGATCACCCAGACGTCGCCTTTATCCAGGAGCCATATGTCCTAAAGGAACCGGTAAAGGGACTGCCAGGTGAGCTATTATACGATTCCACTAACCCTGGAAAACCTAGAGCATGTATCTTAACTAATAATAGTACTAAACTCTTTCCAATTCCAGAATACACCAACAAAGATCTGGTAGCTGCTAAAGCTGAGCTGCACACCAATGCAGGTAAAACAGAAGCTGTCCTATGCTCAGTTTACCTGACAGGTGACTCTAGTGGCATGGACTTCCTGTCACTAAAAGGACTCGTGCACTACTGCGGTAGGAAGAGCCTGCAACTTATTGTAGGCTGCGACGCAAATGCCCATCATACGATCTGCGGCAGCTCAAACATAAACAAATGGGGTGAGTCTCTAACAACTCAGAAATTCATAATCAGGGAAGCAATCCTACCCTTATAAATAGGATTAGGACAGAGGTATTAGATCTCACCTTTTGCACCACATTTTTAAAAAAAATATATTAGGAACTGGCATGTTTCAACAGAGACCTCAATGTCTGACCATCGCCACATCCTATTCGACCTCGAACTAGGTAATATTCTCTCGGAGAGGTACAGACAACCCAAGTCCACAGATTGGGACAAATACCGACAAGAACTGAGCGACAACCTGAGAAGATGTAATACAAACATCAGAGACACTGACAATATTGAACTAACGTGTGAAAATCTCAATGCGTTGAATCTCTGCCTTCCACCAAGCTTGCCCAGAAAAGGAAAAAACAGGCAACCGACTTACCCAAGGTCTGCAGACCGTCTGCTCTACCAAAGTCATATAGACCAATAAACCTCACCTCCATTTTCCTCAAAGCTACGGAAAAAATCCTTGATAGACATATCAGACACGGGGCACTTCAAACGAACCCCCTTCACAAGTACCAATATGCCTATCAACCCGGAAAATCAACCACACACGTCCTGCAAAATTTAACCACGAGAATTGAGAAACCCCTCAAAGACAAAGAGACAGCGATCGGTTGTTTCTTCGATATAGAAAGAGCATTTGATAATACAGAATTCTCCCATATATATAGAGGTATCCAAAAAATGGGAACTGACAACACTACATGCAAATTAATAAAATGTATGCTAGAGTATAAAACATTAAAAACCTCATTAGTCAACAATAAACTTAGTGTGACAGCTACGGAAGGATGTCCCCATGGAGGAGTACTCTCACCCCTGCTATGATCCATCGTAGTAAACGAGCTACTGATCGCTCTCAGTAATGATGGTTTCTATGTCCAAGGATATGCAGACGACATAGCTATCCTAATCAGAGGAAAATTCGAAGACACAATCTCGGATTGCCTCCAGAGGGCTCTGAACCTGGTTGCTGAATGGTAACAAAGGTTGGACTTCAAGTCAATCCCAAGAAAAGCACTGCAACTATGATGCTTTTCTTGGGATTGACTTCACCAAGAGAAGAAGGCGAGGAAGACTCAGAAATGCTCTTCGCTGAAGAGTTCTCAACGGATGTTAAATATCTAGGAATCACACTAGACGAAAAACTTACATGGAACTCTCAGGACCAAAACTATTGATAAGACCAGGACCTCATTATGGACCAGCAAAAGCGTACTTGGTAAAAACTGGGGACTTAACCCCACTACACTAGACCTATTATCACGGCACAAAGCAACGCAGAGGTCAGCACAGGCTAAGCTCAATAAAATTGAGCGACTAGCCTGTGTCTGTGCAACGGGTGCAATGAAAACTGCACCAACAGCTGCACTTGAAATAATACTAAACATATCTCCACCTCATCCAGAACTCATGAATGAAGCGATGGTAAATGCCTACACGCTCATCACATGATGAAACAGACAAATGTCTACCAAGATATAACTTCCGACACAACTTCAAGCTTACATTCCCAGACCGTCTAAACTGGGAACAGAATAAACCCAGATCTGCCAAAGATTCACATGTATGGCACACAGACGGATCAAATAAAAGGAAAGGGTTGGAGCAGGAGTATACGGCCCTCGCACTAAAACGTGCCTATAGGCTAGTATGGACACAAGCAGCACCGTATTTCAGGCGGAAATCCACGCAATAGAGCTATGCATTCGAGAGAATCTAAACAGGCTTTCAAAAAACAAAAACGTCTACATTCTCTCCGATAGCAGGGCGGCCCTACTCGCAACTACTGGTCACCACAAATAAAGTTCAATTGATTTGGGTGCCTGGACACACTGGATACGAAGGCAATGCAAAGCAGATGAACTAGCCGGAACTGGATCCGCAGCCTCATTCATGATGCCAAGACCATTCTGCGGGCTATCAATAAACATTAGTAAAACTTGTGTTAAAACTTGGCTAGAGGAAAAGAAGCTTTATTTCTGGTGGAAAACCGAAGGAAACAGGCAAGCTAAAAACGTTATGCCCAATAGTTCCCACAAAAAAACGAAACAACTACTACAACTAAGTAGAAGTCAGATTCCACTAGTCACAGGCTTCCTCACAGGGCACTGCCGATTTAAAAAAACACCTGATGACTATGGGCATAGCACAAGATAATACCTAGGTACGTTCTATCTTGAAGCAGCAGACATAGCTGCCAGCTCTCCCAAAGAATTACCCGCCTTTCTGAAAAAAACTGCGGCATCATGGACGAGCTCTAAATGGAGGACATAACAATAGGACTACAAGCGGCCGCAGTGATCTGGATACAATATACCACCTCCCCCCAAAAATCTAATCTAATCTTGCTATTGAAAAGGAAGGACATTATCAGCCAAATGAACTCTGTTGCACATCCCGGCTTTTTTTGATCAAATTTGACATCCCATTTACGGGCAAATTTGCTGCTATATTTGAACGATAATGGCCAGTGTGGGCCCGAGCCCAATTTGCGCCCTGTGGATGTGCATGAATTGTTAAAATGGATATTGTCTACATATTTTGTTATACAAGGTGGCGCAAAAGTAATCCTCCTATCAGAAAATGCTATAAATTTTGCGATTGGCCCCTAATGTCAGTTCTGTTTTGACATTTGTGTAGTAAACACATGCGAAATACACGTTAATAAACAATGTTACGCTACACTGCTCCAGAACGCGGAATATTGGTGACTATTTAATTGAGCAATAATCGGTCGGTGACTTTGGCACAACGTGAATTTCGTCGCAGATTTCCTACCCGTCCAACGCCTACTGGTGAAACACTGCGACGTTTAGCCGCTCGCCTCGAAGAGACTAGCACAACACGAGATGCTGCCAGGCGTGGCAGACCCCGGAGTAGCCGTTCTGCAGAGAATATTGCTGCTGTAGCCGAAGATGTCATGGAAGCGCCGTCGACATCGACCAGACGACGTGCCACGCAAATGGGTATCAGTCGACGGTCTTTACAGCGAATTTTGGTACAAGATTTGAAGATGTTTCCGTACAAAGTCCAGACGGTGCATCAGCTGTTAGCTGCTGACCGCCAATCGCGTCTAACATACGCTCAAGCCATCCTTAATCACCACCAAGAGGAAGATGATTTTTCATCAAAAATAATCATGAGTGATGAGGCCCATTTCCATCTTAGCGGGTACGTAAATAAGCAAAATTTACGCTTCTGGGGCACTGAAAATCCGCGTGTAACCCACGAAGAGCCATTACACCCGCTCAAAGTCACTGTATGGTGTGCTGTTTTCGCTGGAGGAGTCATCGGACCTTTTTTCTTCGAAGACGTCGCGGGCCAAATGGTTACTGTGAATGGTGAGCGCTACAGAGCAATGATCAACGAGTTCTTTTTGCCGCAACTTGATGAATTGGGATTGCAAAACATGTGGTTCCAACAGGGCGGTGCAACGGCACACACTGCACTTGCCACAACCGATATGCTGAAGGATGCATTTCCCGGGCGCCTAATCTCCCGTTTTGGCGATTTGCACTGGCCAGCAAGATCGCCTGATTTGACCGCTCCAGACTTCTTTTTGTGGGGCTTTTTGAAGTCGCGGGTTTACGTCAACAAGCCTCAGACTCTTGCAGCTCTTAAAGACAAAAGTTTTGGCCAAACTGATGGAAAATGCCATAAAAAGGGCTCAAATGACAATCAACTGTTGCGGCGGCCATTTACATGACATCATATTCTCGACTTGATGTAAAAAAAATTAAAAGACCAAATAAAAATAATCCACAAGAAGAATCAAAGTTTTTCATTTTTTTTTAAATTACAGCCAAAAAACATCGGAAGGTTATTTTTGCGCCACCTTGTATAAACTGTTTTAAAAGACTTTAGCGAAAAATTTACGTTATTGTAAGAAAAAGCCCGTAAAAAGTCGACGTGGCAAACAACTTTAACTAGCGGAATTGTCAAGAACGACCTTATCTACAAACTTTGCGCAGAATAGGTCTTCCATTTCAATTGACTTTTTCAATTAACCCTTTGACGCACAGAAGAAAATGTGCCGAGGGATTATTGATTAACCCATATTATTTTACTCATTTGCAGTCTAATAAAACATTTTGCCAAGAAAAACCGATAATTTTTCCCTGTATGCGCCAATGGTAATTTTTTACCCTGAAATACCAACATTTGGCATGCTGATATCTAAGTAAGTGAAAATTAGTTTTAGATAAAAAACATAGGGGCGGGCTACAGTCCGCTTGGGCGAACTGTTGGATACCCTATTCTTATTCCTATATATCATAAGTGGGCGTGACAAAAATTTAAAGGATTTTATCGAAAAAACTAAGCTTTTGTAAATAAAAACGCTCCCTAGCTCAAACTTTGGTTTTTCAATAAAATTGTTTTATTTAATTGTGGGCGTGTCAGTAGGCGGATTTAAAAAAAAATTAAGTATGAGCATAAAGGGCACCTAGAGAGTATATACTATAAATTTCAGCTCCCTAGCTCAAACTTCGGACTTTCAAAAATAAAAAAAAAATAATTGTGGGCGTGTCAGTAGGCGGATTTTGAAAATATTTCCACATGAGCATAAAGGGCCCCTAGAGAGTATATATTAAAAATTTCAGCTCCCTAGCTCAAATTTTGGTTTTTCAAAAAAAATATTTTATTTAATTGTGGGCGTGTCAGTGGGCGGATTTTGAAAATTTTATGTCCCAAGCAGTTTTATGAGCCAAAGATCATATATAAAAAATTTCAGCTTTCTAGCTCAAAATTCAATTTTTCCCAAAATTTGTTTTATTTAATTGTGGGCGTGTCAGTGGGCGGATTTTGAAAATTTTATGTCCCAATCAGTTTTATGGGCCATAGATCATATATAAAAAATTTCAGCTCTCTAGCTCAAAATTTGATTTTTTCCAAAATTTTGTTTTTTTGAGTTTGTGGGCGTGTCTGTGGGCGGATTTCAAAAATTCTTAAACTTGATTATTTCGGGACCCTAGAGAGTATATGGTTAAAATTTCAGCTCTCTAGGTCCAGTTTAAAGGCCTAATTTTTGCCGACGGACGGACGGACATGGCTAGATCGACATTACTATCGATGCTGATCATAAATATAGTAACTTTTAGGGGTCTACGGGCAATATTAAGGTATGTTACAAACTATGCGTCAAAATTAATATACCCCTAGAATAGGGTATAAATACAGACAAGATGCTTATTTGATGCAATTCAGGTATAAAATATAAAAATATATTTTTGAGACCCTATACGAGTATGTATACGGGGAACGAAAACTGTACTTAAGTTACTCGTCCTAAGTAACAGTTCCTACATAAGAACATAGTTACTGCTGGACCTAATCTCTTACTGAAGACTGCGAAAATCAGCGAAACAGTTACGATCGTTTGTGTGGTACAAGAGTGTACATCACAATAACGACAAGCATTTTTAAATTCTCAGTGGAAGTTCTTGTAATGGGCCCGATTTTGTGAATCGCGGATTTGGACAGATCTCCACGTTTCAAGGTAACCAGAATCCAAACTCAACGTTTTTATAACTTCTTAATGGGCCCGATTTTGTGAATCGCGGATTTGGACAGATCTCCACGTTTCAAGGTAACAAGAATCCAAATTCAACGTTTTTATAGAGATGTCTGTCCGTGTGTATGTACTTATGTATGTACGTATGTACGTTCGGAATTATCTTTCGCCACGATTATCTGGAGAACCAAAGATGATATTGACATAGGATCGGGTTTATTCGAAGCGTAATTACGTAACTCAGAACTCGGAGTTTTCAGCGAAATCGGTACAGCAGTTTTTTGTTAGTAAATAAATAACTAAAAAAATTCAGCTAGTTTGCCTTTATTAACTTCCCAGTGGAAGTTGTTGTAATGGGCCCGATTTTGTGAATCAGGAATTTTGACATATCTCCACGTTTCAAGGTCACCAGAATCCAAATCCAACGTTTTTATAGAGATATCTGTGTGTGTGTGTATGTACGTATGTGCGTATGTGCATTCGGAATTATCTTTCGCCACGATTATCTGGAGAACAAAAGATTATATTGACATGGAACCTCGTTTATTCGAAGAGTAATTACGTAACTCAGAACTGATTAAGTTTCCAGCGAAATCGGTCCAGCCGTTTTTTGTTAGTAAATAAATAACTAAAATAATTTGCCTTGTACTATTTATTGTAATTTGTAATAATTGAGCAAATCATTATTAAATTGTGCTCCGTTATTTCGTATAGCTACATGTAAATTTACAGGTCTCCGTTTTCATAACAATGGTTGCATTAATATATATCACACATACCTAATCATAAAGAGCGTTTTTTAATATTAAATAATTCTTCTCCCAGACCGCTTTGTAGTTCTGTTTTCTACTTTGAACTTTGCGCATTGTACACATCTCTTCCTCTGATCATTTTTGATCATTGTATGGTAACTTGCATACTGAGTACTTGAAGAGTTGAAGAGCCTCTTTGTTGTACAGACAGTAGATGGGATGGATCTTTTTCTCGAGGAATATACAGCTATGAGGGATCTTGCGATTTGCTGGCGAAATTCTAAATTTGTTAGAAGAGGTCCTTACACTCGTTTTTCTTCATGCAGATGGTCCTTATTTTGAAAGCTCGGTCGAAGGCTGGATCTGACCTTGGAAGTTGACGTTCATTGTCATGTACATGCAAATTTCTCCTTCTCTATATCTTCAAATTTGTTCACTGTCATTATTTGTGAAATATCACCCATATCAGGATCAGTAGACCAATAGTTTCTAAACGTTGGCAATGAATGGTAACTCATTACAAAGTGCATGCCTATGTATGCTGACATTGCATCATGATCAATAGTGAACGGTCGTCCGTTTTGTTTAGCATAGCGGATTGATTCAGGAATGAATATCTCATCAATCAGTCCTTTGAATTTACAGGTACCGTTGAAAATTTGTATAGGAGTCACTGTTCTACTTTCATCTTCTGACAAGATTTTTATGTTCCCAAATATGTAAGTTTCATCTGTTTCAAAATTATTTGGTTCATACCGATTACTTCTCCAAGCAAAGTTTGGCGTTGATCTGGCGTGGGTGGGTAGTACAACCCCAGGGTTTGCAGCTGTAGGAGGAACATTCTCAGAGGGTTCTATTTCAGAAATATCAACCCGTGCTTCAATATCTTGTGCCAAAAATTGTCTATCTTCTCTATCAAGGGCTAAAGTGTCTTCATCACCACAGTCTTCTGCTGCCAGTATTTCTAGGATTGCATCTTCCATGAGATGAAATTCTCTATGACGTTTAGTACTCATATTATGAAAGGAAAAAACTTGTAGAGAGTCGAGATGTGATTTAGTTTTTTTTGTTTTCTGGCTAAAACTTAATATTTTATATAGAAAATTGGTAAAATTGTATTATAGTATAGTAAACATTCGAGTAAAAATACCTGTAATTTGGCAATATAATACACGATTGGAACAACGTTATTGTAAAATGACAACGTCTTGTATGTGAGATGAGTGATAACAAAATTCTAAACCGTTTTATCAAATGCGTAAAACATTAGGTACCCTTGACGCATACAGGGACACCGGTGTCCCATTGTGTTTTGCGCTCGTAAGTTTGTCGCCGTCGATGGAATTTGGCAAAACAAAGTCAAAGCATAAAGTAAACTTACCAGTCAATACTGTTCAATTATGAATGGTCAATGGAAAAACAAATGAAGTGGTCTTCTATTACCTATCTTTAAATTGCAACATCTGTCTCGTTAAAAATCAAACACTCAAATTTAGTTAACACGATCCGGCACGCGCATACCTGAACCCAGACGAGCAGTTTCAGTTGCATTAGCACTTTCCCACGGTATGCAGGTTGGCATAACAAAACGATCGGGTGCAACAACTGAACACCGGATACACGCGCTGCATGGATTTAGGCGACTCAGCGGATTGGTCATCAGATATGCGGCTACCTGCTGCATACTGTTAGAGAATAACTCTCAGTTTGAATTTTGTATTGTACGAGTTAAGAACTACGAGTATTAATTAAACGAAATATTATAACGTGGTAACGGATCTTTTATTTAATATACGAACAAGTTGGGCCCACTAGAAGTTGGCGTTCGGTTTTTTTTTGTATCCTGCGGAAAGGATAATTCTAACTAATTTAGATTTTGTTTGTTTACTATTGGTTTACAGTGTTTCCATAGGAATCAAATTAAAACCAATGTATTTAATAATCAAATACGTTTTTATTTTTCAAAATCATGCTCATATGAGGATAAGTATGATGATTTTAATTTTGGGGGCACATATGCCCCATATGCGTCAAAGGGTTAAACGTTTGTATTTTCAATTTTGGACGTGTCAGTGTGCGGATGTTCAAAATCTTAACACTTGAGTATTTCTTGTCCCTAGAGAGTATATATTCGAAATTTCAGCTTTCTAGCTTGAGTCGTAGCGCCTCAAAATTGACAACGGACGGATGGACGTTCATATCACAATGCTGATCACAAATATTGTAAATTTTCCCCTTAGGATAGGGTATACAATTTGAGATATGATTGGTGGTGAACAGCTGTATTTGCAATAGTTCGAACTTTTACATAATTGCTAAACGACTTTACTTTATTGGCTCATATACCATTATCTTCTTCTTCCTTAACAACGAGGTAATGATCAGGATTAGAAGGGCCGGTGATCTCCAGTCGTGTCAGGACAGCTTTAAGATGTAAAGTGTGTTGCAGGCTCCCCCTGGATTTTTAAAGTGTCTAGATATGATTTCTTCCTTTAGCCGTCTTTTACGATAGCGCTCTATTATGGGGGCAATGCAGTAATATTCTAAGCCCTTCCCTACACGGGAATACTGACTCATATATCCATTACCTAATATGCAAAATTAAATAATGTTTTTGTGTTTATGTCCTTGTTTTGTTTTGCATTTGTTTCTTTTTGATAGTTTTTACTATGCGTCCTTCGGGTTCACCGCTGTGCCCGTTGGACATATAGCTGGTCCGGCACTGCTAACGGCACGGATCTTGGCTTTTAATGCTTAAATTTTTTCGGGAGCATTGACATAAAACTTTACTTTCACATGATCATGAATAAAGAAATCATCCGTACGATAATTGGCTCGGTTAAGAGCAAAGATACATTTCCGCTATCCAAATCTTTATGCAAAATACGGTGGAATGCTGTTTTCTGTTGCTGCTCGACCATCATTATTTTCCTAATACTCTTCTTTTAAAAGTCGACCGCAGTTCCAACTTATAAGTCCAAAAACGGCTAGCATCTGCGTCAAGTATCGGTACTTTTATTCTTATTTAATCCAGACCATATTCAGTTGAAATCAACTTTCGGAACCTTTCAGAATAAACCTACATGAAAACTTTTTTTAACACATTGTTTTAAAACCCACCCGTAAAAACTCGATGAATCTCACACAGCTCAGCATTATTAAATTCAAGCTTTACAAATGGTTGATTTTTCTTGAAGTCCTTGACATGTTGAACTGGATACAAAAGATACCGTACAGAAACACGACAAAGAATTCTATTTGTGTTCATCAGCTTTTATGTCTGCCTCCAATAAAAGTTAAATATTCCCTTACACTTACGCATGTACTTAAAATTAACCTTTACTTAATATAGCAATATAACAACTTTAGAAGAGTTCACAAAGTGCGAATGCAGAAGCAGCAGTCAGCAGACACAGGACAAAGAGCACACAGTCAATTCCGACGAAAGAACTTTAAAGTATACATTGATATTCAGTCAATACGATCCATAAGAATTCCTTGTAAGGTCTGTCATGTGACGAGTAATAGCCAGGAACAGAAGTGCCACTAATTTCCCAACTCAAAAAAAAAATCCATATTTTTCGCTTCAAAGAACATACTTAATGCACAACATTTTCCATTCAGTTCAGAGTATCGCTTGCTATTGTTAAGTGCGGTGCGGCAAAAACATTGACTCTAGAGGCAACTGCGAATGAGAAATAGAAATAATATTTATTTCAACATTTTTTCTTCTTCTGTCCTTCGAAATTTTCAGAGTAGTGCGCCACGGAGTAATGCAAACTGTATTTCATTTCATATCGTGTCCCCCAGTGGCATTAAGTCTGAATATATCTTACACTTTTTTTCACTTCATTTATTTTGTCATCAGATTTAAATAGCATAAAGGTTGAAATATTTATAAATCAGAGCAAATGTTGTCTGATGCATTATTCACTGTGAATGATAATTCCAGCACGGTGGCAGTAAAAGTGCATGATATTATATATTTTTGAAATTGTAATGAGGTGAAGTTCTCAATTACTGTCAATGTGGCACACATTTAAGAATGTATATTTTATATCAGGAATGTAATTCTATATTATGTCAAACTCTATAAAAACAAGTAGAAAAAAACCGAATAATTAAGGCTTAGCCATAACCAACCATTACACCTAAAACGTGAGGGTGCATGCTCAAGCCGCGAGATCAGACGGAATTCTGGATAATTCATTCTCTATGGGGTGGTAAAGGGGTTAGATACTTTTTTTGACTTCAATTCGTACAACGTTAGGAGTGCAGTTCAGTTCATCAAAATGGGTGTACCGCAAGGCTCTTTTTTTTGACCAATTTTATTCTTTATTATGTTAACTCAGTGCTTTCACTCAATTTCAGGGGTATCCCTACGGCGATATAAATTGTCTGTTTATAATAATTGTGTGTTTAGTTGTTCTTCTCCCTCCTTTTGTAGCAATCTAATCTGTAGTAACAATTGTTTTTTAATTGAAAATGTCGTTGAATTTAAATATCTGAGTCTAATTATTGAATCAAGAATGAGTTTTTTGAATCACGCAGAAGCATTGAGAAGCTATTTCCGACTCACCTTTAGGCATTTCTTTTATTTGAAAAATATCTGTTCTAAAATACATCTTAAAACAATTTACTATGGAATCTTTCATTCCAAGTTGCAATACGAAATTGTTTGCTGGGGAGGTGCGTATTTTAATAAAATACATCTGTTAACTATGCAGAATCATGTCTTAAGGAAAAATTTAAATATCTGGGTCTAATTATTGAATCAAGAATGAGTTTTTTGAATCACGCAGAAGCATTGAGAAGCTATTTCCGACTCACCTTTAGGCATTTCTTTTATTTGAAAAATATCTGTTCTAAAATACATCTTAAAACAATTTACTATGGAATCTTTCATTCCAAGTTGCAATACGAAATTGTTTGCTGGGGAGGTGCGTATTTTAATAAAATACATCTGTTAACTATGCAGAAGCATGTCTTAAGGAAAATATGTCAAAAGCGTTGTAGATATCCTAGTTTTCCTCTGTTTTGTGACTTGAGTATTCTACCTGTTCGTCATTTATATTGTTTTATGGTGTTGAAGACTTTCTTTATGAGGTCTGGCAATCGTAATTTTCGCTTAATCTCTACTCATAATTTATGTGGTAATTTTTCTAACTTGGCATATCTGCACCCATTGCCCGTACCACTGCTTATCGTAATTGTTTTTCCGTTTCATCGTATCGCTTATTTAATAAACTTCCACAGTCGATCAGGGCAATATCTGTGACTATACTTTATCCAACAAAAATTGTCAGTACAGGGAAGATAGGATGTATGTCTCTTAGTCTGGTTGCAATAACTTACATAAATAGGTCCCTCTTTAAAGCCCGTAGTGTGTATGATCATTCGCCATAACTCAGAGAGCAATTCTATTAGGGTTACCATCTTCCAATTTAAAATAAAAATATTGCAGAACGAAATAAATTCCGTTTATCTTTTTCCTTTTTTGGTAAGATAATAATAGGCGCGTTTTTTAAGGGTATCTCCAGTAGACCAACAAAATGTATAAATTTCGTAACACAAAAAAAAAAATCAAAACGAAAAATATATCACTGTAATACAATTTATTCATTATAAATATTGTAAAACATAAAATACTAATTTCTAATATCACTACTCAACTAATCCGATGAGTAATTACTGCTACTGCTCTCGTTATTTAGGTATATTATTAACCTTTCAACTGCTTCCTCCTCAAAAACGTCTATTTCCCACATATTTGGCTCAATAACCTGTTCAACGTGTTGGACACATCGATGCCATGTTTCCTTGTCAACCCTTGCAAGTGCTGTCGTTAGTAAGTCTCTTATTTCAGCCATTTTAAATGACTAGTTTTGGCTTGCTACAAACCCTTTCACTTGAGCCCAAATCATTTCTATTGGATTTAGGTCACAGTGATAAGGCGACAAGCGAAGCACTTTATGTCCCGCATTTTGAGCCATTTCATCCACGACGTATGTTTCATACTTGGCTTTGTAATGTTTAACGATTTTAAGCAATTCTGCTTTATCCATATCATCCTTGAAACTTATCGCTTTAGACCTCAACCACTTTTTTATACCCTATTCTAAGGGTATATTAATTTTGACGCATAGTTTGTAACATACCTTAATATTGCCCGTAGACCCCTAAAAGTTACTATATTTATGATCAGAATCGATAGTAATGTCGATCTAGCCATGTCCGTCCGTCGGCGTCGGCAAAAATTAGGCCTTTAAACTGGGCCTAGAGAGCTGAAATTTTAACCATATACTCTCTAGGGCCCCGAAATAATCAAGTTTACGAATTTTTGAAATCCGCAGACAGACACGCCCACAAACCCAAAAAACAAAATTTTGGAAAAAATCGAATTTTGAGCTAGGAAGCTGAATTTTTTTTTATATAATCTATGACTCCTAAAATTGCTCCGGATATAAAATTTTCAAAATCCGCCCACTGACACGCCCACAAATAAATAAAACAATTTTATTAACCAAAATTTGACCTAGGGAGCTGAAATTTATAATATATACTCTCTAGGGGGGCCCTTATGCTCATGTGTAAATATTTTCAAAATCCGCCCACTGATACGCCCACAATTAAAAAAAAACTTTTTTGAAAATTCAAAGTTTGAGCTAGGGAACGGAAATTTATAATATATACTCTCTAGGGGCCCTTTATGCTCATGTGTTAATTTTTCTTAAATCCGCCTACTGACACGCCCACAATTAAATAAAACAATTTTATTGAAACACCCAAGTTTGAGTTAGGGAGCTTTTTTTTGATAAAATCCTTTAAATGTTATATAACAAAATATGTAGAGCGTTCTTAACAATTCAACCATACTTAGACTTTTGTCACGCCCACTTATGACGGATAGGAATAAAAATAGGGTATCCAACAGTTCGCCCAAGCGGACTGTAGCCCGTCCCTATGTTTATTTTATCTTTTCTCGTGGAAGTGGATATGGTTTATTTTATTTAATGAAATGATAGGAAGCATTGTCCAAAACTATGACGGAGTTGTGTTCCAGGCGTATTAAAATATCTTTAAACCATTTCTGGTACATATCAGCGTTCATGTCCTCGTGGTAGTCTCCGGTTCTTCCCGAAATGAAGCATAAAAGTCCTCCACCGACGAAACCTGTAGAACTTCCAATATGTGTTATAATTAATCTCTTTCCTTTTCCAGATGGTGATCGCAGTCCTGTTGACAATCCTTCATTAAATGCCTGTCGTGGAGTTGTAATAGTTGGGTCTATCCAAACTTTTCCTCGAGCGTGGCCCTCGTTGAGCCAGGTCTCATCAGTAAAATACATTTTTCTTTTCTCTTCTCTAATTTTTTTACTTCGCGTAAATATCTTTGTCTCCAAGATCACTTCGTCACCTCTTTCGAACAACGTTTGACGATTTTAAGTCCGAGATCTTTTTGTAATATTGTATGCAAAGCTGATCTGCTTATTTTTATTATATTTGTTTTTTTTTTGTACTTCCAATAAAATCTTGTCTAGCGTTTTAAGGTCATTATCCATAAAAAAAACTGATGGACTATCTGCCTAATGGCACATTTGGCAAAATCATCGACCTTGCTCTTGATACCGGATTTATCCTTCTTCTTTGGTGGTGAATTGTGGCCTTTGATTGTTTTTTTCCTTAAAAGCCTGTACACAGTTCGTTCCGTAATAGAAAAAATATTAGCTGCATTTCCTACGGCTTCCGATTTACTTTTAAAAAGTCCATAGAATTTTGCAGTTGCATCAACAATTTGTTGTTTCTTTTCTACACTTAGATCCTTTGCAGACTTTGTAGCCATGTTCCTCTTTATTCATATAAACAATAAAGTAAACCAATTGCTTAGATGCACTATCAGCGATTTAGATAACAACCATTGTTTCCGCCTTATAAACACAATCAGGCGATTAGAATACAAAATTAAATAACCACGACGCAATGTCATGGTACCTAAACAGATGGTAAAAAAAACTGCACTTGTGCAGCTGTACAATACAAATACAATCAAATTAAAACCGAATGGCAACACCCCACGTAATAATTCGTTCTCAAAAGCACCAAAATCCATAGAAAAACCCTTAATGATATGCTACATTGTAGAGATGGTAATACTCTTCTGATGTGCTTCACTCACACACACTGTTTATTTTAGTGGATGATAATAGCAAGCGAACACAAGACGATCATGCTCATTCCCATTCGGTTGAGTGGGAGACTGGTTGTGGTGGGCTGTATGCGAATTTTAGTAAAATTACAACAACAATTCCTTGGTATGACAGTGGTTTGGTTTTTATTTCAGTGGCAATTCTTGCGTTTGAGTGCCGTGAGAGTCTCTACAGGCACTACTGGTAGAAAAAAGCTCCTTCATAAGGCCTGTACTGACAATTTTTGTTGGATAAAGTATAGTTTTCGATAAAAAAAAATATTTTTTTATTTTATATTCTTGAAGTTATTTATTTTATCACTCCGTTTTCATTTCTCATAGAAAAAAATAAATAGTAAAATACAAAAAATACATAGCTAGCTTAGCAGAAATATTTTTTTAGGGGTCTCTGGAATCGACGAATTACTTATTGCATAATAATGTCGATAACAAGAGCAATCTACAACATAAACAAAACGAGCAGCGATTTTACACCCAGAAAACAACGGTCAATCTGACCCATAAACCACACTTGCAGAACAATAACAACGAGGGGTAGCGGTGCAATATAGGTCCTCGAGACAAAAAACCCCAAGCGCCTAAAAAACAACTGACACCAACAACCACGTACAAAGAGGGACACGATTGCGAGGAACATCCGACTTTTTGGAGCTAACCACCGTCCGATTGCATACTGCAAACCGATAAAAACGGTACCTTCGAACGGCGCGGCGATTTCCAAAAAGTTGAAAAAGCACACCACAATTTGAAACGACTCGCTCGCCACTCATTGCACGTTGCTGGGCAATTGTTCTTCTTCTATACGGTCGCGCATCGTTCATCCGATTGAGTTGAAACGTTGTAAATATTCTGCCAGCTAGCATTATTATAATTTAAGCTTTCACTGACTCTACCATTATTGTGCTTTTTCTTACCCTCTATTTTGTTTTCTTATTCTTATTGTAAGTCATATTTAAAGTTTTTTCAATGTATATACCTACATGATATCTGTACTCACTTAGAAAATATATTTTTTATTGTATAAAAAATTCCAGCAAATAAATACAAATAGAAATATTCATCACAGATCTTGAAGGCATCTTGAATTAGGAGATTTATGCACATCTGTATGAAAATTTCCCGCGTAAAATTGAAGAAATATTTTGATATATATTTGTTCAATCACAAACCATTACAATACACAATAAACCATTAAATGAAATTAGCCTCTGCAATCCTGTTTGTTGTTTTTTCTGAATGTTAATTCTTTTGGAGTTTTTATTACAAAAGGAATCATTTAATTAAATTCATTAAAAATATGTATACGTTTCCATAAAGCCAAATTTTGAACATAAAGAAAAAAGAAAGTATTGAGAAGAAAAGAAACAACGCACTTGGGGCATCTTTACTGCCATACTTTCCCCCAAAATCCAAAGTCAAATTTGTAATTAAAATTGCATGGGAATTTGTTTGCCAATGATGTTGGCATTGCTGTTCGATTGCGAAAGTGGAGGGATAATTTGCACCCGTCTGCTGCCAATTTCTCTTGCGGCCATACCGGAAGTGTGCTAATCTGTACGCCTGGAGTTTCCGTTTAAAGGAAGTAACAAAAAGAAGCAAAATCTTATCGCTCACTACAGATGGCGTATCGTTAACATAAGATGAAGTTAAACAATATTCATTTAATAGCAAATAACATCAGAGTCCTTCCGTAGCATAGGAAGTGAGAAAAAGAGTCGTTGTTTTTCGTTATTATTGATGTTGAGTGTGAGCTCATTCTATCGATGAAGTAGTAAAAATTCAAAATATCCAAATTTTATGGAGTATTGTAAGTATACGGTGGTGTCTCAGAAGCACTAACTTAAAGTTTAGTAATCGAATACTTTATTCAATTATTGTAAGTTACAACGAGTTGTTTTTGTATTTTTATATTATTTTCTTAGTCACGGCAATAAATCTTTTCCATCCGAAGAGTTATTTTGTTTTGAAGGCAAAGAAAAAAAAAACAATGTTTAACTTGCTTAGAAACAGATCGATAATGATTTCAGATACAATTTTTGCCGAACGAAGTATCATAAATAACACTGATAAAGATATATTGGATATAAATTGTGTTTTCTTTCTTTTACTGGTATGGTAGGAGATTCCTTATTTTCTTAGAAAATTAAGTTAATTTGACTTATTAAATATTTTCATTTGGTTTTGTCCTCCTGCAAATGGAGTTGGAATGATTAATTGTTAATTTTTGGAACCATATTCTTAGCGGACGTATGCTAGCCTATAAATTGCCCTATTCTTTGAATTAGAAATGTTCTTCGTACAGAACGTACATACAATGTTATTTATTAGTCTGCTGCAAATAAGCTTACTGAATTATAAATTATTAGAAGACAGAGTGTAGAAAATATTCATTTATTGACATATTTTTTTTTATAATTTTGAATGTTTGTAGATTATATTATGGAGGAAAACCACAACCCCTTGTTTTGTAAGGGGTTCTGGAAACGCTTTCGACAACTTTTTTTGATCATAACTCTTGCGATTTTGTCTGCAAAGTATTATACTTTAATTTCAGTGGTAACACACAAACTTATTCCTTACCCACTACAAGCTAACAAACCGACCCAAAGTAAACTGAACCAAATACAAAATTGTTCCGTTGAAAAATGTTTTTCCTTCCGACGGAGTTACTTAAATTGGATTGCAAACTGAACAAAACCAAACCGAACCAAATCTTTACTCAAAAGGCAGAGTGGCTTAAGTCGATTTAAGCCAAGAATGATTTTTTTCCAATTTTAAACCTATTCAAAAATTAACTTTTTTTCTGTCTTATCAGCGTGTTTCTATTCCATCTAGATAGTCTGTTTTTGTGATGTGAAAACGGCTTAACTCAACAAAATTCATAAACTTGCATTTGGAAAAGCGTCTTATTTCTGGGGCCTAAATCCCGTTTTATTATTTTAAGTCTTATGTCAACATAAGCCTTTTTTGAGTTATTTGGAATGTCAGAAAATAAATAAGGAAAAAAGCACTAAGTTGAGTTAAGCCACTTTTCCAAAATTAAATTTTCTCCTTAATAAAACTGTATGTATACTTAAGCCATTTTTCCCTTTTGAAATTTTGAATTTTATTTACATAAGCCTTTTTTTCAAAACAAATTTTAGAAACTAATTTGACTTACTTGTACATAAGTCTTTTATACAAACTGAAAAGGAAAATAATTATTTGTTTTTTGTTTTTGAACAGCGAATTATCTGATATAAGTCACTTTACCAAAACAATATTTAAAAACAAAGAATTTTAAATTCAAATAAGCCGTTTATCCTCGATCAAAGTAGCCTGGATTTAAAAATCATTAAAAGGGGAAATCGGCTAATTATTACATAAGCCACATCATTTTGTGTTTCTTCTCGTGAAGTTAACATCGCATTAGAAAAAGTGAAGTAAATATAAGTATTTTCAGTGAAAGTGTTATTGAAAGAATCTGTGTCTTTGAAAGGAAAAACTTTTGGAAGAAATATTAATTGTTGTGTATGTAAAAACAAGAAAACATTTCAAAGGAATTATTAGAAATTGATTCTTTATAGGTAAACGAAATGAAAGTGCAAATTAAAAAGGCAAAAAATATGGATAGAGCTGGAATAATGCTAAAGCTTGCGCTTCTAAAAAGCTATCAAAAATGTAATCCTGCACCTGGTAGAAGTGTATTTTCTAATGGTACGTATCTTATTTTAAATTATCGTAGTTTTTTTCTAATATTAATGGGGAGCAAATATTTTTTGTTTAAAGCGAAAAAAACGTTCACAAGTACAATATTTTATTTGTTTTTTTTTTTGTTATAAAAAAATGAACTTCAGTCTGCTGGGAAAACTGAGATTTAATACTAATATTAAATGTTTCATGCTTTGATTTACATCTGTTTACGATATATTTTTTTTTATTTTTCTTTAAGAGAAATGGTTTCCAGCGCTCCAAGCTGCTCTGCAAATAATGAGAAAACTTAACCTCTACTTAAGAAGTTTGATGGTAAAAAATAGTCTTACTTTAATATCATTTGGCAGTTATTCAAAGACAGTTTCATTATATTGTACAGATAACGAGGTTTTCGTGCCAGTTGTCTGACGCTTCCATTTCAAATTCGAAACGTGCTGTTGAACCTGAAACAATGCAAGATAACTCATTATCCGAAGACAGTGATGACAGCGTTGCAGATAAAGATTATCATTTGCCAGATAAATCACCACAAAACGAGTTTTCGGATTCAGAAATTGAAGAAATGCCCATGCAAATAGGGCAGAATTTTGATGCAGACACCGAAAATCCTTATCAAGAGGCAACAAAAGAAAATCGAACGGTAATAAGTCAAAAAAGAAATTTAGGACAAAAATATACGTCACGTTCTGGAAAAACTGTGCCCACAAGAAAAATTATACCACTTACTATTTGCCAACGAAAATGTATGAACAAAATTTCTACAACAGACCAAGAAACAATCTTTAAACAATACTGGGAACTGGGAAACTACAATCTCAAATTGGCATTTGTGTCTGGATTGATTTCCATTCAAGAAAAAAAAACAACACGTGCAAAACAAAGGGATAAAGCTTTTCGAAATCGCCAGTTTACCTATAACTATTTTCTTTCTAGAAAATCTTAGAACACAAGTTTTTCAGAAATGCTTAAAAAATGTTTTGGGTGAGACCGCCCGCTTCTTGAAAACCGTTATTTAAAAAAAATTTGAATCTCCGGGTACTATAACACTGCGAGATATGCGTGGGAAGAAAAGTCCAACAAACAAAATTTCAGAGGCAAGGAAAAAAGAAGTTTTAGATCATATCAATAGCATTCCGGCCTATGAGAGTCATTATACGCGCAAATATTCAACCCAAAAGTATTTTGAAAGCTCACTAACTTTATCAAAGCTGTATGAATTTTACGCTGAAATAACACAAAATTCAGTTTCCATAACAAAATACTCCGAAATTTTCAAAAGCCTTAAAATTAAATTCAAAAAACCTAAGATCGATACATGTACAAAATGTGACATAATCGCGCAGCTAAAATGGCATTGGCTAAAGGTGAGGATCTTGCTGCTGTAGAATTAGAACAAAAACTACACCATTTAGATGCAAGTACTTCATATGATTCGAAAACGATGGACATTGAAAACGCAAAAACTGTAGAAGGTTTGGTAGTTTTTGCTTTTGACCTTCAACAGTTTCTTCCAACTCCTTTTTTGCAGTCTTCCGTTTCTTTTTACAATTACATACTTTTAATTTAACTGTTCATGACTGCGGAAAAGGTACTCCGCATTGGGGAGCGTATCGGAATCCCGCTTTTTAAAATCCCGCTTGTTCAAAATCCCGATCTATTATAATCCCGCTTTTTAAAATCCCGCCAAATCCCGCTAATCCCGTTTTTTTACAAAACATTCGTAATGGAAGTAGACAAGTGCAATACTCTCCTAACTTTTGGTCTGTGTATGACAGTGCACAAAAACAATTCCCGAGAAAACAAAATAATGCTGAAGCGTGGCATCGCAGACTGAAAGTTTTGTTTGGACGAAAAAGTGCTGGCTTGTATAAACTCATTGCAGATTTGAGAAAGGAAGCAATTGTGGTGCAAATGTTATAAAATGACGCGCTGTAAAAAAATTAATGAGAAATAGAAAAAAAATAGTAAAACGGTTTTTTTGCGTTGCATTGCTTATAATACACTTGAACTAATAAAATAAAAAATGTTGTTAATGGTTTGAAGTTTTTTTTGTTCCCTTTTGCACAATATCATATACCATTACTTTATTTTATTTTTTTAATTATTGAAGATTGTTATATTTATTACTTAAAAATTTATTTTGTTATTATTTATTTCTTATTTCGTTACATCCTCTAAAAATGATAAATGTTAAAATAAACTGAATTTCAAAAAACGCTCATTGCTTAATTTATTTTAATTTTGTTATTATCCCGCTTTTACAATCAAAAGTAGTTGCTTTATTTTAAAAAATCGCGCGATTTTTAAAATAAAGTAACTACTTTTGATTGTAAAAGCGGGATAATAAGAAACGGGATTATAATAGCGGGATTTTAAGAATCGGGATTATAAAAAGCGGGATATCGAACCCAACCCTCCGCATTGTTATATGTGGCGTGAAGGTGTCGCAAACAGAGGTGGAAATGAAATTGCGTCATGTTTGCTAAAACATCTAAATTCGGAATCAGCTCTACCACCAACTACCGAGTATGCAGTTTTTTATAGCGATAACTGCTTCGGGCAAAATAAAAATAAGATGGTTGCGATTATGATGTTGATGCATGTTTGTGATGTATCTAATAATAACATAAAACATATTGATCACAAATTTTTGATACCTGGCCACACACACATGGAATGTGACATTGATCATTCGATTATCGAACGAAAAAAGAAAAAAACTTCCGTTAAAATTCACCACCCAAGAGATTGGTACCAATTTATACGGGGTGTTGGAACCAAAAACAAATTCTTATTCAATGAGATGCCCCAAACTAAATTTTTAAACTTTGCCTCGATTCTCAAAAACAAATGCACCTTCCGAAAGGTGGATGAGGACAATAACAAAGTAGACTGGAGAAATATAAGATGGATCCGCTTTTCATCTGGTGCACCTTTCAACATCTACTTTAAACATACTTTGGACAAAAGCGTACCTTTTAAGACGCTAATTATAAGAAAACGAGGATGTAACCAATTATCATCTGAACACCTGGAACCGCTTTATGACGGGCCTAATAAAATAAGCGAACCGAAAAAAGAGGACCTGATAAGCCTTCTTCCATTGATCGATGAGCAATTCATAGTTTCTATAAAAGCCTTTGCACGGAATCTAAACCTGATTATCATCCCGATATAACGGAAAGAAAGGAAGAAGA
This sequence comes from Portevinia maculata, assembly GCA_949715645.1. Lineage (NCBI taxonomy): Eukaryota > Metazoa > Arthropoda > Insecta > Diptera > Syrphidae > Portevinia > Portevinia maculata. The sequence goes on along the minus strand of OX454526.1, from coordinate 242,430,811 downwards.
TGCTTTGGAGTAGTTGAACTTTTTGTTTTCATTCAATTTTATTATTTTTTTCTGATTCTTTTTTGTACATCAAAATTCAATAACTAAAAATAAAAACAAAATTTAAGGAAACAAAGTCTTATGTTGTTTCAAGATTCTATTAAAGAAAAAGGAAAGAGGCCTATGTATACGTAAGTCCAAGCGAAAATATTTTTTTTTTTTTGAAAACTGGCTTAAATGACTTAAGTCAATTTTAAATAAAGAAGTTAAGAAGGCAAATAGGCTTAAATGTGATTTTTTGCCTATAACTATTTGATTTTAAATAATTTCTTGAATCCGCGAATACCATAAAAAGGTTAAAAAATAATTCAAGTTTTAATTACAAATTACGCTCCCTACTCAAAACAGTTTTTTCTAAATAATTTTTTTAAATTTTAAAATCGCTCTCCTGAAAAATGCTTAAAATAGACTTAAGCCTCTTTGCCTTTTGATTAAAGAAATACCCAACCAATCCATTGAGAAATGATTTTGCTTCAAACCGATATGAACACAGCGGTGAATTACGTGCGGGGTAGTTAAAATTTTTTTTTTTCGATTTGACAAACGATTTGACGCAGCAAAAAATTTCAACATCTCGAAATGCTAGAAAATGTATGATGCGATGATGAACATTTCGACTTAGCTGAAATAACGAACTATAAGGATACTATTTGGGAACTTTCCACCAGTCGTCCCAAGGTGGGCGCAATGTCTCACCCAATACTATTACTTTATAAACATACATACATACATACATACATTTTACACCTTGTGTGTAACTTCAAGCTCAATAATGGTCAGTTTATAATTATCATAACGAAAGGTCGTTTCATTGAACTCCCTTAAAGCGCCAAATAAATCTATTTTTTGTTTACATGTTTTTTCCTTTATTTTTTACCATTAGCGTGGACAGTTTTTTTCCTTTTGAAGTTTAGATTCTAGGTTCCTCAGGAATCGCGATTTTTACTGCCTAGTGCTCTATGCGGTTCCATACCCCTTGTTAACCTGACCTAAATAAATAATCCACCAAGTTCTCTTCCCCAAATCAATAAGTAAAACAACATGACAGTAATTTATCCTTGTGTTATTATTTTCCTTAAATATCGAAATTTTATTTTAAGGAATATGTAGTGAAATATTGCATTGTTTGAACGTTTAATGAGACATAGCTAGAAAAGCTTGGAAACTAAAATATTATGTAAATACAAAATTTTATCCAAATCGTTAGAATCGTGTGAGAAATACCTATTTATAATATATGTATTTAAAGGGCTCGCAGATGTCAAGTCGCTAATGAAAGACCCTTTATTTACAAAAATTGCTCGTTTAAAGTAATAAGAGAGAATTGAACTTGAAAACTAAATTCCAAAATATTATTCAAATTAAAAATCAAATTATACCACCATATAGGGCGACAAAATTTCAACTTATAAGTATAAAGTTGACTCTATAAGACAAGTGTTTTTTTTTTTTAATTTAAAAAAAAAAAAACTGCAAACGCAAGTACAATTTGGGGTAATGTGTCAGTTCAGTAGGTAAGAAATGTCAAAGTTCTGACATTCGATAACAAAATTTATCGGAATACGTAGAAAACGATGTTTGAAAAAACTCATCTATATCCGCGTCATGGTGACCACACCAGACAATTTTATTATTAATATGTCACGTTAATCTCTATCGTTTTAAAATTCATTTTTTGTTCTCAGCAAAGTCAGCAAAATAAAAATTCTCACAATTCGTCGTTGCTGACTTTGCACCTGATACCTGTAATTTAAGTTGTAAATATTTGTAGTATAAGCAACATTTTAGTATTTAAGGGAAAACAAATAAATTTTGCGATTCATTCGTAAAGGAACATTTAGAGTGTTTTAATTTAGACTTCCCCCACCAGCAGTAAGGAGTTTCAATTCAGCAATCTAAACTTTACATTTGGTCCTTCGATCCAAACGAATCAGTAAATGCGTTACCAAGGCTACTAAAAGTGGTAAAATAATAATAACAAGTAAACAACAACGTTACAAGCGTTGCCAGGGCACACACTGGTAGTGAAACAAATTGTATTAATTCAATTCAGTGAAAATAAAGCATAAACATGGACGATCAAGTCGAAACTTTCATCGTTGTTGCAATACAAAAGGCTCTAGCAGAAGAGCTAGAAAAAGCAACATCAAATTTTAAAAAGGACATCGCATCTAGGAAGGCTCAGCGCTACAAAGACGAAGGGCTGCAAAAAATTGAGGCAATTTGGCACGAATTTAACTTAAATCACGACAAGATAAAAGATAAAATCAAGCACGATACTCCGTACATGGATAGAGATGTGTATGGAAGCGCAAAGACCATGTATAACGAACTGAAAACATTACTCGAAGGTATTCGACCTTCAGAAGAAGTGCAACCATCCGTCTCCTCTGACAGTTCTCTCCAGAATCAAAGGTTGAGGAAGCTAAACATCAAGGTAGAAGCGGAAATATGGAAGATTTTGAAGAGACATTCAAGGAATATTCATCACAAATATGTGAATACCAACAGAAAATATTGTTGGATCAGTTTAAAACCATGACTGAATTACATGAAGATTTCATGTCGAATGCATCAGAGCAATACATGAAATCGTCATACGTTATCGAAAAAAAAATACAACGACATTAAGAGAGACGTAAACCAATGCCTCCACAGAATGGCATCGGCATTAGGTACATCTAATGAAACAAAGGAAGCGGACCATTCAGGAACCAAGCTGCCACCTCTGAAGATACCAATATTTAAAGGAAATTATCTAGACTGGCGATCATTTGCTGATATATTTTCCACCATTATACATATCAAGCCAAATTTGAGTCCAACAGAAAAGATGGAATATCTGAAAACTCATCTAGATGGCGAACCAATGACATTAATTCAGCATCTTACAATATCAAGTGCCAATTATACATGTGCCTGGGAGACATTGAAGGCACGATATGACAATGAAAGAAAGATTGTATCAATGCACTTGGACAAGATGCTTACGACTGGTCATTAAGGAACCCAGTAATCAGCGAACTCCATTAAAGCAATCTTAGACGCAACAAAGGAGGGATTGTCAGCGATCAATAATATGGGTCTCAACACGAAATCCTGGGATCCGATAATTGTTCACCTTATAACTAGGGCGTTGGACCAAGAAAGCAGAACACTCTTTGAGCAAGGTCTGGAACAACCAAACAAAATACGCTCGCTTCAAACGCTGTACGGGTTTCTAGAAAGAAGATATCAGGCTTTGGATGTACTAGCAGCCACGAGGCAAAGACATTTAAGGCCCGCAGATGATTCAAAACATTCAACGCGAAACTTTCATGTTTCAACCAAGCAACCCTGTGTATTTTGCCAGGGAGAACACAACATGTATTCCTGCCGCAAGTTCATGGGATGGAGTCCAAAGGAGCGCAATGACCAAGTAAGGATATCGAGACTCTGTATAAATTGTTTGCGACATGAAAAACAAGTTCCCTGCATGAGTAAAAATAGATGCAAACACTGCAGTAAAAAATATCATTCCTTATTGCATTTGGATTTATTTTATTATTTGCATGGGTGGATGGACGCCAACCAGAACAAACCCGAGCTGACGTACACATTCAATCGAATCATGGTCATCAAAGTCAAAACATCCTGCTTGCTACAGCAATTGTTAGGGCACGAGGTGCTTCTGAGCATGGCCAATGCACTGAGCAGTTGCTCAAGCTTTGAGTCTGAGGAAGCAGAAGGTGAACGTAGTAGTATGTGGACTGGGAGCTTCTGACGCAGGAATAGCCCGGAACAAGGTAGAGCTAACAATTCTCCCGAGATTCTCATCCAACTTTAAGATCAACGTAGAAGCTCTTGTTTTGCCAAAACTAACGAGAACTTTACCAGACGAAGAAGCCAAAAACATGATGGATCACCAGTTTGAAGGTATTAAACTAGCAGATCCAACTTTCAATATTTCTGGAGGAATTGACCTTATCATAGGAGCAGACGTCTTTGGAGACATAATTCTTGACGGCTTGAAAAGAGGACTTCAAGGTTCTCTTATAGCCCAGAATTCCCAACTAGGATGGCTTATTTCCGGTCGGACATCAATTCAAAGAAATGATAAAATCAAAATCAATGGTCTTGTCGTTCAAACATCATTAGATAAACAACTTGAAAGATTTTGGGAAATTGAAGAAGTTTGCCGTCAAAGCAACCAGAAGACAAGTGATCAAGAATGCGAAGATTTTTATCAGGAATCTCATTTTCGTGATGAAGAAGGCAGATACGTGGTCAACATCTCGTTCAAAAAGGATCATGAGCAATTGGGAGAATCCAAGAACAGAGCCATAGCTAGGCTGCGACAGCTCGAAAAGAAGTTTAGCACCGACAAGGAATTAAGGGCTGAGTACATAAGGGTCATGAATGAGTTTCTACAACTTGGACATATGGTGGAAGTACCCAATGCGGACAGATTCAATAGCAGGTCTTACTACTTACCTCATCATGCAGTATTTAAACCTGATAGTACTACTACTAAATTACGTGTAGTATTTGATGGGTCCGCAAAAACTACAACTGGAGTAAGCCTAAATGAATTAATGATTACAACGATTATAATGCGATGGAGAACTCACAAGTACGTCTTCACCGCAGATATCGAGAAAATGTACAGGCAGATAAGGGTCAATAGTGAACATCAAGATTATCAACGCATTCTGTGGCGAAATGAACCAAATCAACCAATAAGGGAGTACAAATTCACAACGGTGACCTATGGAACTGCGTCAGCACCATACTTAGCCGTAAAGACCCTGTAACAGTTAGCTACCGATGAGCAACAAAAATATCCTATAGCAGCCGAAATTGTAAAAAAATGATTTCTACGTAGATGACGTGATGGCTGGAGGAGATACAATTCGAGAATGTAAAGAAGCTCAAGGACAACTAACTAAGTTACTAAAGGAGGGTGGCTTTTATCTTAGAAAATGGGCAGCAAATCTTATGCAGCGGATCTGGAAGGCAGAGATTGATTGGAATGAGCCGCTAACAGATGAATTACAGCATTGTTTGTATAAGTTCAGACAAGAACTTCCGCATGCTGAATCAATTAAAATTCCAAGATGGATCGTTGCCAACAAACAACAGACTATCGAATTACATGGATTTTGTGATGCGTCTGAAGGCGCTTATGCAGCTGTCGTATATGCAAGGACTACTACGCATAAAACAAAATATGTAACTACATTACTGACGTCCAAAACAAGGGTTGCACCCATTAAAAACAAGCTTACTACGCCCAAGCTTGAATTATGTGGGGCATACTTATTGTCAAAACTTATCAAGGAAGTGCAGCTGATATTTGGAAATCAGATCGTTAAGGTGTTCGCATGGACAGATTCAACAATTGTGTTGTCATGGATAAGAAAAAATTAATCCAAGGAGAAGATATGCATTGCCAATACAGTGTCTCAGATCACAGAAGCATTACATCCAGAGTCTTGGAGACATGTCAGATCCGCAGACAACCCCGCAGATTGTGCATCGAGAGGCTTAACACCAACACAATTGAAACATTATTCACTATGGTGGAATGGACCAAAATGGCTTGAGGTTAGCATGGCACGTTGGCCTATATATTCAGAAATCGAAGAGCCAAGGTCAGTAAGTGAGACCTTTGAACCAAAAGTCGTATTAACAACGGTAGCAATGAAGGATGCCATAATGCACAGATTTTCCTCTTACACACGACTAATCCGAACTATAGCCTACTGTAAACGATTTGTGTTCAATAGTAAACACCATAGTAAAGACAGAAGCACAGGAGAGCTAACACTCGATGAAATTGAAGAGACAACCAAGTTACTAGTCCATTTGGTGCAACTGGAAGCATTTCCGGAAGAACTGAAATGTTTGAGAGATGGAAATGATATTCCCAAGAGGAGCAATTTAATTTCACTAAATCCTCGCCTGAACGAAGACAACATGTTAGTTGTTGGAGGGCGACTGGAGCACGCCAGCATAACTCACAAGCAGAAACATCCATACATTCCACCGTACAATAGCGTTTTTACCAAACTACTGGCAGAATACGTACACAAGAAAACGCTTCACGGTGGTATCAATTTGATGATGGCCACTCTTAGACAATCATACTAGATCCCGCATGCTAAACGATTGCTACGAAAAATTGTTCATGCGTGCGATGCTATCGTTTTAATTCTTCGGCTAAACATCAAATAATGCGAATGCTACCAGCTCCCAGAGTAACACCATCCAGGCCATTTACGCACTCCGGAGTAGACTACGCAGGACCATTGACAATAAAAATGTCCAAAGGAAGAGGAACACGGACGATAAAGCGCTACATAGCAATATTTGTATGTTTAGCTACAAAGGCTATTCATATTGAGCTTGTTAGTGACCTTACATCGGAAGCCTTCCTCGCAGCTGTAAGGCGCTTCATATCAAGAAGAGGGTTGCCGAAACATGTATACAGTGACAATGGGACAACATTCGTCGGAGCTAATAAGGAGCTTCAAAGCCTTAGAGCACTCACCATTATTCAAGCGGAAAGAGATGCTTCAACAAGAATAGTTATGAATGGAATACAGTGGCATTTCATACCACCAGGAGCACCACACTTCGGCGGCCTGTGGCAAGCCGGAGTTAAGACCATAAAATATTACCTCAAAAGAATAATTGGTGATACCAATCTAACATTTGAAGAACTATCCACTCTTCTTACGCAGATAGAGGCATGCCTTAACTCTCGACCGCTGATAAAAGTAAGCAATGACATAGATGACTCGCCAATTCTCACATCTGGTCATTTCCTCATTGGATCCGCTCTCAATGCAGTACCCGAACCATGTCTAGAAGACAAGCGCAATTATGGTACCCGCTGGCGGTTATTACAAAAGATGACTCAAGATTTCTGGAAAACATGGTCTACAGAGTACTTATCACATCTTCAACAACGAGTAAAGTGGAAGCGCACTGAAGGCAACATTACCATTGGCGACATCGTTTTGGTTAAAGAAGATCGATTACCCCCAACAAACTTGCTGATGGGCCGGATCACCGAAACTCATCCTGGGCAGGATAATCACGTGAGAGCTGCAACTATTTACTGTAACAAGAAGTATGTCAAAAGGCCCAGTACAAAGCTTTGCCCACTTCCAACTGAAGATGAAGGGTCGTTAACAAATTCAATCGAAACGCAAAAAGGTTCAGTTAAAATACATCATATGGCGACACCGTAAGACCAGCAAAAAAATCCAGATAGAAGTCCAACCTCAAGAATCACCACCAATACCAGCAACCAGACGTTTCTCTGACACAGATTTCGTCGTGGCTTAAAGGGAGGCCCCAGCATGTCATGGTGACCACACCAGACAATTTTATTATTAATATGTCACGTTAATCTCTAACGTTTTAAATTTCATTTTTTGTTCTCAGCAAAGTCAGCAGAATAAAAATTCTCACAATTCGTCGTTGCTGACTTTGCACCTGATACCTGTAATTTAAGTTGTACATATTTGTAGTATAAGTAATTTTTAGTATTTAAGGAAAAACAAATAAATTTTGCGATTCATTCGTAAAGGAACATTTAGAGTGTTTTAATTTAGACTTCCCCCCACCAGCGGTAAGGAGTTTCAATTCAGAAATCTAAACTTTACAATCCGCTTAAGGATGGCGAAAACTATCCCCCAATAACTTTGCGTAAATATCCTTATTTGTTGTTTTATTTAACATGCTAAAATAAATAAAAGTACAGTCCCTGGCGAAATTATTAGACGCACTGTAAGGTTCTATGTATAATCTTAATTATAAGGTGATCTTATTCAGCTTTAATTTTTTTATTAGAAACAATGTATATTTTGTATATCTTGACACAAATAAAACATCATAGTAATAGAAAAACTATGCATTTATTAACATAGAAATCTTAAAAAAAACTACAGTGCGTCTAATAATTTGGCCAGGGAGTGTACTCGTATATACGCTGGAGTAAAAAAAAACAACAAGTTTCAATATGTCAAACGTGTCGCTAGGCTCACGTGAACAGTTAAAATGTCTTGATGTGATTTCTCCCCTTAGTCGCATTCTCCTACAACCAATGTATATATCATTAAAAAAATATTTTTAGTGACTTGCCTGTTTGTTATATACAAAACTTAAACGTCAACGAGTTTACAGCACAACTACGTACGTACCTGAAAATACAAAAAAGAAAAAAATATATTATTAGTTTGGTTAATGGTTGTTGATCTTTAAAGTAGGAAGTAGCTTAATGCGTATATGATAAACAGATACAACAACAGTTTTTTTGTGATTATGTAATTTTCAATTTTCATACATCCGAACGGAAAAATTAATAGCTGTTTAAAGCATACTCTCTAAACTAAAAGTTAATTAAATTCTGTCAAACTATCTTCTTGAATCAATTTCTATCTCTGTAAGTTGTTATCCTCTTTCATTTACACTCTTAAACCCAGTTACATAAAGTCATTTGGATTATAAGCTTAATAATCAAGAAAAATTGCACCTACTCCTACCTGGTGTTAAATTCGTTCTAATTACTGATTTTTCCAATTTATCGTTGGATTACAGCGTACATTTTACAAAAATATTATAATGCATATATTTATTATGTAAACATTTATTTTCATCCGTTATTTATTTATTTATTTATTTAATTATTTGTATAGGTATTTATTTCCATATACAAGGTGGCGCAAAAGTTGTCATCTGTTTACTTCACAAATGTCAAAGTAAAATTGACATTTGCCGCTATTTGCAAAAATTATAGCATCTTCCGATAGGGTTTTCAGCCCTTGGGGTGCCTTAGGCAATTCTGTGTGCCAATGTTCTAAATGATCCACGACGTTTGACATCTATCCTATGTAGTTTTCAGTCGGATTGGTGAACGCCACAGTTACCTACATATTTATTTACCTAAATTTTTGTATATTTATTTACCCATTTATTTATTTATTTATTTATTTATTATTTATTGATTCATTTATTTTTTGTATTAATTAATTTTTTAATTAGGTAATTGTCTATTTGTATATATATTTTTTATATTATTTTTGTATATGCTTAAGAAGCATGGGCATCATGTAGAGGGAGTGATAGGGCAAGAAGAGAACTCACGTCCAGTCAACGAAGAACCGGTTCCAGCAATATTCAAGAGGTTGGCGTAGCTCTTAAAGCAAAAGAACAACAGGATGCCGCCTCTGATGTTTTATCAGCGGAGCTTTTCAAATACGGAGTTGATGTTTTGGTAGGGCGCATGCACCACATTATCAAGAAAGCATGCCCGATGACTGGTATATTAGCGCCATATGCCCCATCTACAACAAAGCCGATCCTGCGTCTTGCAAGAAGCATTGAGGCATATCCCTGCTAAATATCGCATATAAGATCTTGTTCAATGTACTGTGTGCACGTCTTAAGCCGATGCAGAATCACACTAATCGGCAAGTAGCAGTGTGTTATCCGGCTCGGCAGATCGACAATTTTTTCTCACTAAGGCAATTCCTGGAAAAGACCAATGAATTTCAAGTCAAGTCCCACCGTCCTTTCATCGACTTTAAAACCGCATATGATAGCATTTGTCGCCAGGAGCTCTACTTGGCGATGGCCGAATTCGGAATCCCGTCAATACTTATCCATATGTGTCGCGTGACGCTGGAAAACACGCGGTGCAGTGTGCAGTATGGAAACGGCTCATCGATACTATTCCAAACCTGCACCAGATTCTGGTAAGGAGATGCGCTGCCATGCGCCTTTTTAATCTGGTTCTGTAGCAGATAGTGCGCAGGGCAGGTGTCAACACGGAAGGTACTATCTTCAACAAATCCGTTCAGTTCCTGCGATACGCAGACGATATCAACATCATCGGCCGGTCACAGCGTGCCGTGTTAGAGGATTTTTTGGCGATAGGATAACAGGCAAATTTTGTTGGCCTTGAAGTCAACGAGGGCAAACCGAAAAACTTGGACTAGGACAAACCGAAGGACCGACTAGGACAAAACCTCACTATTGATAACGGCAACTGCGAGGTAGTAAGGTAGTTCACCGACACCGGAATAAACATGAAATCTGCAAATGACTGCTGCAGGGTGTCAGGCAGAGACTCTCCACGGGTTCCAGAGCACGTTAAATAAGTAAGTATATATATATTTTTAAAGATAACGTTTTTATTATTATTTTATAGGTACATACTTAGTATTCACTATTTATTTTTTTATTTGTTTTATATTGAATTAATATAAAAGCTCTAGAACCCATAACAACAAGATCCAAGTTGGTAAAAAAATGCCGTGATTCTCTTAACGAAATGGCCGGCAGATGTAACATTTCCCTGTGCTAGGTCCCCGGTCATGATGACATTCCAGGCAACTGCAGTGAGGATGAGCAAGCCAGAAGGCGAACCGCACAGAACCTTTCTGACAACAGAAAGGCATCGGCAGTACCCATTAAAACGAACTGATAGAAGCAGCGAATAATTGGTGGAATAGCACCAGTACATGTACGTCCCCAAAACAATAAAAGACAAAATATGATGCAAACAAAAATCACCCAAACTCCACTCCATAAGCAGGAAACATATTAGCTCGGTGGTCAGCGCAATCGCTGCCTTTTGAAAAGGAATGCCACCGGAATGAGAGTACCCTCTAACAACTTCTTCTGAAGCTGCAGACACGCTGAGAAAAAGGAAACCATCGCACACCTTCTGTGTTACTGCATCGCACTAGCCAACAGATGGAAACAAATTCTTGAGGTTCGTCTAAACAGCCATCTCAAAGGGCTCACCTTTCCATGGTTTAGAAGGCAGAAGGGGTTTAATTGTGACAGTCACCCCATAAAGCTCTCGTTCCGCAGCGCATTGATTTGGGATCAATCTAGGGTTCGATTGTATACTCACCCTATTCCTCATCCATGTTTCTGGAGTCGGCCTGAGCTCGACTGTACTATACTACTTTTACTTAACGGGCTCCCGAGTCCCGACCCGTGAAAATTCTATGCTTGAGACACGGTACAGCTCACAAAGTTCGCGCTTGTACCTTCTCCTCCATTCGCCCTCCTCGCACAGAAGACCAAATATCCGAAGGAGTATTTTTCTTTCAAAACAAACGAAAATTAGCTACATTTTACTACTTATCGTCCAGCAGTGCGCACCATAAAGCAGTACTGACAGGATTTAGGTTCGATAGAGCATTCATTTTGTTCTTCGAGTAATTAACTTTGAACCCATTTGTTTCGCCAAACCGAGGTATCAGTGGTTTTCTTAGGTAATTCTCCGTCGAATCGTGGATGTTGATATTTATTCCAAGGTAGGTGAACTCCAAAAATACCTCAAAGTTATTGATTTCAATAGTGACGTTTTTTATATGTTTGTGTGTTTGTTGATGGCGTGTACCTATTTACTGTTGTCCTCATTTACTTCAAAACCACCCAATTTCGCCTGTTCTTCCATCGCCTCTAACACGGCACACTGGGAACGCCCGATAAAAACAATATCATCATATCAAATAGTGCCTTCCGTGTTGACACCTGCCATGCCACACTGTTTTCACAAAAACAAGATTGAAACATAGGGGCGGGCTACAGTCCGCTTGGGCGAACTGTTGGATACCCTATTCATATTCCTATCCCTAATAAGTGGGCGTGACAAAAATTTAAAGGATTTTATCGAAAAAACTAAGCTTTTGTAAATAAAAACGCTCCCTAGCTCAAACTTTGGTTTTTCAATAAAATTGTTTTATTTAGTTGTGGGCGTGTCAGTAGGCGAATTTAAAAAAAAATTTAAGCATGAGCATAAAGGGCACCTAGAGAGTATATACTATAAATTTCAGCTCCCTAGCTCAAACTTTGGACTTTCAAAAATAAAAATAAACATAGGGGCGGGCTACAGTCCGCTTGGGCGAACTGTTGGATACCCTATTCTTATTCCTATATCTCATAAGTGGGCGTGGCAAAAATTTAAAGGATTTTATCGAAAAAACTAAGCTTTTGTAAATAAAAACGCTCCCTAGCTCAAACTTTGGTTTTTCAATAAAATTGTTTTATTTAATTGTGGGCGTGTCAGTAGGCGGATTTAAAAAAAATTAAGTATGAGCATAAAGGGCACCTAGAGAGTATATACTATAAATTTCAGCTCCCTAGCTCAAACTTTGGACTTTCAAAAATAAAAAAAAAATAATTGTGGGCGTGTCAGTAGGCGGATTTTGAAAATATTTACACATGAGCATAAAGGGCCCCTAGAGAGTATATATTAAAAATTTCAGCTCCCTAGCTCAAATTTTGGTTTTTCAAAAAAAATATTTTATTTAATTGTGGGCGTGTCAGTGGGCGGATTTTGAAAATTTTATGTCCCAAGCAGTTTTATAGGCCAAAGATCATATATAAAAAATTTCAGCTTTCTAGCTCAAAATTCAATTTTTCCCAAAATTTGTTTTATTTAATTGTGGGCGTGTCAGTGGGCGGATTTTGAAAATTTTATGTCCCAATCAGTTTTATGGGCCATAGATCATATATAAAAAATTTCAGCTCTCTAGCTCAAAATTCGATTTTTTCCAAAATTTTGTTTTTTTGAGTTTGTGGGCGTGTCTGTGGGCGGATTTCAAAAATTCTTAAACTTGATTATTTCGGGACCCTAGAGAGTATATGGTTAAAATTTCAGCTCTCTAGGTCCAGTTTAAAGGCCTAATTTTTGCCGACGGACGGACGGACGGACGGACGGACGGACGGACGGACGGACGGACGGACGGACATGGCTAGATCGACATTACTATCGATGCTGATCATAAATATAGTAACTTTTAGGGGTCTACGGGCAATATTAAGGTATGTTACAAACTATGCGTCAAAATTAATATACCCCTAGAATAGGGTATAAAAATAATTGTGGGCGTGTCAGTAGGCGGATTTTGAAAATATTTACACATGAGCATAAAGAGCCCCTAGAGAGTATATATTATAAATTTCAGCTCCCTACCTCAAATTTTGGTTTTTCAATAAAATTGTTTTATTTAATTGTGGGCGTGTCAGTGGGCGGATTTTGAAAATTTTATGTCCCAAGCAGTTTTATGGGCCATAGATCATATATAAAAAATTTCAGCTTTTTAGCTCAAAGTTAAATTTTTTCCAAAATTTGTTTTATTTAATTGTGGGCGTGTCAGTGGGCGGATTTTGAAAATTGTATGTCCCAATCAGTTTTATGGGCCATAGATCATATATAAAAAAAAGTTCAGCTCTCTAGCTCAAAATTAGATTTTTTCCAAAATTTTGTTTTTTTGAGTTTGTGGGCCTGTCTGTGGGCGGATTTCAAAAATTCTTAAACTTGATTATTTCGGGACCCTAAAGAGTATATGGTTAAAATTTCAGCTCTCTAGGTCCAGTTTAAAGGCCTAATTTTTGCCGACGGACGGACGGACGGACGGACGGACGGACAAACATGGCTAGATCGACATTACTATCGATGCTGATCATAAATATAGTAACTTTTAGGGGTCTACGGGCAATATTAAGGTATGTTACAAACTATGCGTCAAAATTAATATACCCCTAGAATAGGGTATAAAAAGGCACATGAAACTGCATCTGTTTGCCGAAATCCGGTGCATATGCCAGCCGGAAACCACACTCGTACGTGCCGATAAGTGCATTGCAGAACGGCATGAGACGTTCACATAGTACGATGGATAGGATATTATATTCAACATTCAGCAGGGATATGCCTCGATGGATAGTCCAGTCATTGGGCATGCTTTCTTCTAACTATACTTGGTTGATGATTTGGTACATGCGCCTAACCAAAATATTACTGCCCTTATTCTAAAAGGTCCGCTATCAGAGACTGTGGCCTCGCCGCCCTTGATTTGCGCATCAGCATTTTTAAATAATGCATCTTCTGTCACCTTCTTCCGATAAATACATGCATCATCAAACCTCGGATTTCTTCTCTGGGGTGGCTGGTAACCTACGGTCTCGGCTACGTCCTTGATGGTGTTGCGATATTGGTTCTACATATTGTTGGCGCTTGCGGTTTGTGAGTGCACAGAGGAGAGTCTCTCAATCTTCCGCTCTCTGGTAGGCTCTTGCTACTCCAGGTGTGCAAAGACGTTAAACCCCAAATTTCTTATTTTGGGCAGTTCGCAGCTTCTTCTCGTTGATCAGTGGAACTCTTAATTTACCCGCAATAAGGAAATGGTCAAACTCGACTGTGCACGTGAAAGATGTTGAGTGCGCGCCGTGCATCGATTAACAGAACATGGTCGATTTGGTTGTCGGTTCGATCATCTGGAGAGAGACAGGTGACTAAGTGGATCCTGAGCCCTGGAAACCTAGTGCTACTTATCACCGTATTACGATCTGCTGCAAAATTGATAAAATATAAATTAGATCACATAGAACGGCATTGCATAGAATATTATTATGCTTTCTTCCCAGTTTAACATCCAAACGTTCTCAAAATTTCATTAGACTTTCACATAGCCTCGCTTAAAAGTTAGTACGTAGGTTATTAACTGCGTTGGTGAATTAAGAGAAAAAACTCTAAATAACTATTCAAACATATAAAAGTAGCTTTTCTGCATAATTTTTAGGTTGAAAATAATATTACCCACGTATTTAAATTTATGCATAGATGTGTATATGTTCATGTAACACATTCCTTTTTTCCTTAATTCCTTTTCAGCAAAAAGGAAACTAAGGATATAGAACAAAGTGAAGGCAAATAAATTATAATTTTAAAACTTCTACCAGAGTTTTTCCATGTTGCGTCATATTTCTTCACCCCCTCTTTTTCTTTCCTTGTCAGCGCCATCCTGTCACAAACGAACACACCCTTGTTTGAATAATTACAGTTTAAAAAAACAACAAAGCAAAGTTTTGTACCAATAAATTCACCATGAAAAGTTTCTGACTCTCGGATCTGCAATTCTTCCCACTCTGTTACCGGCACCTCTCAATGGAATAACGAGGTTAAAACATGGCCTTATTTCGGCTGAACTGTGTGCAGAGAATTCAACTTAAAGAATGAATTCAAAAAAGGAAGAAAGATGAACAAAAAAACAGCACTTTTGATTGCGACGAGCGCGATTACTATTTAATGCGAATCTTAAGAGGTGACATTCCGACTTCTCCGTGGTCCCAAATAAAAAATATTTGAATGCCACTTTCTGCGATTCGTTGTAAAACAGACAATGGCAATGCAGTTCAACATCTCACAACCGTGAGAATACAAATTTAACGGCCATGTGCGGAATAATTGATTAACGGAACTGGTTATCGCGCATATTATTTGGATAATGAATGACATTGTCTGATTAGAGAAATAAAATAACTTTTCATGTGGTCAAATGATAAAAATTAATTGAGTTTTAAAGGCAAATTAAAAACTGAATTAAACTTTGATTGCAAGAAAAATAAAAGAAGTACAGTGACCGTAATGAGTATAAATACAGACATTCTCAAATTGTTGAAATTGATGCAGCGACTGAACTGTTTCGCTAGCTAGCACAATTTTGGTGCCGTTACATAAGGCCAAGGGTAATTGGTCACCCCACCCAAACAAATTAATTTGTATTGTATACGCCAATTGAAGTGGCATTTAACTCTATTTTTATTACATCTGTATATAAAATAAAAATGTCACTAATTTTTCTTATAGTTTTTTCTAAGTATTTTGTATAAATTAAAAAAAGAAAGCCTTTGTATTTTATTATTATAAGAAATAAATATTATATCTATCTATCTATAAGGCCAAATCTCCAAATTTGGCCTTATGTCGCATTGTGAAAGTGACATACTCGTAAGGCCAAAATTCTAGCATTTGGTATTATGACACCTTGAAAAAGCGTCATAAAGCCAATTTGGCTTTACGACACTTTCGCTTGAAGATGTTTTCAACAATTTGCCCTTGCACCTACTCGAAATCAAACAGTGACCCCAAGCAGGGGTGTTGCAGGGGGGCAGCATGCCCTCTTTATGGAATCTACTTGCGATTTCGTAACTAATCCCATAAACAGTGCAATGCATATGGGGGGCATACTGCCCCCCTGCAACACCCCTGCTTGGGGTCACTGTTTGATTTGAAGTAGTTGCAAGGGCAAATTGTTGAAAACAGCACCAAGAGAAAGTGTCATAAAGCGAAATTGGCTTTATGACGCTTTTTCAAGGTGTCATAATACCAAATACTAGAATTTGGCCTTATGCCACTTTCACAATGCGACATAAGGCCAAATTTCGAAATTTTACCTTATGACGCTTGGGCTTATCACGGTACCAAATTTTCTCATGGATATAATTGATGCACCGTCAACCACCAGCGTACTTTAGCGACAATTGAATTTTCATTACTAATTAGAGAAGCGGTGCAAAAAAGTATAAAGACACTGTGTTTAATAGTTCCCTAGTTTTTGCTAATTTTTTTTTTTATTAAAACCTATGGAAAATATTTAGGATGTAATTTCACAGATAAATTGCACTCCTCGGGGCTCGAAATGAAAATAATTGAATCTTAATTTAGCCATGGCCCGCATATGGATGAAATGACAGTTATTGCATTACATAAAGATCACGCCCGTTCAAATCGAAAAGGTGGGACGATCTTGTTGTGTGTGATTTCTTATAAATTTGGGTGAAAATTATGGCTCTGCTAAAAGATCCTGCCGACTAAGACTTCTTTGTGGCCGTAACAAAAATGCTATTTCACGCAACGCCAGGCGAAGCAAGCTTTCACGTAAATACGTTACTGCTGCTTTCGCGGGGCTCCAAAATAAGAAATGTCTCGGCTGCATGGGGGCCTTCTCCAGCTCGCCTGGCTCCGGCGTAGATGTTTACATCATGGGTTGCACAATCAAATCTATCTCACGCTTAAGAAGAGTTGGCTTTTGGTATAACTCGCACTAGAGTTTTGATCAACTTGCGCAACGGTTATCCTTCGACGCCTGTCTTATGGATATGCCATCCGATGCAATGATACCGGAACTTCGGTTGATGCGCAATTACGAAGTCGACTTTCCTCGTATTGAGGACTGGTTCTGGCCAGACTCTGAGCCTGGAAAGGAATGCAGTCGAATCTTGACGGATGGCTCCAAAACCGATCAAGGATCTGGTGCTGGTCTTTTCATGGAGAGCGATAATATTAGACTTCTTTTATCGCCATGATTTCCGTCTGGAACACTCTGCAGTGATTAGAGAGACAAAAAGAGAGGCTGAGGTTCAAGCTGTCAGAGAACACTACTTCACTAACCCCCTCGTCGGTTTTAAATCCATCGGTGTAGAAATGGATCGATTCATCTTCGATATGGGGGCCTTCCTCCCAGAATGTTCCTGGGGGATGTTGACTTTGAAGTTTTTGTCAAAACGGTCCACCAAACAACTACCCCGTTCATAAGTATCGGTCTTTCGAGATGTATACCCAGTTGGTAATGCGGAGTTGAAGGCCCCATTGATTACTGATGACTTTTTTGCAAGAGCGCTACCGTAGCTTTCTGAATTCTTTCTTGAATGTTAGGTTCCCAGGTAAGCATTTTATCCAGAATGAGACCCAATTATTTAGCTTCATTAGAGAAGACTAAGCTTGTGCCCTGAATAAGGGAGGGTCACTGTGTAGAATTTTATATTTTCTGGTGAATAGAACAAGTTCGTTTTTGTGGGGGTTAACCCCTAACCCAAAACGATTTGCCCATGTCGTTAGCTTGTTGAGAGCGTTTCGGAGAAGTTCTTTCAGGGTGTTTAGGTGTTTCTCTGAGGCGGCAATTGCAACGTCGTCCGCATAGGTAATCACCCTGCAGCCCTCCCTGATGAAAACACACCTCATAATAGTTTCTGTAATTTTTTTTTTTAAAAATAATCAACCATTCTGAAAATGTTTTTGAATTTCTTATTGCAGCTTTGAATTATTACATACTAAAACTCGACATAGGTCATTTTCGACTTGTGCCATTGCCGTCCCATGTACTTTCGTGGAAAGTGCCGCATGATGTGTTTTTAATAAATAAATTATTTTTTTATAAAGACCATTCAATTAAATCTATAACTTATTTAGATTATAAGCACAAGGTTTTGACACTGACATGAAAACAATTCTAATTAGAAACCGCCGAAAATCACTTAATTCGAAAGAATGCAAAATAACAAAAAAAAAAAAATCAAAAAAAAAATGAAAAACCGGTCCTACCCCACAACTCTTGAAGAAGAGCTGTGGGAGTTTGTGTACGATCTACAAGAAGAGCTCGGCATGATTTGTGATCGAAGACTTTATTTTAGAATCAACCGCCTTTCTGTAATCGTAAAAGTCAAATGTGCCCAACCCTATACCATTTTGGGTGTCTTCCGATGTGAATCCTTGCTGACATGAAGCTCGGTTTCCTCAATTGAGAAGTCATAAGTTAAGTTCGTATATGAAATCGTATAAGTAATTGATGAATTTGTAACTCGAATTTTTCAATTTTCGCAGGCGCTTTTTCGTTCATAGCTAGTTGGTACATTTTTCCCATATGGGCTGGGCTGAGACAATTTGTATTGTTATGTGTGATTATACCTAATGTCATGGCACATTGATAATCAGAAACGGAAAGTCATTCCCCTCACAAAACAAGATCTACATCTCGTCGTCAATTTCACCTCCGATGAATAACTTCCAATTAAAATTAGCTTTGAAAGTTCGAACAGGTGGAAGGGAAAAATTATGAGTGGCTGGCTTTTATAATTTAATTTCATTTTAGCCTAACTGCCAATTAATTTTCAATTCCATATTATTTCGTCTCATGATAAATCACCCCGTATTAAGCAAAAAAATGTGTTTTTAATAATTATACAGTTCGCTGCGTTTAATGCGAAATGCCAGAAGGCAGTTTTTGTCGCAAGCTTTTACGGTTCCGTCAATTAATTTTCTTTCGAACAACAAAAAACACAACATCTCAGACACTTGAATTCTCAAATTCTCACAGGCAAAATTTTGTAATTTTTAATTCATGAGTTCCTTCCGTTCCACTTCCAAATGTTATTCCATTTCTGATTGCCTTAGCGCGGCTTTATTTTGCAATCCCACGAAACGTGTGGGGTCTACGTAGGCAGGTACCTTCTGCAGATGACATACTAACAGTCTGTCCCCCAACAATTACCGCAATTGCTTAGAGGCGAATTGCATATCGCATTGGTTGTGCTCTAACAACGCCATCATATATCAAGGACACAGAAACGACAAAACAAATTTCATAGAAATAAAATATAGTATAAAAAAACGGGAATAACATCTTACACTAAATGCATTATTCAGGACAACAGTCTCCCTTGGTGTGTAAATGTGTGTATAGAGATTTTGTGTTCTACAACACGAACAAATTCGAGAGAAAATTCAATAAGGACTGCGATTATTCGAGAAGAAGTAAAGAGTGGAATATACGACAGGGATAAGCACATACTTTTACGTCTCTGTTACCTTCTTTCCTTTCTTAATAATGGTTTTTCGAACGAAAAATATGCTAATTTATGAAAATTATTGTATTCAAAGTCATTTAAGTTTGAAGATAATGTAGTAACAAAGAACGATTCTCTGCCAGTACCGCCACTACCCCTGTTGAATGATGTGGCCTTAAAGTTTTAGTTTATGTAGGGTTGAGATAGAAAATCGAGTACCGAAATAAACCCTGATCGTTAAATAAAGGCGCGGGCAAGGTCATAGAGCAAGACCCACCTATATGAGACATATTTCTTAAGGGTAGAGAGCCCTTGCCAGTTGCCATTCGCACTCGGGGAATCACTTTTGTTCCTTTGTTAACGGAGTGATATTTCAATTTTCAAAGCATGAACGAGAGACGCAGGAATACAACTAACTTCCTCAGACTTGGGTCGTAACTCACGTTAACCGTTACCATGCAAATTCAAGCATGGCAACGGTTAACGTAAGATACGTTGCCGTTAAAAGAAGAGGAAGGCAGTCTGTTCCAGGTCTGAACTTCTTAAGGTTGAATGGTGTTTCATTTGTTTCTTTATAAATATATATATATTTTTTGCCATTAACAGCTTAGGGATATTTCAGCTTAGGCTTAACACAACGTGTATACTTCACACTAAGTGACCCAGGTAAATGGAGCTCCGGGGAGTTCATATATTTGAGTTCATGTAGGCTGCGGTGATAACCTGAGGGCAGGATACCTTATAAGATTTGAATTTGATATTTCTGTTTGGGGTATGTGGGTAGCTGCTTATAAGATAAGGAAATATTTAGTTTTTCGTTTTCACAAGTTAATGAAACGTCTTTTGTGTGAGTATTTATGCTGACTTGAAGTACGACTAAGGAATGACATAAATTTTTATGCCATTTCCAAGAAGAGACAACTTCTTTAAATTGATATATGGACAGGACATCGCATACATAGGTAATTCGAATTATCACCTTACCTCACATTACGTGATTAATAATTCAGGATAATTAATACAAACAAAATATTGCCAGCTTTTCTTATTGATGGCACAAAACGGACTTAAGCCGTAGCAATTCTACTAACGTCTCAAGGATTTACCATAAGCATTATTAATACCTTCGCCCTTGAGCATTTTTCATATATTTTGTGGAATATTATTTTCTTCCTATCGTCACAATATGCGGGAGAGATTGTGTGTATAAAATGAAAGGCCAGAGCTGGTGTCAGTTGATTTGGCGCCTTGATTTGGTTTTTATTATTGACATTGTTAATTCATAAAGATAGATGGATTTATTTCGCATATAAATTTGTATCTTTCTTCTGAAATATTATCTAAATAACATTAGTGATTTAAATTGGAAAAACGAAAAATTATACAATACTGAAGCAAAATACAAAAAAACCTGCAATTAAAAAAAGAAAAGAAAAAACGTAATACATAATAGATATTCACCCCTATCGTGGAATCCGTCGGATCTGAGATTCGCTTCACTTATTCGATTCACGTGAACAGAAAATTGCTATGGTGGGATCCGTCGGATACTCTCCCTTACCGACCACTATTGGTGATTAGGAAATTCAATTGTGACAGCTCATTTCAAACACATTTGTTTTGTAAAAATTAAATTCAGCGAAAAGAAAATAAAAACTGCGGATGTCAAATGCATGGATAGATTCGATCTGTTCGTTTTCCACGATACAGTGAATTTCATTCGCGTTACCGACATGTGGATGGTTCACGTCTTTTGATTAGGTTAGGTTAGGTTTATCTGGCTGTCGGTAGAAGCCGATACACTTTGACCAATTTAGGTCCATTGTGATACCACGTATATTATCTACCTCAACTCTGTAGATGGGACTGGCCAACGACACGCGGTTGTTCCCAAACAGTCCCCCATCTACGTACTAACCGCGCCCAACGTCGTTTTTAAATACGGTGATCTGACGAGAACCGATTAACTCGACGTGGTATGGTCGTTGGTTGAAACGTCTTCGGATTACACGATGCAAATTGTTCACTATTAGCGGATTGTCCCCCCCTACGGATTCCACGATAGGGGTGATTGATATTTAAAAAATTTATGAAGCAATTTTTGACTAAGGAAAGAAGCCAAATCAGGTACTAATTAAAAACTTATTATTAAAATGATCACATATATAAACAAATTAAAAAGATAAATAAATAAATAAGTAAATCAATATACTAATAAATGAAAAAAAATATGTAAATAAATAAGTAAATAAATAATCTATTAGTTTAATAAATAAAGAAGAAAATTATCACAGATATAAATAAATTAAAATAAACAAATAGATAAATAAATCCATATTGTAAATAAACAAATAAAAAGAAAAACAATAAATAAATAATCTGGTAAATAAATAAATAAATAGGTAAATAAATAAATAAATAGGTAAATAAACAAATAAATAAATCAATAATTAATGATGTATTATACAAATAAGTTAATATAGTTTTGTATTGTATTGTATGTGCAGTGGGGTCATCAGTAGATGACAAGCACTTAGACCTATTGGTCCATTCTACTTCAGCATAGCTGCCCGCTCGCTGCTTATTGGCGATTAGTAAGGTTCAGTGAGCGAGAACCTGCCAGTACCCTTGGCAAAGCGAAGAATATTAGCAAGTTCAATGTCCCCTATCTCATCTTCGTTGAAGAATTGTTTACCTATAGTGGTGAGCCTGGTACTGGCGAAATCAGGACATTTACAGATGAAGTGAGATGCCGTTTTATCCGCCTCCAGGCAGCACTCACATAGGCCCGAGCTCCTAATGTGGATGGTTTTAAGGTGCTCGTTAAGAGGACTGAAACCGGTGACGAGACCAATCAAGGATCTCAAGTCTTTCCTGTTCAGTCCAACAAGCGACGAATAAACACAAAATGGAAGAAATAATAGCGTACATCTCCACTATAAGGTATTTAAATTATTTACAAGAGGATTGTCAGCAAATTCACAGCGGTCTAGGAAACGTAAGTTAAGTCTTTGAATTCTATCTAAGATCAATTCAACATTCGCTTTATCGTGAATGTCCAATGTTGAGTGGTACCACGGTAAATTAAGCATCATTTTTAAAAACTTATTTTGGGTGTCTGTAGTTTTTTAATATGGCACATTGCACAATTTCCCCATGCTTGGCATCAATATAACAGAATTGCCTGAAAAATTACCTTATGGATAATTATTTTATTTTCATTTGAGCGCAGTGACTTTGTTTGATGGTATTTATAATATGAGTACTAAATGTTAACGTGGTATCTAAATATACTACTAAATATTTTGCAGCAGGCTCCCAACTAATGTCGTTCCCATTTTCTTGTAAGCGGCCATTGGGGAGAAAGCATGCTTTTCTCTTTCTAGTGAAAATGATAGCTTTTATTTTCTCCTCATTTAATTTTACTTTCCATTTATTGTAATACCCTTCTAGTATTTCCATCGCATTGTTTAGATTCCTCTCAATGTCAAGAGCGAATTCATGAGATGAGAATATTGCAGTATCATCAGCGAAAATAACTGCCTAACAATGTGGAAGACGCGGAAAGTCCGATGTATACATGTTATATAAGTAAAAATAATGTGTTACTGAGTGGACGTGCGCGACAGTGTGGCAATTAACAGTTGAGTTTTAGGCGACCAAAAGCCATACCAAGGACTATTAACGCTTGAAATAATTAAATAACGTTTTACCTAAACGAACTGTTGAAAAATTCGATTAATTTACTTTCAAATTTATCCAAAGTCGTGATAAAAATCCCAACGGAAAAAACGAAAATTGTCACTTACATCATTATTTACTTTTATATTTTTTCTCGTACCGGTTTGCCCCTCACTAGACTAATCAGCTGAAAAAACTAAGTTTTCCCCAACCTTGCTCTCACTTGAAATGTCAGCAAAACGGAATCGGTGACAGTCAGTAGAATCTCCATCACCGAAACTACTGCTAAAGCCGCCAGCAAAGGCACCACTACAGACATCATCATCGTCATCATCACAACAATGTGCACCACTATCACCCCACTCTCCGGCATCAAAATTACAAAAAAAACATAGGGGCGGGCTACAGTCCGCTTGGGCGAACTGTTGGATACCCTATTCTTATTCCTATATCTCATAAGTGGGCGTGACAAAAATTTAAAGGATTTTATCGAAAAAACTAAGCTTTTGTAAATAAAAACGCTCCCTAGCTCAAACTTTGGTTTTTCAATAAAATTGTTTTATTTAATTGTGGGCGTGTCAGTAGGCGGATTTAAAAAAAATTTAAGTATGAGCATAAAGGGCACCTAGAGAGTTCCAGGATTCTTTTCAAAAATTGATCCTTCACGATCACCATTGCTGATAGCTTTGCAAGTTTCATAAAAATATTTCTGATCCGAGTTCAGACAAGGCAATGGGAGATCGGGTAAGTTTATTTGAACTGGCTGATAATGACCAACGGATACATTTTAACAATTCTTTAGATCTTTTCCAATATCGCCGGCGTGAGCCTTTGGTCCAGATGTCTTTCCATAAAGCTTATCAAATAGATGCCTTAAAGGTAGTTCATTTGCATGGAGTATGCAAATAGACCATTGCAATGGTCGTTGAATTTTTAACTCAATTTGCCGAATAATTTCACCTCTTAGCCCGGTGTTAACATTGGTTCCGTCGCACCCAATAAGTTTAATAATATGCATTGAGATACCAGTTTGTTCAAAAAACTCAATTATTCTATTTGTAACAGTTTCGGCTTTTCCATTTTGTGGCGAAATTTGACCAAGGTACTGGGAGTCTGGTTCTGCAATCAATACGATATGCTCTTCAATAACATTACCACTGGCCGGTTTTGTTAATCCTTGCGACCGTCAAAATATAGCCCTAACGGTTCCCGGATAGATACATTTGCCAATTGCTTCCTTGATTTGGATTGTTCTCTCCTTACCTTGCTTCTATCTGCAATATTTGATTGATCCATTTCATGGATAATACCGTAATCTTTTAAAACTGCTGTTATACTGTTGCTGTTGCTCTATCAGACATAATAAATCTGTCGGCCACCTTTGCAAAGTTAGGGAGATGTTTTCGATTTGCGTTGCAAAGAACCTCATTGGCTAGCCCCGTTTTTTTTCTATGTTTTTGGTTTTGAATTTAATTTAAAAAAAACGTTACTATAATTCTTTTTCAGATGTTTGAATTTTGTAACTCTACTGAAATCAAATTGATAAATATTTGTTTACTAACGAAAACGATAAACATCTTTGAGAAACATTTATAATGAAAAAAAAATCATCAAAATAAAAAAATTTTGGTATGAATTTAAATATTTTCAAAAACTTGGAAATGTTAGTAAGAAGAAAATGTTGGTAAAATAACACCGTACACTAAGATACAAAATATCAGTATTATATAAAAAGAGCCTTCTTCAACTTGTTGATACATTTCAAATACACTAAAAAAAAAATAAAAATAAAAAAAAAATGATTTTTTCTCCTGCGTTGCGCGACCCCTAGCGGTGAAAATAAAAAAAAATGAAATGTATTATTCAACTATATGCATCTTTTGCGGGGGGTATGTTTTTGAATTTCAAAGAAAACATTTTTCACTCCACCCTAATGAACATATTATTATCTGTTTGGACTTGAATTTGTGATATATGTTCTTCGTTTGGTATGTCGATTGTTAATTCATATGCAACGCATTTCTCTCCAATTTCCATTCCTAATCTTTTGGATCTAATCATTGTTTCTGACAACTCTGCAATTCTACTCTTAGATCAACTATCACTTGATGGCATCTCGGATCATGATTTGTTTTTTGTTACCTATGATATCAGTTAAGCATACTATTATTCATCGTTGAGTTTTCTTATAAAGACTTCAATTCCATTGATACTGGTGCCCTTGAAAGGGGAATTTCTCTAGTACCGTGAGAATATTGTAGACTTGTTGTTGATCCTAATGAAAGAATTAGCTGGTTCCAGTCCATAGAGGCATAATTGTATGAACACATTGCGCCTACGAGAACTATTAAAATTAGTAACAAAAACTGTCCATGGTTTACAACTGCTGTTATTAATGCGAGAAATAGGTCCTATAGCAGATGGAAGAGATTGCCGAGCACATATACTTGGAATTTGTATAACTCTGCCCGTATAATAATGCAACAAGTGTCACGCGAGCTTCTAAACGCAGCTACTGTAGCGCTAAGCTTAATGCTTCACTTCCATCTAAGATTCTTTGGAAAAATCAACGTGAGCTTTGTATTAATAATGACAACTGTGCTGTTTGTGAGATTGAACCTGATGTGTTGATGACCATTTTCTCTTTGGTGATGACCAAGTGTGTCATATAAATACCCCTTATATCAGTTTAAGGAACCCATCGCTAGAGATACAGTTCGTGTCTGTATTCGAGTCTGATATTATAGGCATTATGGCGACGATTAAGTCTAATGCTATTTTTGAGGATGGGATACCGCTTAAATTCGGTTAATTGATTTTACCACACATAACTAGTCATCTCACACAATTAATTTACTTCTGTTTAATGTCAGGAAAATTTAATGAAGTTTGGAAATCTGCTAGGGTTATACCTGTTGCTAAAAAGCGTAACGCCAAATCGGTTAAGGATTTTAGGCCAATTAGTATACTACCTTGCCTATCAAAGGTACTTGACAAAGTAATCGCGAGTCAAATTTCTCATCACCTTCAAAGTAACTCCTTACTTCTTCAACTTCAGTCTGGTTTTAGAGAAGGTCATAGCTGTTCTACAGCAATGGTTAATATTATGGATGATATTAGGTTAAATATTGATAAGCGCCATGTTACTTTTCTCTGTCTGCTTGATTTTTCCAAGGCTTTTAATTCGGTTAGTCATAAACTGTTGTGATAGAAGTCGCGACAGTTTTTCAATTTTAGCCCTAGTGCTACAAAGGTAATTGAGAGTTTTCTAAGTAACAGGCAACAAAAAGTAATTGTTATAGGTAAGTCCTCCTCGTTTAAGTCTATCACTAAGGGCGTTCCTCAAGGTTCAATTCTCGTCTCAATTTTGTTTTGTATGTTTATTAATGATCTTCTAAATGTCTGTAAATACATGACTACCTACCTTTATGCTGATGATATTCAATTGTGCTTGTCTCGTCCTCTTTGTGATGTCCGTGAACGTGCAAGTAAATGTAATGAAGACTTGTCAGAGATGTTTAGATGGTCCGTTAATAATGGACTTGTTTTAAATCTGACAAAATCTCAGATTATTGTAATTGCGAATAAGCTAATAGATCCAAACATCTTGCGGAACTTATATCTCTCAAATGGAATAGTAATAAGTTACGCTTATACAGTAACTTGCTTAGGTTTCAAACTGAACCGTACCTTAGCGTCTTATGATAACGTTAATTTTGTTGTTGGCCGCATTCATGTCTGTCTTAGAAAACGTTGGCTGTCTGCTGGTTTTACTAATAAAGAAACTCGTCGTAAGCTTATAATTGCTCTGATTTTACCTATTATCACGTATGCCGAGGTAGTATCTATATAGTTACTTGGACTCTATATCTCAGTATAAACTACGAGTAGCTGAACTGAAGAGATATGACCGAATCTCTCTTCTATATAGAAATGTCTTAGGTTGTACTTTATACCAATTTTTAAATGCTCGTAATATCATATTTTTTCACCATCTCCTTCATAGCGAAACCCCGAGATACCTTTACAATAGATTAGCTTTTTCACGATCTCAGAGAACACTTAATATCAATATTCCGCCTTTTAAATATTTAAATTCCTCCCGAATGTTTTTCGTCCACTTCACGAGGCTTTGGAACTCTTTGCCTATACATATTAAACTGATACGCAATTCCAAGAACTTCAAATGTAATATTTTGAAATACTTTTTAGCGCAGCAATAATAATAATAATACATAGTAAAAAAGATTTTTTAAGATAATTATAATTTTCTCCATTTTTACCTTTCACCTTGAATATTTAAATTTTTATGATAATCATTCTTTATCACATTATTGCTACTTTTGCCTTATTTATTAATATTTATTCAATTTACATTGATGCAATTACCGAAACTCGACTAAAAGATGTCGAAAGTAAAGATGTCAATAAATTGAAATTGAAATGCGCATCAGTTCACTATTAAGAAATTTGGGTATTCAAGTTATTTTTCAATGATGGTTTGAATATGATATCGCTTAAGTGTCCCCCGCTTTTCGTTGATAACCATTTGGGATCGTTATATTGAATTTTGCATGGTTTTCTTCAGAACTTTGTGTGATTTTCTCCTTGAGTGCTTGCGGAGTTTGTGGATTGTTCACATAAACCCGTGACTTTATGTAGCCCGTAGAAAGAAACTTAGGGCGATTAAGATCGGGTGACTTATCTATCCTTCGAGCAAGATTTATTAATATTTTTTTTTGTGTCTATGTAAATGGTCTTTCATTAGCGACTTGACAATTTCAAACTCAGTGTGAACGCACCCTTAAACCGATTGCCGAACTGTCAATGTCAAAATATTCAGTAAAATCAACATTTTTATCATAGTGAAGTACACGAAGGAACAACATATTACAAATAATTAAAATTTAATACCGAAATTCCGAGTCGGTGTTCGCAACTTTAAGAGCGTTTACGCCCATTCGGCCATAACGACCGTAACTGTCGTCCCAGATTGGAAAATTTGAATAAGAATAATTGCTGCTTGATGTTGCCGTGCAAGTGAGACTAAGTCAAATTCACTGCGTTCTCAATATGTGGGCCCCTCCCAGACCACATTATGCAAATTTCGCGTAAAGATCTTGGCCTACACCCTAACAAGATCAAGCTGACTCAAGAACTAAAGCCACTTGATGATATGAAGCGACGTATGTTCTCGAATTGGGAATTGGGCATGATGGACGAAAATGAAGAATTTCATCGCAAAATCATCTTGAGCGATGAAGCGCAGTTTTGGTTAAACGGCTTTGTCAATAAGCTAAATATGTGTTACTGGACAGGTGAGAACCCTCATGTGCTTCATGAAACAGCACTTCATCCGCAAAAAATCACTGTTTGGTGCGGTTTTCATGCCGGTGGCGTCATTGGGACGTTTTTTTGTCGATGAAAATGTCCGTCATGTTTCGATAAATGGTTTTCGCTACAGAGACATGTGGAACGTTATTTCTTTGAGCAATTACATGAATTGAACATCAGTGATATGTGGTTCCAACAAGACAAAATGGTAGTGCCACAAGCCACACAGCGGGTGAAACAACCGAGTTATTGAAGTCTCAGTTCGCTGAACGTGTTAGCTCGAGAAACGGACCCGTCTATTGGCCGCCGAAATCGTGTGATTAAACTCCTCAAGACTTTTTTTATGGGACTACATTAAATCATTGGTGGAGGAGCTCAGAGCCAATATTGAACGAGAAATAAAGGCCGTTTCGCTCGAAATGTGCGGCCGACTAATTGAAAATTGGCTTCAACGTATCGACCGCTGCATACGATCGCGTACGTACGGAATTTACTGCGTTAAGCGCTAGAATACTAATATGATTTTTGCACCTATCAATATTAATGTTCGCCTAAGAGGCTACTTTTATAACAAAAAAAAAACAAAACTAGAATTCGGTCTTTATATATACTCCGTATACCTTCATTTAACAAAATAGGAAAATTAATATTACATTTTTTGTTGAAATAATAATAACTGACTTCTAAAAAGGAAGATATTTTTTATATTTTCATGATGACATTTAATTTTTTTTTTAAAAAATGGCATAACCCAAAAGAACTACCAAAATTCATACACTGCCTTAAAATTTTTCTACGTCCATTCAAATGCGGAATATCGTTCAAATGATGACTATGGAAAATGAAATCAGCCTTTTTATTTGTAAACTTGGAAATCTAAGCAACTTGTTGATCTTAGATCTTACATTTCGCTTAACAATAACGACAGCTGATCCAGCCATTGATACAAATAGCTAAAAACAATAAAAAAAACTGTAAAGAGAACCCGAACAAAATTAGCTTAGATACTAATGTTCGCCTTCCAGGCGTCGATATGGCCGGTAACTCAGTAGAACCGCCCGCACATTAACTAGCGCAGAGCATCATTAAGTTGACAAGAACTCGTGCTTTGATATTAACAAGCGATCATGAAATATCAGGGAAAACTCGCCTCAGAGTCGAACATTAGTATTTTATATATTTTTATTTGGAAAAGGAAATCCAAAGCCCAGAGCGCGAATGTAGAGTTTGGAGAAAACAAGTTGTCATTCGTTTCTCTCCACTAAAGTTGGGTACGATGTTTGTCCTCATGGGGATTGAACCTACACCGCACGGGTCGCAAGCCAGTACACTAACCTCTTCACCGTCGCCACCCCCGAACATTAGTTTTCTAGGGTTAACAGAAGAATTCTAAGACTCAATTTTCTAAAAGTACCACGCGCACCTGACTAATCTGACATTATTGGATTAAAAAGCTTTGGCTTCTCAGCGTTTACTGCAAATTAAAAGTGTTCTCTTTTGGAAAATAGAAAAGATAAAATCCAAATCAATCAAAAATTAAAAATTCATTCATTCCCATGATCATGACTCTGTAGCACTCACCAGATACCGATTGGCCTGCGCCGACACTTCGACTTCCAAGATCTTTTCTGCCGTAAAGGCAGAAAAATATTTATGTTGGTAAAATACATTTCGTATAAAGCAGATAATATTGCCAGCAGAGGATTTATGTATGTATTTGGAACTCAGTTGTTCTTTAAAGTAGATAGTCTTTATTGTTCCATTAAAAGCTTGATGTTCACAAAATATGTGTTCTTTTGACCTTTTTTATTGAGCACTCTTGAAAGACTGAATGACAATTCCGTCAAATAAACTTGAAATTATTTTTCTAACTGCAGTTTCATAATTTGTCATGTTTCTCACGAAAATAAATTAAAATTTGATATTACAACTCGCTAACTGCTTATATTGCAGTTTCATTCTTTTTTTCTTTTTATGATTTAGGCGGAATCGCAATTGCTCGAAACAAGATAATCATATTTCTAGACGTTGGATTACCGCTGGTATCTTGTTACAGTTTCCAATTAATGGGAATTGTGGTTGTCGCCGGAAGCTTCGACGTAACCCGCGCTGCCGTGAGCTGACCGAAGCCTTACAGAAACAATCACATCTCGGAAGCACCACCACAAGTTGGCGAGTCTAACTTGTAAACTAAGAAAATATTACGTAGAGTAACGCACCGTCTTGGGAAGGCAATTTGACCTCTCCCCCTCAAAAAGCCACAAAAATTCGGCAAATTGCTTTTCCGTATCGAATTTATCCCTCTCCGCTATTGCGGTACTAAAATGGAGGAGCTCATGAGCATTGGCGACGTCCCCGCCGCGGATGAGCGGCTTATCTCTCGCGCTGCGGTAGCGGTGTTATAATACCGGGATACTGTAGTTCAACACACTAACCTCTGCGCCACTGCGCCCACAGATTCAACAAGTTAACTATTTGGTAATTGGAGTATACGCACATACTTCTTTGATTTCAAGGGAAACAAATTTTAAATTTTTGAAAACCTACCAAAATGGCATAAAAAAAGTCAACTCATTGTAGACAAATATAAGGATGCACACCACATATAAATGAATAGGAACAGCTACCTAATTCGGTTAGCTTAAAACAATATCATTAATCTTAAACTGGCGCATAATTGTTTGAACACATGCTGTCATTAAAAGCCAACTCATAAGAATCTAATAAAGGTACCAACTATGAACTGCGAAGCGGTTGCAAAACAATAAATTTACTCTCACCGCATTGTTAAGCTTGATTGTTGTTTAAATGATGGCGATTTGGGCTTCGCAATAAAAAAAATACAAATTCACGGCTTTCCCTTTTTTAATCAGTACAAAAGCAGTTTATTAATTAACTTTCGGTCCGAGTCTTTTTATTTTTAATTATGCATTATTTGCTTTAACGAGTTAAGAATGTTCATTCGCGCAACATTTTAATTAAGAACGTAAATTTGAATTCACCCGTCACTCCAGTGGCAAAAGTCAGTAAATCACCCTTATCAGTTACAGCATAGAATTTTGCAGTGCATTGATGTGCAAAAACGGAATAATGAAACACGCACACAAAGGTACTGTCGGAAACATTAGCCGTGTTTCTTTGCACGCGGATATAGGGATAATTTGAAATGTGCATGTAAAATACAACAACGACTTATCCTATATAAGCTAAGTTTAGCGGGGATAGCTATCGCCGCTAAGTCAGTTAGCGGGGATAAACAGTGCTTCCAAAACCCATTTTCTTCGTTTCTGATGAACCGATGCCATGAATTTTTCAGGAAATGTCAAAGTTTGACATCCCTCCGACCACTAACACATCCCGCCGAATATTTTGTTCGTGATTTTATTATTATTTTTTTTCAAACTTCATTATAAAGGTAATTGAATTTAGCAAATCTGTTAATGTGAAATTGTTTTTCATAATTTTAGAATATGCTTGGCATCAATTTCAATTGGCGGAAGTAAATATTTTTCAATTTCAGGATTTTCAATACAAATTTCTTAACTACAACTTACAGCTCACGGTGCATGTCATAGGTGCATGTGTGCTGCCAATTTTTTTTTTTGATGTCATAAGCGGCGATAGTCGTTTTCTGATGCCATCCCTATATCCCCGTGCAAAGAAACACGGCTATTGTTATGAAATTGAACATCTGAGTAAACAGAACGGGATGGTATAAATATTAAAAACCCTAGCTTTTCCAACCTCTTGCTTGTGGAAGGGACCTACAAATTTTAAGCCGAATCAGAACGGCAAATTTGAGAAGCTTCTCATGACAATTGATATACTCTTGGATGCTTCCCAGACGTTCGCAAGAGGTGGCGCAGTGGGAAAAACTCTAGATGTTAATTGGTCCTGGCGAGATTTGAACTGTGCAACTTCCGATTATTAGTCCGACACACTAACCACTGAGCCACTGCGGTCGACGGTCTAGGTCTATATAATAATACCGCATTCAAATTAAATGCATACAAATGGAACGCTCTGCAGAAAATATAATTCACTGGACGTTACTTCGATGGAATTCTTTGCAATTTAACTTCACATAAAAGTTAAGGATTCTTGATTTTTTCCGAAAAAAATTCTGTTATGGAAATTTGAATTCTTTTGCCAGGCGGGCACTAGAATAAGAAGAAGTTCCGAGGAAGCTTTCACTTCCAAGAACATAATATCTAAATGAAAATGGACCGCGAACGGCTCAGTTGGTACAGTCATGGTCAAGTAGAGATCCTCGAACCGCGTCGAAAAGGCAACGTCAATTAATGACAATTGACCTAAATACTCTTCAATTACACAAATGCAACAACATCAGCATTTGATTGGCCTCAGTGACGAAGTGATTCGAAATCGGGAGACACGCGAACCCCACCGAGTGCCCAGTAGCGATGCAGTGAAGTTGGGGACCTCTCTTTAGTCCAGGTCTCATCATTAAAGAAAAAAATAGTAATTTGATTTAAGGAATTATTTAATATAGACTAAGCTAAGGCATTGAAGTAAAATATCCTGAAATGATCTTACATTCTCTTTATCAATGAATCTGCTCCATTTAATTTTTCTTAATGCGTGAACTTTAATGTTACTGACTGTACAGCGGCGCACTGTATAACAAAATGTAGTAGAATTTGTTTGATACTAGAATGGTTTATGTCTTTACTTATCCATACACAAAACTTCAAAAAGATTGCTATTTTGTAAATAAGAATTCTCTTCAGATATGTTAAATATATTGTTTCAGTAGTAAGATACAAAAATGTCACATCTCTGTACTTATGTAAAATGTGTGGTAGCGTACCGAATGTAAATCAATATTATGCGAAATAAATCTATCTATCTATCTATCATACTCGTACACAAAACTTGGTTAGTAAACACACGGAGTTACGTTGCTTATATTACGCCAACCGTTAAGAAATTTTAAGAACATCTGAAAAACACGACTGATTGTTTTATTATTTGTACATAATATGTCTTGTTATATTTCGAAAATGTCCATGCGGGGACAGACCCCCAAAAAAGTTTTTCGTAAAATGTGGACAAGGGGATAAATCACATCTAGGCAATTTTACCATTCACAGGAGCCTAGCGACACTTTCAACATTTTGAAACTGCATACGAATCTGTGTGAGCTACTGGGGATCACCGGGGTTATAAAAGGACGATTAAACAGTAATACATAATGGGAGCATGCATGTGTGGAAATCGTAAGAAAAGAGGCATGCCCAAAAACTTTTAATTTTTAGACAAATATAGACAGTATATAATTAAAGTTTCAGCTTTTTAGCTTTAAGCTAAGCAAATCAAAGTCCAATTAGCAAAAATGTTAAACAAGTGAAAGCAAAGAAGAAATGCGATATAATAGTTAATTGAAATGTTAGCCAGGAAAAGTCCACAAAAAGCAAAACAGCTTTTGCGAAGTTAACAAAAATTGTTCTTATAAAAACAAAATGACAGTTTGTGGAATGAAAAAGGCGAAATAACAGGTGCCCACTTAAGGCATTCGGCCCTAGCGAGGTATCCGTCAGAACGGGATATTCTCCGATATCATAAGAATTGAATTTGCTTTGAGGTATTCTTCCGAACTAGAGTTCGAAGCAAAAATCCTGCGATTCAAATGAGATTTTAGAGTTTTAGGTTCCGATGTATACCACTCATTTTTCATGCAAAAACATCTTATAAATGAATGGGAAGTACGGTTTATGGCGTATGTAAGAGTGCATTTCCATTCCACCTCCATCAAATCATTCGATTATGCTTATTTTATTAATGTGATCCCACAATCCGGATAGATAATCGGAACCGTCGAATTTCTGAACCGAACTGCTTCACCGCTGTTTGGCGAATTTCCGCTGTCGCATTTTGTCGGCTTTCGGAACATACCTGCTTCCGTTATTGAAATGTTGGGTTCCGAAGCAGATAATTTTTGAAGTGGAATCCGATATCCGACTGCTTTCGTAACAATGCTTCCGTTACAAAGTTTCCATTAAAAATAAAAACTTACCCTCAACGCGGCAAAAGAAATAAATACGAGTAACAACGGAACGTCACACCGTACCCCGTAACAATACAATGAACCAAGATCCGAAACGAAAAACTACACAAAATACAACAAAATTGATTAAATTCTTCTTCTACTGGGCCTCTGAGGAACAATATTTGTTACAGTGAGGAGTTTTAAAGCTACCTACTGGCTGTTAGAAGCTCGTATTTCATTTCTTTCTAATTTTATATAACATTGTATCATAATCGTGAGATAGGAGATAACAGACTTTTTGCAACCAATAACTTTTTTTTTCACTGCAGATATTTTTAGTTTTAATGATTTTTGTTCTTCCCACTCTGTGTACAGTACCTACATGGTAAGAATTGACTACTGATTTTTTTCTTTTGAGGGCCGTAATTCATTGCCTGGTTCAGATTTTGTAGAAATATGTATAGATATGGCTTGAAAATATTCATTGCTTGTTCAACTGAAAGTTGCTGTGTCTTAAATTCATATTAATTTATGAAAAATGAAAATTGCCGGATACACCTAAAATTGAATAATCACAGCTCATTTGAAGAACTTACGAGAACGATAATCTTCCTACGCTTGATAATACTTTATTTTCTAATTTAATTTACACTATACAATATGTGCCTCCGAAATGAAATTTCTATTGAAGCAGCTATTCCATAGATAAAGCGGCGCGATGCTAGCATAAGCGTTTAGCTTACGTTTATGCTCGTAATCACAATTTGCAAAAACGCATTTGCAAAACGGATTGATTTTTGTGCAGCCTAATCTACCAACAGTCACCATCACTAACCCCGATGTGGGTAATGGGTATTCCAATTAAGTGTTTTAATAAAGACTAAGCCAAGGGTTTTCGCAGAATCTACATACTCGATGGGTGTATTGTCTCATCAATTATATATTGGGAAAATACAATGTATCTACTGGCTTTCTAGACATAACCAGGAATTTCGTCTTTCATGGGCTTAGCCAAATGCCATTTGATCGAGCCCAGCACACAATCCTATGTAGATCCTCATTCACTTCACTAGTCCGATTTTCGACCAGTCCTTATGTAAAACTTTTTTGCTCCTGAACATCATTAAGTGAATACGAGGGAAGGTCATTGCTGTATATTTTCTGTCGGCAGAAAAGGCCTACCGTGTAAAAGTGCATGGCTCACAGTTTCTTTGAGTTTTTGTTTTTCTTCATTAAACTGCTTTCTCGTGATGATATTTTTCATTGCTCTGACAAATTGCTCCATTTGTTCTTTAAGTTCTATATTTTGTTCAATTAGTGTTGCAATTTCCAACTGCCCAAAATAAGAAATTCGACGTTGGACGCCTTAGCACACCTGGAGTAGCCAGAGTCTTCACAGAGGGAGAGTCCTGTGCATTCACCACCCACAAGCGCCAACAATATGTGGAACCGATATCGTGACATTATCAAGGAGGTAGCCGAAACTACCGTAGGTTAAGAGCCACCCCAGAGAAAAAGCCCGTGTTATGTGCTTATCGGAAGAAGGTCACAGAAGATGCACATTTAAAAAAAATTTGCAGCGCAAAACAAGGGCAGCGGGGGAAGAGTATCTAGCCAAGAGAAGGGAGGAGAAGAAGATCTTGCGTAGAGAAAGAAGAGGGCGTATACAGTGTCCCAGATCAAGGATATCAAACAATTTCGCGATCGAAACAACATCCGGAGATGTTACAAAAATGCGAAGCAACTGGCTGCTGGCTTTAAGACTGAAACGCAGGCTCTTCAAAACAGCGACGAAACCTGGTCACCGAAGCGCAGGGAATAGTAGATGTATTTAAGCACCATTTCCAACAGCTGCTAAATGAGCATTATGTAGAGAGAGTGATATGGTAAGAAGAAAACCCAAGTCCTGTCAATGAAGAACAGATTTCACCACACAATATAGAAGAGGTTGGCTTAACTATAAGAAAGCTAAAGAACAATAAGGCCGCCGGTTCTAATGGTATACCAGCGGAGCTGTTCAAATATGGAGGTGATGGTTTGGTAGGGCGCCAAATCATCAACCAAGTATGGGTGGAAGAAACCATGCCCGATGACTGGACTATCAGCTTCATATGCCAAATCTTCAAAAAAGGCGATCATATGTATTGCAAGAACTATCGAGGTATACATACATACATAAGGCCTTAACGGCCCATACAGGACTTAGAACCTAGCTTCTCCAACCACTTTCATGCGAAGTGGAGGGGACCTACAGTTTTACGCTGAATCCGAACGGCAAATTTGAGAAGCTTCTCATGACAATTTGATACTCTTGGATGTTTGTCAGATGTTTGCAAGACGCAACAACACGCGATATTCCCAAGTGGTCCCCCATTTAAGTACTTACCACTCGCATTTAAGATCCCATCCAATGTACTACGTGAACGTCTGAAGCCGTTCTGAAACAGACTAATCGTAATCGGCACGTACCAGTGTAGCTTCCGGCCCGGCAGATAGACAATAGACCAAATCTTGGCACTAAGGCAAATCCTGGAAAAGACCAATGAATTTCAAGTCGAGACCCACCGACTTTAAAGCCGTATATCATAGCCTTCAACGTCAAGAGCTCTACGTGGTGATGACCGAATTCGGGATCCCGGCAAAATTGATGCAGTTGTGTCGCGTGACACTCGAAAACACGAGGTGTAGTTTCGAAGCCGAATTATTCCAAACTTGTACCGGATTTCATCAATTAGATGATAGCGCATGATAGCGCATGTGACTTCTTCAATCTTATTCTGGAAAAAATAGTGCGAAGGGCAGGAGTCAACACGGAAGGCAGTATCTTCAATAGATCCGTCCAGCTACTGGGGTATGTGGAGGATATTTTAGAGACTTTCACGGTGATTGAAGAGGAGACGAAATTGGTTGGTCTGGTAAATTAGGAAAAGACCAATGCTATCAACAAACAAACAAACATCTGTCCACCGCCTACGAAAAAACGTCACTGTTGATAGCAATAAGTTTGGGGTAGTTAAGGAGTTCATCTAACTAGGAGTAGAACTCCACGAATGCCACCTTAGTGGAGATCCGGCGGAGAATTACCTTGGGAAACCGTTGCTA
This sequence comes from Portevinia maculata, assembly GCA_949715645.1. Classification (NCBI taxonomy): domain Eukaryota; kingdom Metazoa; phylum Arthropoda; class Insecta; order Diptera; family Syrphidae; genus Portevinia; species Portevinia maculata. The sequence continues at coordinate 242,393,229 of OX454526.1, read as the reverse complement.
CTTCGGTTTAGCGAAACAAATGGGTTCAAAACTCTTCACTCGAAGGACAAAATGCATGCTCTATCGAACCATAATTCTACCAGTCCTGCTTTATGGCGCCGAGTGCTGGACAATAAGTAGAAAAGGGGAGCTAATATTGGGTTCTTTTAGTCGGATATTTGGTCCTGTGTGCGAAGAGGGCGAATGGAGGAGAAGATACAACCGCGAACTCTATGAGTTGTACCAAGATGTGGATGTAGTCCAAAAAGCTAAATCACATCGACTACATTGGCTCGACCGTATTGAGCGAATGGAAAATAATGATCCAAGAGGATCTTTGACTCCCCCTGGTTCGGGAAGGCAAGGAAGACGGAACCTCCTTTTTAAAGACCAAGCCATCGCGGATGCCAGAGCACTTTGTCTAAACAACTGGAGCAGCGTGCCCTGGATCGCACAGGATGGAAGGCTGCAGTATCTCAGGCAGAGAGATCGTTAAGTAAGTACGTAAAATAGTAACTAGTGCTGCAATTTCGTTTTGCATTGATTCAAGTAAATGCAAACTCAATTTGAGTAACATTTTAGTTTGTGGACTATTTAGTATATACCATTGCTTGGTAGGCCCCTAAAACAATTAAGACAAAATGAAACAACGATCAAATTTCAATATTGTTGAGAAATGCTTACTGAATATCGTGCCTTTAAGTACATAGTTATTGAAAAATGCATTTTCGTTTCGGTGCACTACAGGCAGCTGACAAACGGGCCTGTCAAACAACTAGCAACTACCGTTGCCGGAACAACAAAGTTGCGTGAGCGGGCTAAAACATGGGGAGAAAATACTGAAATCGCTTTAACCCGCAAATCGGACAACCCAAACACTGTTTGATTTTGAAAAAGCAATCTGATATAGGTGCCTGTAAGGCAACTAGCACCTACCCTTAGCGAAACAACGAAGTTGCATTAGCATTCGAAATCATTCTTTTACACAAAAGAATTGTAAATAACGCCCAAAAATTTAATTATAACGCCCAAAAATGTGATTATAACGCCAAAGTTTTACAAAGTAACTCCCCTTGAAATATGTTGGGCTATATAATTGCGTTCTCATAATTTGGTGGTATGGAGTTTTGGGTGTGAAGCAAAGTCCTTTTGCTCTTTATTTCCAGCTTGCAGTTTATTCTCTCTTGTCAAGGTTAACTTGAAAATGACATTAAAAAAATGTGTTTTCAGTACAATATTAAATTAATCTTAAAATAAGGCATTTAAAAAAAATAATAATAATTAATTCTCAGACTTCACATAATGTTAACCTCAGTCAATTACTGTACGCGATATTTTAGGTGAGCTTTCTCCACCGGTCGCCTTACCATTTTCTTCTACCCTACAAAAAACCTATTCACACAAAGAGGGGGTGCTTATTGGAGTCACAAATGTAAAATAACATCAGCTTACCTTTCTATTGTTACCCAACATATTCCACTTATAACAAGACTCTTTGTTAAAATGAACATACTTAAATTCCTGTGCCAAGTTGTCAATGAAAGTATTTAACTTAAAAGACCTATGTTATCATCACACAATGACCCTATTTCCAGAATAAACGATATCCTCATTTCCAGTCACATACGTACATAATAAAAAGCATCAGATAAATACCCTCAGATCCTACCCCAACCAAATCAAAAAAACTTTTTTTTTTTACTCCAAGACGAGCAAGTTAAATCGTTCAATGAAAAATCGATTAAGATGAAAACCACACGTCCAGCAGAAGTAACTCTTTCCTCTTTTCAAAGAGGTGAAATTTGTGACCTTCCGTAACTTTCAATAAACTCCGACCACAAAAAGGAAGAAAGAAAATCCTTGATACTGTCAAAATGTAAAGAAAAATAAAAAAATATAGAGATTAATTTATTTATTTCCTGAAGATAACAAAGGATATTTTCTTTCATTTCTTGAACTTAGTTACATTTTACCAAGAAATATTTCAACCCTATCTGGGTCTAATTATAAAGTGGGATACCTATTTTTTTTAAGATTTGAAAATAAATTCCTGTGGGTATAAAGTGAGCTGGTTATATAATTCATTCATCTGTTCTATATAAATGGTTTATCTACCCAACTTCTCAAAACCACCTGCTCGTCCTTCCCCACCTGGAAATGTTCAGTTAAATCCGATAGCTAGTTCCCCAGTTTAGTCTTCCAGGTGTCAAGGGGTGACAGCATGAATTCTAACATCAACCATGACCTGTACAAAGGATTACGTTTCGCTTTTGTTCCATTTCTTTTCTTGGAATTTAAACAAACACAGGCAACGTTTTTTCTTCAGATTTTCCTGTCACAGATTTGAAAGGTTTTGGGTCAGCAGAAATGCACACAAAGGCTCGTTAGCTCAGTGGGACCAAAGCTGTTGTAATGAGAATTTCTGATCTTTGCATTTTGTAGCATTTTAAACATCATTGAACTTATTTTTTTTAATAATTATAAAAATATAAGTTTTAGTAAATGCACATTTCTGCAACTCATGTCATTTGGGTGTATAAATGTTATAAAACAAATAAAGGCATTTTCACAGAGTTTTCCTTTATTTCTTGGTACTCTGATCTTTATTGCAACATTTTTTTTAGTTCTTGACCTTAACATTTAATTTTAATTGTTTTCGATTATAAAAACTGTAAAGTAAATTTTTGTTTTTTTCACTGCGTAATGCTGTAAAATTTGTATGTTCGATGCAAACCTGTTGTACAAATTACAGTTCATAGAATCTTTTGATGCTTTTGGCAAAATATCTTACTTTCCGGCATTTTAGTAACACGAAATCCTCAAGAGTTATTGCAGACTCATTTAAACCCCTATAACACGTTAGTGCATACCCAAATGCTTTCAATAGGCTGACGTAAGTTCAGTAATTTATTCATCCATGTCAACCGAATCTGCAATATGTCAGTCCGCAACGATTTTTGTGTAAATTTATTTAAAATCCGTCTACTGCGTGACAGTCACTATTGAAAACAAGAAAGTTAAAAAACGTTTTATTGAAGAAACCAATGGAAATAAATTTTTTACAATAGGTACCTATGTAGATAAACTCGCTGTAAATAATTAACTCATAGTAAGATTTTTTTCTCAACAGCTCTAAAGTATACGCTGAGGCATACGCGGATGATGTTGCCGTGCTTTCTGTTGGATCATGCCTAGCGACTGTCTGCGTCAAGGATCAGGCGGCCCTTGATGCGATCGACGAATGGTGCAGTAGGAATGGGCTCTCGGTCAATCCTCTTAAAACTGAGGTTGTTCTCTTTACGAGGAGGAGGAAGCTAATCGGGTTGACTCAGCCAGTGCTAAAAGGCGTCACAATCCAACTCATCAATGAAGCAAAGTATGTGGGAGTCATCCTGGATAGCAAACTTCTTGATCCAAGCATGTTGAGCTGAAGACTGCATTTTTTTGGCAAGACATGTTGCTTATCACCACATCGGTTGTTTGGTGGAATAAGCTTCCACGTAAATATGTTACTGCTGCTTTCGCCAAACTCCAAAGGAAAGTATGCCTCGACTGCACGGGGTCTTCCCTAGCACGCCTGTCGCCGGCCTAGATGTATTATTGAACCTCCCGCCTATTGATGTTTACATCATGGGTTGCACAATCAAAGCTATCTCACGTTTAAGAAGAGGAGGCTTTTGGTATAACTCGCACTGGAGTTTTGTTGAACTTGCGCGACGGTTGTCCTTCGACTCCTGTCTTATGAAACCAACGACCATACCACGTCGAGTTAATCGGTTCTCGTCAGATCACCGAAATTAAACGACGTTGGGCGCGGTTAGTACGTAGATGGGGACCGTTTGAGAACAACCGCGTGTCGTTGGCCAGTCCCATCTACAGAGTTGAGGTAGATAATTATACGTGGTATCACATTGGACATAAATTGGTATAAGTGTGTCGGCTTCTGCCGACAGCCACCTAAACCTAACCTAACCTGTCTAAGCGCAACTACGAAGTCGACTTTTCTCGTGTTCAGGACTGGCTCTGGATAGACTCTGAGTCTTGAAAGGAATGCAGTCGAATCTTCACGGATGGCTCCAAAACCGGTCAATGTTCTGGTGCTGGTGTCTTCTTGGAAAGCGACAACATTAGACTTTCCTTTTCGTTAGGCAAACATGCGTCAGTCTTTCAAACAGAGACTTATGCTATCCTAATGGTCATGGACTATGTTGCGAAAGCTGAAGTGCGCGAAGTATCTGCGTTTGTAGCGACAGTCAGCCTGCGCTTAAGGTCTTGCTCAACCCCTTATCCACCTCTAAAATAGTTTGTGAATGCAAGATCTCTCTGAGTTGTTTAAGTCTAGGCTCATAACGGGATAACGGGAAATGAGATCTCCGATGAACTTCCTAGACAGGGCTCAGAGGAGGACTTCTCAGGACCTGAACCAGTGATATCTCTGCCTGCGTCCTCGGTCAGGGCTTACATTGACGGTTGGGTTTCATATGAACACAATCGCCGATGGCATGACTATCCAGCATGCAGACAGACTAAGCAAATTCTCCCCGACGTCTGTATTAAATCTGCGGCATTCTTGTTGTATCTCAACAGAAAAGACTGCAGACTGCTAGGTCTAAGCGATACCACCAACTGCGAAGCCTATGCAGAAAGCGACGACACTGCATAACATTTCCTCTGTGATTGTCCTGCTTTTGCTCATCAGGTTGCAGGTATTTGGTGCTGATGTGGTGAGTGCTGTAAACTTATCATTGAAGCGCCTTCTCGTTTTTCTTAGAAAAACGAGTAAGTTCTCACAGTAATCAATTGTTATGAGAAATTTCTCAAATTCGCCGTTCGGATTCGGCTTTGAATTGTAAATTTTAAGCTCTTTATGCGCCATTACTGCTTAATACTTTTTTATCCCTGCCGTTCAGGAAGAGACGAAGAAGAATTGGGATTTCAGCTTGTGTAGAATCTGGTTTGCTGAGCATTATTTCAAAAACAAAAATTATGTTTTTATGTATATCTATGCAATCCTGTCCTGATGTTAACATTTCCTTTCACGCACCTGAACTCCAACGGTGAAAATTCTTGTAATGTTATTCGTCCTGTTTGTTTTGTGATCTAATTTGCTCTGAAAAATGTTTCGAACGTTGGAAGTTTTTAAATAGCTATCTGGGTTTAGTAATTGACTTAAAAAGTGTTTGCTCAATTATCTGCACTGGCGCCCTGAAAGCCACTTTGAGAAATTTCTATATTATGCCTAAAGTTTGCTCAATTAAACTATCAAACATGTAGTATGGTATTACTTGCTGGAAAGATGGAAAGCTAGGCCAAGGCAAGCAACAAGTAATACTTTGATGGTGTGTAACTTACAAATAACATACATTCTCTATTGACACTGCAAAAACGAAGGGCGATTTCGGGAGAGATTTCGAGCTTTTTTAAGACTATAAATTTATAGTAACTTTGTTTTTTTTTTACGAGTATGATTCCTAACAAAGAAATTAGATTCTTCCATAAAAATAAAAGAAAATAAACTTTGAAAAAAAAATTAAATATATGATTAATTATGACGAATGTGGCGTCTCTTGCAGTGAGGGAGGGAGAGCAGCAGAAGAATGAAAACATGGAATCTGAAGGCTTATTTTATATATGGAGCGTGTTTTTTACGTTCCTCATCCCGTCCACATCGATTTCTTCATCACGATAGGGTTGTCGGGAAACTCTATTATAGTTAAGGAATGCTTGGATCTTTCTTCTGATCATTCACTGGTCATTTTGACAATTAACGGCTGTCTACGAAAAAAAGAAGGTCCGCCCAGACTAACTAACATGAAAACAAACTGGGAATCCTTTAAAAAATACTGTGAAAGTAAAATCGATCTCAAAGTGTCTCTTCGAACACCCCACGAACTTGAAGACGAAGTCGATCAATTTATTAACTTCATACAATGCTCAGCCTGAAAAAATACTCCCCATAAACGGAAAATAACCACAAATTGCGAAATAAAATATCCCTTGAAAATCACTCAATTGTTAAAGAAGAAAAGGAGAGCGCGCAAAAGATGGCAACAATCTCGCGCTCCACAGGATAAAACCACTCTTAACTACCTTTGTAGTAAACTTAAGAGAGAAATTTGTGACTTTAAAAATCGTGAAATTTCTACATATCTTGGAAGCCTAACTGCGGATAAAAGTACAAATTACTAGCTCTGGAAAGCTATGAAAGGCATTAAAAAACCAAAAACGCAAGCGCCACCCATCAGGAAAATCAATGGAGAATGGGCGAAGAGTGACAACGAAAAAGCCGAAATATTTGCCGAACATCTGGAAGAAACATTTAAACCATTTGATGGTCAAGCGTTGCTCGAATTTCCTGTCGTAACCGTGGCACCTGACAGTTATAGAATAAAAAGTGTATCGCTACCCGAACTACGCTTCGAAATAGAGAAACTAAAATTAAGCAAAGCTCCTGGATATGACTTTTTTTGTTTTTTTTTTAAAAAAAAAAGGAAATCCAAATCCCAGAGCACTCAGATTCGTTAACGGCCCATTGTACTACCAGGCAGAAATCCTCCTATTGGTGTAGAGGCATGTGAATTGGTGGCGTATGTTGTTGTTCCCCATGGGGATTGAACCTGCACCGCACGGGTCACAAGCCAACATACTAACCTCTACACCGTCGCCACCCTCTGGATATGACTTAATCACAGGACAGGTTCTCAAAGAGTTACCTAAGAAAGCTTTAATCAAGTTTGCCTATCTTATAAATGCATCGTTCAGGTTATTGTACGTTCCACGATAATGGAAGGTAGCTGAAGTTATAATGGTTCCAAAGCCCGGTAAACCACTAAATGACAAAAAATCATATAGGCCAATATCGCTCTTACCGATAATGTAGAAGGTATTAGAAAAACTTTTTTTTAAAGCGCCTGCATCCGATTATCGAAGAATGTCGATTAATACCTGATCACTAATTCGGATTCAGGACTAAGCATTCTACAATCGCCCAGGTTTACAGAATATGATCAGCTGATGCTAAAGCCGGATTAGACAAACAAATCTTGTGTGACACAACTACCGGCAGACCAAACCGGAATATTGCTTGCGTTTAGGCAAATTTGCTTTCCAACAGGTACAACAGGCACAAGTTTATTGTAATTGAATGTATGTAGATAGCTATCTTCTCCTCTTCCGTGATCTTTTTATACTCCATTCGGTTCTTCCAGGGAGTCAGTAGTCAGTAGATTCTTTCTTTTTCGATGCACTTCATCGTGTCTCCACGGAGGCATGTCCGCATTGTTTAAGAGACCACAGTCACAACTCTCTGAGTCTGGTGGAAGATTTTGTCCAGGGGTGAGAGATTAAATAGAACCTCCATATCTGCAGTGGGTGTGGTCTTCAAAGACCCTGTTATCCCGATGCAAGCCGCCCTTTGGATTTTGTTGAGGCTTGAGAGATAAAACTGCTTTTCGGTAGCCTTCCACCATACCGGTGCGCCATATGTAAGAATCGGCCTCACCACCGTTGTGTACAGCCAGTGAACCACATATGGTTTGAATACCCATGTATTGCCAAACGTTCATCTGCATGCATATAATGCTATATACGCTTCCTAACTTTAATCCTCTATATTCTCCCTCCAGATATGAGTTTGGAATCTAATATGACGGCCAGGTACCTTGCTGTCTTGGATATTTGCAGGTCCACTCCACTCATTCTTGGTGGCTTAAAGACAGATATTGCCCTTCTTCTTGTGAACAGTAGGATTTCCGTCTTATATGGCTTTACCTCCAGTCCTCTGCCCGTAACCCAGTAGTTAACAAGTAAGAGTACGTATCTGAGCATTGTTGCACATTTGTATATAGTACACATACATACATCTATAATTTACATATTCATTTAATGTAAGTCGAACCTTGATTTTCATAAGTGCAAGAAAAACTATTAATATTTGTAGGTGTAGGTAACTGAAAGCTACATAACCTATCTATTTCCATAGATTTTAAGCCACAAGAATATAAATAGCAAGAATATCAAATAGTTTTTTCTTATGCGTTCGTATTTTCCTAAGTAAAAAGTTTTCAAGCAACATATTGCGAATTGCTAAAAATCTTTAACTTGCTGCAACATTAATTATAAAGTGCACATTGAAAGCAAAGTTTTCATTTTGAGACCACAGTGCGAGGAAAACTTTGCAACTTTGAACTTTATTTGCACAAAGACTTTGTTGTGAGCAGTTTTGCTAGAGCTCAAAAGTATAGAACTCAACTTGAGGCGCAAATGTTTTTGCCTCTGGAGGGGGCTGTGGTTCGAAAGGCCATTGTAATTAACATGCGATAAAGGGTTGCGTTACCCCATTGTTTGACTTTGACTACTAACAAATAAATAAATTGAACACAAAAAAAAATCAAGGTATAGCACAAAAGTTTAAATTGAAAATTGTTTACTGTGAGTTCATAAATGTTTCGTTCTGTCTTAGTTGGCATTAAATCTAAAGAAAATGGATTAGGTATACCTACATACGTTATGAAAGTCGAAAGTATTTCTAATTGTTTCTTCAAGCTTCTTTGCGAGCTATTGTAGCGTTACAGGCAACCGTTTCCAGAAAGAAGAATGTAGGAACAGTTGGAATTGTTAATAGATAGAATGGTGAGGAATGTTATGTTTTATATATTTATCGCTACAGATCTTTCGACCAATACCTCACTGAATTAACTATGTGACTTACAATAAAGAATAGTTCAAGCCGATATAAAGATGGCTAAAAAGCCGAAGTGTTTGTTTGGCTACAAAGCCGAACTGAAAACGTTAGTGGATACTGGTTGGTTGTACAATCAATGCTGGATTAATTTTGTTTACAAAATTCTTAGCCTATTTATACAAATTTAGTAACCTACTACTTATTATTAGTTTCATGCACAACAACACATGCCATTAACCGGATGAAATAAATTGCACACAGTTATCAAATGTCATTTATTTATTTGAATTCGTCTGGGCAATTTGACAAACTATATTTTCTTTGCCAGTGGCGCATGTCGAAGTGAAGGATGAATTTCAAGGTAAAGCACAATTTGAGTGCATCGCTGATACCTCATTATTTAATTACATTTGAAGGGCATTGAATTTCTATTTTGTATTTGGGGGAAGCCAATATATGGACTTTGATGATTTTTTTATGTTTTGCTAGAAGCGACTGGAAATTGAGTAGTTAATGGTATTGTGAATTGGATTGTGTTATGTTTTTGTTTTATATGACGTGTGTTCTATTATTAACTGATGGAGTGTGTCATTGCGCGGATATCTGAGAAGTCGCTCAAAATTATGAAAAACACAACGCCAAAATTTCATAGTTCAAAAACCCCAATCAGAATGCGCCTAACTTTCCATAAGCAAAGGTTTAAACTAAAGAAAATGACAGCATATCTGTAAATCTATATTGGGGTTTGAAAATTCGGGCTATTAAAACATGACATCCGAATATTTTCCCACCTATACTCAGGACGGATTACAATGATATTACTTGCGTGCGAATCTCTCTCACAACAGAGAACAGACAAATAGTGTACACATTTTATTTTAGAAGAAAATTGGCGCAAATGCCTCACTGCTCACTACAAACATTCCTTCAGACTTTAATTCATATTTTTTCTGCATATGCAGCTGCCAGAAATCGAGTCGTCGACAACCCAGACAATTTTTGTTTGCTACCAACCAACCGTGACGTGATCATGCCACACAGCTTAGTTTTGCTGGTGGTGAATTTTCATTGGTCATGCGCGTGACTGATTTTTTTCTTGCGAGAGAATTTCGTTTCTCATTGTGTACCAATCGAAGGGAGTGCAGTAGTGTGATCAACAACCTTTTTGCTCGTAAACAAGTTTTGCTCGAGAACAATCGGTACCGTAAAATAACCATACCGTAACATGGGGTTACTTTGCGCCACTGACGAAAAGAGTTGGTTTGTCTATTCACGTTCAGACATGTAACATTCTATCAACTCAACCTACCGTAATGTACACATACACACATATACAACTGCCTCATGTTGCAACGGACCGACCGTCTACCGGCAGTTAGTAAGCAGCAATTGAAACGTGTAGTTCACGTAGTAAATGTGTTAAATTTTTTAAGTGGAAAATTTCGTATAAAGAAAGCTGTTTTGTTTTTTGTACAAAAAAAAGTTTGGGTTTTCATTTATTTTTTCTTTTTTTTTACAGATATGATCTTTTCAATCAATGGTATTGAAATACAATACTAACTTTGCTCCAGCTCTTTAGATAAAGGAAATATAGTTCAAAGTTTTTAGACGGAGCAAAGTCCCTTGGACAACTTTGCCCCATTTTTCAACAACAAAAAAAAAAAGGATTTTAATTATTATTTAAACAGTTTTTATAGCATAATAGTCCAGTCAAATTAGTCCTTAAAATAGAAGTAAGGTTACAATAATTCCCATAGAGCTAAAAATTGGTATGAATGTTCAGAATACTATTATATGTAAATGAATTGTGAAAAATCCCCATCAATCCCCCTTGTGCAAACAATTTTATTGATGGTGAAAGTTTGCAAAAATAGGTTTTTCGTGTTTTTCAGCTAAACGGTGAGTTCTACAGCAAAATAGTTCAGATAAAAATTGTAGATCATCCAATTCTCTACAAAAAATGTATCTACACTTCTTTTCATAAGTATTCCCAATTCCGTGATATAGCGGTTGAAAGAATTGAAAAAAAAATTTTATTCGTAATATGCACACGTTTCCAAACCACCTATGAGGTAGTGTGCTTGGCGCTTTATTTTTAACGTGGTTTCCCCGGTAGGCCTATTCCACGATCAATTGTGATCCTATTGAATTCAAATTGAATATTGAAAATGATGAAAGCTGTGTAAATTATGTAATTAATAAATGAAAAAATAATTTGGAAAAATTATTCGTCGGATTCATAATAATCCAATGGAACTTCTAGTGTACTGTCTTCGTTTTCTTGTTCTTCTTTTTCTTCATCTTCTTTTTCTTCATTTTCCTGCTGGATACAAATATGTTCTAAAAGTGATGCATCATATGTCTCATCACTGATATCGCAATTATTCTCATCTAGTATCGATTCAACATTGGAGCACGACTGTCCTTGACAATTGGTACATGCTAAAGAACAAAACAGTCCAAACTTTATACAGCCGCATTTAGCATTGCAACCTTTTTTGCAATTGCAAAAGATGGTGTTAAGGAGTTTTTCTGGTGCAGGTGAGAATAACGTATGAATTGGTTCCAATGCATTGTCACCTAACTTCCAACCCCAGTCTTCTGGATCCATTTTATTACCAAGCCACACTTGAACTTGATAATATACCCGAAATAGATGTTGTTGAGCAGCAGCAGAGGTTGGGGGAAGACAAGCTAATTGCACTTGCTTTTATTATAAGTTTTTTTTTGCAAAAGATAAGTATCGGAGTTTATCCAAGCAGACAACTTTTTTTGGAACTCCGTACATACAAAGAAAAAAGTGAATTCCATTAGTGATTATAACTTCATGAGTAGAGTTACTATCCTTAAAAACTTCAGCACAATTAATTAAATTTTGTTTCTCGAACAATTTCAAAACCGTTGTTTTGCCCCTCTTGAAAAATGCTGATGTTGTATCGCATCCAGTTGTTGCGTGTAGAAAAAGTATATGATTTTGGCATTTTGGAAAAGCACAGAAACTTTTTGATGAATATATTTCCGATTGCTGCTGAGTCTTTCCCGGTTTAAAAAAATAAATATTTTTTTCTGTTGGTGTTCGAGCAGTAAGTAATACTAATAAATCGTCATCTTCACCAACAACAATAGTTGTATTTGTTGAGTTGAATTGTTCTATTGCTGTTTCAATGATCAGAACATCAGCATCATTTTCAGCCAGCTTGTTTTACAAGAATATTTTCAGTAGTAAATTTTTCTTTTAACATTAAAATAAACCGAGACTTATTGTGGGTATTTGCAAGAAATTTCTATTTGCTTGTGGCTGTCATAAATTCATCAAAAATAACATCAGAAGATGAAGATGTTGTTGTAGCTCGACGTCGTTGTTCTGCGGCTTTAGTATTTTTATTACAATCAGTGTAACCATCAAATACTACAGTCACTCTATGTCCAAAATGTCTACGTACATACTGAACATATTTGTCTAAAATATTATGAAATGTTTCTTCGTGGTCCCAGGCAACTCGGTGTAACAGAAATCTCCCTTCGATGATGAACGTAGAATTTATATTGTCAATGTCTAATATTACTGTTTGAAAACAATCGTAAATGGCTGACTTTTGTGTTTTACGCATTCCAATAGCCGTGTTTCTTTGCACGCGGATATAGGGATAATTTGAAATTTGCATGTAAAATACAACAACAACTTATCCTATATACGCTAACTTTAGCGGGGATAGCTATCGCCGCTAAGTCCTTTAGCGGGGATAAACAGTGCTTCCACAACCCATTTTCTTCGTTTCTGATGAACCGATGCCATGAATTTTTCAGGAAATGTCAAAGTTTGACATCCCGCCGACCACTTACACATCCCGCCGAATATTTTGTTCGGGATTTTATAAATTTTTTTTTTTTTAAATTTAGTAAATCTGTCAATGTGAAACTGTTTTTTATAATTTTAGAATATGTTTTGCATTAATTTCAACTGCCGGAAATTAATATTTTAGAATTTCAGGATTTTCAATACAAATTTCTTAACTCAACTTACAGCTGTTTCACTAATAAACGTCATAGGTGCATGTTTGCTGCCAAGTTTTTTTCGATGAATTCTTAAGCGGCGATGGTCGTTTTCTGATGCCATCCCTATATCCGCGTGCAAAGAAACACGGCTAATATCATCAAACATTGACAACGGGTAGGGAGCCAATTCATATTCGAAATATTTTTCAATTTCATCTTCCAAAGCAGTCGTAATACTCATGCGTTGAAATAATAATACACCGTCAACAGGAATCTTCTTATCGTGAATTTTGAAAGTGCTACTCATAGCTAAAAGAGGGACTACTTTATCAAAACGTTTGAATTTAATGTTATCAAACGTCAATCCTGTTATTTTTGACATGCAAGCAATCCCAACTTCACGAGCTTTATGACAATTAATTTTGTCATCACCAACAATTCCACTAGTAATAGATACAATTCTGTTGACTTCTGGAAAAGGATCATGTAAAGAAAACCACTCTAGGAGGCTTTGTATGTCTTGAGAATCTTTCTTCATTCGAGAATCACTTGCATCAACATGCTGATCTGTTGTATCCATTCTAACATTAGCGAAATCTTCCAATCCTTCACAAATATCATTCATTGCATGCATACCATATACCCATTTACTTATGACACTCTCTTTCGTACTTCTTCCTCGAGAAAGACCTCCATCTGTCTTCATGGCTTTCATCATTGAATGCTCGATCACCATGTCTGTTGAAGTTCCACAACTCAATTTATCCGAACGTCTAATCATGAAATATCCTCCTGTAAAACGTTGGTAAACATCAGGATCCATACAGTTTTTTAATTGTAGCATATCTTGTAGATATAAGTGTGCAGATTTAGCATACGAGAAATGTCCCGACGCGTGAAAGTAAGGAAGCATTTCTTTAACGCTGTCCAAATGAGCTTGCCAATCTCCTATACGTTCACCTCTTATAAACTCCTATTTTGTGTAGTGAATGGCGGGCCTAAATGAAAATATTGGCGAAGCTTTTGACATTCTTTTATATTCTCAGAATTTTATAATTTGTATGTATAAGACATAGGGACTCATATGTTTACTCGTATAACGGTTCAAAAATGTATATAAAAGTACATTAACGTGCATTATTACGAATAAAATATTTTTTTCAATTCTTTCAACCGCTATATGGGAATACTTATGAAAAAAAGTGTAGATACATTTTTTGTAGAGAATCGGATGATCTACAATTTTTATCTGAACTATTTTGCTGTAGAACTCACCGTTTAGCTGAAAAACGCGAAAAACCTATTTTTGCAAACTTTCACCATCAATAAAATTGTTTGCACAAGGGGGAATTTTCACAATTCATTTATAATAGTATTCTGAACCTTTATACCAATTTTTAGATCTATGGGAATTATTGTAACCTTCAAAGTTTTATTTGACTGGACTAATAAATGCATTATCTCACATCTTATTAATGAAACGGGGTGGAAAAAAATAGATCAACATCAACATTCAAAAAATATGCAAAAACGGAGCAAAGTAACCCCATTTTACGGTACATCAGAACATTGACCAAAAATCAAAAAACATTTAATCTGTCCTACCGAACTATGCTGCCAAGTTGGGACAGTTATTAAACAACGTCCTGTACCCTTGTTTAGCGACGAAAAAATATATAAACATTCAACCGTCAGATTTGAATTTAACGAAATCTAAATATACCCCGCAACTAGGTCCGGAATTATTGCTTGAACTTGAACCCATTGAGATCTGTACAATGCACGCGCCAGTTAAATGTGGTATAGACGTAGGGATACCACAATTTAGAAGCCTTGCCGATTCGGACACTAGGGCATACCTGCTATTGTTAATGAGTAAAAACTTATTCCAATCACTGATTGCTAAAGATCAAGGTATGACATCAATAAGAACGTTAAAATTCTCATACATGAAAGACAGTGTTGGATTTCCCCCAATACTGCCATCAATTGTATACACATCATCGTCTGCGTAAACAGCCAGGCAGCACTTAAAGCGATCAACTTTAATTAAATAATTAATGTGTAAGTAAATAATTAATGTGTAAGTCAGCGCATTTCAGCACTAAGAGCAATAAATCGTCACACTGTACTGCGTTGTTGGTTGTTGGCACACTTCGGTGTGGAACTGAATGAAACTGGACAGCTGGGCCTTTGAATTGTACGTGTTTTAAACTGACAGAGAGGTACCTACTTAATTAAAAAAATATTTAATTCATAAGCTAGTTTTGGCTAATGATTTAAGGATTATTTAACTCATAAGCTCTTTTTGATTTATTGAATGAGCCTGATGCCTGCGAATTTTATGATAAGTTGTGTATGTGACTGTGACGGCTTATATGTATGGGCAAGGAAATGAGAAATAATATTGATGAAATTTCATTGGACTTTTTGGAAAAATATTTCTATAACATTTCTTTGTGCTCCAAGTACCTTTTCTTAAAAAAAAACCTTGAAGGCAGAAATATTGTATCATTTCTAAATATATTATGGAAAAATATCCTTTTTCGGGTTTCAAGGACCGCTTGGTAAAATACCATTTAACTGTGAGTACAATCACTGCATATTACAACTATGGAAAATCTTGCAATTTAATAAAAACTTGGTGTTCTGTTTTCTGTACATATCTACTGATGGGAATTTAACATCAGAGGTTTTAATTTAGCTATGCTGAGACATTGTGTATGATCCTACAAGCTGAGGCTATATTTACTCCACCGAAGGCACGTCATATAAAAACAAATGTTCCAGTAGCGAAATATAGAAAAGTGATAAGTTATCGTTGCATTGGTGAAACTGGAAAACTACTCAAAATCAAATAGGCAACGGTAAGTAAGTAAATGTTGGAGATATCGGTCATAGAAAATAATAAAATTCCATACATATGTTTCTACTCGCATTTGATATTCTACTTAATAGTGAATTGAAATTTTTAAATCACCTTTCATTAATGAATGTGTGATTATTAAAGGCGTTTTGGTAAGCCGGGATCTAATTGTTTAATCTAAGTCGTCCAGTGTTTCAAAATAATTTGTTCTTAGTCAAAATACTCATTCCTACGAAGCTGCGTAATTTGTTCGTAATGTTCATAAAATTCCTCCTCTAAAAATTCTAATAAATCCATATTAGAACACTTGTGACGGTAAAATGCAGTAACAAGTGCTATGAAACCATATTTTTCCAGCCACTTCAAATAAATATTTTGGTTATCTTCCAGATAAAGGTTTTAACAGCCACTTGAAACGGCGGATAGACAATCAGAGACTATCTGTACTGTCATATATCACTACCAGCGACCTTTGATACTAAAACTTGAAGCCTATCTGGTAGATGGTTCCTAATAGGTAGACAGAGACTTTATCAGCCAGTCTTGACACTGGCCCTAAGAGTTGTGTCATTTTTCTTAGTCTGTAGCCTCCAATCGATTCGCTACAGAAAAGCAATTCGCCGAATTTTGGTGGCTTGTTGAGGGAGGAGGGTCAACATGCCCTCCCAAAAGGCTGCGTTACTCTAGGAAACATCCTCTTAGCTTATAAGCTAGACTAAGTAAGCTAGAACGTTTCTGGGAGAGGCCGGGTTTGCCAACTTGTGGTGGTGCTCGTGTGTACGTTGACAACTGCCAGGCGCTCGGAAAACAATTGGGATTTTGACCACTTGTTGCGTAAAGCAAAATAAAAAATTAATTTAAAATACAAAAACTCAAAAAAGTGGGCTCCAATCGATGCTTACAATTCCAAAACTCCAGTATCCTTTGATCAATCCGAGCAGATACTTTGCTTTCGATCAGCTTTTTCGAATGTCTGCATAAGGCAACATCATTCCAATATTCGGTATCCTGTAGACGTTGAGCTTCAATCGTATCACGTTTTTGAACATACGAGCAACTATATGGTTGTGGGCCAATGAAGGCGGACCCCTCCATCCTCCCTTGATCTAATTGTTTTACCAGAAGGCGAACCCATTTCCTTGATTCTATTTTAATGGCTCACATCTGTTATATTGTACGTAATAACATGTGAATTCATTTCGATGACCCTCATCGTACTCGTTGCGGACAATGCTTTCTCAATGCAACGGGTCGTATTCCATTTCACTCATAGTAATTTCGTAGCGAAATAGCAGCCAGACACACGCAAGACGTCCTTTCTCCACGACAAAAACACCAAATAAAAGCACAGATATCATATTAAATGCTGCGTCATTTGTCATTTGCGTAGAAAAATGGCACGGCATGAATTTCGTGGCTTGTCATTTTTTGGAGGCTGTCATTGAAATGACGCAACAGCCAAAAGGTTTAGTCATTTTGTCCTAGGCGTCATTAAAGAGCGATCACAATGCAATTTTTTCCGTAATTTTAATGCCACAAATTTCATGTCATTTTCATCTCCATTTTCCTAGTCATTTAAATGACGCCTGAAATGTTATCCCAAAAATGGCGATCACACAGAACGACATAAAAATGACGGCTTTGTAACGCGATTTTTACGTCACAGCGTCATTTAAATGACTCGAAAAAATGGCCGTGTAATCGTACCTTTATCCCTGACCGGGCGGTCGTATACATAATTCTTATATATATATGTACAAACCATATCACATTCTTTCTTCTAGGAATAGTCATTTTACTTTGATGGAATTTGCATAATTCATTCAGAGGATGGAAGCCAACATCATGAAATAACCTGCCAACCTTTCATAAAAAAAAATTATCAAGCTAACTTAATAAAACCCGGCGTCAGTCAGAAAAGGCATCCAAAGTCCCAATACGTTTTCATAAATATCCAATATCCCGGCGGTGAAATCAGAAAGTATATGAGATGAGGTTTCAATGCTCCTAGGAATTATGGAATGTTTTCGTATTCCTTTCTGATTGTTATTCTCAAAGGAACTTCTCAATGTTTTCTCTCCCAAGCTGAAACAGAAAATATTTGTTGTTGTCTTATCTTTTTAAAAGCCAATGACATTAAAATGTCCCACTCCCTCTCTCTCCCTCTCTGCGCAGATAATCGAAACTGAAAACCACTGCCTTAAGTGAAAAGATGTTAAAGATTTCCTCGAAAATGTATCTTTTCATCAAAATCTATTTGAAATTTTCTCTATTGCCAAAGGCCCAAAATGGTTCCCGCAAGGATATTTGTTATGATATGATACTCTTTATTTACAACAAACTTTCAAACTGTCTCTGCGGAGACCGCATTTATTTCTTTAATAAAGTTTTTCCTATTCTCATCCACCACCATATATATGCGTTGTGAATTTGACAGAGGTGACAGAGGGATACTTTCTGACTTGGTATTTCTTATAATACGAGTAACACGATGTCACATACTTCGAAGACAATTCAAACGAATAAATGCGAGATACCTTGCAAAATACAAACAGACTTTAACCAGAGCGCAATATACCACACGTGTCGCTCCATTTGGATACCAGCAGTGTACGGTTGACAATCCACACTGGCACCATTAACCTCCCTCTCGTTTTGATACTCTTGTCACATCTTTGAATTCAATTTTTTCTTGGTTGGGTTGGTGGCGGTGGGGGGTACACGTTCAATTACCAATGAAATATTATGAATTATTGTCGTTGGGTTTTGTTGCTATTGCAGCGTAGCACGGCCGGCGCGGCGGCGTCAAGCGATGAGGATTACTACTTGTACAACTATTTATAACGTAGAAGTGGATTTCCTTTTGCTGCATCTTTTGAAGATGATTGTTACTCCTACCGTTCTATGTCCAACACCCCTTTTTCAAAGTCAGGACGAGACCTGAATACCATATTGCGCTATTGGCGTGAATGTATGGATTCTCATTACGGAGCTGTACATGGTACGAAGGGAATACGTGCACTGAAAGTGTAGTGCTATTGAGTGCACCGGTTGCGCCCTTAGTACAATAAAATTAAATATAGGGTAGCTGTGGCATGCGCCAATTATTCTTCACGTGCGCTTTGCTTTTTTATAAGAACTACAAAAACAGATTGCTGTGGAATTGTTGTCTATCCTCTTCGATCCATAAGGAATTGGTTTGCAGCATCTTGGGGATTTTTCGGAATCCTCTTTTCAGGTTGCGACACCTGAGTAAGAACGTTGTTGACCTGTGTCCGGTGTTATAAATCGTTTTGTTAGACTTTGTGAACAAAATGCATTTCAAAACGCAGCTTTTTGTTTTAATTTAAATCAGTTTAAGGCTTATTTTGAGAAATCCGACGCAAATGAATATCTCACCTTACTTTTTAACTGGAATGCGAATTGGAGTGATAATTAGGCCATAAATTCTGGGGCTTTGCTTGTCTGGAAGGAACAGATTTGCAAATTAGCGCGTTCGGCTTTGACACAATCGCACAATATCTCATTTAAGTGCCGAAAATGTACAATTAAAGCATGATGTAATTTCTGTATAATTTCGACTTTCGAGGCCTTAAGTGTAATTTCTGTACAATTTCGAGGCTTAATACAACACTGTTATGCTCATTGTCATTCCTGACTGTTTCGCTCATACACTGAGGATGTGGAATCTTAAACTAAATACGATCATATTTGATTTAAGTTGTAAAAACTTCTCTGAAGAATATTTAATTGCACATTTCTGGAGATTTGGTTCCTTGTTTTTTTTCCGTCCAAACATTTTTCGTTTTTTTTTTTTTTTTTTGAACTTTATCATTGCGTATCAGCGTAAGTTCTTGATTTGCCTTGTTTTTTTCACTTTGACCAAGCCTCCAGTTTGCTAATGACGAATTCTCCCTAACACACATTTCTGTTTTTCTCAAAAAATGTATATTATTAAGTTTTCAAAAAAAAAATTTAAATGGAGGCAAGTGTACCGTTAACAGCTCGCAGTTTTAAAATTTACCAGCTGAAAACTATAACTTTTCTTTGCTGAACTTCGTTTTGTGTCTACCGACTTCCACGTGTTGAATACGACTGCATTCTTTTTGTGTTGCAGTCGGACTAGTTCGAGTTAAGGCTTTTGCGAACAGAGACTCCTATGCGTCGAAGCATCCCCCTTCTCAGCAACGAAATTCTCTAAAGCATAAATTTATGTTGAAAAATATTTGGATTAAATAGGTTATGTAATTCTGAATTATGTCAACATCGTTTCAAAGAGAAAAGTATTTATTTTTACAATGAAATCAACTTTTGTAACATTTAAAGTGTACTCAATGAAGTTTCAAAGTACAACATATAATATTTATTCAAAAATTTAATTCGAAATGCCATTCAAGTACTTTCAAAGTACTGCATTGTTAATTCAACATCGTTGAATATTGTTTTAAAACGTCATTCACTTCAACATGTTGCCTAACAGTCTTACAAAACGGAAATAGCTTTCATTTGAAGAGTTGTTTAAGTATAAATGTAAGCGGCCATATTGATATGAAAGTCCTTATATATTTTTTACAATATTTTGGGTTACCAAATGACCCTATCATGTGTCTTACTTTAGAAATCGATATTGTGCAAGATGATTTTTGAGCATTTATTCAATAGGAATGCTGCGTAAAATTGTATTCATATTGCCGGTATATGCTGAGATATTAAATAAATGTAGGTACATAATGCATTACGGACTATGATGCTCTCAGCTAAGTTCTTAAAATTGCATGCATTTCCTTCATAAAAAACTCGTTTTGGACTTTATTGCATTCTGCAAAGAGCGATTATGTACAAAATTTGGATTTAGTCTTTATTGAATTGGAATTTATTTGAGCCAACAACATGGGTCATTTTAATACATGCACCGCCACAACTAAAAATAAAAACCTCACAATTTTTACAAGTAAGTAGCTACATAAATATATTATAGATATTTTTCAACGGAAGGGTCAATATATTATATATATTTTTTAAAGCCAGTTCAAATTGCAGAAAAGTAGTTCAGAGTGGTAACTTAAGGGTTAAATAATAATTCATAACATATTTAAAATGTTGAGTATTTTTGAGGCGCTTTGATTTTTCGAAGTAAAATGATTAGGTATAGCTGAAACGAAATCACTTGGCCAATGGTCGGTTGTGCAGAGAGAGGATTTAAAAGAGCCTAAAATGGCGGGGAAGAGATTTAATGACTGAAGGATATTTCCTAAATTCTACACTGTAGCTATGAGTTTTATTTTTTTAGTATTGGGTTGACAAAATTTCAGCTATAAGTATGAAATTTGTACTCAAATAATTATTGATTATGTTAAAATTTTCTGATTTTAGTTTTAAGCTATGAAATGCAATTTTAACGGAGTTCAACCTGTAGTACGCGAGTCTCATCCAGAAGCCTTATACGTGCATTGTAGCGCACACTCTCTAAACCGGCCAGAGCCATGATTTTTATTTGAATTTGCATAAATAGAGATCTCCCTAAGCAATTTAGGCGCCACCCGTGGAGAAAAAAAAATACTAAGCACCAACAACTTCGTTCCTATCCTCCTATTCTTTCGAATAGTAAATAGCACCTAAAATCGTGCAATACAATACTACATTACTAGGTGCAGCTAACTGTTCAACAAAAAATGCATGCGCTGTGTTTAACACTATAAGGGTACTGTACATATACAGAAACAACAAAGCCCCTTTAGCGTAAGCGAATTAAAAAAAAAAAAACTGGCATTAGGGCGTTCTTGTCAAATTCAGCCTATTCGCAATACTATTGGTACCAAAAAATCCGTTGGAATTTTTTTAAATTATCGGCAAAGCGCATACATTTGTTGCAGGAAATGATTAAACAAAATTATCCTCAAAATAAATGGAAAAATTTAACAGCAATGTGTGAAACACGCTGGGGGGAAAACCGTAATGGGTTGATGAGGTTTAAGGAAATGTTTGAAGTGATAATTGATGGTTTGGAAGGGTTGTGTAGTGATAAGGACTCTGATACGTCATCGAAGGCGAGTTGCTTTCTAAGATCTATTTCAGCTAGTGATTTTGCAGTAAGTTTGTGTTGTATGAGTGTTTTGTTTACATAATACATTGCATCTTTGTAAGATTTTACAATCCCCTTCATGCGACTTAGTGTCTGGATTGGAACATGTGGAATTAATAACAAACACATTCCAAGTAATATCATTCCGGAATTCAAAACAATTTTTGAGACTGCACAAAACTTAGTAAATATTGTGGAATGAATTTCACGAATTGTGTCAAGGCAGCAGCACAGACAAAACATGAGCACAACAGATCCTGAAACCTGATTTAGGATAAGTGTAATGATTCCTCTTTTAGATGACTTTTTAAGTCAGCTTAAAATGAGATTTGAAAACCATAAGTCCATACTCTTCTCTTTGTGCATTTTAATTCCATCGATCCTTGGCAAAAACGAACAAAATTATAACGAAGAAAACTTCAAATTTTATAAATGTTTTTTGGATTGGGATACTTTAAAAGCTGAATTTACGCTATGGAAGACAAAATGCCATACACAAAAAGGTATAGATCGTTCAAAAAGTGCAATAACAGCTCTTGGGGAATGCAATAAGGATCTGTTTCCTGACATCCACAAGCTTCTTAAAATTTTGGCGACACTACTGGTTTCACCATGTACACCGGAAAGAACATTTTCGACAATGAAACGTCTAAAAACTTAACTAAGAAATTCTACCGGTGAAAAAAGATTAACAGAATTGGCGGTAATGTGAATTCATCAACAAATTGATATTGACACTGGGAAGTTTTAGATATATTTGCAGCGCAGAAGGCCAGAAGATTAAATTTTATAAAAATGATTCCTACCTACATTTTATGTAATACTTTTTGTGGTAATAAAATCTTAAAGAATGATGATATGTAGGTACTACCTAATAAATAATAACTTAAAATTATTTAAAAAAATATTGGAAAGTCTTAGTTTTTCAAATTTGTTTAAGAGTTTTCTTGGAAAAACTAAATATGCAATAGTATTCTATTAGCAATAGTCTACATAGGAAAAAAAAATATTAAAAATCGTTAAAGCAGTTTTTTTTTTAATTTTTGAAAAATATTTTGCAATTTTTTGAGTAGGTACATATTTCAATAAAAGGAAATCTGTAATTTCCATCTGGAAAAAAATCTGGAAAAATTCAATATTATCTATCCGTTTCCAGCATATTCAAAAAACCAAAAAAGTTATGTATGAATTTGATCATAAAAGCCTTCCTAAATTTTAAATTTAATTGAAATCGGTTTTGTTGTTAGCGAGAAATTCTGATGTTAAGAAATCGGTTCTATAGGAGGTACCGTTTTAAGATAAATCTCGCAAAAACTTTTCTCACCAAAAGATAGACTGTTTTATCTAAATCGTTAAGGCCGTTTTTAGAAAAATGAAGTTTTAACAAATTGTTATATGACATATACCATTGTTTTAGAGCTAAATTTCAACAACGCCTAGTGTGAGACTACTAAATAAACACTATGAACCAAGTTTGCAAATCGGCCCATCCGCTTAGGCTGCAGATCTGCAAACAGGCAGACGGACGAACAGATTTTTCCAACACATGTTTTTCTTCTTCCCTATCATCGTAATGTCATGTGTAATTGTTATCTCAGTTTTTTTTTGCAACAATCCATAAAGTGCCTTGTAGTATAGTACCATAATCTCAATTAAAAATCGTGTTTGGTTGATTTTCGGCTAAAATGGGCTGTATTAATTTTATTTATTACATCTAGCTACCATTCAGAAAGGTACACACTGATTGGTGTATGGAACAAATACAGGGATCCCAGATGAAAACGAAATCCCCCTTTTTTAACACCAACACGATATTTGTTCCCCCAATCTGGGATCACTGCGTTAACCCAGAATTCAGTTTTTACCAAACACTCGACGAGGATGCATGAAAATAAATAGAAGTTTGAACTAATTTTAAACCGTGTCTTTCATTTATATTTTGAATAATTAAATCCCATATATATCTATATAATATATGTATATCTATTATTTGCCTGCGTTTTTTTGGATAAACATTAATGGATGAGTGTTTACAGGTTTTGAAAATTTGTTCACAATGACTTTTTAAGAATGAAATTTTTGCATCAGAGAGAAGTTGTTTGATGATGCACCCAACGTATTTAATCGATTTTCTTTTTATACTCTATCGCAAAACTTACAGAAGAACTAATCATAGATAATAATCAACATTAATATATATATTATTAACAATTAATTTTCATATTGAATTATTGAATTATATGTATAGGAATTTATGAAATAAAAAAACTTACTTACTTACTTACTTACTTACTTAATTTATTTTATGATGCCATATAATAATTACATATTTATAATGCATAGAATTTTAAGAAATACTATCGCTTTCATAATCGGTTGAAAAATCATCACCTGGATTTATGATAATTGAATCCGATATTGTGTCCTACATCAGCTCGTGCTTCGTCCTTATAGCTTTTTCACAAACTTTTAGCCAATCTTCAACCGTTATTTTTGAAAATTCTTCTTCTGCTAATTTGTGAACATTCAGTAATAAAAAAAAAAAAAAAAAAAAAATTGGATTGAAGTCTGGGTGATGGGGCGGTACCTGGTGCTTAACACCAAACTATGAAATCATAAAAACATAGAAACAAACTGAAGTCCTAGGTCACAGCTTTATATAGCTTTATGTATTGAACCCCATTGGCTAATGCAAACGATTTTTTTATAATTCATGTTCCAGGTCACAGGTAGCTTTATATATTTAAACCTATTGCATTGTGCAAGATAAAAATCTTCTTTTTCTCACCCACGAGGGATGAAATACTTTTTGAAAACTGGATTATAAACTATGATAATACCTCATGAAAAAAGTCCATTCCTGGAATGTGAGATGCGTTGAGAAATTTAAAGAGACCTGAGCATTAGAATGGTGAAGATAATTTGTTTCGCGGTATACCCTTTGCTATGAAATGAATTATCGCCCGAAAATATAACAATAGTAGATAGGGGAAGGTAGTGTACCTTGGTCCGGATTTCAGTTTTTTGCCAATATTTTATTTGTCGTTTTTTTCATTACTTTTTTTTTTTTTTTTTTGTTACTACCTGAAGTCTTTTCTATGATATATAGCGAAACTACCAAAAGGATATTGCTAACCATTCCTTAGAAAACTTTACTTTTATATGCTAACCTCAAACGGTCCAAGGTACATGATGTGATTGTACCTTGGTCCAGGGAGTATTGTACCTTGGACCGAAAATATTATTGAAAGTTTTCCTATAGTTTAAAGGTGAAAACTTTAATTTATTTAAATAAAAAGTAAAAATGGTACCATTCTTTATTTATTTATAAAAAGCAGCAACAAAACAAACTATTATCTTAAAGTTTTTGTGCTTGATTAAAAAAAAATTATTTCAAATAATAGTATTATGTAAATAAAAAAAACTCTTTTACTAAAAAAAACTTAACAATATTATTCACTTCAATATTATTTAAAAACTTACTTTAAAGGAACAACATAAAAGAAAAACAAATTTATCACTTCAATATTATTTAAAAACTTACATTAAAGGACAAACCAAAGGTCCAAGGTACACGCGCTATGATAGGTCCAAGGTAACTAACACCACTTTAGCCAAACAAATTAGATTTTAACGTAGTATTCAAACCACATACGAACGACAATGTGTTCCTACCAAAATATTATTATTACACTTACCGAAATCGATTGAAGTAGCGGAAAAGAGACAGAAAACTAAGCACTACATAACTTCAGAAAAGAGATAAAAAAAATACTTTTTTCACTGAAAACTATGTTTACATATTTATTTTTTCTGCCGACTCGTGCAGCTGTGCCTTCAAAAAGAAACTAAGAAGACAAATGAACAGAAGATCAACATTTCACAGAAGGACCGGATTTTGCGTGATTTGTATTTTTCTGAAAATTGGCACTCGGACCAAGGTACACTACCTTCCCATACCTATGTTTTTTTTATAATATGCACGCCTTAAAGGGATTTATTAGGACCCTTATAATGTAATTGCTACACAGCGCGGACGTTATATAGAATAAACGTTTCTATTTTTTAACGACTTGCAACGGGAGTAAAGCTCAAAAATTAAGAGTTAAGCAAATCAAGGTAAAACGTGGTTAGATCAAACTAAAAATTTATTCGTTTTAAAGCAGCTGAATAATTTGAATAAGTGTCTTACCGTTTTGATTTAAAATTCTCCTATTAAACGCTAAATCATTACGAAAAATATTTCAATCAAAATGGTTACTTTTGATTCTACGTTGTTTTTTCTCTGGATGTAGTCATTCTTTCTACTATATTGTCACATTATAATTATGTGCATTCTTTTCAGCGCATTTATATGTTTTAAATTACCATCCACACAGTAATTCTACAAATTTCAAATAAAGATAGGTGCAAGTGCATTTTTTCCGTTTTAATGTACTTTACCGTGGCAATAAAAATTTCAGCCCCAAAGCTCAACATCAAAGCCGATAATTTTTGACATAGGGACCAGCTTCTGAAAATGTATGGCAACAATGGTAGAAATTTAAAGACCTAAACTAAAGCAAGTTTGGCTGAAAAGCAGTTACCTGTCAAGTTTTTCTCTTTGAATGCCAACAACCTTAGTTATACATTTTTTTTATCAAAATCGTGCCTATATATCTGCATAATATGCAGATATGTATATTATATCTGCATATTATGTTGCAACAATTAACGTTGAGGCAGTTCCCTCAAGGCCCATGCTTGCGTGGCCCCGCAGGAGCAAACAAAAAAACAACAACGAATATTCTGAAAAACCAGACGCTAATAATTGAGTCAATCAGTCCCTCAATTTGTTGCAATCCTTTCAACCACAAACATGCAAGAGTTTGGTTGAGCGTTAAATCGAATTCAGCCCATCATCCAAACTATTGAAATTCTGACCACAATGAACACTTAATTCAGTTGGCGTTTAAATGTGTAACTTCGAACTTTCAACTCGGAGTGATGCGAATATTTTACTGTCAGGCATGCATCCTACTGACGCATTTAGGCATCCCTAATTTAATTAACTGAAGTGGTGCAGTTGTATCCATTCTTTTTTTTCAGATACAATTTACAGCAAAACAAATATAGCAATAGATAATATATAAAAAAAGTGCCCACGGCTGGGCCATACGATCGTTCTCGTTTTAATAAGAAGCATGTGCGAAGGTATTCGAATACCGTTAAAAAAAATATATATTATTATATGAGCTGAACGCTCTCTCGCAAATATGCATCAGTGGGTTGCCTGGATATAGCTGGTGTCGTAAAAAGGAGATTAAACAACAAATCAATAACACATGCAACTCTTGGATCACACAAATGCAAAGACATCAGCATTTGATTGGCATTGATGACAAAGAACCGGGAAAATCTCATCCCAAGTATCCCGCCGAAAACACCAAAACAGATCAAAATCATTTTAGAATTATTTTTTCGAAAATTTGTGCAACACAGAATAGAGAAATACAACGTGACCCGAACACAGATAGACAGACACACGGAATTAATATTAGGTAAGATACCTTATTTACAGATTCCGTTAAAAATGTAATCAAGATTAAAATATCTGTTTCTTTAGTATACTTATATTATATGTACGAGAACACTCACTAGAACTAGGGGGATACAATTCTAATTTTGTGAAAATTTAAATTTACAGTTTGGGTTGATGCAAAAACAGTTTGTTTGCAAATTTATTCCGTTTTGTAAAAAAAAATTGTCAGAAATAAACATGAAATAATTCACGCATAGACACGTTAAATAACGCCAATGAAATAGGACAAAATTTTTAATATTTGGCATAATTGCCATTTTTAAAAAAAGAAATAAGACCAAATTTTGGAGTAATTGAAACATCTAGACTCATGTGAGTCTCAATACACATTACAAATTACAAACTACATACTTAACGTTTTCTAACTAGAATTAAGATTCTGAGCACTCGTTGCCTTAAGCAACAAGTGGCCAAAACCCCAATTGATTTCCGATCCGAGCGCCTGTCGAGTCGGGCACATGCGCCGCCGTAAGCCGACTGAAGCCTCACAGCGTCAGTCATGTCGGTTAAGCACCACCATAAATTGACGACCCCTGCCTCTCCCAGAAACCCCCTAGCTAACTAAGTCTAACTTATAAACTAAGAGAGAGGATGTTACCTGGAGTAACGCACGGTATTGGGTGAGCATGTTGACCCCTCCCCTCTCAACAAGCCACCAAAATTCGGCGAATTGCTTTTCCGTATCGAATTTATCCCTCTCCGCTATTTCGGTATTAAAACAGAGGAGCTCATGAGCGTTGGCGACGTCACCGCAGTGGATGACCTGATTATATCTCGCGCTGCGGCAGCGGTGGTATAATAACCATCCCTCGTATAGACCAGACCTTTTGCAAAAAAAAAACTAAAGAATCATTACCTTCGTTGCACTAATTTATCTTATATTAATGGAGATCACACATCTTCTGATATTCGACTTTAATATGTTTTTTTATGTACCGGAAAATGAATTAGTGCTAATAGTATTTATTATAAGTAAGCTACAGCATGATTTTGTATCTTCGTTTTTATGAATAAACGCCTGCAAACAAACCTACTGGTTTTGCGGGCAATTTGCAATAATATTTTATTGATAATTATGTATTTTTTGTTATTTTATTTGTATTGGTTATAAAATGCTTGTACATCAGAGCCTAGCCCCTTACGGGCAGGTGATTTGTATCCTACTTTATGTAGAAATAGTGCGGAAAAAAATCATTCTAATAAAAAAAAAAAAAAAAAAAAAAAACGAATAAAAAAAAAATCAATATGGATAAATATCTCTGAGGGGATAAAGCCAGAAAAAAGGAGCGTATTCTCTTTGTACATTTCATTCTATAGCCTAAAAAATCAGGCTACTATCGCTGGTCATCGCCCTTGAAACGTACCTTCGAGTCACCTTAATGAGGAAATTGTCAATCCTAATCAACTGAGAATCATCGTATAGGACCTTGTTGGATTCTGTTGTTCAACAACCGGAAACATGCCCTAAGACATTGTCTCACCAAAACCCGAATCACTTCCATATAACTAGGCGCTATATTAAACCACAATGGACAACAAGTAGCCTTATGAAAACCACTTAGCATATGACCTTCACTCTGGAGTCAAGTTGACTGCTATGAAAAAGTCTCCTTTTCAGTGCATAAGCCTCCTTGGCCTCAGCAACAGTATTGCCATTTTGACTGATTTCCGGTCAAATCTGACCGAAATCTCTTTATTTTGACCGAAGAAAATTTGAAGATTCGGTCAAACGGATTTTTGACCGATTTTTTTACCGAAACGATTATACATACTCGTATATTGTTTACCAAGAAATTTATTTTTTAACTGAAAAATAATTACTGAAAATAGATTTTATTAAAGTCCTTCAAAACCAACGACCATTTCACGTCGAGTTAATCGGTTCTCGTCAGATCACCGTAATTAAACGACGTTGGCCGTGGTTAGTACGTAGATGGAGGACCGTTTGAGAACAACATCTACAGAGTTGAGGTAGATAATACATACGTGGTATCACAATGGACCCAAATTGGTCTAAGTGTGTCGGCTTCTGCCGACAGCCACATAAACCTAACCTAACCTAAAGTCCTTCAAGATCTTGAATTTTTAATCTTGAGTATGATTAGAAGACTTTTAAGGCAAACGAATGAACACGAAATTGTAAGTTTAAATATCGACATTAAGAACGCTTCACTGCAATCAAGACCTTATTTAGGAATTCAGTGTGAAGAACTTCTATATGAACTAAGTTCAAACAACAAACAATGAAGTACAAATTCAAGTTTTTCGAAGCAACTGCAAGATATTTATTATAAAACTGATAATAGAATTTCAAAATAGAATGCCAAAACGTTTAAATGTGTTGAAGCTTATAAGCTCCCTTTCCATTGATGAATGTATAAAAAAAAACACTTATACCAATTTTAAAGGAAATGGAAGTTCATAACTAAACATCAGACAAAATCTGTTCTCAGTGGAACAATCTGTTGATCAACGATTGGCAGCAAACCGAGTCAACAGAAGCTTTCTGGTGTGAAGTTAGAGATTTTATAG
The DNA here is from genome assembly GCA_949715645.1 of Portevinia maculata. Taxonomy (NCBI): domain Eukaryota; kingdom Metazoa; phylum Arthropoda; class Insecta; order Diptera; family Syrphidae; genus Portevinia; species Portevinia maculata. The sequence goes on along the minus strand of OX454526.1, from coordinate 242,363,510 downwards.
ACTAAACCAAATAAAAATTTCCTTTTATAAGATTGATTTATGATTTAGAAATAATTATTTATTTTCGCGATTTTCTTATTAGATTTAGATGGATAAAATTGTTATATGTTTTATTCGGAGCTTTTACACAACACACTTGGAAATAATTCTTCAATGATTTTTTTTTTTGCTATTTTGTTTATTTTTTGTTCTATTTCAAATATAATTTGTGAAATAAACGACTAAACTTATTTTTTTTTTATTTTTGGTTGTAGTAAATATCGGTTTTTGGCCGATTTCGATTTTCGGTCAAAAAGTCGTGTTTTAACGTTTGACCGAAAAATTTGACCGAATTTAAATTAAATATATTTGGTCATTCGGTCAAATTTGACCGGAATCACTTTTTTCAGTGGTAACACTACTGAGAAAGACAAGCAACTATATGTCTAACGAAATACAGATACTGGTCAAACCAGATACCCAGATATACTAACTACGCTTCTCACCGCCAATGGTTGCCAATTTTGTCCAACATTGGCCCGTTCCTTTCAGTTTTTTCTGGTTTTCTGGTTAGCCAATGTTATTCTGAACAAGATTGTTTCCGCCTTCTGAAAGTTGTTTTTCAATTTAATCAAAGTCACGCTGCAAAAGAATGTTAATGACCTCGATTTTAGGACCTGATCTGTATGCCGCCAAATCGTTGGCATACGCTATAGCATGCCTGAGTAAACCTACCAGATCACTAGTGTTAATGTTAAACAGGATCTGAGAATTCACCGCCCCCGCTGTAAACCATTTTTAATTTCAAAGACTCTGCTCGAGGTTACGTTGCCGCAATTGACAACGAACTTCTTCCCCATAAAAAAGAAAAGTGAACTAGTATGTACCGTCGGGTTGTATGATACATATCTAATATGCAACAAAATATTCCTGTTTTAATTTTTTTTTTGTTAAGATTGTTTTGAAAGCGATTTTATTTTCCGTGTTATTTTCCTGATTTTGGTGCGTTTTGTCGTCAATGATCGTCGTATTAAAAAATGGGGTAATTTCGGAAATGCTTGACGAATTGTCGAATTGCATTAATGAAGACACCGAACTCGAACCTGAAGACGAACTAGATTTACCTACGATTTGTGGATAATGAGAGGTACTTAAAAGGACGAGGAACCAGTTGATGCTGTGCTCCAGGAGGAGCTTAAGGAAATTGTTGGGTGATGGTGAAAATGAAGAAGATATAGATAACCGTCTGGGATGCAGTCATTGGTAGCTAATAATAGCTGGTAAACATATCCAAACTAAAGACGAACCAAATCGCCAATGGATATTTATTCTGAATATCGGTTTTTCAAAGATGGAATCAGTTTCTATAAAAAGAAATACATAAAACCGGTTCGGTTGGTTTCAAAACAAAATGGCAATGAGCTGTCAACTGTAGCTAGAAGGGATACAAATTAGCGCAAAATGATGTTAGTTGTCATAAAGTCATAATACACTAGCATCGCACCATTGCCACCCGCAACGCGGTTTGGAAATAAAGTTCTTGAATGATGAATCACCACAGCAAACCACAGGCTCAAAGGAGAATCCGTTTCAAAGGACGTGTCACTAGGTAATCTTGGATTCAATGGCCAAAGATTGTCGAAGTGCGACGTAGGTGCGATCTATGTACTATAAACAAAATCCAATCAAAGCCATATTCAAAATACAGTCACTGCAATGTACAAACAAATTGCATTGCCTCGTACCGGGGCGTACATTTTTAATATAAAATATGTAATAATAATAATTTAGGTTTTGTTCTTATTAAAAGATGTAAAATGTATATTTCTATATAGTTATATAGTTTGTAATTAGGAGTAGTTTAAATAATATTGGGTTTTCAACAATCTCAGTCGAAGTTAATCACAAAGAAATACCTACTTCTTGCTTTTTTTCTGTTTTTTTTTTTTACTTTGGTCAATAAAGGGTTATAACTGATGAGAAAAGCCAATGCTCTATACCTAAAATCAAAATTAAAAACAGGAGGAAAGGCTAAATTCCACTTCGGCGAATTTATGGATACCCTTTTCATATTCCCTAACGTAGGCACTACATTGGGTGAGAAGTCCTGCTCCATTTTGCGATTTGTTTTCTTCTCACCAAATTTAAATTTTTTTTAATAATAAAATTTGTTATTCAGACTATTGAAGATAGACACAAGCTACAAATGTTGACAGAGTAAAGATTTAGCACGGAGCTTTAACAGAATTCTACCTATAAACACGTTTACCCCGTTATTAATTATCCCTCACTATTTCTTTCAATTCTATTAGAATATTCCTATTCCTATCGTTTTTATCTCGCTGAGCTACTCTACAACCGGGTGAACTGAAAAATTACCTGAGAGCGATAATTCATTTGTTCTCTATACCTTCGCAGATCAGTTTCGCCGTATGTCTATTTATAAACCCTGTTCTCAGAGTATATTAACTTTGACTTATAGTTTGTAACAAGCCTTAAGCACGTAGACCCGTCAAAGCTACTATCATTATAATTTCGATCTAGCCATATCCGTCCAATTAGGCCTTTAAACTGGAGCTAGAAAGCTGAAATTTTAACCACACACTCTCCAGGGGCCCAAACATTTTCAATAAATGGTCTTTAGGGGTCCAAAATGCTCGGGAGTTAATATTTTTAAAATCCGTCCACTGACACGCCCACAATTTTATCGAAAAATCAAAGTGTGAGCTAAGAAGCTGAATTTTGGAATATAAACTCTCTAGAAGCTTCAATGCTCATGTGTTAATATTTTAAAAATCCGCTTACTAACATGCCTACTTTTTAAAAATAACTGTTTTTTTTTGAAAAATCAAAAATTGAGCTAGGAAGCTGAAATTCGGAATATATAGATACAATCTAGAGGCCGTTTATACTCATGTGTAAATATTTTTGAAATCTGTACAGTGACACGCCCACTTTTTAAACACAACCGTGTTATTGAAGAAATCGTTCGCGATGTATGTAGTTAAAGTCGGTTTGAACAATTCCTTTTTATAAAATTGTCTGCCATGCCAACTTATAAGGGGCTTTTTTTCAAATCTTTGATTTAACAAATATATCTTTTACTTAGATTTTTGTCACGTAAACTTAATGAGGGATAGGAATAGGAATAGGGTATCCAACAGTTCGCCCAAGCGGATTTCTCTCCATTTTTTGAATTATGCTTTTCCACAAACTGAAAGCTGAGTATAGCGTTGTTGATATCGAGTGTAATAAAAATGCTGTTTACTATTATTTCTGTCATTTTAATGCGTAGGTAACTATCGGATAAAACTATTTAAACTTCCAAACTTTTGGATTTCTTTACAAAACATTTGCAATGCGCATCAGTTCCTATTACAACAAAAAATTTGTTTTTAAAGGCGTAATCTGAAGTAATAATAAGTAAGAATTTAAAGTTAATAAGGTAAGGAAACACTCTTTACATTAACCGAAGATCGATATGATGAAAATGAGGAAAGCATCAGTCAGTTATTGATAATTCGTTTGGCTCTTAACTCCAAAACTAACGTTATATCCAAACTAAACCTTTTAAGACTAATTTGCTTTAACCTACAAATAAACTTTGATAACGTAGCTTAGGAAAACGCAATATATCTTTATAGGACCATTATGACTTGGCCTTTTGTCTTTTACTAACGCATTTATCTTTTTTATTTAATTAAATAAAAAAAGAAGATAAATAATAGTAAGAAAGACTTTAACGGTGAAGCTATGATCAGGATTAAATGGATCATAATCATTTTTAGCCCGACCAGCAGGACTTTATATGAGGTATATAAAAAATACAAATTGACAGCCAGTGGATACTCGGGAAAAATAAAAAAAAATATTTTGATAATGATGCAAAAAATATATTAGATGTCTGCCTCAAATTAAAATCTTTTTTATGTATGTTTAGTTTTTGTTTAGTTTACTTTATTTCATCAAACAAAGTTACAATAATACTTTAGTGATTACTTGATAATACTACAATATAATAATATAAATAATATAAATGAAAAAATAAAATAAATTACACATTGCCACCATTAAAGTTACTTAAGATTAATAGCAATTTATTTTTAAATGAAAATCTATCAAGACTAAAATCGATCATATCGCAAACAGTATTGGTTTCTCTTAAGCACCTAGTTAATGGTTCATTTGCAGCATAATTTGTTCTGTGGTATGGAATGTTAAAAAACAAAACAATCGGTTTCTAAGCATCCTCGCAGGAACATTGAAATAAATTAAGACCAGAATATCGGAACAATCAATATGGTTTGTCAATACGTCACGAATGAACATAACCTCAGCGAACTTTCTTGGAATGCTAAGAGGCAGGATACCAAATAATTTGCACCTTGTTCCATAGGAAGGCATATCCATGTCCCAGTGAAGCCTTTTCACTAATAATCTTGTAAAACGTTTTTGTATTTTCTCTATTCTAAAAGAGTGAACTTCATACAAAGGGCCCCAAATAGTACAATATTCAAGAGTAGATCTAAGAAATGCAAAAAAACAGACATTTCAACGTGTGTACATCGCAGAACTCCTTTGAATTGGGCAAGATAAATCCCAACATAAAACTAATTGACTAAATCCCAACATAAACATATTTGGCAACTAAAAAGTCTATATGTTTTACGAAATCAAGTTTTTGGACAAAAACTACCCCAAGGTCTTTCTTAAAGGTTACACTTCAAAGAAATGTACTGTTTATTTTATAAGAGAAGTTAATTGAACAACGATTCAGACAAAACATTAAACTTTGACATTTTGCAATATGAAAGTGTATAAGGAGTTAACCAAACACCAGTTCGATAATTTCTCAAGATCTTCTTGTAATGACATGCCTCAAAATTGTTGACGGACGGATGTACCAAAATAACTTTCGATGCTATTTACAAATGTAGTTGTTCCATAATCAAACGATTAATATTTAGGCATGTTACAAACCATGAGTCAAAATTATAATACCCTTTTGATAGGTGGGTATAAAAATAGCCGACATTCACATGAAACAACTGCACGATGGGTTATGACTTTTTAAGTTATGTCCCTATACCAACTACATAATTGCACTTCGTTACTATGGCCAATTAAACACCAGAGTTTTCGCATTTGTGTGATGAGGTTTTAATAAATGCCCCTTTTTTACGACTTCGGTAGTTATATTAGTCTGTTATTTATTATTGTTTGTAATTCCTTTTACGACACGGGTAATCTCCAAAAGTGTCAACCCACGGATTTGCATATGCACTTGCAATACAGCGTTAAAATGTCTTGCCTTCGTCGCCTACGTCGCTTCCTACAACAATCACGTGCCTATCGAAACCCCTCCCTGCACGAATACTTTATCAGTATAAAATCTGGTATACATCCATCCATTTAAAAAAAATTGATTGGTGTTAGAGCTTATTATATACAACATAGATATTGTAGGAATCAGAAACTTTGGGGAATACATAAAACAATCGATTGAAAATTAACTGAAAAGTATCCTTATGTAACAGAGTTCAATATTGCCTTCGTGAATTTCAATATGTAACTGATTTAATGATTACTTAATCAACTGTATTTTTCTTCAGTACAAGCGTAAATAATAATTAATGGAATGTTCTTCTTCCATCATCCCCTGCAACACCCCATCCATGGGTAAATCAGAACCCACCGCAGATCATGTATCCGTTCCAATAAATCAATAAATCACCAGAAACTATTAACATATGAATCTCTCTATTACCTCAATACCTCACACTGACTTCACATTGCGCAAGTGAGTGGTAGATTTCCGAAACAGAAATTACAGTGACGCATTCAACATCCTTATGTCTAGGAAATAGTCAATAAATTAATTATATTCTTAAATTATCTTAAATGGCAAGGCAATCACGCGTCTCTAGGACAACGAGCTTATGCAGGAAATAATTGAATCTATATTGCGCTTAGATCGTAAGTTGGTTTGTGGGCAATCTGGATGCATTTATTGGTCGATGCGGCACTTGGCCACAGGCCCAGTGCTCCATTTAACCAGACTATTTGTCGGTAACCAACGATCCTACTTTGAAAGATAATAGTCATCGAGCAACTCTGCAGCCTATAAAAGCTCTTAAGATTCCTCTTAACAACAATTGACATTGCCTCTGGAATGAGGTTGCAAAAATCTAGATGTGCGTGTTTTAAGTGCTGAGGCTGACCGAAAACTCCATTATTGTCATCGATCCAGGATGCGAAAATACATCCAGAGAATGCAGTTTTGTGGAAAATCAATGAAACTTACTGACGAATGTCCTGGAAGGTTTAAGTGTTAGGTGAATGGACATGAGTAGTTTAATGTATGACGCAATGCACTCAATTTATTTCTGAGTTGGGTTTGGATTTTGAATGGAAATTAATTGGGCTGAGTTTTGCGTTTTCTTTTAAAGGATTAAGTTTTGGTAGTAACGAATTCTACAGGGGTTGTGGTAAATACAAATGTTGATAACAACAAACGAAATAATAATTTGGGAATTATGTAATAGTGCTGAGCATTATTACTTTTCCTGAGACAGTTGATACGGAACAAAAAGCCGTTCCATTAAAAAATCTCTTCTTAACCTGTTTTTAGCCATTGGTGCGTTTTCGCACTCTAATTTTTCCCCCCACTAAGCTCCTACAAAGTAATTATTGTAGTAAACGTTATTTTGTTGACATGTCTTTTGAGCATTTCTGCAAAGATTCTAGTAGGCGATTCCGTGAAATTCAAAAAAATATATGACATTTTACCAGTTTTCCTTTTTAACGTTCAGAGTTTCAAAAGCAGTTGCAGTAAACTGAGGCAGTATTTGTTGTTTTAAGAATAATAAAAAGAATTGTAGCATCATTTTAGAAAGCTTATTTATAAAAGAAAGTATTTATCTAAATGTAAGTAAACTGAGAATTGCAGTAATTTGCAAATTTTGGAAGAAATATTTGATGGTGCGTTTTCGCACCATTGCCTAATAACAATATAAAATACTTTGGCAGGGCAAACAAAATTTACAAAACTATGGAGGAAATCCGGGCCTTATTAGAAGGGTTAGATGATGGCGAAGTTCCAGATGTTGTAATCTTACCACCAGATGAAACAGGAGGGCTAAGCGACAATGAAGATCACGAAGATTATGCAATGGTGAATAAAAACGATTGTGACGAATTACCTCAGGAAATTGCTGGAACCATTGAGCTTATGCTGGGTGGCGAAGGCGGCGATAGTGACTTTTCTGACGACGACGATGTCCCATTATCCCACATCGCACAAAAATGTCATAAAGGATTTCCGCCTTCATGGGGAGACTATGAAATAGAGTATAGCAGTTATCCGGAAAATGCAGAGTCCGAAAAAAAGCTCATTTGGAAGAATTACTTGCAGGTAAAAGCCCGTCTGACTTCTTTTTTGAATTTTTTGATTCAAATGTGCTGGAATTGATTGCGGACCAAACAAATCTATATGCCAGTCAAAAGAACTCAACTTTTCGTCTGAATGTACCACTGCTCAAAAGATTTATTGGTATACTAATATTTTCTGGCCATCATGGGGTACCCCAAGAAAGTTTGTATTGGACTAAGGCACCTGACTTTAATTTTCCGATTATACGGGATGCAATGCCCCGGACCACGTATCGAAAAATTAAACAGTTTCTGCATTTAGCAGACAGCAATAAAATTGAGCCTAACAACAAGTTTTTTTTAAAGTGAGAGAGTATCTAGACAAAATATCTGCTAAATGTATGAAATTTGGGGTTTTTTCACATGCTTTGTCCATCGATGAATCAATGTGGCCATACTTTGGACGACACGGTTGTAAAATGTTTATACGTGCTAAGCCAATAAGATTTGGATACAAAATATGGAGCTTATGTTCAAGTGATGGCTTCGTGTACAAGTTTTTTCCATACGATGGTAGGGATATTAAAGCTAATAACAAGGAAATGGGTCTAGGACAGAATGTGGTTTTTGAGTTGCTCAAGGTGTTAGAAAATCACAAACAGCCCATTATCTATTTCGATAATTTCTTTACATCTTATAACTTACTAACAGAATTGCGGAAAAAAGGCTTACATGCAACAGGAACAGTGCGTGAAAATAGGATGGAAAAATGTCCAATTGTATCAAATAAAGATTTTAAAAAACGCAGCCGTGGTACTTTTGTTTATAAATTCGACAAGAAAAATGAAGTCCTAGGAGTCAAATGGAACGATAATGCTGTTGTCTCACTAATTTCAAATTTTGAAAATGTCGCCGCTCTCCATCAAGCAAAACGATTTTCGAGAAAAGAAAGGAAGCATGTTACCATCTCATGTCCACAACTAATCAAAAATTATAACAAATACATGGGAGGTGTGGATTTGTTGGATCGATTCATGTCTCAATATCGTATTCACATAAAAGGCAAGAAATGGTGGTGGCCGCTTTTCAGCAACTGCATTGACTTAGCAATATCCAATTCATGGCTTTTACATAGAAAAGTGAGTGATTTGCATAGCAATTTATTGGATGTCCGCCGTGAAATTGCAATTTCTCTGTTGACGCAACCGTTGGAGAGTTTGGAGCGAACATGTCATACTGGTCCAGCATCATCACATTTATTGATTACTGTAGCCCATACTGCACAACCTCACAACATCGAAAAAATTGGTTGCAACATCAGAAGACGATGCCGCCAATGCAAGAGTCATACCTATTTCAAATGTAACACATGCTCAATAAACGGTGTTGTATTGCCACTGCATTTGAAATGTTCTGCAGAGTACCACAAAAGTGTGTAAAGTTTCTTATTTTTTTCTTTATATGTACCTACTAAAAACTGTTCCTTCCGAAAACTTTTAAATTTAAACTTTAAAATTAAAATCGAAAACATTTTTTTTTTGCATATATATTTATATCGTTTTCAGCCAATGGTGCGTTTTCGCACCAATCCATAACACACAAATTACAAGATTTGTAATTTTTTTTTATCAAAATATGATATTTGAATCAAAATAGAATGTATTTGAGAAAATCAGGACCAAGGATACAGGAGCTCTGGTACTGGTCAAAAACGGGTTAAGTCGCAAAAGAATATAAGACTTTTGTCTTGATTGAATGTTGTGCGATTAGACCAAAAGATATGACGGACGAAAAAAAGATGGGAAAGTGAAAATAAAGGAAAAGAAAATGTCCAAGGACATATGCCGATACCCAAGAGAGAGAAGGGAAGGAGCACCAGAACTAATCTAGCTAACCTAAATTAAAGCTAACCTAACCTTACATTAAAAGCATAATTTTTCTTTTTATTTAATTTACTTACATACAAACTTACTTTAAGAAGACCATTTTAGTTTTTTAGCAAGAAATAGCATAGTAAGTTCTGTTGTCAAAATGACAAGCGGCGAAAGTACTTTTATTTTGAAAAAGAGGAAAAGTAATTAAACTATTGATGGGGAAACAAATTATATAACTTGAAATTACAAGCAAATCAAAAGATATAGGTACATCGAGTAGACAATAATCCTTTATATTCATATACATACTATATTACACCATTGGAATCAAAAGAGAATCTATTTGAGAAAAGTTACAGGAAAAAAACCATGTTTTGATCTTATTTAAAAATTCTGATTTTATTATCTCGCACCTAAGGTTTTCAGGTAGTATATTAAATAAACGAGGCGTGGTTACATAATAAAAACGTGAGAAGTGTGTTTTGTTGATTGTTGGTACAGTAACGAAATTTCTGCTGTTGGCTCGTAAATTATAATTTTCATGAAATCTAGCATCATAATAACCGGAATTTTCAAAGAATATTTTTAAAACTTTATAGCAATAAAGATGTCTTAGAGGAAGTACCTCGAGATATTTGAACAATTCAAAACTGGGTGTTCTACGATTAACTTTACAAATAATTCTAATTGCATGCTTTTGTTTGATTAATAGAGGTTCTATTTTACTGAAATAAGTTCCGCCCCAAAACACAAAATTCCATATTGCAGTTTTGATTTCAATAAACTGTTATAAACCAACTTTAGAATTGGTAAATTACAGTAGAGACTGAGATGATATAGCTGCCTTACAACCATATTCAAATATTGCTTTAAGTAAAGGGTATGATTAGTCCAGTTGAGTTTATGGTCCAATATGACACCTAAATACTTAAAATATTCAACACGCTCAATTTTAAAACAGTTGTTATGGCAACTTACGTTTTCGTTAAAGGTTTTAGCACCATTGGAATGGGCATCCACTAGACAAAATCGTAAGCAATCTGGTGAGTGATAAAAAAGAGGCAATTCATCACATATCACACCCTTGATATTAAATATCATAAACTTTGTCTTATCACTCATTATTAATTTATGTTGCTTGAACCATCTTCGTAGTATATCTAAGTCATTATTTACATCCAAGAATAAACTAAGATAACTCTTGTTCGAATAGGAAAGGGCAGTATCGTCAGCGAATGCTGTAATTTTGCCCTTAAAACGTTGAATAAACAGTGAATAAATATATATCAGAAACAGGATCGGACCCAAGACGGAACCTTGAGGAACACCTACATTTATCTGATTTTGGGAGCTAATAACATTTTTTACTTTTACTACCTGCTTACGGTTACTTAAATAAGAAGCAAACCAGACGTAAGTAAAGCCTCTGAAACCCGCATTAAATAATTTATTTAGAAGTAAGGTATGATTTACCATATCGAAAGCCTTTGTGATGTCAATAAAGAGGATCGAAGGAATTTGGGAAAAATTTAGACTACTATATATTTCCCCAATCAGCTTTAACAATGCACTCTCAGTAGATAGACCACTTCTAAACCCAAACTGAAATCCACTAAAAAAACTAGTTTTATCAAGGAAAGATAATATTCTACACCTCATACCCCTTTCAAAAACTTTGGAAAAAACTGATAAAAGGGAAATAGGACGGTAATTATTTAATATCATAGTATCACCCTTTTTGTGAAGTGGCATAACTACTGCTGTTTTCAGAGTTTCAGGAAAAACACCTTCACGTACACAAAAATTAAAAATAAAACATAAATCGTCTGAAATTTGAAAAGAAATATTTTTCAATACATAACTTGAAATATTATCCAAAGAGGAAGAATTAGACGTTTTTAGTGACATTATAATTTTATGGATTTCTACTGAATTAAACTGTCAAGTAAAAACTTGACATTTGAAAATCTTCTTCATGTAAACTGCTGTCACAATGCGGGTGGCAATGGTGCAGTAGTAGTGTATTCGCTTACGGAATGGAAGGTCGTGCGTTCGAATCCCGGCCAAGTCCATTACTTTATACCGAATACATGAAATCGTAATCTCCCTAAGTAACTTAGTCACCACCCGTGGAGAAAAACCCTACAACTGCACCCAAACACTTCTTTCCTATCTCTCTATTCTTTCTAATACCAAGTAGCTTACACTGTGTTCTTAGCATTATAAGGGTACTGTAACAACAGAAAAAAAAAAAATCCCTTTAGCGTTAGCAAATTATAAAAAAAAAAAAAAAAAAGGTAGAATTGAGGTTATTAGGATCAGATGTAGTCGAGTTGTCATTGTTTATAATAATATCGAAGTTAGGTTTGTTTTTATTAAGTATTTCGTTAACAACCTGCCATTCCTTTTTAGAGTTACCCACGTTTTGGGCTAATTTATTTCTATAGTACGAATTTCTACAAAGCTGTATTTCAGTTTTTACCTCTCGACATATCTTTTCATAATATTTCTTTAGTCTAACATTGTTGGGATGTTTTCTAACCAGTAAACAGAACGGTGTTTTCTTTTTAATTTTCCGTAATAATCCAATAGTCATCCAAGGCTTAAGACATTTTGATTTGTTGTTATTTTTAGATATTCTCTCTTTACAGTTCGTTATATAAAATTGTAACTTGTTAAGAAACAAATCAAACGCTAAGGATGGATCAACTGCAGTATATATGTACATCATACCAACACCCTAAATTTAAGTATGATCGTAAAGCAACAAAAATGTATCTATGCTAACCTAAAACTACACTAAAACCATGTTACCCTTTACGTTCTCATACTACTTTTTCTAAATTGTATGTATTTTGTATTTATTTTTCCGGAGACCCTAAGTAAGGTCTGAAAAAAAACAAACTTATCTCTTAAAAAATTTCAGTAGGTAATGTGTATATCGGCCACAAGGGTCCGCCTGTGTCTTCTTCCTTGATAGCGGTGAGGCAATGATCAGTTTGAAAGAGATCATAACCCTCACATTTAACTGCACCTATTGGTCCGCCTGCGGGGTTCGCCGGTTCGACCTCAGAAAATAATGGCAGGCCTCCCCATTTTGAATCAATTCGTCACTGAAGCCAATCAAATTCTGGTGTTGCTGCATTTGTGTGTCCAGGAGTTTTTATGTCTGGCTCTCTTTCGACACGTACATGCTCCTATTAGCTCCGCCTGTGTTAGTAATATTATTTGCCCGTACAATGGTTAAAGTCTTTCGAACGTATATTCGAGCCATTTCTAAAGAACAGAAGTATAACATGATAACTAAATTTAAAAGACTGGTAAAGCACCCGAAAGCCACGGAAGTTACAGACAGATAAGTTTGCTAAGTAGCCTCAGCAAAATCAAACCTATCTGTGATAACAACATATATCCTGACGAGAAATTAGGTTTCAGACAGTATCACAATACTTCGCAACAAGTACTGAGAATTTGTAACCACGTCAAAATAAATCGCTCCGTAGGAAAATCTACTGGAATGTCTCTGTTAGACATCGAAAAGGCATTCGATACCGTTTGGCACAACGAGCTTGTTTTCAAGATGATTAATTTCAACTTCCCGTCCTATATTTGTAAAATAGTTCACAGTTTCTTGTCTGGGGTCTATTTCACCAAACTACAAATTACAACCACAAATTTGTACTTGTGAATCACAATTACAAATTTGTAATCTGGTTTTCTGTTTCACCAAATACAAATATATGAACCCACAAATTTGTGATTAAAAAAAAAAATTGTAAGAATAAACATGTTGATTACAAGTGTAAAAATTTCTGTTGCACTGGGTTTTTGTGCAATGTGTAATCCACAAGTGTTTTCTCACAAATTTGTGGAATATCGTCGTGCAATCCCGGAATTAAAATGAATGACCAAAATAAAATTTTTTTTTGTCTCCTTGATTTATTTTTATACCCTATTCTAGGGGTATATTAATTTTGACGCATAGTTTGTAACATACCTTAATATTGCCCGTATACCCCTAAAAGTTACTATATTTATGATCAGCATCGATAGTAATGTCGATCTAGCCATGTCCGTCCGTCCGTCCGTCGGCAAAAATTAGGCCTTTAAACTGGACCTAGAGAGCTGAAATTTTAACCATATACTCTCTAGGGTCCCGAAATAATCAAGTTTAAGAATTTTTGAAATCCGCCCACAGACACGCCCACAAACTCAAAAAAACAAAATTTTGGAAAAAATCGAATTTTGAGCTAGAGAGCTGAAATTTTTTATATATGATCTATGGCCCATAAAACTGATTGGGACATAAAATTTTCAAAATCCGCCCACTGACACGCCCACAATTAAATAAAATATTTTTTTGAAAAACCAAAATTTGAGCTAGGGAGCTGAAATTTTTAATATATACTCTCTAGGGGCCCTTTATGCTCATGTGTAAATATTTTCAAAATCCGCCTACTGACACGCCCACAATTTTTTTTTTTTATTTTTGAAAGTCCAAAGTTTGAGCTAGGGAGCTGAAATTTATAGTATATACTCTCTAGGTGCCCTTTATGCTCATACTTAAATTTTTTTTAAATCCGCCTACTGACACGCCCACAAATAAATAAAACAATTTTTTTGAAAATCCAAAGTTTGAGCTAGGGAGCTGAAATTTATAATATATACTCTCTATGGGCCCTTTATGCTTATGTGTAAATATTTTCAAAATCCGCCCACTGGCACGCCCACAATTATTATTATTTTTTTTTTTTTGAAAATTCAAAGTGAGCTAGGGAGCTGAAATTTATAATATATACTCTCTAGGGGCCCTTTATGCTCATGTGTTAATTTTTTTTAAATCCGCCTGTCGACACGCCCACAATTAAATAAAACAGTTTTATTGAAACACCCAAGTTTGAGCTAGGGAGCGTTTTTTTTGATAAAATCCTTTAAATGTTGTATAACAAAATATGTAGAGCGTTCTTAACAATTCAACCATACTTAGGCTTTTGTCACGCCCACTTACGAGGCATAGGAATAAGAATAGGGTATCCAACAGTTCGCCCAAGCGGACTGTAGCCCTTCCCTATGTTTTTTTTTAATTTTGGCTCACCAAGGCGATTTATATGGGGGACACTTCGACCTAAAAATATCTTTTGTGGCGTATGGGCCAGAAAAAATTTAATCTAGTAGAATTTCCACTTTCCGTGTAAAGCGGACAATTTTACTAGTAGAAGAATTCTTTATGTCCTCGGGGCTCATTTGTTCCCTGAAAAAGATCTTCTTTCTAATTGCATTAAGGGCTGGACATTCACATAAAATGTGTTCAGCTGACTCGTCCTCTTCAAGACAGAGTCAGCACTCAGGAAAGTCTGCTATTCTCATTTTGTGTAGATGATATCTTAAACCATGGTGACCAGTAAGGTAACCTACTAAGTTTTTGATATCATGCCTGCTTAGGTTTAGACATTTGCTGGCATTTTGATTGAAGGGCCGAATGGCTCGTTTGGCCTGTCTTAGACCTGGGATGCTTTCCCAAAAATGGATACATTTTCTATGTTCCCAGCTTTTTATTGCTGCCATTGCTACTGATCTAGGTGTCTCCTTGATGAGAGAAAAGAAGGAGGTTTTATTTGGGTGAAGTAAACGCATGGAAAGATATTTTAATTTCATTATCCTCTTAATTCAAAATGGAAAGGATTGGAAATATTTTCGAGATATTGCGTGGCAAAATTAAAAACCGGCTACTCTGGTAAGTACATAATATATAGGTACATATAATTTTTTTTTTATATTTTAGCTTAAACTTGATAATTCAAAGAAGACTGGTTCTGAACCACCTTCCGAACCAGTCTTCTTTGAATTAGTCTACTAGTCCCATTTTAACCGATCTCGATAATATCATTTTTGATATTATCGGTAAAGAATCGGCAAGTTCAAGGCATAGTTGATGAGTCCTCTTCAGTACCTACTGAAGAGGTACTGAAACCCCAGTCCGCAAACGTGGGGGATATGGAAGACGAAATAAGGTAAATGCAAATGCTTGTTTCTCACAATTTTTTTTAAAAATATATGTACGTATTTTTTAATTCAATCAGACCTCAAGTATCATCAAAAAGCCCAAGCGCAACAACAAAATTCTAACTGACCAAGCGTACCTATATTTTTCGATTGAAGAAAAGGAGGCTTCAATTCGAAATTTATAATTTGCAATTATTTCCTCTGACTTGCATCGAGTCAGTCGAAATTTTTCATTAAAATTAAATAAAGTTATCAATCAATAGTCAATATTTCAAAATATTAATATTTTGCACCTCGAATCACGCCCCTCTTCTTCGGGTGTGGAACTGGAACGGCAAAGTATGTTAAGCTCATTAAATTCCGATCTTAACAGCATAACTCAGTGGGGTACAACCAATAGAGTGGAATTTAATGCTTCCAAAACACAGTGCTGTCTCCTGTCTTTAAAGCAAAACCCACACACAGTGCCATTATCCATGAATGGCACTTGCATCGCTAAAACCGAAAGACTTTCCATACTCGGTATGTGCGTCAATGGCAACCTTCGTTGGAATGACCACATATTCGATGTCGCCAAGAACTCTGCGAATTGTCTAGGCTTCCTTAAGCGATGTAAGAAATATTTCACCCCTTCTGATCTGGCTACAATTTATAAGGCGTTTATTCGCCCGAAACTCGAGTACAACGCTCATATCTGATCTGGTGCACCAATAACTTATTTGGAGCTACTTGACAGGATCCAAAAACGCGCGATAAAACTCATTGGCGACCGAGACATAGCGAGATCGATTGACTCTCTTAGTCATCGTCGCAATGTCTCCTGTCTTTCGTTATTTTATCGTTATTTCCATCATAAGTGCTCTAACGAAATAGCCAGTTGCATTTCACCCCTTGAACATTTCAACCGCAATACCCGCCATGCAATGAATGCCCATCAGTTCACCCTCAAGACTGTATTCGGACGTACAGTGAAGTACAAAGAATCTTTCCTCTGTCGTACAACACGAATGTGAAATACTCTTCCACGCTCTATTTTCCTCTACATTATAACCTACAAACATTTAAAACCAACGTGCATCGGCAACTCTCCCTTTCTTCTAATCCTAATTTCCCTAGCGCCCGCGCTGTGTAGCTAATACATTATAAGGGTACTAAAAAAATCCCTTTAGCGCGCGCAAATTATAAAAAAAAAAATTATTGCGAGGTGCCATGATAAATGCAGATGAGCTTATATATAAACTTAAAATAAAAGTGAAAATATTAGATTTTTTTTTTTAATTTGCTTGACTATGTCATTTCCGTGTCCGAACTGTCATTACCATGTATGCCACGGGAAACATGGAAATGACGACATGGAAATGACATCGAAAGGTATTTTTCTAAAATAAAACTGAACTTTACAGACTATTTTTTTTTAAACTCATCTTATTAATTAACTTCATAAAAAAGTCATGCATTGCAAACAAAATACTCGTAGATTTAATTATTAACATATTATTATCAAAAAGACTTACCACGGTAATGACAAATTCGGGTAACGAAAACCTAAAACACCTTCACAACATGAATGAAAGTTCACTACTGATGTATAATGGGATTATTGCAAAATGTGACGAAAACAATCACCAGGTCCCGTTATTAATGTGAAATCAGCAGCCTACTCTGCGGCCGTTAAATTCAAAATTTATAAAGAATTATTTTTTGTCACGGAAATGACAATTTTCTTGGGGACACTCACTAAATAATTTTCAAATAACTTTGAATATTCTCTAAAAATAAATTGACTGGGCCACAGTCCCCATTGTTCTTTCTTCTTCAATGCTTCATAAATAAAATTTGCAAACCGGCTTACATTTTACAAATAAAATGCATTTGTTGAAGGAAGGTACAGCTGGGGACATGACATGGTAATGACATTTTTTAGGTTTAAGTTAAAATTTCGGCGTTACTAAAAATGAATATTTTTTTTTTATATGTGCATATGTTAAAAGAGTTTCTATAGAATTGTATCTTAGTCAAATATTTAAAAATATATATGTTTTTTTAGCCTATAAACGCCGGACCGCAGAATATTAATATTTTGAAATATTCACCCAACTCTGAAATTACATTTTTTTCTTAAAATTAAAACATGATCGTCACTTTCGCTACTATCGCTACTACTATGTCTTCGTTGCAAAGAAATTTTTTCGATTACTTTCAATATGAAACAAAACTTGTAGGAGGAATTACACGTCAACTTTCAGTTGTAAAATATTCTCACATACTACACAAATTTTGAAAATAATTTTGGTGAAACGCAAACTCACAAATAAGTCAACTTTTCACAAATTTTGTAACTTGTAAATTACAACTATAAATAACTTTTGGTGAAATACAACTACAAATTTGTAATACCCACAGTTTGGTGAAACGACATAAATCAACAAAATCACAAATTTTGTTAAAAAATGCTTGTAAATACAAATTTGTAAGTTGGTGAAATAGGCCACTGGTCGTCGTTTCAAAATTCATGTCAATAGTGATGTCTCAAATTTGATAACATTTGATTCAGGTGTCCCCCAAGGCTCTGTTCTCGGTCCCGTTTTGAATAATATTTATACATCTGTTTTTTCCAAATGACCCAATTGTGGTGCAGCCATTTTTGCTGATGATACTGCAATATATTATTCATCCACCGAATTCGCTCTCAATATTGAGAGTAAACTAAAAAAAAGCGGCCAACAGCGAGTCGGACTCGCCCATGAAGGGTTCCGCGCGAATTATAATTATTATTTACATAGGCCACTATTACAGATTTATTATTAGAAAATGGAAATGGTTCACGGTTTACGCGTTTATGTTTATGAAATTAAATGTTTTTTTTTATATTTGAATTGATTGAATGAAAGGTAAATTGCGGTTTACGATTGATGACGTATTAAAAAATAACTACTTCCTAGATCTCGTTCAAACCAATTTTCGGTGGAAGTTTGCATGTAGATCATACATTTTTTTTAGTTTTATCATTCCCTTATTTAAGAAGTTAGAGGGGGGGGGGGGGGGGGGGGCACACATTTTATCACTTTGGAAGTGTCTCTCGCGCAAACCATTCACTTTAGAAAAATGATATTAGAAGCCTCAATATCATTTTTGAAGACATATCCATAGAAACCCCACACGTATGGGTTTGATGAAATTTTTTTTTTTTAGTTTGAGTTCTAAGTATGGGGAACCCCAAAATTTATTTATTTTTTTTATATTTTTGTGTGAAAATCTCTTAATGCGGTTCACAGAATACATCTACTTACCAAGTTTCAACAGTATAGCTCTTATAGTTTCAGAGAAAAGTGTCTGTGACATTCCCGGACAGACAGACATACAGACAGACAGACAGAGAGATAGACAGACATGACGAATCTATAAGGGTTCCGTTTTTTGCCATTTGGCTACGGAACCCTAAAAACGCGATGGAAATATTGCAGAATTATTACTCAAAGTGGAAAATAAAACTAAATAAAGATAAAATGCAAGCTATCTTTTTTACAAGAAAAAGAAAGCATTGCTTCCTTTCAACCACCCAATTACAAATAAGTGGAGTAAGTAGTGCGTGGGGCTCTTGTCTTAGGTACCTAGGGATACACCGGGATTCAAAATATTTAATGACCACATTAACAAAACAGTCAAGAAAATAGGATTCGCCATTAATATGTTATATCCTTTTATCAACAGAAAATCAATGCTTTCAGTGGATAACAAGGTCAGAATTCGTAAAGTTTTTTTTCAGGCAATTCTACTATATGGATGCCAAGTTTGGGGAAATTGAACAAAGTGACATTATAAAAAAACTTCAAATATGACAGAATAAAATTTTAAAACTACAGCTTAATTTACCCTGGGATTTTTCTACCTTATAGACCTACACTATAGAATAAATGTTGAATTGATCCACCAAAAAATTAAATCCAAGTTTGACGATCGATGTAGTCTTGCTGACAACCCACTTATTAATGAATTATGTACCAATTAATGTCTTTATTTCTTTTTTTTATTGATGTTATATACTTATCTATCATATGTTATATGTTAGTGCACTTCGAGCTTAGCTCGATGAATTTCTTTTGTTATTCTCATTTAATTATTTATTTATTTATGTATGTATTTATTTATTTATTTATTTATTCTCATATTTATCCTCTTCATATTATTTTATTTATTTATCTATTTATTCTCAGTATTTATTTATCTATTTCTCAACCAAAATAGTCTTATTACATCTAAACAGTCAGGTTTTCGCCAAGGTCATAGTACTACAACGGCTCTAGTCGACGTTATCGAACGTGCAAGAAATGCGCTAGATGATGAGAAGGTAACTTCTTAATACTTTTAGATTATTCGAAAGCATTAGAGACCATCGACCACAACATCATGTCCCAAAAGCTATTGCAAATATATAAATTAACACCCGAAGCAGTGAAGCTCATTTTCTCCTATCTTTCTGGAAGACATCAAGCGGTTGTTGTTGGAGATCAGATTTCCGACCTGTGGAGTCCCACAAGGTTCAATATTGGGCCCGACCTTCTTCTCAATTTATGTTAACGAAGCTCCGAAAGTAATTCGCCACATGATGCACATCTTTTTGCTGACGACCTTCAGATAATGAAAAGCAGTCCGCTTGGTATGATTGAGGACTGTGCTATCAAGATTAATGAGGACCTTTCATCTATTAAACAATGGTCTTTAAAATGTGGCCTCACCTTAAACCCAAAAAAAACTAAATGCCTTGTAATATCGAAAAGAATCGTAGATGTTTCCTGTTTTCCTGCCATTGAACTCGGAAACACCCAAGTCGAGTTTGTGGATAAGGTCAGGAACCTCGGTATATGTTTTAATAGAACATTAAATTGGAACAACCATATCACACTAGCTGTAGGCAAGGCATACGGGGCTCTTCGATTGCTTTGGCCTACTAGAAAATTCACCCCTTTGTATACCAGGAAAATGCTAGCTAAAACCCTTGTAACACCGATCTTGACTTATGGCTGTGAAATTTTTGCAAGCTCGACAACGTAAGTCAGAGGCAGCTCAACGTTGCCTTTAACATTGTGGCTCGTTATATATTTGGTCTAAGCCGGTATGACCACATATCATCATTCTCTAAAAGTATATATGGAATCTCTTTTCAAAACCTTATAAAACTTAGATCTCTAACAATATTCTTCAATATAATCCAAACGCACCAACCGTCGTACCTTTACGAAAGAATCCAGTTCTCGTTGTCTAGAAGATCTTACCAAATTATAGTTCCCCATTTTTCATGTCTTACTTCAGAGCGCCAGTTTTTTGGTAACGCATCTCGGTTATGGAATACTTTGCCACGCCATGTGCGAAGTTCAGATATTCTAATTGCCTTTAAGAAAAATGTCTTCACACACTATTTGATGACATAACCTTCCTTTTTCGATGGTTTTGTTTTCTGTTGGGTTTGGTCAATTTTGCTATACTTTTCTTTAGTTCCCTTTTTCAGTTTTTTTCCTTTATTCTTTTTTTCTTTTCTTGTTCAATTTTTTTTCTCACCTTTCTTCTTTTTTTTATTTAAACATTGTATATTTTCTTTAAATATTGTTAACCTTGTACTTTGTACTAAGCTTTTTATACCCTATTCTAGGGGTATATTAATTTTGACGCATAGTTTGTAACATACCTTAATATTGCCCGTAGACCCCTAAAAGTTACTATATTTATGATCAGCATCGATAGTAATGTCGATCTAGCCATGTCCGTCCGTCCGTCGGCAAAAATTAGGCCTTTAAACTGGACCTAGAGAGCTGAAATTTTAACCATATACTCTCTAGGGTCCCGAAATAATCAAGTTTACGAATTTTTGAAATCCGCCCACAGACACGCCCACAAACTCAAAAAAACAAAATTTTGGAAAAAATCGAATTTTGAGCTAGGAAGCTGAAATTTTTTATATATGATCTATGACTCCTAAAACTGCTCGGGATATAAAATTTTCAAAATCCGCCCACTGCCACGCCCACAAAAAAATAAAACAATTTTATTGAAAAACCAAACTTTGAGCTAGGGAGCTGAAATTTTTAATATATACTCTCTAGGGGCCCTTTATGCTCATGTGTTAATTTTTTTTTAAATCTGCCTACTGACACGCCCACAATTAAATAAAACAATTTTATTGAAACACCCAAGTTTGAGCTAGGGAGCGTTTTTTTTGATAAAATCCTTTAAATGTTATATAACAAAATATGTAGAGCGTTCTTAACAATTTAACCATACTTAGACTTTTGTCACGCCCACTTATGAGGGATAGGAATAAGAATAGGGTATCCAACAGTTCGCCCAAGCGGACTGTAGCCCGTCCCTATGTTTTCGTTTAATTTAACTTTATTATTTACAATAGTTACTTCTTTTTTTGTTATAAATATTATATGCATATGTCCAATTATAAGATTTATTATAAACAAGATGTTAATCTTAAAATCAAGCTATGATGATAATAAAATACAAAAAAAAAAAATGTCAATATGTTAGCATATATGTTATTACTAACAAACTTTTTGTATCTTACATATCCTATTCTATTCATCTATATATTAATACGGAGTTACCTATAACGTGTTTCCCCCCTTTTTTGCTATTATATGTCACATAGATATGCCAACACTATATATATTTGGGTAGGGGGCAATACATAGAATTGCACAATACAAAAATTATCCACATATACATATAACACAAATTATGAATTACAGCAGGTAAAATGAGGCGAATTGGATGAAATTACAACAACAACAACATTGCTGTGTGAGGCAATAATCTGCCAATCGGAACGGAAAATTTGTATATCATGAAGTTACTTGAAAATGCTTGAAGTTACTTGGACATGCTTGAAGTTACTTGAAAAAGCTTGAAGTTGCTTGAAAATGCTTGAAAATACTTGAAGTTACTTGAAAATGTTTGAAGTTACTTTACTTTAAGTTACTTGATAATGCTTGAAGTTACTTGAAAATGCTTGAAAATTTGAAGTTACTTGATAATGCTTGAACATACTTGAAATTACTTGGACATGGTTGTAGTTACTTGAAAATGCTTGAGGTTACTTGAAAATGCTTGAAGTTACTTGAAAATGCCGGGAAAATTTTATATCACGTGAAATCAGAGAATGCAATGTCGAAAAATTTCATTCTCCGATGTATAACAGTCGACTTTGTTTTTTTTTCAAGTTATAGAATAAATTGGTCGAATTTCGACCATGGGGCGACCCCTAGTATATATTTATTACTAACAAATATTTTCCCTGTCGTAATCTATTCGTGTCATATATATTTAGACATATGAAAATATATACATACATACATATTATATAACCTTTAGTTTATTTACTAATTTATTTATTATTCCTATTTTATTTATTTACTAATTTATTTGTTTATTTATTATTAATATTTGTTTTTTTTTTCTTTTAATAGAATATAACTATATTTTAACTATATTTTGTTAAAGTAATTTATAACCTTGTAAATAATATTTCAGTGACAAGATAAAATTATCAAATCCCTGTAATATCTATCTATCTAAAAGACAAACCAGAACGTCCGTTTTGGTTTTCAGTTTTTCAAAACAGTTTTTTTATGAAAAAGAGGTTGTTTTACCACTTTTTTTATTT
Organism: Portevinia maculata; assembly: GCA_949715645.1. NCBI lineage: Eukaryota > Metazoa > Arthropoda > Insecta > Diptera > Syrphidae > Portevinia > Portevinia maculata. The sequence continues at coordinate 242,340,617 of OX454526.1, read as the reverse complement.
GCCTCACAAATTCAAATAATAACGAATCCCTTTAAGAAAAAAAATGTCGCAGGATATAAACTAGAGCTCTCTATTACACGAATAATTAAATAAACAGATGTCCAGATTTGAATGTTAGTCCGTGTAATATTAAATACATGTGTATTTTTGATACACTATACGCATAGGTAGGTAGTTAAATACACGGATATCGGTGTATCTTATTATACGTATATATAATTATCCGTGTTGTCAAAATATCTATGGCTACGTTCATTTATAAAATATTAAAATAGAAAGGTACGCTTAAAAACGAAATTGGTTGCTTAATCAATGCTTGGCAAAAATGTTTTATTAGAGCAAGATTTCATATTTCCAGCCTTAGAGGCATACAATTGCCGTTTGATTAAGATCTTACTAAGCTAATAACTTACGAACCTCTAGGCACAATGGAACATTTTCACAAAAGCAAAAATAATACACTGTTGCAGTTTTTTTTTCATATGTGTACTAATATACATACATACAATACTGCATATTCATTATGAACGGGAAACCGACCTGGGCAGCCTTATGTACACCATATCAACTCACCGAAAAACCAAAAACATATCCATTGAAAATGAAGCCAGTAGTGCAGTGGAACGAATTATAAAACTACGTGTACTTAAACCTCGTGTAATTAAATCCGTGTACAAGTGAATTATTACACGTGCTTTAAGAACACGGATTTTTATTTTGCTTGCAGATATGGATTCCATTTAAACGTAAAAAAACGCTGTAATATAAACCGTGGGCCTGAACGTATTATACAAGGTGGCGCAAAAGTTGTCAGGTGGCGCAAAAGTTGTCACCCGATGTTCTTTCGCTGTAATTATACCCTATTCTAAGGGTATATTAATTTTGACGCATAGTTTGTAACATACCTTAATATTGCCCGTAGACCCCTAAAAGTTACTATATTTATGATCAGCATCGATAGTAATGTCGATCTAGCCATGTCCGTCCGTCCGTCCGTCGGCAAAAATTAGGCCTTTAAACTGGACCTAGAGAGCTGAAATTTTAACCATATACTCTCTAGGGTCGTGAAATAATCAAGTTTACGAATTTTTGAAATCCGCCCACAGACACGCCCACAAACTCAAAAAAACACAATATTGGAAAAAATCGAATTTTGAGCTAGAAAGCTGAAATTTCTTATATATGATCTATGACTCCTAAAACTGCTCAGGATAAAAAAATTTCAAAAACTGACACGCCCACAAATAAATAAAATAATTTTTTTATACCCTATTTTAAGGGTAGGTATATTAATTTTTGAAAATCCAAAGTTTGAGCTAGGGAGCTGAAATTTATAATATATACTCTCTATGGGCCCTTTATGCTCATGTGTAAATATTTTCAAAATCCGCCCACTGACACGCCCACAATTATTTATTTTTTTTTTTTTAATTCAAAGTTTGGGCTAGGGAGCTGAAATTTATAATATATACTCTCTAGGGGCCCTTTATTCTCATGTGTTAATTTTTTTTTTAAATCCGCCTACTGACACGCCCACAATTAAATAAAACAATTTTATTGAAACACCCAAGTTTGAGTTAGGGAGCTTTTTTTTTTGATAAAATCCTTTAAATGTTATATAACAAAATATGTAGAGCGTTCTTAACAATTCAACCATACTTAGACTTTTGCCACGCCCACTTATGAGGGATAGGAATAAGAATAGGGTATCCAACAGTTCGCCCAAGCGGACTGTAGCCCGTCCCTATGTTTTTTTTTATGAATGAAAAACTTTGGTTCTGCTTTTGGATTATGTTAATTGGTGTCTTAAGTTTTTTCTGTATCGGTTAACTTCACAAATATCAAAGTAGAATTTACATCTGCCGCCATTTGCAAAAATTATGCTTCTTCCGATAGGAAGATGACTTTTGCGCCACCTTGTATTTACAGACTGAGCTTTTTGCAAATTGAGTGTTTTCATAGTTTTATGATTTATACTAAAACCAACTTCACTCTGTCCATGGAACTAAGTGATGCGTTGGCAAGCTAGGTTTTAATTAGCTCTGACTAATAATAATGAGATGGAGTTAAAGACTAAGATAAAAATTGGTTGGATTTAGTTTGCCCCGTGGTCTTTTTTGCCCGCTCTCCCCTACTTTGTTTTGGACAGCAAAGCGCCACCATGCAAAATATCAATGACGTGCCTGTAAAATTCGGAAAACTATGCAATGTTCACAATACTCTTAAAAATAATTCACAACTATGAAATTAATCCTACATTGAAGGAAACAATTTTCACCAACATCAGACTCAAAGGCGTGGCGCTTTCTAAGTCTAACTGTCCATCATTGGGCCGGAATAAACAAAGCGGCACAATTTTAGGAATGTTTTCTCTTTCTTAAAATGTTCAGCTGTTGTAGCCCTTGCCACGGATTTAAACAACGGAGATAAGCACGTAAAGTGGCAAAAAGTATAGCAAACAACCAACTATGATTCGAAAAATAATTGGGTGGTGGTGACGACACTATCCACACTTCAATAAGGATGATTGCCATATGTATTTGCCTGTGTCCCCAAATGGATTTCCTCCTTTCGAAACCTCTGTTGTCTAAAATTTGTGGTATCATCGCCACTCGTATTGCCATGCTCTCCAAAAGTCGTTCGAAGTGATAAAACAACCCCCACTCACAAGCCATCTTTAAATTATTCCAACAGGGAAAGGCAACATTTGTCTTATTTTTTCCCAAAGGATAAGGAAGTCGTAAATCATCGGAATTTTCAATCCCAGTGGATTTCATTCGTTTATTTCAGGCATACCTTACCTATACCTCTTCTGGTGGACTATTCAAAAATTAAATTCGAAACGACCCTTAATCTATGTGAAGCGACATCTCTTCCATATAATATATAAGAAATTCCAATATCCCTTAAGAACGATTATGACAATGATAATGCTGATGATGATGCAATTATTTGGTTAGCAACAACAATTCTCCACCTACTCATACCTGGCCTAATGACAAAATCCTATCTCCTTCTAATGAGGCTATAAATATAAATCTAAAGCTGTTATGTTCTGAATGAAATGCAAATTGTGAAGACCGTCGACATGAACCGCGATGATAGGTCCCGAGGGCGAACACCCATAACACATATCTAACCCAACACAATTTCAGGATTGCATAACTGCAAAATGGTACAGATTTCGATGACTGATTAATAGATTACTATGTTTCAACAAGGAATAGATGGTATCATAGTCGGTCCTGGAATATAATAATAAATCACATCGCTTTGTTCTACAAACAGGAAGCAGGCTTCTCAATCGGGGCGTTGAGCGAATGTGCAGTTTTTTGATTTTAATCGATATGTTGTAGGATACACTGACAAGGATACTGAGGTTTTATTACAAAGAATGAATTCGTCTTTCAGGAGTTTCTGCATAGAAATAGTCTTAGTAAGGCTGAAAGCAGGAAGGATGGGACGCTGCGTAAAGTAATTGAAATCGTTTTGATACGAAAAACGAAATAATGGTTCGGATGGATGAATTAAATGGCAGACATTTATTTCGGAAAGCTCGTAATATTTTTGTTGGTTAAGGCAAGTGAAGTGAATCGTAAAGGAAATCGATCCCAGATTGCCGGGTTTTTACATACATGATGAGGGACATGTTTTTTTTCAATGAAATGGGGATCAATAGCCGGTGTATTGCTGTCCTTTTGCTATAAATAGGAAATGTGTCTTCGAGGCTTACAGTTTTGTACTCAATGCTTGGATACGAACCTTCTGCAATTTAATATAATATTATATTACTGTTTTTACGTTAATACTATGTTGCATGGAATGTGTCATGTTGGGACTGAGCATTTGATTGACCCTTCTGTGAACGGTCTGGCCTGACCTTTTTCTAAGTTTGTTGTTTTTTCTCCGATAGAAATAACATATCTAACTTTCTGAAAGTTTATGATTGAAACACAACATTTTTTCAGTTAGTTGATATAGGTTTTTTTTTTGGAATATTTACCGTAAAGTCTAAAACACATGTGCGAAATATTTCTTGTAGAAAAAGTAGAATATACGCGTTTGAATGGACGAGAACAAATTCTGCAGCAACTTCAGTTCTGCAATTCTAAATCCACTCCATGAGAATGCACGATACCACACTTCAAAAGAGAAAACCACACCACAGAAGAGAAAAGAAGCAAATTCGATTGCCTGTTTTCCTTCGTTTTTTTAGTCTTTTATTTAAACTTACTATTACGGTTTTATTTTATATTTGATTTCTTTTATCTCTGAGTGTTTCCTATTCCTAGAGTATTGGGTGCACGCATCGATAGACTTTGTGTGATTTTTGTATTACATTGAATTTTTAATCAAGAGTATTGTAGATCTAAGTAAATCCTTACAAATGTTGACTTACCACAAAAACAATTATCTCTGATTTTTTTTGATTTTGTTCACAGCATTGCATAGCGTTTAACAACTGAGGACGGCAGAAAAAGGCTGCATGAATCGAAACCTTATCTTGTTCTTAAACGCCGATGTTATGTTATGATCTGGGCTAGAGGCATCATAAGTCACCCACTTCACTGCATCTCTACTGTTCCACGGGTTTGACCTGAGTACCGATTAGGGTTGATTCGATAACAGGGCAGGTCCTGTATCAGTAGTTATTATAATCCTCATAATGGGGTATCGATACCCATCGAGTAACAAATCAAATGTGTCGATACCTACTCGTATCGTAACGAATACTTTCTTCAATAATTGTGTGATGGATCATGTATATATTCGTGGTTATGTGAATGAGACGGCAATCGCCAGACGATATCGCCTCACCTATAGCTTTCTCTATCTGCTTCAGTGAATATGGCGAGTAAAGATACTTACGAAACAATATCGTCTGACGAAATCTACGTACGGAATGAGGTATTTTACCATGAAGCAAAGAAATATTTTTGTTTCATTCATGATATTTTTCACTCTTTCTTTACGACAGTTCATTCATTTAAAATGGTTTTGTGTAAGAAAAAAAAAGAGGAAACCTAGAACGGAAATTGGAAAATGCGGGGTTAGGAAAGAGAGAACATGACCATGGACATTTTATATTGTTACGTATCCATTTCTTAGAAATACGAATTATTGCAATTGAAATGTATGCAATTCTTAGAAATGTCGCTGCAATTTGCAATTTGGCAAAACTGTGTATTGCTGCACCGCAGTGACGTGCACTACCGTCGCTGGTATACATTCTTTCTTTCACACCATTCACGGAGACTATGTCACTACTTTTTGCAATTGGACAAAAGCTGTAATACTACACCGCAGCCGCATGCACTACCGTTGCTGGGATTTATTGTATCTTCTTGAAAATTAATAAAGAAATTCTGAATATTATTTGTTACCTCGAGAAGAGCAGTTCTCTGTATTTTTATAATTCCTAACTGGCACAGTCGAAACTTTATTTAATCCGGAGGTCGCCTAAGCGACCAGGACGTGGAGGATTTTTATTTTTCGGCCCAGGGTGAACCTTCAACAAATATTCCGGCAGAACTACGATTGAGATAAAAAAAAATAGTAGCAAATTTCATACGAGCTCCAACATCAAAAATTCAACATCATTAACAGCAACCGAGAAAGACCTAAAAAAAATAGTATTAGGCCACTTTCCAGACAAGAAAATTAATGCTGCTTGACAAACAGTATTGTCACAAGGGCAGATAGATGCATAGCCAGAGCTAAAGACTGGCTATGTAGAATCATTACTAGATAATATTGCTTTATGTCAATGCAATTGTAACGTTTATGCATTTTATAATAAATTAAACAACTTATTAGTAAGACATAACTGCATATACACAGACTTTTCTTAGGCTTTCGACCACCTGTCCCATGAAACAGTCGAATTTAAGCTCAGGGCTTTTGGTTTCCCACCATGTTTCATAAAATGGGTTAATTCAAACCTTGGATCAAGGGTTTATCAAGTGAAATTTAGAGGATCGCTATCCGTATCTTTCACAGCTCAGTCTGGAGTTCCCCAAGGAAGTCACCTCGGACCAATTGTATTTATACTTGCCATTAATGATGTTAAGGCATGTCAGTAATATCCTGATCTACGCTGATGATATTATATTATTATGTATATTCTTTGTCTCAACATATTCTTTATAATGTTGATAATTTTAAGGATCTTGGGGTTTATTTCGATCCCAAACTGTTTTTTGCTAAGCGTATCAATTTTATTGATAATAAATCTAATTCTATGCTGGGCTTTGTGAAAAGGTGGGCGAAAAAATGTAATGACCCATACGTTCCTATGTCATTGTACAATTGTTTTGTCCGTCCGATTCTAGAGTATGCCTCTCAAGTTTAGACACCGTTGTACAACATTCATTCAAATCGAATAGAGGCCATTTAACGTAAATTTATTCGATTTGCATTTAGAGGACTGCCATAGGATGATCCATTTAACCTTCCTCCTTACAGTCAACGTTTCAAGCTTCTTCAAATGTTACCTCTTTCTCAACGAAGGCTTAATAGCGATATCATTTTTTTACAGCAGCTTATATCCGGTCAAATAGATGCACCTGACTTGTTGTCGTCTATTGGCTTTAATTTTCATGGTGGTGGTGCATAATTTACGCAGTGTTAAATTATTGTTTAACCCCCCATCATAGAACGAATTATGGGAGGCATGAGTGTATTAGTCGCATGAGTAGAATCTATAATCTAAATGATCATGTGATTGACTTGCATGTTAGTAAAATTAAGCTGAAAATATTTTGCGTAATAATGCTTTAATGTCTTAAATTATTTGCATGATCTATGTCTGTGTTAGTATTTTATAGGTACATAATTATCGTATTTTTAATTGTTTTGTCCTTACTAACACCTGCACTAAATGATGAGCCTCTGATGAGCCTGTGAGAACACTTTTAGTGCCGGCAAATTTCTGCTCGTGATGGAGCTAATAGTGCAAGAAAAAAAAAATAATAATGTCTGCTTATTATAATACAATGACGGCTGAACAATCAACTGCAAATTGTAGAATTGTTGTAATCACAGACAACTTACCTGAAACCGTTCTAAGTATAGTTATCAATAGGAATCCTGACACAATGTACGATGCTTATCAAATTATTGTATATACATTTTTTTAAGACTTTACAAGAATGCAGACCAATAGGTGTCAACGCAAAGTCTCAGCTGAATCAAAATGCTTACAGAAATAACCTCGGTTACAGTAACAACAGTTCTAGCAATAATAGATGCGAAAACTTCAATCAGTTGGACCCTAGGTATACTATCAACAGCAATACAGCTTCAAATAGGTTTCATGAATCATAATCGAAAATCATAATCATTGGCAAGCTCGCCAATAAAACAGATAATTTTCCAACTCTAGTATACAGACACCTCAATCAAATCGACCATTCTTTGATTAATAAAGTGTCTTTCATTAGCGACATGACAACTTCAAACTTTCAGTGTGAACGCACCCTTAAACCAATTACCGAACTGTCAATGTCAAAATATTCAGTAAAATCAATATCATGGTGAAGTACCCGAATCAACAAAGTTTACAAATAATTAAAATTGACTACCGAAATTCCGAGTCGGTGGTCGCAACTTTACGAGCGCAGTAAACAAGCAATTTTTAGTCTAGTGAAAAAATTTGAGTCAGAATATTCGCTGCTTGATGCTGTCGTGCCAGCGGGACTACGGTTTGCCCGAAGTGTGGAGAATATTGCTGCCGTAGAGGCGTCCGTTGCAAAACAGCCAAATCAGTCAATTTCACCTCTCACACTGGACCTAAATTGGTCTAAGTGTGTCGGCTTCTGCCGACAGCCACCTAACCTATCCTAACCTAACCTAACCTACACCCTTACAAGACCAAGCTGACTCAAGAACTAAAGTCAATTGATCAAATGAAGCGACGTATCCGCTTTTGCTTCTCATATTAACTCCAAACGTATCTCATATCTTCAACGTAACCGAGCTGATCACAATAATTTTTTTGTCCCTAAATCACCTTTGGATCTGAAATTGCCTCTATCCTTCTACTATCAAAACGTAAGAGGACTACGCACCAAAACTCACGCAGTTTTCCGTCGTACTCACACTCTTCCTTTTGATGTTTATGTTCTTACCGAAACTAATCTTTCCCCGAATATTCTAAATCAAGAGTTGTTTCCAGAATCTTTCAACGTCTTTCGTGATGATAACGTCACTTGTCTTCTAGACATACCTCCCTGCCGTAGCATTCTAATTGCAGTTCATAACAGCTTGAACTCTTCTATCATCTCAACATCAACCGCCGCTCTTCTGGATTTTGTTGTAGTAAAAATCTCGCTCGTTAACCGTTCTCTCTACGTAATGTCCTACTACATACGTCCGTCTCAACCCATCGAATCCTACCAACTCGTCGTGGATGCCATCGACCATTTACTTGATACTTGTAAGCCAAACGATGAAATCATAATTTTTGGCGATTTTAATCTCCCTAATCTACAGCGGAGTTTATCGGAAGATCAATCTTTCTTCGTCCCCCTAAATCCGATATCTAGTAAGGAATGCCTTTTTGTCGACCGCGTAACCTATTCTGGTCTTTGTCAAGTCAGTGGTGTTAAAAATTATATGGGACGACAGTTGGATCTTGTTTTCACAACTGACCCTGTAAACTCCTCAACCATTGAAAGTTCTTTACACCTTTCTACTATAGACGCTTACCACCCTCCTCTGCTCCATTCTTTCTTTTATCACCCCTCTTCCCAATCCCTGCATCCAACTAACCTGTACTCCTACGACTTCCACAAAGCTAACTTCCGAAAGATCAATGACTTTCTGAGCAGAATCGAACTCACCTTCTCGAACTTATCCGTTGATGAAGCTGCCACCCTTTTTTATGACGAAAACTTTACATGCATTTCCTTATTCGTTCCATATTCGCGCCACAAAATCTCACCATCTTCCCCACCATGGTATAATAAGAAGCTGCGTTCACTTCGTAATAAACGTAACAAACTATGGGCAATCTATCTTCTATCCAGAACTGCAACAGATTATTCGAATTATCTCGGTTCGTACTTACAGTTCTCTAACCTTTTTCACTGTCTCTATCAACGCTATCTTTCTAAAGCTCAAACTAACCTCATCAAGGACCCACGGTCATTTTTTCATTTTGTTAATTATAAAAGGAAATCTGATGGATATCCCTCCTCACTCTTGTTTGAAGTCCTTAACGGACCCATTTGTAATCGCAAACTCTTTTGCCACCGTGTTCAAGCAGTCCTTCACTGACGACTGCCCTGAACCGGATCACTCTTACTTCATTTATCTGAAAAACCATACCGTTGGCCCAATCATTTTACCCACCTTTGACCATTCCATGGTGTGCGACAGACTTCTTCATCTCAATGATGAATTTGTACCCGGCCCAGACGGCCCTCCAGCCATTCTTCTCAAAAAGTGTTCTGCGATTCTTTCAGCTTTTATTGCCAATCTCTTTAAACATTCCTTATCTCTTGGGAAATTTCCTAAAATCTGGAAAACGTCCTTCATTTCACCAGTTCACAAAAAAGGACCAAAGAATGACGTATCTAACTATCGACCTTTTGCCAAGCTCTCGCATTTACCTAAGGTTTTTGAAAGTATGATGCACGATTCATTATCCTTTCAGTGCATGTCTCTTATTTCCCCCTTTCAGCATGGTTTCCTCAAAGGTAGATCCGCAACCACCAACCTGGTTGACTTTGTCTCAGTCACACTTTCTGCATTAGAAAGTGGCAATTAAGTGGATTTAATCGCTACTGACTTCAGTAAGGCCTTTGACAAAATATCTAATCGTTTGATTCTTTTCAAACTCTCCTTCCTTGGTTTCGATCCCCTACTATTGAATTGGTTTTCTTCTTACCTTGAGAACCGATCTTATAATGTTCGTTTTCGCTCTGTTCTTTCTTTGGCTTTTAAAGCCACCTCTGGTGTTCCCCAAGGTAGCCACCTTGGACCTTTGATTTTTATTCTGGCTAAATGATATTGACAACGTCATTAAGTTCTCCTCCATCTCCCTCTATGCCGATGACGCTGAATTCTTCAAAATCATTTCTTCTCCACACGACTCTGATCTTCTTCAACAAGACCTCAATAATTTTTCGGTCTGGTGTCAAAAAAACTTTATGGAGCTGAATATTGCTAAATGTCAATTTCTTACTTTTTCACGTAAACGGATTCAGTCTCCCCCCAGACGTTACTTTTTGAACAACCAACCCATTGTTACCGTTCTAACCATTCGCGACCTAGGTGTTCTGTGTGACAGAGAGCTTAACCCAGATTCTCCTACTGTCCCATATGTGGGACACCTGCATTTTGAATTTTTTAAAAATTAATTCAACTGTCTGAATTTAAAATCGGAGGTTTATTCAATTCCTTTGAATATGTTGCCTAGTTACGAACAAAACAAATAGATATATTTCGCGCATTTTTTCGCATTTACTGTTTTTGAGTGAAGTGAAGTGAACTGATGAAACAATGTCATCAAGAAGGTAATTTTGACATAATTTCAATAAAAAAATTTATAAATATTATTTGTACAATTCAATGTTAGAATGGCATGTTTATACGCTATTCTAAGGGTATATTAATTTTGACGCATAGTTTATAACATACCTTAATATTGCCCGTAGACCCCTAATAGTTACTATATTTATGATCAGCATCGATAGTAATGTCGATCTAGACATGTCCGACGTCCGTCCGTCCGTCCGTCGGCAAAAATTAGGCCTTTAAACTGGGCCTAGAGAGCTGAAATTTTTACCATATACTTTCTAGGGTCCCGAAATAATCAAGTTTACGAATTTTTGAAATCCGCCCACAGACACGCCCACAAACTCAAAAAAACAAAATTTTGGAAAAAATCGAATTTTCAGCTAGAAAGCTGAAATTTTTTATATATGATCTATGACTCCTAAAACTGCTCGGGGTATAAAATTTTCAAAATCCACCCACTGACACGCCCACAAAAAAATAAAACAATTTTATTGAAAAACCAAAATTTGAACTAGGGAGCTGAAATTTTTAATATATACTCTCTAGGGGCCCTTTAAGCTCATGTGTAAATATTTTCAAAATCCGCGCACTGACTGAGGTAAGAACCAACCAACGACCATACCACGTCGAGTTAATCGGTTCTCGTCAGATCACCGTAATTAAACGACGTTGGGCGCGGTTAGTACGTAGATGGGGGACCGTTTGAGAACAACCGCGTGTCGTTGGCCAGTCCCATCTACAGAGTTGAGGTAGATAATATACGTGGTATCACAATGGACCTAAATTGGTCTAAGTGTTTCGGCTTCTGCCGACAGCCACATAAACCTAAACCTAAACCTAACCTGAGGTAAGAATAATATCATTTATTTGACATTGCGCAGCATCTGCATCAATTGTATTTGATGGTGCTTCTGGCAGCATGTCAGATCTGACCGCAAGATTTTCGCGGTAAGTTCTCCAATTAGTCAGTCTGTTGTCATAACGGACTGACGCATGTTCGGCATTGCATCTTATCTCGAAACGGATGTGCATATGATCCGATAGAGATGCCTCGACAGACACGTGCCATCCCTCTATAATATCCTTCATAAAAGGAGATGATATTGTAAGGTCTAAAACTTCTTCTCTTATAGAATTTCTAAATGTAGGACTATTTCCCTTGTTTAGAAAAACGAGGTTATTGCTATATAAATATTCTAATAACGACTCGCCTCTGTTATTTGTATCTCGGCTGCCCCAGATGGTATTATGTGCGTTTGCGTCGCAGCCGATTAGTATATGTACTTTCTGGTCCTCACAGTACCGGACAAGTTCCTGTACTGGTAAGGGAGGCACTGCATCCGTGTCTCCAGGAAAGTACGCCGATGCGCATACAAATTTATGCAGCTCTCGGCCTTTGTGGCGCTCTATTAGAACCGCCACCAGGCCCTAGTTGTGAAACCTGGAATGAGAGAAAATTTTATATCTTTCTTAATAGAGATAGCCGCCCTTGGTCTGAAAGGACCTTTGGCGAAAATTAGCTCTCTGTGTTTACAATTTAATCCGGATATCTTACCATTGGTTGCCCAAGGTTCCTGGATTAGTCCAATAGCAATGTTCCCTTCGGCACATCGCTGGCTAAAGGTGTCCGATGCACCCATAGGCCTGCAAAACGCTGAGACAAGTGGTCATTTGCGTCTGTATTCAGGGTTTCGTACTCTATTGGGCTTGTTATACCCTCTCCTACGTACGATACCCTGTTGAGGAGGACCACTTTGTCTGCCTCTAGGACTTTTGTTTTTATGTCCTTCTTGTGCCAGTGCTTTCTTACGATCCATACCTAACTTAGGCCTGAATCGTGTTTGGCTTTCTCTGGCTGCGCTTGACTTCGCGCTTGTAGCTTCTTTTTCTGAAGCTGCAGCCTTAGCGGCAGCGCTGGTGCTGGCCCCACTTGGGTCAGTTGCGGTGCTGCCGTGAGCTGTGACATCCTTCTTATCCAAAACGTGCTGTTTTTGATCTTTAGGGCCCTGTGTGGCCGTCTTGTCAGCACTTTTTAGGATAAGTTTGGTCTGTCCGAATCGGAAAGAGACCATACCCTTTAGCTCCATGAGTCTCCTCATGGTCCTGTCGTTTATGGCAAAGACCATATGTGCGATGTCTCGCTCATCCGATCTTTGCAGAACCCTCCACGTTCTCGTGTTCAGCTCTTTGTTTTGGCCATCTAATAGGGCTAGGATCCTTTCGCTAGCTACGCCGGTACTCTGCGGGAAGAACCCTCTGATGACATGTGGTTTTGGAAAATGTTCCTCTCCCACAAGCATCACCTCTAACCCGCATTTCTCTTTTAGCTTGGCGAAAGTTGCCTTCATCCACTCTGCAGTGGTGGCGTCGTCAACGGACATAAGCAGTAAGAAATCTTCGCAATAACGAAAAGGTTTGACCTTAAAGACAAAGTTTTGTTGGAAGTAGCAACTATTAATCCAACAAAACTTAGGGAAAATTTAATTGAATTAATGTCTTTATTTCCCAATCTTGTTAGAGATGTTAATATTGAAGAGCTTGATAGTGAGTGGAGGGCTCTTTTGAATTTGACAAATGTACCTATACGAGTATCTACAGACATTTTTTGGAGTGAAGTGTTCCTCCTTAAAAATGCTATGGGAGCAGAACGCTTCCCGTCTCTAAAAACTTTCATCGGATCATTAATTGTCCTACCTCATAGTAGTGCCACTTGCGAAAGAGTTTTTTCGGAGCTTAATCTAATTAAGACAAAAACTAGGAACTGTTTAAATGTATCAACAGTAAGTGGCATCCTTTGCGCCAAATATATGCTCGATAACTACAAAATCTACGAATTTAAGCCATCGCCAAATTTATTACAAAAATATCGTAAAACGTAACTTTTTTAATTAATTAAAAACAACGAATTTTAAAATACTTTTTATTGCACTGGAATTGTTTCTTTTTTGTAAACAGTAAGTAAAAACAGTAATATATATTAACTTATTGCGTTTACAAGCCAAATGTGATATCAATTATCAAATGTGTTCAAAGTGTACATTAGACTGATGATAATAACATATCTTCCTCTTTTACTACTTTTTTTTTACTTTTTACTTTTTAACTACTTTGTGCAATTGAATTGTCTTTTGTTTTATTTTAATAAAATATAGAGCATAAGAAATTTACATAAGTGTGTTAAGTTTTTTTAATTTTAACGTTGATTAGTAGCTCCATACATAGCTATATCGTATACGCTATGGGTACTGCTTAGTACTGCTTTTTGTCGATTGGTAGTGCTGTTGATTTTTGTCTTGAAACGACAGCCCTGGTGGGCGTGTCATTGGGTTGAGAGACCTTGTCCATTTCAGATTTTATTTTTCTAACAAAATTTAAAAGTTTGGTCAAATCAGCTGCCAAAACCGAGCGTGGCAAAAAACTGTTCTTGAATTGATGTGTTAAAAATTACATGGTCGACATAGGCGCCTGCCAGAAAACTAGAGCCTACCCTCAGCGGAGCATTAAAATTGCGTAAGCGGGTTAAGCTATGCAGAAAAAGGGTAAATACTGAAACATCGTTTTTTCAAAAAAGTAATTCTTCCTGGGGAAACAATTTACAACCGGCCGGCCTTCGGCTCACATGAAAATGTTTACCAACTTAAATTTGATAAGAGTTAGATAAGATTTAGATTTAATTATTCTCAATATAATAAATTGCACAATACTAATCATTAAAAAAAAAACCTAATAAATTAAAGCATCATATTTTTGTCGTCTGCCTGACTGAACAAGATTTCGATAAGGATAACAATATGAGTTCTAAAGGCCTGATTGTATATGAGGCATAATATAATTATTATTATTAATATTATATGTTGTTTTTTTTTTTTTAATAACTACATAGTTTTTCGATTGCAGTTAAGCAAACACAAGTGATTCTAAATATAGATAGTCTTTCATTAAGGGCTTGGCAACTTCTTTTTATACCCTATTCTAGGGGTATATTAATTTTGACGCATAGTTTGTAACATACCTTAATATTGCCCGTAGACCCCTAAAAGTTACTATATTTATGATCAGCATCGATAGTAATGACGATCTAGCCATGTCCGTCCGTCCGTCGGCAAAAATTAGGCCTTTAAACTGGACCTAGAGAGCTGAAATTTTAACAATATACTCTATAGGGTCCCGAAATAATCAAGTTTACGAATTTTTGAAATCCGCCCACAACACGCCCACAAACTCAAAAAAACAAAATTTTGGAAAAAATCGAATTTTGAGCTAGGAAGCTGAAATTTTTTATATATGATCTATGACTCCTAAAACTGCTCGGGATATAAAATTTTCAAAATCCGCCCACTGCCACGCCCACAAAAAAATAAAACAATTTTATTGAAAAACCAAAATTTGAGCAAGGAGCTGAAATTTTTAATATATACTCTCTAGGGGCCCTTTAAGCTCATGTATAAATATTTTCAAAATCCGCCCACTGACACGCCCACAAATAAATAAAACATTTTTTTTGAAAATCCAAAGTTTGAGCTAGGGAGCTGAAATTTATAATATATACTCTCTAGGGGCCCTTTAAGCTCATGTATAAATATTTTCAAAATCCGCCCACTGACACGCCCACAAATAAATAAAACAATTTTTTTGAAAATCCAAAGTTTGAGCTAGGGAGCTGAAATTTATAATATATACTCTCTAGGGGCCCTTTATGCTCATGTGTTAATTTTTTTTTAAATCCGCCTACTGACACGCCCACAATTAAATAAAACAATTTTATTGAAACACCCAAGTTTGAGCTAGGGAGCGTTTTTTTTTGATAAAATCCTTTAAATGTTATATAACAAAATATGTAGAGCGTTCTTAACAATTTAACCATACTTAGACTTATGTCACGCCCACTTATGAGGGATAGGAATACGAATAGGGTATCCAACAGTTCGCCCAAGCGGACTGTAGCCCGTCCCTATGTTTTTAAATAAAATGCAAACTACTGGAGATATCAGAAAAAAATTATTGGCTTGAATCACAATAAAAATATTTATGAATGAAATTCAACTTCGTTCGAACGTATGCAGCGGTCGATACGTTGAACCCAATTCGACTTGTCCGCACATTTCGACCGATACGGCCGTTATTATTGGCCGTTTAACAAAAAATGCGCTTCATCGCTGAAGATGATTTGGCGATGAAATTCTTCATTTGCTTCCATTATGCCCAGATCAGATCAAGCGGTTTTTGTTCTTGAGTCAGCTGGATCTTGTAAGGCTGTAGGCCAAGATCAGTACGCAAAATTTGCCATAATGTGGTCTGAAAAAGGCCCAATTCTTGAGAACGCCGTGAAATTGACTGTTTTGACTGCTTTGCGACGGACGCCTCTACGGCAGAAATATTCTCCACACTTCGGACAAAACGTAGTCTTATTGGCACCGCAACATCAAGCAGCGTATATTCTGACTCAAATTTGTTCACTAGACTATGAATTGCTTTCTACTGGGACGAGAATTACGGCCGAAACTTGGCGTTAATGATCTTAAAGTTGCGACCACCGGAATTTCGGTAGTAAATTTTAATTATTTGTAAACGTTGTTCGTATGTGTCTTTCAGCATAATGAGAATGTTGATTTTACTGATTATTTTGACATTGACAATTTGGTAATCGGTTTAAAGGTGCGTTCACACTGAAAGTTTGAAGATATCAAGTCGCTTATGAAAGACCCTTTACTTACTAACTTAACAATACAAAAATGGAACCTGTACCTGTTGACAGGAGCGGACGTGTTTCAATAAGTGTCGTGGGGTGCGCGCTTTTTGTTTTTTTTTTAATCAAGTTCTTTCGCGGCAATGTATCTAAAGTTGCATGCACGGACTGCTTAAGTTATTTTCACTGTGCGTGCATGTGCTAATATAAATACATCGGATATTGAATATATGAACACCAATAATATTAAATACCGATGTGAAAAGTGTAATGCTCTGCGTCGTAAATCGCTACAACAACAACCCATAGCATCGATTCATGCAAAAACAGCCCACAATTTAAAAAAAAACTTTTTTTTGAAAATCCAAAGTTTGAGCTAGGGAGCTGAAATTTATAATATATACTCTCTAGGGGGCCCTTTATGCTCATGTGTAAATATTTTCAAAATCCGCTCACTGACACGCCCACAATTTACAAAAAAAACTTTTTTTGAAAATCCAAAGTTTGAGCTAGGGAGCTGAAATTTATAATATATACTCTCTAGGGGTCCTCTATGCTCATGTGTTATTTTTTTTTTAAATCCGCTTACTGACACGCCCACAATTAAATAAAATAATTTTATTGAAAAACCAAAGTTTGAGCTAGGGATTTTTTTTTACAAAAGCTTCGTTTTTGTTTGATAAAATCTTTTAAATGTTATATAACAGAATATGTAGAGCGTTCTTAACAATTCAACCATACTTAGACTTTTGTCACGCCCACTTATGAGGGATAGGAATAAGAATAGGGTATCCAACAGTTCGCTCAAGCGGACTGTAGCCCGCCCCTATGTTCTTTATTGCCTTTGTAAGTCTTATGAAATTCTGCATGGGTTTTGCAAAATTAAGGTTTTCTTATTGGTGTCCCATATATGGGACAGTAGGAGATTAGAGTTCATGTCTGCTTTGTTTTGTAGATACATAAATTTGGATGAAGTCCTAGCTATATTGGAAGAAGATGAATCGAATTCAGCACCGGCCACAATAACCTTGCTACCGCCAAATAATGCATGTGGAGAATTGACAGATGAAGATTCAGGAGAAGAAAATGAAGTGGGGATATCTAACTTACCACGCAGTCAACTACTTGCTGGTGCTGAAGTTGCATATGATGATGGTTTTGATTTTGACGACGGCATTCCATTATCTGCCATGGTTGCAAAGAATAGAAAAATGGATCCAAAAAATAAACTTACTTGGACGAAAAAAGATTTGCAATGTGCTACAGGTGAGACGATATTTAGTGTGTTCAATAATCAAGCGCCAATAGAGATATTTGAACAATTTTTCGATGATGGATTCTACGAAATGGTAGTAAGTCTCACCAATAACTACGCCATGCAAAAGGAACAAACTTTTAAATGTTTCGTTACATGAAATTAAGTCTTTTTTCGGAATACTCTTGCTAAGTGGATATAACGTGTTTCCTCAAAGAAGTACGAGTATGTATTGGGAAGCCACAAGAGATGCTGGGTGTTAACTAGTATCTTCCAGCCTTTCAAGAGATCGCTTCAATGAAATAATGTCCAACCTTCACGTTTGCGATAATCATAATCTAAACCATAGTGATAAATTCAGCAAAATTCGGCCATTATTCGACTACTTGAATAAAAAAATTTTAGAATTTGCTCCAGTGGAAAAAAAGTATTGCATTGATGAATCGATGGTTAAATATTATGGCCGCCACTCCACGAAGCAATTCATTCGGTGCAAACCTATTCGTTGGGGATATAAAGTGTGGGTTGGAGCAACAGCGTCCGGGTATGCCTTATGGCTTGATCCGTACCAAGGAGCAGATACAAGCCAAAGTTATAAAGACATGGGCCTTGGTGCGCGAGTGGTGCTGAAGTTTTGCGGAGCCGTGGTTTGCAAATGTCTTGCCATGTTTACTTCGACAATTTTTTTACATCGCTGGACCTGCTGTCAGAAATGAAAGAAATGTTGCATCAATGCAACAGGTAAAAAGGGATTGTTGTAACACATACCTACTCAGTTGTTCATTTTTTTCCAGGAACAATACGGAGCAACCGAATTAAAAACTGTCCCCTTGAAGATGACAAAGTGCTTAAGAAAAAACAAAGGGGATCATATGATTATTCGGTATGCGAAGAAAAAGGAATTTTGATTTGTAAATGGAACGACAACAATTTGGTTACCATGGCCTCAAATTCAGAAAGCGTTCACCCAATGAAATTCGTGAAGCATTTTTCGAGAGTCGAAGAGAAATTGAAAGTGGTGGAGCAACCCAGCCTTATCAGCCATTACAACAAAAGTATGGGCGGGGTGGACCGCGCTGATCAAAACATATCGTTATACCGAACATCTATTAGAGGAAAATAGTGGTATAATCCGCTCATATCGTACATACTCGTATATTCTCGATGTAACTTTCAACAATTGTTGGCAGTTACAAAAGCAAAGTTTCGGTAATATGCGACTCCTTCCCTTTCGACGAAGAATTGCTTTATCGTTACTACAGTCTAATCGCAAGCCTAAGAAAAGAGGTCCTTCACGTCTATCTGTGTTGGAAAATGTGGACTCAAGATTCGACCACATAGATCATTAAGTGGTAGAGCAAGAAAACCGAACACGCTGCAGGTTATGCCATCTAAAGTCACCAACTCGATGCGAGAAATGCAATGCTGGACTTCATGTACGATGCTTTAAAACATATCACATTAAAGAAAATTAAAAAAAAATGTTTTTTACTTTCAACTCCTAGTGTCCCTTATAATGGACACCCCATGGTTCGAAAACCAAAGGTCCAATTTTTTATTTCTAATTTTTTATTTGTAATTTAAGCCAATATTTGATGGATATATCGACTTCATCAATTTAAACAAAAAAAAAAAGTTTCAGGAGAATCTGGATTAACTTTCGGTCACATATTGACGAGATAATCAATAAAGCTAACTCGGCCCTTGGTTTCGTCAAACGGTGGTCTAAAGAATTTACCAATCCCTACGTGACAAAATCCCTTTACATTACCTACGTCCGCCCTCTCCTAGAGTACGCTATCCAAGTGTGGGCACCATACTACCGGGTCCACATTACAAGAATTGAAAGCATTCAACGTCGATTTCTCCGTTTTGCTCTTCGTGGGCTCTCGTGGAATAAGCACCTTATCCTTCCACCATATCACGAATGCCTTAATTTAATAAACCTTCAGACCATTGAAAAAAGAAGAGATGTGGCTGACATTTTGTTTATACACCGTCTTCTCACTGGCTCCGTTGATTATTCCTATCTTTTGAACTATATTGCCTTTAACACTAACCCTCGGAATTTAAGATCCCCTCCTCTTTTCTACCTTCCCACCCGTCGCACGTCGTACGGCTTGAACGAGCCGATATCCCGTATGTTGCAGAAGGTCAATTCTAACCACCTCCTCTTTGATTTTAATCACTGCACCTCTTCGCTTAAATCTACCCTCCTCCACCCCTCACCATCGACCTAATTAGTTTTAAGTATTAGTTTTTAAGCCCTATAGCTGTATGTCTTAGTGTAATTAATTTTTAAGACCTAAAGCTTGTATTAAGCTGAATAAATGCCCCCACCAAAATTAAAACTTAAAAATTATATTAAATATGCGTTAGTGGACAGGTGAGAACCCCCATGTGCCTTATGAAACAGCACTTCATCCGAAAAAAAAAACACTGTTTGGTGCGGTTTTCATGCCGGTGGCGTCATTGGGCCGTTTTTTTTCGTCGGTAAATGGTATTTGCTACAGAGTCATGTTGGAGCGTTATTTCTTTGAGCAATTGCATGAATTGGACATCTGTGATATGTGGTTCCATAACAAGAATTAAATCATTGGTTTATGCCAACAATAAATTGATGTTAGAGGAGCTCAGAGCCAATATTTAACGGGAAATAGCGGATACGGCCGCGTAATATGAGATATTTCAAGTAGTTTGCATTTTATTTAAAAAAGAAGTTGAAAAGTCCTTAATCTTAATCTTAATCCTCTATAGTAAAATCCCACAAGCGGAGTCGATGAATATATCTACGAATGAATATTGAGGACAAGGTCCCGTACCACAGCAAACATTTTTGGTAAATTCCGCAAACAATTACAGTAAAAAGTAATAAAACACCACATGCCAAATATAAAAATTATCATTTTTAGCGGTGCAGAACAAAGAATAATAAACCCTTCCATTGTCTGTCGTAAGCTCAACGAAAAAACAGTTGATGACCGATTCTCAATGACAAATATTAAGGAGTTATTTTTATGCTGCTCACATGGTTGACACTGCAACCTGAAAAATCTATTGTGCCCAAAGGGTTTACTTTTCAAAGAGACACGCCATTATGAAGGTCAGCACGTCCTCGGTAGGTTAAATGATATCTCAAGCCACAATGGCCTGACGGAAAGCTCAACCATCTTCATAATACGTGCCTTATCTAGTATAAGAATTTCGTTATTGAAATAAAGCCTGATTATTAGTTTGGATTGTTCGAATTCCGGAACATTTTTCCAATGGGCTAGACGAAGTTGGTGTTTCCAATTGTTAATCAGTCAAGCCTAACGACACATTTAACCTCTCGAAACTGTCCCGCAAGTATGAACGCAAGTCCGTGTGTTGAAACGTCTAGAGATTGCCGTCCACCGATGTCGTAAGAGGAAGATCAAACAAACAATAATCAATAATGGGATCATGCACGCGTCGAAATCGTAGAACAACTATGAAGGGCTAAAAACTTCTGGAGCATACAAAACTTGCATTGAATGCAACACCAACAGCATTTGTCTGGCCTCAGTTATGAAGTGGTTCAAAAGGGAGAGGCCTACGAATATACATTGAGCTTGAATCGGCGAACCCCGCAGG
This sequence comes from Portevinia maculata, assembly GCA_949715645.1. Classification (NCBI taxonomy): domain Eukaryota; kingdom Metazoa; phylum Arthropoda; class Insecta; order Diptera; family Syrphidae; genus Portevinia; species Portevinia maculata. Next base: position 242,319,537 of record OX454526.1, on the reverse strand, counting down.
CGCACCAGTAGCGATGAAATAAAGTGGGAGGGCTATGTCCCTTTCTTCGCTGTTAAGGAAGAAGAAGAAGAAGAAGTAGAAAATTAAAATGCTGATGCATAATTTATGACATCGCAAGTATGAAAACCTAGAATAAGTAGCAATAAGTGGGAATCTCTTCAAAGTATTTTAATATAGTCAAAATAGTCATAAGAATTGAAAAATAAATTTAATCTTGAAAAAACTCCCGCTTGACACTTTAATTTTTTTTTATAATTTGCTTACGCTAAAGGGGGTTTTCTGTAAATGTTACAGTCCCCATATAGTGCTAAGAACAAAGCGCAAGCAAGCAGCACCTGGCAATATCGTCATACTTACTATTAGAAAGAATAGAGAGATAGAAAAGATGTGTTTGGGTGCAGTTGTAAGGTTCGTCTCCACGGGCGGGGTCTAAATTGCCTAGGGAGATCTAGTTTTCATGTATTCGACTAAAAGTAATGAACTTGGCAGGGATTTGAACGCACGACCTTTCAATCAGTAAGCGAATACACTACTACTGCACCGTTGCCACTCGCAATACATCGCTGGTGATAATTGGCAAGCTGCGCTTTGACAAGATTTTAGCGTGCTGCGCTTAAAATTCTTAGGGTTTCATATTCTAGAACAAGAAAAAACCTTAAATGGTGATTCTGCATACCTGTTGCTCAGACTAACCCCCATATTACGGTTAGTGAATCGAACGTTCCACTCGAATTAAATAAACATCTAAAAGTAGGCAATACGTTTACCAATTAAAACTAAAAAATGTTGTGACATATAATACAAAGACTTTATTCAGTTGTTTCAAAATTGAGTTGTATGAGATACATCTCAATTGATTTGTAATTGTTAAAAGTGTTACCTACTTTAAAATGTTAATTCTATTGAAGTCGAATGTTCGACTCGCTAACCCTAATAGGGGTGTCATTCCAGAAGTTCCAGCAGAGAGTAGATAAACATTTTAAGAATGCCGTATGACGGAGATAAATTAGATGACCTGTTTGAATCTTTAAACCAACAATACGTATCAGAAGGCCCAAACGAAAACAAGGACAACACACCGGTGCACATACCAACGGCGAAAACTGCAGAACCGAAAGCTTTAACAATTGACCAAAACGCAGGTGGCAATGGTGCGATGGTAGTGTATTCGCAAAGTGATTGGCAGGTCGTGTATTCGAATCCCGACCAGAGCGATGGTTTGTAAAATTGAATACACACAACAAATCAAATCTCCCTTAAGCAATTAAGGCGCCACCTGTGGGGATAAAAAAAACCTATCGCACCAAAAACTTCTTTCCTATCCTCCTATTCGTTCAGTAGTAAGCAGCACCCAAAAACAGGCAATGAATCTGGGTGCTGCTTCCAGCAACGAAAATGCCTGCGCTGTGGCAACACTATAAGGGTACTGTAACGAGAAATTAGTAAAATCTCAAAGGAGAACATAAGGAAAGGTTGCAGTAAATTTGGGCAAACTGTTAGGTATCATATTCCAAACATATAATAATGGGTTAATTGTTAAAAATGCTAAATGAATGATGATATGAGATATGACATAATTATGTTCTACTTAACTGTTTTTTCGATTTTTAAAGGATTTTGTGTTTTGGCAAATCGTCCCTAAATAGTGGGCATGGCAACAGATTTTGTATATAGGAATTGTTAATAATGGCTGAATATACATACCTTACGAAGAATAGGACATTCAATTCTATTGATTTCTGTAATAAAACGTTTTTTGATATGATATATCTACACTTGATCATTTCAGGTCTTTAGAAAGTATATGCTCCAAATTTCAAAATTGGTCGATGGAAGGACATACTGATCAGAAATATAGCAACATTTAGCGGTCTACGAGCAATATTAAGGTGTTTTATAAACTATGAGTCGAAATTATAATAGGTACTCTTAAGCAGTGGCGTAGCGTGGGTATCTGCCGCCCGGGGCGGATGAAAATGTTGCCTCTTTAACAATATAATAATATCATTTATTACATGTATGCCACTTACATTGATATAACAGGTATACATAGAACACTGATACCTTGACGATCAACTGCATTAAGTTATGAGCGAATTGAATATAAAACGCAAATCGACTTTCTCTTTATTTATTAATTAATTTAATGTTTATATTTTCATTGAAAAATAATTTACTTGTTAGAGTTAAAACAAAACGTCTGTTTTAACTAAAACTTTATACCTATTTCTACTTTTTTTAAGAGCAAAGTCTTTTATTGCACTATCAATATCTATAGCATCACACACCTTTTGCTCAATAGACGAGATAGCCAGATTGGTAAGCCTTAAAGTACTCATTGTTGACCTTAAATAATTTTTGATCAATTTCAATTTTCAAAAACTTCTCTCACAGCTGGCAATTGTGAGGAATATTCGGAGCATTATTATAATTTGGGTATCATCAAGCTTTTAAAATAAATTTTAATAATTCAGGTATGTATTAATTTTTTCTTTTCGTTGCCTGTAGCAGTAATGAAAGGTCGCAGTAGAAGTCATTCCAGCTTGAAGTCCTGCTTGTCAATTTCGGCAGATGCGTAGTCTAGATGGCGGGTGGCAATGGTGCAGTAGTAGTGTATTCGCTTACGGAATGGAAGGTCGTGCGTTCGAATCCTGGCCAAGTCCATTACTCTATACCGAATACATGAAATCATAATCCCCCTAAGTAACTTAGACACCACCTGTGGAGAAAAACCCTACAACTGCACCCAAATACTTCTTTCCTATCTCTCTATTCTTTCTAATACCAAGTAGCTTACACTGTGTTCTTAGCATTATAAGGGTACTGTATCAACAGAAAAAAATCCCTTTAGCGTAAGCAAATTATAAAAAAAAAAAAAAAAAAAAACATTTGGTGTCGTCCGAATCTAGTAATATAGCCGGTGTTAGATAGGCAAACTTATCCGCCAAATTGTATAGTTGTTAAAAACGCTCACGAATTTCTACAATAATTCTATCTCACGAAGAAAGCAGCTTCCGTCTCAACTCGTTTTCATAAGACAAGTTAGCATCTGTGGTTCGGTCAGCAAACATTTTCCTTTTTGTTCTGTGCCTCCGAGGTTCCACGGAAATGCCAAGTTTTTCACACATATTTTTTGCATAACGTGCCTTCTGCCAGTACCATCGGCAAAGCATTTACTTTCTGTGTGCGATCAGATGTCAAGTCATATGTTAAGTCCCTTTGTTTGTAAATATTTTTGTGCAAGGAACGAATTCAACTTTGAAATTTATTTCTTTAATTTTTTGCTGAACTCCTGAATGCCATCTAACCATAACAGCAGCATTATCATATGCCTGCCCTCTACAGTTGTTTATATCGAGGCCATCAGCTTCAAACTTGCTGAAAATCATCTTTCAAATTCCATCAGCAGTTTTATCTTTTGTTTCAATAAAATCTACAAAAGATTCCACTACTTATATTAACAGATTTTCAATAACTACGTATCTTAGTTGTCTTTATGAGAAATGTCTGGAGTGCTCTCGAATATAATCGAATAATACTTCGCCTTTTTTTTTTGTCCGATGATATGTTGGCGATCTTTATTTCCAAAAATTGCTATAAATTCATTTTTAATTTCTGATGACATATACATGTCATTTGTCACATATTTTGAGTATTACAAGATGTTTTTCAAATATCGTCCAAGCTTTGGTACTGAATGGCAGAGGTGCCGTGACATAACCCCAAGCGTCATAAGCCCAAATCTCGAAATTTGGCCTTATGTCGCATTGTGAAAGTGACATAAGGCCAAATTTTAGCATTTGGTATTATGACACCTTGAAAAAGCGTCATAAGGCCAATTTGGCTTTATGACATTTTCACTTGGTGCTGTTTTCAACAATTTGCCCTTGCACCTACTCCAAATCAAACAGTGACCCAAAGCAGGGGGGTTGCAGGGGGGCAGCATGCTCCCCCATATGCATTGCACTGTTTATGAGATTAGTTACGAAATCGCAAGTAGATTCCATGAACAGTGTAATGCCTATGGGGGGCCATGCTGCCCCCCTGCAACCCCCTGCTTGGGGTCACTGTTTGATTTGGAGTAGGTGCGAGGTACGGTTTTGAAAATTTGGCTTTATGTCACTTTCCGGATTTGGCCTTATGACGCTTTGTGAAAGTGACATAATACCAAATGCTACAATTTGGCCTTATGTCACTTTCACAATGCGACATAAGGCCAAATTTCAAGATTTGGGCTTATGACACTTGGGGTTATGTCACGGCACCAATGGCAGATAATGCCGATCCTGTATCAGTCTCTGTTTCTAAGCTATCAAAACTCATGTCTAGACATACAGATGCAGACTCTAATTAAGTAGATGTTGTTGGAACTTGATCCTCAGGAATAATGTCAACCTTTCTAATAGCAACCCAGTTATCTTTGGTGAATTTAAGCCCAACTTGGAGTTTGACGTCTCAGGAACAGGACTTTTCACGTATTTAAGTAAAGCCATACTCACAAAATGCTCACAATTTTCCACGAAGTTCAATGATTTAACAATCACTACAGACAAGACAACCCGTACTAATGAGCACTAATCACAGTTTGGAAAGAGTATAATACATATACGATACGATTTAGTTAAGTTAATATGAATTTGACATCTGGCGATCCATCATTAGAGGTCATTCTCATTGAATATTAGTCAGAAAAATCCAAGCACAAAATAGAATATCTCGGAATAGCTACTCGTTTTCAAGTCGTTATATCAACAACTAGTGGTTTACGAAAACTAGTCGTTTATGAAAAATGTATTGGAAAACAAGTGTTTTTGAAGCTCGTTTTAAGGAAAACGAGCAAAACCTCGTTTATGGTTTGGTGTGAATAGCCTATTAGTAATGGACAATTTCGTGCTCATTTCAATCGGTCCGAGTAGTAGGTGCGACAAAAATAATAATAAAATAGTTCAGCCCCATAAAAGTGCCGCCCACACGCCCCTACTACGCTACGCCACTACTCTTAAGGGCCCAACCAATGAAATCCGTTAATCCCTCAGATCCGTTATTAATCTAAAGAGTATAACAAATTTGGGCCCCTAGCTTCCTATATCCAAATTTCAGCTTTCTGTCTAGAGTTTTGAACGCAACTTAAATTTTACCCCACGAAAATGTTCAAGTCATTCATTTAAAAACTAAAGCCTGAACTAGGTACATCGAAACAAAAGTGGGAAAAAGTACAAAAAGTGGAAAAAATCGGATATACTGCTTCATCGCATAGTGCCCTCTGTATATTTCTTCTCATTTTAAAATTTTACTGTGGTTCAAAGCTCGAACATGTTCCAGCTTTCACTTTTCGCAAAACTCTAGAAACAAACACAATCAAAGAATACCTTACCAGACTTTCCAATAGATGACGCTTCCATAACATAATTCCTGTCAGTTTCGCAAGGAAACGCGCTTCTTACAAGCAAGCGACAATTAATAAACGATGGAGAATACGATTCAAAATGGAAATTTTAAAATGTCCAACGAAAAGCTTCTGAGCTTTTTTAGTTCAGATTTTAATGATAGATATCGTATAAATATGCGTGTGTTTTCGATGAGTTCCGATATTTTCACTTTTTTGTACTTTTCTTCACTTTTGTTTTGATGTAGTTCAGGCCTAACTGTGTTCGGCCGTATTGCCAACATGAAACGGGTGACTTTCCAGAGTCTAACAGCATAAGTTAGGAATTGTCGTGTGTTGGAATGAGACAACGTTATCTTTGCGAATAGGTAGTTCGTTGCTTTCAATTATTTATTTTAAATAAAAGAATACTCAAGACAAAGTGGATCTAGTTCCTCCACAAAAAGTTTGTTGCCACGACCACTTTTTGGGGCGTTTTTTGTTTGTTACAAAAACATTGTTTTTCCGATAAAAATCCCGTTTGAAGACACTGTTCTTCATACCAATTAAGCAATGCCAACTTTATGGGAATAGGAATTGAGATAGGGTTATGGTTCAATGCAGTGGCGGATCTAGGATCTCGACTAGGGGGGGTCCATAAAATTTATGCTTTCATGACCTAACTTAACCTCATTTTCTCATTCTTTTGATACATTTTGCATGAAACCACGATAGTGCCGCTTGTGTGAACACACGGTTACCACTACAAACAATTTTAATTCGGAACATCTACTTCGCGACACAGTGTCGATAATTTTTTGATACACAGATATATAGCACCAGTTATGAGCGGCGAAGTAAAAGGAGTACAAGCCCATATCAGATCTCATTTTCCTCTTGCAATCTACGTTCATTGTGCCGCGCATGGCTTCAGTTTGGTCATCAATGCCGCTTGCGGAGTTTCGGGTATAAAAAATGCGTTAGGAACTATCCGAGCAAAAGAAGCATTTTTCCACTGGCCGAAGAGACAACGCATTTTAAAGGAAGACATTTTGAAAATGCCGAAAAAGAGTGACCGGAGGAAAGAAAAATTGAATTCTTTCGCTGTTCAAGATGGGCTCAGTCTCATGAAGCAGTTTCAACTTATCTCGAACTTCAACCGGCCGTTATAGAAGCTTTGGAAGAAATAAAAAAGTGGAAAGATCGAGAGACTTAACAAAAGGCTTCTTAGCTTTTGACCGCGATTTTGACAATCGAATTTCAAATCTTCTGTCATATAATGGAATCGATCAATTCTATCGTCATGCCTCTGAGTCGGGAATTGCAGACGAAAAATCAAGATCTAGGAGAAGCCACAAAGTTAGCTGATGATGCTACGAATGATATCAAGGAAAAGCGGGAAAACGTTGATTCAAATTTTTGTATCATTTACGACAATGTAGCTGAAATCTGTTCTTAATATGTAATTGCCTCGTCGTTGCAGTCAACAGAAAAACCGTTGCGACGTTGAAACACAAAATGTCGAACATTATTACAGAATTCCCTTCTACATTCCATTCCTTGATACTCGTACTTACATTTTTCATCTCCAAAGTCGGTTCGAAAAACACAAATCGATCTTCCACAGTTTCGGACAACTATTTCCTTCCAAGCGGGAATTTAATGAGGAAAAATGCGCAGATCTTTACAAGTTTTATGATGTTCAGAAAGGAATTTTATTTCAGAGATCAGAATATTTAGGCAACGGATCTTTGATCAAGATATTCAAAATGCGCTCGATGCACTATCAGTGAGTAACTTCAGATCGGAATTTTTACTTCCAGAATCAGTTTCTATAACCCATCGAATACTTAACTTTCAATGGTTACGTTAGGAGGAGACTACACCTCATCTCCTCTGCACATGTCCTGCACTCTCCCATAAAATAAATCTCTATTTGGGAGCCTTCTTCCTTAATGAACTCAGTGACTTGGCTAACTCAGATGTTAGAAGTCTATCACGCTTCATTAGAAGCTCCAAATGGTTTTAGCGGGTAGTGGTAGATACTCCCGATCCTAGTGGCATCACAATGGACCTCTTTGGTCTAAGTGTGTTAGCTTTCGGCTAACAGCCACCTCAACCTAACCTATCCTACACGTAACAACAGCAGCTCCAGAACGATCATTTTCGACCCTAAGAAGAATAAAAAACTATCTTAGAAGTACAATAGGACGGGAGCGCCTGAATGGACTCGCTTCTTTGAGTATCCATCCTGAAATTGGGCTAACGGAAAACGAAATTCTGCAAGAATTCTTCAAAAAACCGCGGAATTTTAAAAACGATCGAGATTTTCTCTAGATTTCACACTATTGCTAATATGTTGTAGTAACATGAATTGAATAATAATAATATTATGCATGGCAAAATACGAGAAATCATTTATTTGCACATTACAATCTTTTTTGGATTTTCGAATCGTAAAATAGAATATGCCAATTTTTGGGCGACAGAATATCAGCATTTCAGATTCAGGTCGGTTCGGACCTCCCTGGGGGGGGGGAGGGTGGGGGTTGCGACGAGTGTGGGAATCCAAATCGTGCCGACACATAAGTTGCGTGAGCCTACGAAAAGGTTTTCATTCCCACGAACAGGGGATGTGCAATAATGCACTTTTGACTAATAATCGCGAAAGATATGAATTGGATTCCCACGCTCAGCGAAACCATAGGCCACGGGCCATTTTTGTTTGTTAGAAATTAAGTGGTTTGCATTTTGGCTGTACGGGTGAACGGTTCCTTAACCGCAATAAAGTTTATTAAATCCACAAAATTAAAATTAACAGTTACCAACAGTTCGCCGAATTGACTGTGGCCCTTCCCTATGTTTTTATAATGTAATTTGTATGAATTATTATTGCTGGGTTTTGTTTTAATTTTTCGTATTATATTTATTTTAGGTACCTACTTGGATGAGTTTTTACTTTATGTTTTCTTTAATTTCATCTTTTTTGTTCTGATTAAATCAAATCGTTTTGTTTTTCTCTCAGTGTACTTATTATAACCTAAATCTTTGTACAGTGACATTTTTATATAATTTAAATAAATAAATCTAAATCTTATATCCATAGAAAAACTATGGATAACTCTTCGACTAGCACACTGGACGGCCTTTGCCCTCGCATGCAAGTATTTAGGCCGCCGATACGTTGCGTGTTCCCCTATCCTTTATACATGATGCTCTTTTTGTCAAAGGGAATCAATAACGCGATCACTGAAATTTCCTGGACCTTTTCGATAACCACATTAGAAATCCCACGAATTTTTTGCGCTGATTTCGAGGAGGGATATAAATTTAAAAACATAATAAATTCTGAAATTCCTATTTAATGTCAACAAAACGTCTAGGAATTCAAAAAATACGGTCTTCCGATGCGTGTCGTTTTAAAGCAGTTTTTTCATTTGGGGGCAAACTGAGAGACTCTCTCGAAGTCGACTATTTAATAATGTAGCTCATCTGTGGCATTGGTCATCAACCAACCGGCCGGCGACGACGACGACGTAAGATTGGATTCTAGCACGAGATACTCTTTTTGTCGGATAATTAAAGATAAGTTCAATAGCAATAAAATGTATACAAGAACATTATACGCCAACGCAACAGTGCTAAGTGACAAGTTCATGGAATTGATATGAATGTGTTTCTGAAACAAAAAAGTAGGCATGAGCAGACCAGAAAATTCCTCCGATTTTTTGGATTATTATTAATCATTTTGTTTATTTTGTTAGAAAAAAAGATAAAAAATATATTTCTTTTTGTTTTTATTGACCACCGAAGGCTAATAGAAACATAGACTTATATTTGAAATTACTTTTTATGAGTTTCTATCACTCTTCGTGTAGAAAATAGAATATACGATTTGACACGAACAAAATGTCAGACGTAGATGGGAATTATGTGTGTCGCAACACGAATGGATCGCACGTCCTTGACAAGAGAGATTTGATTAACAACAGATGAGATTAGTTCCATAATAAATATGCTCGAGGGGCTTGTTTTAATAAATTGGGAAAGTTTCCGTTTTTTGAGGTGTGTGCGGGTAGGGGCACACACAGGGACAAAGGTGGCTATGACGGAATTTCGAAATAAGTTTCATATCTCAAGGGTTTTACTTTTGCCGCAGTTAGTGTTAAACAGCCACAAATTATGCATGGGTTGATGATGATGGTCCTTGCGTAATAGCAATTGCATTACGTATAACTTACGGGAGCTGCTTCTTATTGCACAGTTGGTACAACGCTTTTGTTATGACAGACGGACATCGAGTCACTTTTGGTGGAAAATACTAATAGACTTTTGTCACCGTAAAGGCAAAGAAGAGGAAATGCTTTTTGTCCAAAAATCAAGATGTTAATATTTAGGAATTATCGGATTTGGGGACAGAAGGCAGCAGTGCTAATATGAACCTTATAATAAACAGATGAAATGAACGCCAACGAAAATGGTCGACGCGTTGTATCTAATATCAACAGGACATTTTTCGAATTGAGTCATTTGATTGTTTGATGGGGTCGCAGTGGTTCACTGGTAACTAATAGAGGGGTCTCAGGTTCAAATCCCGCTGTGGTCCATTAACACCTTAAGATTTTTTCCACTGCCCCTCCTCTTTCACAAGTGTGCCAGATATCCAAGATTATCAATTGGCTTAAAATCAAAGGTCCTTTCCAGTTCGCACAAGCTAATTGTTGGAGACGCTAGGTGTTAGGCCCTGTATAAATGCCTGGTTGGTTTAAGTGGCTGTAATTCCCGTCATCTGACGAGGGAAAACACAAATAGCGCATTGAGCTCCGTTTTGATACCACGTGTAAATGCCTAATACATACCTTTTTTTTTTTTGTTCGTCAATGCAAAACGCTGTTAATAAATTGGCGCATGCTGTTGACCTTGTCAACGCTGTTGGACACGTTAACAGATTTTTTGTGGAAAGCTTTTGAACGCGAAAATGACAGTACCACCATTAAAATTAGTGATCGATTTCACTTGACGAGATTGACTTTTTTCTGCGTAAGTGCATTTTTTACAAGTTACATCATGTTACATGTTTTATATGCGGTTGTACCTTGTAGGTTTTACTTTCCCATAGGGAGAGATCATATCAAGCAATTTTTAACATTCATGTGGGTTTAGCGACACTTTTTACATCTGTCCCACAACTTGTCATGCACGGAAATCTGAGGTTTAATGGAACCTCAAATTAAAGGGTTTTTTTTTTCAGCCCAGCACCAGGAAATAAAACAAACTCGGGCTCCGGAACATAAAGCGCATTTCTTACTTATCTTAAAAGTGTAACGGCAGAAAAAGCTTTTGTCGTACTCCATAGAAAAACTCAGCATTTTATAAGCATCCCCAATCCTACAGACACGTTGCCTAGCTTTACTTTTCGGCATGGAAACAACCTACCTTACCCACAGTGTGGGACCCAAGTTTGTTCAAACAAAAAAGCTTCTAAACAAATTCGATCATCCGTCTTCAATCTTTAATTTCGAACTTGCCGAATTTTCGTTTCAAGACGACGTGAGAAGCCTACTTATGCAAGCACGAGTCAGCTCATACTCTCGTTTGCATTCGTCTCGTTGTCGTTTAAGGAGCCACACGCCAAAACCTAAGCCAACGCTGAACAGCAAAGAATTGGGGATAATAGATTCTCCAATATGAGGAAAACGTTTGCCAAAAAAGGATATTGAGAACGTGGGATAAATTTGATTCTGTCACGCATTGTGCGAAATAAAGAAGACAAAATCTGCGGATGGTTTAACGGTGGATAGTGCCTCCCAAGCAATTACAGGTGAAATCAACCGGTGCTTGGCCAGCCGACACGTTATCGCTACACCACCATCCGCTTGCATTTTTTTTTTGGTCTCTTCGATAAACCGTATTAGGGCGTGGAGCACCACACATTAAATGTCCCGTAGGCCCCAGCTGCCAGTAAAGCCCCGCAATCACCAGATGCCCATATATCTCTATTAATATAGTTGATAAAGTGTAGTGGCTAGAGTTTTTTTCTGTGCGCAAACAAATAAAAGAAAAAAAAGAAAAAAGAAAAACAAAAAAAAAGAAGTGAAAATATTAAGTTCTTATTCTACACTTACTCGTACCTACTAAATTAATCATAATTATTTCGAAACAAAATTTTCACTCATATCCCTAATCTAAAATTGTCCTACTTAAAGATAAATTAATCTAATGTTATGTCTACCTAAGAGTATAAACTGGAGTAGATACATACGATCATTTTTATCTATTTAATGAGTTTATTTGATAACCTAATATTTTTTTTTTGATGTTAAGTTTATTTTTTTTATGTGTTGAAAGCCTAAGAAATCAAGTACATATAACATTTAACACATCATGGTAACAGAAGACTCATCACGGCGGAACTTTGTGCACAAATTTCTTCGCATCGATATATTCAGAGTGAGTAAATACAAAAGTTTTTTGTTTAAACATCTTTATTTCTTGGCTATCAATTTCTTTTTTTAATTAAATTTTTAATTCAATTGTAAATTATTATTTTACCATTATTCAATTTCTGCCAATTCCATATTTAGTATTTCTTTTGTTTTTATGTCCAAACAAATTATGGTGAAATTGCAAAGTTACATTTTTTTTGTTTTAATAAATTCCTACTTATAATATATACAGTAATTCAATTGTAAATTATTTTTTTACCATTATTCAATTTCTGCCAATTCCATATTTAGTATTTCTTTTGTTTTTATGTCCAAACAAATTATGGTGAAATTGCAAAGTTACCTTTTTTTTGTTTTAATAAATTCCTACTTATAATATATACAGTACAAATCGGTTATAACAATATCGAAAGGACCTTAGAATTTCATCGTTATAACCGATTCATCGTTATATCCGGCACAATGAAAATAAAATTAAAAAAAAAAACTTTATTAACAAAATCGCTTCAAATGCTCAAGAAAATTGTAGAGGAAAGAAATCACTAGATTGCGTTTGTTTTGTGCATTTAGCTGAGTAAAATATTTTTCGAAGACAGAGTTGTCTAATGTTTGGATTCCAACGTTTGGATTTGAATTCGAAGCAGCCCATACAGGATTCAGGACCATGAAGCGGTTTAGTGTTGCCACTGCAGAAAGTGTCCGTTTACAGATGGAACGTGTATTTCTTCTGTCTCCTCATCTTCAGTGGCATTATCGTCATCGTTAGGTGGCTGTGGGCAGGTAGCTGTCGGCAGAAGCCGACACACTTAGTACTAGACCAATTTAGGTCCATGTATGTATGTATCTACCTCAACTCGTAGATGGGACTGGCCAACGACACGCGGTTTTTCTCAAACGGTCTCCCATCTACGTATTAACCACGCCCAACGTCGTTTAATTGCGGTGATCTGACGAGAACCGATTAACGTGGTATGGTCGTTGGTTATGTGCATATGCATACATAATATCGATACATATTTAAGCAGAATGAAAATAACAGGAGTAGGCATGTAAGAACACGTTTTTCCATTGCCATAAACAGTTTTGAGACTAAAATATGGTAAATTTTCATCGTTATAACCGATTTCATCGTTATATCCGGCATCGTTGTAACCGATTGCAAATTACCTTGAGTTAAACGGAGTTTTGCCGGGACTTTGAAAATATATTGTTATATCTGGTTCATCGCTATATCAGGTATTGTTATAACCGATTTCTACTGTATATACTTAGATATAATGTAATTTAGCTTTAAGACATTTGAATTTAATGTAAATCAATCTTAACGGTCTAAGTACTATAAAAGATACTTTTCTTAATGTACAAACCAACAAAAAAAATAAATAAATTGAATTGAATTGAAATTGAATACTACGTCTCTATACACTTAAATAAAGAATTGATGAATTGAATGAAATTAAAGTTAATTTACCCATATTTTTATTCAGTTAATGGGAATTCCAAATTTAAGACCTATAATTTTGGGAATTTGCATTTATTAGGAAATTAAACGATTTACCATGTGGTAAGTTGAAGAATTTTTGTTGAGGTGAGCTTCTGAAGTGTACTAGTCAAATGTAAGGGACAAATCCAATGGCGTTTGAGGAGGGATTTGTCAAGGTATGATTTCATGGCGGCAGCCGTTGCCAAGATAGTGCAACAACAACTATCACTATGCTGATAAGGGAAATCTTCAAATAAGCATGTCCTTCCATATGTCCATTTTAATTACCCAAATGCCACGGTCGGAAGCACAATAAAAACATCTGTGCTTATGGAGTAGAATCAAATCCAACATTTTAACATGGATTCAAGGAAAAAGTGTGCGTGCACTCGTATTCTTCCGAGCGCGAGGATCTCCTTATCTATCTCTATCCTTCTTTCGGCTTCTTATTTTCTTTTGTTTCACCTTCTTTTGGCACGATAATTTTTTTGTATAGTCCGGGTAGCCAATGAGCAGCAAAGACCCACCCCACCGTTGAGTGAATGCCATGCAACCGCAAGCGTGCCAGCTGCTGCTTTTCGTGTCGAGGATCACACCTTACCTGACTTATGTCTCATGAATGAGATATACCCCGGCTAATAGGACACACCTGACTATTACAAGCTTCAAATTATTCGCTTTGAAATGATTTAAAAGGTATTAAAAAACCTCAAATTCAAGCCGCACCAATTAGAAAAAAATCGATGAATGGGCCAGGCCTGATAAAGAGAAAGCACAAGTTTTAACCACCCACCTGGAAGAAACTTTTAAACCGTTTGATGTGCAAAATCTTATTCAAACTACAAACACGTTGTATATGGTCAAAAGTGCAATAAGAAATGCAACAATAACCGAACCTAAGAAAGAAATAAGTAAACTTAAGCCTAGGAAAGCTCCTTTATACGACCTAATAACGGGAGATATTCTTAAAGCTCTACATAGAAATGCTTTAATTAAGTTTCTGTTTATTATAAACGCCGCGCTTGGACTATAATATGTTCGAGACAATGGAAAGTCTCCGAAGTCATAATAGTTCTTAAGCCCGGAAAACCGCCGAATGAAAAAACCTCTTATATACCAATTTCGCTTCTTCCAATTATATCCAAAGTGTTAAAGAGAATATTGATTAGGCGAATAAAGCCGTTAATAGAAGAAAGGCATCTCATTCCGGATCATCAATTCGATTTCAGAATCAAGCATTCTACAGTTGAGCAAGTGCATAGAATAACACATATAATCGAAAAACCTCTTGAAGGTCTGGTATGAAAGAATGAAGTTTAAATTAAGACAAGTTCTGCTGGGGTGCCGCAAAGAAGCGTCCTTGGTCCAGTGTTATACTTATTATACACTCGTGATATACCACATGTAGCAGGCACTGAGCTAGCTACATTTGCTGACGACACTGCTATGTGTAGTAGGTAAAGGGAGACCAAATCTGTTCATGTAAATTTTACTTACAAGAAAATAAATAATTTATAGATGTTTTCAAACTCGCTTCAAATTCCGTTTGGAAACGGTGCTAAGTATCTTGGACTGAAACTTTTTTTTTATAATAAGCGCGCACTAAAGGGATTTGTTGGGACCCTTATAATGTATTAGCTACACAGCGCAGGCCTTAAGGAAATTAGGGTGAGACGAAAAAGAGAGATGCCGATGCACGTTGGTTTTGAATGTTTGTAGGTTATAATGTGTAGGAAAAATGGAGCGGGGAAGAGCATTCCACATTCGTGTCGTACGGCTGAGGAAAGATTCTTTGGACTTCACTGTACGTCCGAACACAGGCTTGAGGGTGAACTGATGAGCATTCCTTGCATGACGGGTATTGCGGTTGAAATGTTCAAGGGGAGGAATGCAACTGGCAATTTCGTTTGAGCACTTATGGTGGAAATAACGATAAAACAACGAAAGGCAGGAGACATTACGACGATGACTTAGAGAGTCAATCGATCTCGCGATGTCTCGGTCGCCAATGAGTTTTATCGCGCGTTGTTGGATCCTGTCAAGTAACTCGAAATAAGTTATTGGTGCACCGGAGCAGATATGAGCGTTGTACTCGAGTAGATCAGATCAGAAAGGGTGAAATATTTCTTACAACGCTTAAGGAAGCCTAGACATTTCGCGGCGTTTTTGGCGACATCGAATATGTGGTCATTCCAACGAAGGTTGTCATTAACACACATAACGAGAATAGAAAGTCTTTCGGTTTCAGCGATGCAAGTGCCAATCATAGATAATGGCAGTGTGTGTGGGTTTTGCTTTAATGACAGGAGACTGCATTGTGTTTTGGAAGCATTAAATGCCACTCTATTGGTTTTACCCCACTGAGTTATGCTGTTAAGATCGGAATTTAATGAACTTAACATACGTTGCCGTTTCAGTTCCACACCCGAAGATGAGCGGCGAGACCCAAGAAACGAATATGAGAAGCTGAGGGTACTGTCATCAGCAAAGGAATGGATTGGATTAGAAGTAACAGACAGGAGATCATTTATAAAAATGAGAAAGAGAGTCGGGGACAGAACAGAGCCTTGGGGGACACCAGCATTTATTTGGTGAGTTGCAGACTTGAAGCCGTCCAAAACAAAGGTAATTTCTTATCCATTGAAGAAGAGTAGCATGGATTCCAAATGCACGCATTTTCGACAAGAGAGCTTGATGCCAAACTCTGTCAAATGCCTTTGAAATATCAAGCGCAACAATCTTACTTTCACCACCCTGATGAAGAGATTGGATCCACTTTTCGCATAGATATGTCATCAAATCACCAGTGGACCTGTTGCTGCAAAAACCATACTGCCGGTCATTAAGAAGTTTTCGCGATTCAAGATATTTCATTAGCTGACGGTTTATCAGCGTTTCCATGACCTTAGAAAGAAGGGACGTAAGTGCAATTGGTCGGTAGGAGGAGGGAGAAGAAGATACGCCTTTTTTTGGTACAGGCTGGACAAATGCTGCTTTCCATCTTCCCGGGAAGAGTCCTGAAGAATAGGACAGTTGGAAAATCTGGACCAGCGGATTTGTGAACGTCAAGATCTTGAAGTACTCTATAGCCAATGTATGAGTGCGAAAGTGGATTGGACCCATAGAGCATTCTACACGCTCGAGTACAGGGGGATACGAAGCACAATCTGGGAGCGTTGAGCTGACTGCAAAGTGAGCAGCAAGCAGATTGGCCTTATCTATAGAGCTGACAGCTGGAATGTCATTGTAAATGCGTGTCGGGATGGATAATGAGGTCGAATTCTTGATGTTTTTAACAAATGACCAAAAGTTTTTACTACCAGTGGAACTTTGTAGTATCTTTTTGCCTCAACTTTTGGTCATATGAGAATTTGACACCATTAATGTGGGCATTGCAGTCATTTCTGGCTCGTTTAAACTTTTTACGGCTTTCCTCAGATGGGTTGGCTTTGAATAGCCGAAAGCTTACCTCTTTTAACCTGATAGCCTCTTTGCAGCTCGAGTCACATCATGCGTTAACTTTGAGTTTGATACTTTTAATCCTGTTAGGGATAAAAGACTTCATGCCCAGGTGAATGATGTTTGTGACCATATCAGAAGCAGCATCCACGTCGCTGTCGAGGAAGCACAGCGACCAGTTAAAACTCTTAAAAAAACCGTTTAGTTTTTCCCAATTGGCTTTCTCGTATTGCCATACGGTTTTTTTAGGGGTTTGTTCTTTAACTATGTGGTTGGAGTACGAGAAATTAGCTGATATGACACAATCGTCTGACGAACCTAGAGGCGGTAATACGTTCAAAGCGTATTTATCGGGGTGAGAGGTAAGAAACAAGTCCAATGTGTTGGCAGTTTGGCTGCTAATGTCCGGTATTCGTGTCGGCTCATTTACAAGCTGAGTCAGGTTATTTACCTCAGCAAAGATCTCGACGTACCTTCCTTCGGGTGTTGTGTGACCAGAATGTCGAAGCCAGCTTGAATTGTGTATATTGAAATCGCCCGCAATAACGATTTCAGAACGAGGATGAAGGGTCACAATTCTTGTAATAGAATCAGACAGGGCATCAAACTCATTATAAGTTGAATGTCTGTCCAAGTTGGGCCTTCTGTAAATAAAACAGTAGTGTATTAATTGCCTACGGACATGGAGTTTTAGCCAAATGAAATTAAATTCTGGGTTGGCACATTGGCCATATTGAGGCTGAAGTTGGTAGGCTACGTCACTACGTATATAAACGGCGATACCGCGATTGGGAAAGAATAAAGGCACTAAGTTGTACCCAGGTAGACTAAACTCTGTAAAATCAGAGCCAACGCTAACCTGGGTTTCACTAAGTGCCAAAACAGCTGGTTTTTTGTGAAAAACATGGGCGTATAATGAAAAAAAATTCTTTCTCAACCCACGAATGTTGCTGACATCCACAACGAAATTCCTACACAATATAAAAAAACAAACAAAAAAAAAACACAACTCCGACGCTAACTAAGCATAGGCCGTGAATTGAAAATATACGTTAGATTTCCAAAGCTTGATGCAAAGCTGAAATGGAAAGCCCATGTAAAGAAAAACCGAAAGAACTAGGTAATACATAATATAGAGAAATGTATTGGTTTCTTGGAAAATATACCGAGCTTAGTAAGGAGAACAAACTGCTTTTATTTAAGCAATTGCTGAAACCAGTGTGGACATTATGGTATACAACTTTGGGGTTGTAACAAATTAAGTAACATTAATATTTTTCAAACTTTTAAAAACGAAGTGCTAAGGGGTATTGTTAACGCGCCTTGGTATATCAAAAATAGCGATATCCACAAAGATCTCAGACTTAAAACAATCGAAGACGACATCAAAAACTACGCGAGAAAGCAAAAAAGTCGACTAGAAAGTCACGAAAATATTACAGTCCTCCGTCTACAAAGAACCAAACCTTTAAGTCTAAAGTGCTATAAGTAACTGCATCTAAACTGCGGAGTTAGCAGGAACTTCTAATGGGAAGGTAACAGTAAAACGTTCTTATTTCGTGAACCTGGTTGTAGTTAATAATACAAAACATATAAGATATAAAAGACAAATTGCAGATAGGTCAATCGACTGAGTGCAATAATTGGAAGGCTGGCTCCTCCCCGCCCCGCGATGAAATCCCAAAAAGGCCCTACCGCACTGAAATCGGGAAGAAGGGAGAAGGGGTTAGTGGGTAAAAATCCCACAGTGTTACTCAGTATGGCTCAGTTACGTCTTTCGTAGATTACCGCTTCCCAGCGTAAAAAAGAAAATAGTGGGCTGATTTGACAAATCTTTACATTTAACCATTTCGAGTACTTAAAAAGGATATGTTCCGAATTTTGGCGTTCTAGCTTTAATCATACGGCCTCACAATTGGTGATGGTGTGTAGATCAACAAAACTTTCGCTGATCACAAGTAGAGTAACCTTTAGGGGTCTTAGACCAATATAAAGGTATGCAATAACCAAATTCAATGTACCATTAGAATGGGATATACAAGTACAAATGTAGATTCCATTTAAATATAGAAATACGTACACCTTCAATTGTGAGATACCACCTCTTCATGTTACACTTTTGTTCACAGGCTTCTGTCCTCATTTTACCAGAAAGCTTAATAAATTGAATAGAAAATATCTACCAACTACTGCAGTGGTAGCGAATTTGAAGTTTGCAGATTTGGTTAGCAGATACCTACCCAGAAACCGACTGGGAAGTTTTATTAACTTTTTTGTTTTTTTTCTTTCTTTGCTCTAACAAATTCGCCTGCCTTTAAATACAGAAGGACTAGGTGAATAAAAAGGAACAATAAGGGTGAACGGGAAGTCAAATAAATTGTTCGTATTGAATCTACAAAGTAATCACATTGGTTAGCAGGATTAAGTCTCCTGGGACTGGAGAAAATGAAGTCGGTTCCAGTTATGTATCTACGTAGCGTATATTAAATGTGGACGATGATACGTCCGTTATTTTTTTTTGTGTTTGTTGTTGTCTGCATTGACGCATAATTTTAGTAATCTTATAACTTTTCTTGGTGCTGAATACAAGTTACAACATTTTGCTGTAGAACTTGGAAAATGTTTAGATAGTTTATGTGGCTTCGGACAAAGTGGGTTGGAAATGCTTTGAAATAACTTGTGATTTTAGAGGGTGTAGTCGTTAATGTATGCATAGCACATATGCTTTCAAATAGCTTTGAGACTTATATTTTTCGGTGTATGTTTGACCAAGAATATTTTAAGCGAAGGATGTGGAACCATTTTTGGTACTCCGAATTTGTCTGCATTGATAAATGATATTTTGGGGACACAATTCAAAAAATACTACGGTGGACACAAAAGTCCATAAATGTCTGACCGTAAATATGATTTGTTGTCTTTTTTAGATTTTTAGTCAGATATCTTATAACATTCCAGGAAATTCTCTACCCTGAACTTGAACAGTAGACTGAATAGAAAGGGGGTGGCGAAGTGTTACCTTATGGATGGTAGTTCTAGTCCTTCCAAACCATACAACAATACCTGAACTAAGCTGGAAACTATACAAGTTAAAGTGGGACAGCTACTGTAGCACTCTTCTCTTGAAAAAAAAGCCATTGTCATCAAATGTGTCCGTACGATGGTTTATTGTATGAGTCCCCCTCCGCAGCGGTGTCGTGACCTTAAGGCCAAGTGTCGTAAATCAATTTTAAAACGTGGCCTTATGTCGCCTTGTCAAAGCTATATAAGGTACAATATTAGAATTTGAATCACTTCACTTAGCCTTATGTCGCGGCACCCTCCGCAGAACTTGACATTCTGATTCATCTGACACACATCGACAGCTTTGTTCAATGACAATGCGCAGTTGCATTATGTTCAATGCCAATCATATTCATTAATGCGCAATTGCATTTTGGTTATTATTTTTGATATCTTATCTTAAGTTGCGACGAGTGTGGGAATCCAAATTTCTAGTCCATGTTTCGTGCCGAAACATGAGTTGCGTGAGCCTACGAAAAGGTTTTCATTCCCACCAATAGGGAATGTGCAATAATGTACTTTGACTAATAATCGCGAAAGATATGAACTGGATTCCCACGCTCAGTGACACCATAGGCCACGGGCCATTTTGGTTTGTTAAAAAATTAAGTGAGTTGCATTTCGGCTGTACGGGTGAACGGTTCCCTCAACTGCAAAGTAAACAAAGTTCACACAACTAAAAGAAATATTCATTTTATTAAATCGACAAAGTTAAAATTAACAAGCTTTATTTGTATTTGTATTTTATTTGTATTTTATTATCATCATAGCTTGATTTTAAGATTAACATCTTGTTTATAATAAAGCTTAGAATTGGACATTATGCATATAATATTTATAACTAGGTTAACAATATTTAAAGAATATGTACAATGATTAAATAAAAAAGAGAAAAAGGTGAGGAAAAAAGGAGGGTGTAACAAGAAAAGAAAAAAATGAAAAAGAGAACTAAAGAAAAGTATAGCAAAGTTTACCAAACCCAACAGAAAACAAAACCATCGAAAAAGGAAGGTTATGTCATCAAATAGTGTGTGAAGACATTTTTCTTAAAGGCAATTAGATTATCTGAACTTCGCACATGGCGTGGCAAAGTATTCCATAATCGAGTTGCGTTAACAAAAAACTGTCGCTCTGAAGTAAGACATGAAAAACGGGGAACTATAATTTGGTTATATCTTCTAGACAACGAGAACTGGATTCTTTCGTAAAGGTATGAAGGTTGGTGCGTTTGGATAATATTGAAGAATATTGTTAGAGTTCAAAGTTTTGTAAGGTTTTGCAAAGAGATTCCATATATACTTTTAGAGAATGATGATATGTGGTCATACCGGCTTAGACCAAAAATATATAACGAGCCACACTGTGAAGGTAACGTTGAGCTGCCTCTGACTTACGCTGTCAAGCTTGCAGACAATTCCACAGCCATAAGTCAAGATCGGTGTTACAAGGGTTTTAGCTACCATTTTCCTGGTATCCAAAGGGGTGAATTTCCTAGTTGGCCAAAGCAATCGAAGAGACCCGTATGCCTTGCCTACAACCAGTGTAATATGGTTGTTCCAATTTAATGTTCTACTAAAACATATACGGCACAAAAGATCTTTTTAGGTCTTTTCGACATTGTGGCGCAATTTGCTGCGACAGCTCTGAATTCAGCAGTTTTTTTTTAAAGTAAACGGCTAAAATAAGCTCTCTAACACTGTTCCCATCACTAAGAGCGCACCGTTAAACGTTTTTAAGTTCTCCCAAAGGAACCTACTTTCCTGAATGTTTGCGAGAGCTGACGAGAGGTTCTAAATGTATAGTCTTTATTTTTAGCTCGCAACTGGTTTTTACAACACTGATTTCCTCGAAAACATCTCTAACGATTTTGAACATTTCTGAAGTGCAGGTACTCATCAAGTAATTCAGATGAGCGCATGTTAAAAAATTGCGTTCTCACTTTTTCACAAAACTACCATTTTAAACAAATTTGCATTATCTACTTAGATTATCGATAAAAAAAAAATATATTTTTTTTATTTAAATACCAATTCCTGGAAAATTGAAAATTGCACTTTTCTCAAAAACGGCTTCATACCTTTTTATCGGTTTTGTTGTTTGGAATACTTTGGTGAGTGTAAGAAAATGGTTCAGTTTAAAACGTTAGTATAAGCTATGTTGGGCGCAGTGTCTACGTGGTTAGCGCGGTGGGCTTCCCATCGAGGGGTCTCAAGTTTAAATCACCTCTAAAGTTTTTTTCTTCCACTTCCCAACCCTTTGCGAGAGTCTGACAAACATCCAAGAGTAGATATCAATTGTTATGAGAAACTTCTTAAATTTGCCGTTCGGAGTCAGCGTTCAATTGTAGGTTTCTATGGGCCCTCAATCGCTAATATTAATTAATTTTTTTATGTAAACTTCAAAATTGTCCACTTGGTTTCACCAAAATGTTCTTGCTACGTCACCTAGCAAGCAAAATAATATCCCTAAGGTTTAGAAATACACCAAAATTGGCAGCAAGAGTAGGATAACTCAGGCGACAAGAACAGTTAGTGTAGAACAGTTAGATACAAGCAGTTTTTACTATAGAGGGGGGGGGGGTCTATTTCGCCCCATTTGTGCGGTTTAAAATATATATTTAAAAATAACGGTAATACTTAAAATTAAGTATTGCACCTTTTTTTAAAACATAAAAGTCGGTTCTATCATCTTGTTTTTAAATCAAGTGATTTCCATTAATGGTTTTTGAAAAAAACTAATTTCAATCTCAAAGTTTCCTTAAATCCAGATTCCTTAAATGCAAAAGACACTTTGCATACACCCAACCTCGCACTATGGGGCCAGATAGACCCCTCCCACCATAGTAAAAAATGCTTGTAAATAACTGTTCTACACAAATCTGTCGTTAAACTTTGTCGCCTGAGTTATCGCACTCTCCCTAAATCGGCACATATGATCAGCCTGAGCTTAAACAAATTTGTTGCCAAAGTTCTCCATTTCCCACGATTTTCCTTAATACACATTGAAAGCAAAACACCTGTACTAAAAAAATATGCATCAATCGCCTCTACATTAGGACTTATATCCTCCAACGGCGGTTATGAACCCAAAACAGAAAAAGAACAATCTAATAAAATACAACCAAATCTGTATGCAATACTGTCTGGATTAATACACTGAAATTAAAGCAGTCGTGTTAAACGTAAAGGAAAATAATAAAAATATTTAAATGTGTCCCTTTCTTTCCAAGGAAGAGGAAATGCAAATAATGGAAGCACAAAGTTTCCATCATAACTCAAACGAACAGGAAGTATATACACAAGGAATGCAGAATGAGCTGATGAGGGATCCGTTTTCATGAAACTGACCCTCCCTTTCAGTGTATATTTTTTGAATCTGTGTTGAGTTTAACACAAATGAAGAATGATAAAGAAACATTTTTTAAGAGCAAGACTTTTTTTTTTTAAATTATTTCCCGACAAATTTAGGATAATTTTCATTATGACAAATTATTCGGGTGAGTCCTTTTTTTTTAGACCGTAGGCACATTTTATTTGTATTTCTTACTTTTTGTTTTTCTTTGAAAATAATAAAACCAAAATATTTAAATAGCAAAAAAAAGAGATCCCGATTTTTTTGTAAATTGTTTGCTTTAGCACCGTAATTTATTATATTCTGATTACCTACGTTCCTCGAAAGAAGAGTATCAACTACGGAATGCTACATTAAAAGGGGTTTTGTAAGAGTTAGGTATCCTTGTACCTCCTGAAAGGAATTTTTAAAAAATATGCCATAAGAAAAAATCGCATTTTTGTAGGAATAAAACTTGAGCTAAATCGCCTAAGGCGATGAAAGTTTTACTTATCCTTTGCAAAGAGATTCCCATGGTACATCGCCAATCTGGTAGGTGGGTGTTTTTAGAATTTTTGTTTTCAATTCGTGGATACTTTTTTTATTGTTTTCATTGTTGTGAACGTCTTGTTAAGTGGCTTGTGCAGCCTGTTTTGCGGGGTGTTGTTAACACGAGTAAACTTTAGGCTATTTGTATAAGGAAGGTACAACTTTGTTTTTTGATTAGCAGTTTCTTTTCAGCTGACGGTTTTAATTGTCTAGTGAAATTCGTTGAAAAAAAATACTTTAAATTTAAAAAAAAAATTAAGACACAAAATATATATCTCTTTTCTCTGTGGATGGCGATGGTTTAAATGTTATTTTGTCCGCTTTTGCCCTTGCTGTGTAAATTCAATCCCGCATGTGGAACAACAACATACGCAGCACAGGAAAACTGAATAACATTTTTGAATGGTTGAATGAACAACACTATCTTGCATTGCTTCCACGCGAAGTGGGGCTGGAGTAACAGCGCTGTTTGACGGCTTGCCACGACCGATCTGACTCCTTTTTCTGTGGTGCTGGTCCACTGGGACTCGAACCTAGACCATGGTCTTCTCAGCAAGTATACTACGCACTCCGCTGTTGAAGCAACAAGTTCAGCTCAGCCTGAAATGGGGCTTGATTGCTTATCTATTTTAATGAACAGGCCAACATTTTTCTAAGCGCCCTAAGGTAATCTGAGATTTATTCAGTCTCTTTTTAATTTCCCCGTATCTTTCATTAGGCAATAATTTCGTCGCTCGAAAAGCAAACTGAAATAAATTAAAACTTTATACATTTTCAGAAAAGCCATTTGAAGTTTTTCATAACTTAAAAAAATCATTTTAGTTTTGAATTTCAATGAATACCAAAAAAGTTGTAAGGTAAAAAAATATTTTTTTTTCTCCTTTCAAGTGGTATATTCAAGTTACTACAAAAAGCGGTTTTTCAAAAAAAAAATTGACTTATGTCGTTTTACATACAAATTGCTACTAATTTAAAAAAAAGTGTGAAAAAGTGTCGTTTTGTTTTGAAATAAAACAATTAAAAATTTTTTGCGTATTTTGTAGAAACAACCCACTTTAAATAGTATTAAGTTATAATAAAAAATATAAGGACGGGCTACAGTCCGCTTGGGCGAACTGTTGGATACCCTATTCTTATTCCTATCCCTCATAAGTGGGCGTGACAAAAGTCTAAGTATGGTTGAATTGTTAAGAACGCTCTACATATTTTGTTATATAACATTTAAAGGATTTTATCGAAAAAAACGCTCCCTAGCTCAAACTTGGATGTTTCAATAAAATTGTTTTATTTAATTGTGGGCGTGTGAGTAGGCAGATTTAAAAAAAATTAACACATGAGCATAAAGGGCCCCTCGAGAGTATATATTATACATTTCAGCTCCCTAGCTCAAATTTTGCTTTTTCAATAAAATTGTTTTATTTATTTGTGGGCGTTTCAATGGGCGGATTTTGAAAATTTTATATCCCGAGCAGTTTTCTGAGTCATAGATCATATATAAAAAATTTCAGCTTTCTAGCTCAATTCCATTTTTTCCAAAATTTATTTTTTTTTAGTTTGTGGGCGGATTTCAAAAATTCGTAAACTTGATTATTTCGGGACCTTGGAGAGTATATGGTTAAAATTTCAGCTCTCTAGGCCCAGTTTAAAGGCCTAATTTTTGCCGACGGACGGACGGACGGACATGGCTAGATCGACATTACTATCGATGCTGATCATAAATATAGTAACTTTTAGGGGTCTACGGGCAATATTAAGGTATGTTACAAACTATACGTCAAAATTAATATACCCTTGGAATAGGGTATAATGAGCGCAACCAAGTATTGATCGTACCTGTCATATAAAATGTTTTCCGTTCAGTGCGGAAATGAAATTTCGTTGTGAAATGTTGATTTTTGTTTCTGTGTAATCGTAGGTACTATTAGGAAACAAAAGAGGTGGCTTTCAAAAATCGAGTTTCTATGCGGTGAGAAATACTCATTCTTGTACCAAAACTCCGCAGACATTGTCTTCCGTCACGGTTACACCCGGAATATAAAAAGTTATTTCTTTCAACTGTTATCCACATAAATTTATAAATTTATATTTTTCACGGTTCTATAATCTCTTTTGAAATCAAATACAAAGAAACTGAACGGTAGGGGAAGGTAGTGAACCTTGGTCCGGATTTCAGTTTTTTGCCAATATTTTATGTGTCGTTTTTTTCATTATTTTTTTTACCTGAAGCATTTTCTATGATATGGCGAAACTACAAAAAGGATATTGCTAACCATTCCTTAGAAAACTTTACTTCTATATGCTAACCTCAAACGGTCCAAGGTACAAGACGTGATTGTACCTTGGTCCACGGAGTATTGTATCTTGAACCGAAAATATTATTGAAAGTTTTCCTATAGTTTAAAGGTGAATGCTTTAATTTATTTCAATAAAAAGAAAAAATGGTACCATTCTTTATGTATTTCAATAAAGCAACAAAAAAGCAAACCATTACCTTAAAATTTTTGTGCTTGATTAAAAAAAATTATTTCAAATAATAGTATTAAATAAAAAAACTCTTTTACTAAAAAAAAAATTAACAAAGGACTTCAATATTATATAAAAACTTACTTTAAGGGAACAACATAAAAGAAAAACAAATTTATCATTTCAACATTATTTAAAAATGTTCATTAAAGGACAAAGCAATGGTCCAATGTACACGCGCTATGATAGGTCCAAGGTACACTTACACCACTTTAGCCAAACAAATTAGATTTTAACGTAGTATTCAAACCACATACGAACGACAAGGTGTTCCTACCAAAAGATTATTAATGCACTTACCGAAATCGATTAAAGTAGCGGAAAAGAGACAGAAAACTAAGCACTACATAACTTCAGAAAAGAGATAAAAAACATAGGGACGGGCTACAGTCCGCTTGGGCGAACTGTTGGATACCCTATTCTTATTCCTATCCCTCATAAGTGGGCGTGACAAAAGTCTAAGTATGGTTGAATTGTTAAGAACGCTCTACATATTTTGTTATATAACATTTAAAGGATTTTATCAAAAAAAAAAACGCTCCCTAGCTCAAACTTGGGTGTTTCAATAAAATTGTTTTATTTAATTGTGGGCGTGTTAGTAGGCGGATTTAAAAAAAATTAACACATGAGAATAAAGGGCCCCTGGAGAGTATATATTATAAATTTCAGCTCCCTAGCTCAAACTTTGGATTTTTAAAAAAATTGTTTTATTCATTTGTGGGCGGATTTTGAAAATTTTTTATCCCGAGTAGTTTTAGGAGTCATAGATCATATATAAAAAATTTCAGCTTTCTAGCTTAAAATTCGATTTTTTCCAAAATTTTGTTTTTTTTGAGTTTGTGGGCGGATTTCAAAAATTCGTAAACTTGATTATTTCGGGACCCTAGAGAGTATATGGTTAAAATTTCAGCTCTCTAGGTCCAGTTTAAATGCCTAATTTTTGCCGACAGACGGACGGACGGACGGACGGACGGACGGACGGACATGGCTAGATCGACATTACTATCGATGCTGATCATAAATATAGTAACTTTTAGGGGTCTACGGGCAATATTAAGGTATGTTACAAACTATGCGTCAAAATTAATATACCCTTAGAATAGGGTATAAAAATAGGAACTTTAATGAAAAAATCGATTATAATAATATTATATAAAATAAAACCGAGCTTATTGGTAAAGTGACACTTCTTAAAGTAATTAAAAGAACTTTGAAGTTCATCAACTAGTTTTGTTCCAAGGTAAAATGACACAGCACAAAAAGTGTCACTTTTCAAGAAACATATTTGTCACGATTTCGTAATTTTTTTAGAAGCAAAGTGTTACAAATGAAAAAAAGCGATTTAGCTGGGAAAACAACAGGGATGTTTCCTTAAATTCAAAACGACACTTGTGCCCTCATGCTGTCAGTTTAAGAGTTATAGTTATAAAGGTTTAATAGAAAAATTGTATTTTTTTTGCATAAATGTTCTGTATACGAGTAGTTACCTCAAAATCGTCAAATTTTGACTTATGCCAGTTTGCTTTTTAAGCGACGATTTGTTGGATTGAGTGAGAACGGGGAGAGGGTGAAAGCCTTGTTGCGGGTCATGAATATTAATTTCAATTCAAGTAGTTTTTCTGTGAAAACATTACATCTACTTTCTCCAACCGCTATACCAAAAATAGGATTTCAGACTAGTAAAGCAAAGTGGACCTTTACGGAGTCTGAGTGCTCTACGATTTCTTCAAAAATAAACGGTAAGCTTATTCAGAAAACAAGAGAAAAGATGATTTGGTACTTCTTATGGATGGACAGATATTTGAGGTTTCTTACCAATCTACTTAACGGGGCTGCCGACCCGTGAGGAGTCTCTGCATGAGATAATACATCCTATGCAACCCCGACCTACCACGCTCCTAAACAGTAATTAATCATCCCAAGAAATTTCTATAGAGGTGACACTTCAAGAAACATTTTGGAAATTTTACAAAGTGATACAAACTATAAAAGAATATGTCAACTCAACAAGACCTAAAAAGACCTGTTGAGTAAGGAAACCTTAAAGTGGAGTTATAGTTTGTGCAGATGGAGAATCTGCCGACCGTTAAACAGCGTAGACAACGGCCCATACACATGTGCGATTGAAGGCCCGGAAGATTCGCAATTAGGTAAACATTCGGGATTTGGCAGGACCTAACGAAGTCTAGAACGGTAATAATCATATTTTTATTGATTTCACGGTGGCATATGACAAACGATCGAGTAATGAAGAATTATGTCTAGTTTTGGCACACCTGACTAACTTATCAGATTGTGCACTCAGTGCGACCCTTGATGTCAAAATAGGATCTACCCAAGCAGTGTTGAGACTTGAGAAAAGGAAAGTGGGGTAGAAAGCCTGAAAAAGGTGGTAGGAAAGTGGTAGAAAAAAAAAAACACTTTTCAATGGCAAATAATTCATTCATTAATAACAACCAAAAAACACTCAACCCAAACCAGAGTATTCGAATTGAAATATGCTTAATGGCTGAAAAAGATGTGCATAAAGACCCGTGCAGTAAGATGATTTGGTATGCAAAAGGACACATTGCTTAAGTATTGAATATTTTTTGTTACATTTGTTACAATTCTTTCGGTTTAGCGTTGGAAATCTCGACAGCAATAATCCAGAAAACAAAAACTTCGAAAGTAAAAATCTCGAAAACAAAAATCTAGAATTGAAAAAATCTCGAAAAAAAAATCTCGAAAACATAATCTCGAAATACAAAAATCTAAAAAAAAAATTCTCGAATGCAAAAATCTCGAATGAATATATTAATTTTTGAGAGTATTTACTACTCTTTTTAACATCCACTATTCACTAGCAAGCTGCCCATGCAACTGTAAAAAGGGTACCTCAAATTAGTGTTGGCCGCTTGGGCGAACTGTAGGATACCCTATCCCTCATAAGTGGGCGTGACAAAAGTCTAAGTATGGTTGAATTGTTAAGAACGCTCTACATATTTTGTTATATAACATTTAAAGGATTTTATCGAAAAAAACGATCCCTAGCTCAAACTTGGGTGTTCCAATAAAATGTTTTATTTAATTGTGGGCGTGTCAGTAGGCGGATATAAAAAAAAATTAACAAATGAGCATAAAGGGCCCCTAGAGAGTATATATTATAAATTTCCGCTCCCTAGCTCAAACTTTGAATTTTCAAAAAAGTTTTTTTTTTTGAATTGTGGGCGGATTTTGAAAATATTTACACATGAGCATAAAGTGCCCCCTAGAGAGTATATATTATAGATTTCAGCTCCCTAGCTCAAACTTTGGATTTTCAAAAAAAGTTTTTTTTTAAATTGTGGGCGGATTTTGAAAATATTTACACATTAGCTTAAAGGGCCCCTAGAGAGTATATATTATAAATTTCAGCTCCCTAGCTCAAATTTTAGGTTTTCAATAAATGTGTTTTATTTATTTGTGGGCGTGTCAGTGGGCGGATTTTGAAAATGTTATATCCCGAGCAGTTTTAGGAGTCATAGATCATATATAAAAAAATTTCAGCTTTCTAGCTGAAAATTAGATTTTTTTGAAAATGTTGTTTTTTTGACTTTGTGGGGTTGTCTGTGGGCGTATATGGTTAAGATTTCAGCTCTCTAGGCCCAGTTTAAAGGCCTAATTTTTGCCGACAGACGGACGGACGGACATGGCTAGATCGACATTACTATCGATGCTGATCATAAATATAGTAACTTTTAGGGGTCTACGGGCAATATTAAGGTATGTTACAAACTATGCGTCAAAATTAATATACCCTTAGAATAGGGTATAAACATAGGGACGTGCTACAGCCCGCTTGGGCGAACTGTTGGATACCCTATTCTTATTCCTATCGCTCAAAAGTTAAGAAAGCTCTAAATATTTTGTTATATAACATTTGAAGGATTTTATCGAAAAAAACGAAGCTTTTATAAGAAAAAACGCTCCTTAACTCAAACTTGGGTTTTTCAATAAAATTGTTTTATTTAATTGTGGGCGTGTTAGTAGGCGGATTTTGAAAATAGTTACACATGATCTTATAGGGCTCCTTAAGAGTATATATTATAAACTTCAGCTCCTTAGCTCAAATTTTGGTTTTTCAATAAAATTGTTTTATTTAATTGTGGGCGTGTCAGTGGGCGGATTTTAAAAATTGTATCTCCCGAGCAGTTTTAGGAGTCATAGGTCATATATAAAAAAATTTCAGCTTTCTAGCTCAAAATTAGATTTTTTCGAAAATTTTGTTTTTTTGAGTTTGTGGGGTTGTCGTGGGCGTATATGGTTAAAATTTCAGCTCTCTAGGCCCAGTTTAAAGGCCTAATTTTTGCCGACAGACGGACGGACGGACATGGCTAGATCGACATTACTATCGATGCTGATCATAAATATAGTACCTTTTAGGGGTCTACGGGCAATATTATGGTATGTTACAAACTAAGCATCAAAATGAATATACCCTTAGAATAGGGTATTATGAAAGTAAATGAAATCATTACAAACAAAGGAAATATTTAAATCGAAATCCATGGATTTATTTACCGGTGCCGTGAAATAAAGTAGATGGAAATAATGTCGATCGACTTTATTTAAATAAGAAATCGGAAGTAATGGCAAAAGTCACCATTTTCTATTCTCGACTTTATTTCCAATTATGTAGTAGAACAAAAGAGTAATAATATCAAATAAGATTTCGGAGATCGACTTTATTCTACTTGAGATTTCGCAACTCATCCCATAAACAGTGCAATGCCTATGGGGGGCAAAGTTGGCAAAGTTAAATAAGACAGAACATGAAATTTCGGCGTTATTTCGTTTTCATATTTCGGCGTTATTTTACTCGGCGTTATTTCACGGCACCTTATTTCCTATTGGAATTTTTAGAACTTTTTATATGTTTTTTTTATTTGGTACATAGGGGGAGAGGTGGCACATTGATACAGTGGGATCATTGATACAGTGCTTGTAGCTTTCCACTCGAAGAAGTGAACATATTCTTACTCATACCTACACATAGCCAAACACGAGGAGATACAAAGAATTTTTTTCCCGCCATTTCAGTTGCAAATTTACTAGTAAAGCGTTTGCACGTGTTTTGGCTTCAGTTAAGTAAAATTTTGGTTTTTTTTTAAGTAAACTTTTTGTGCAACTTTTATGAAAAATTTCAGCTACCTCTGTCTTAAGAGTAAGTTAAATATGTTTAGTTTATGAATTGTTATAAATACTCGTAGTAAACTAGTGGTTGGTTTTTTTTTCATAAGACTAGTTTTTTTTTTTAAAGTGACGTGACGGGGCAGATTCATTCACTAAGTGTGGGGCACATCGATGTGTATCAATGTGCCTCACACTTGGTGAATGAATCTGACCCATACTGTTCATGTAAAAATGTTTATGTTAAGTTTTATAAAGAAAAAACTTTTCATGATGTTAAGGAACAAAATGGTTAGAACCTAAGAACGTAAAAAAACTGAAAGAGCTAATACAAGGTGGCGCAAAAGTCATCATCCTATCGG
Source organism: Portevinia maculata (assembly GCA_949715645.1). Classification (NCBI taxonomy): domain Eukaryota; kingdom Metazoa; phylum Arthropoda; class Insecta; order Diptera; family Syrphidae; genus Portevinia; species Portevinia maculata. Next base: position 242,287,806 of record OX454526.1, on the reverse strand, counting down.
AAGAAGCATAATTTTTGCAAATGGCGGCAAATGTAAATTCTACTTTGACATTTGTGAAGTTAACTATACAGAAAAAACTTAAGACACCAATTAACATAATCCAAAAGCAGAACCAAAGTTTTTCATTCATAAAAAAAAATACAGCGAAAGAACATCGGGTGACAACTATTGCGCCACCTGACAACTTTTGCGCCACCTTGTATAAATAAAATCGACATGGGCTTAGCAATTTTCGAGGTTTTAGAGGGAAAACTTTCCATCAGAAAATCAGCTGAACGCTACAATTTAAGCCAGCCACTTTACAGCATAGCATCGAAAAATAAAACAAAAATATTTACAAATAAAATAGAACTGAAACGTTTTTCGTCTAAATATTGCTCGCAACAAGTGTTCAGTGTAAACCAAGGAAATATGCTTAATGATTACATAATAAAATGCAGTCAAATGCATTATGGGTTGGCATTAATCCAAGTGCAAAGGTTAGGTAAGGTTAGGTTATAACGTATGTATTATCTACCTCAACTCGTAGATGGGACTGGCAAACGACACGCAGTTGTTATCAGCCGGTCCCCCATCTACGTATAACCGCGCCCAACTTCGTTTAATTGCGGTGATCTGACGAAAACCGATTAACTCGACCTGGTATGGTCGTTGGTTATCCAAGTGCAAAAGCTGGCCTTCGAATTTGCCAAAAAATTAGGTTGTCAGTACCTACCCTACATCTAGGGATGATGCAAAATGCGCTGGCATTGAGTGGACAAACGGATTCCGTAAAAGAAACACAAATATTAGTCTTTTCCGCTTCATACATCGCACAGGTTGCAACCACTTGATGTGGCAGTATATGGTCCGATAAAGTCAAAACTGAAGTTAGCTCTTAACGACTGGCATATTAATCATATTTAATTTAATACTTAAAACCATAAAAAGTCTTGACTTTGCTTTTTTTATTAAATTTGTATAACAAATAACTGCGATAAAGTAAAAAAAACAATTTGTTTTAAGACTGAATTTGTTATCTTTTATATGATGAGGATAAGTATATTTCGAATCAACGTGCCCCATTTTCATATCAATCTGCCCCGTCTCAGGGGCACATTGATATACAATTCTTCTTTTTAAAAAAGAAGTGCAGAATAGTATTTAACATATTTTAACAAAAAAGTCAATTGAAAAAAAAAGAGAAAATTACCTAGCCTTTAAAATGAATCTATTAAGTTTATGTCAAATCAAATGAAAAACATGTTTTTTCATTATTGAATGAAAATCGAATCAATGTACCCGCACTCCCCCTACATATTGATTTGTTGTTGTTAATTTACCGAAAAAAATAAATTGCTGAATAAACTAAATATGTAATGAATTTTCTTTAAGTTTAAACTCTTTAAATAGGCAAGAAAAAAATCTCGAATTAACTTTTTTTCGAGTTTTTTTTTCGAGATATCGTCTTTCGAAATTTTTGTCCATTCGAGATTTTTGTGCTTCGAGGTTTTTGCATTCTAGATTAAAAATTTGTTTTTTCGAGATTTTTTGCATCATGATCCCTTTGGCGTTTCATGCTATGAAATTCTACTACATTGCTCAGCATTTAAGTCTGTTCGGCCGATCAGGGATATTTAAGTCAGAAAAAAGGCTTACTGAATGAGGACAATATTTCTTACTGCACATTCTGTTTCATGTGCTTTACTGTCTCGGTGCACATCTGTTTCAGGCATTAAAAGGAAAAACTGGGTTTTGTGGAAACGATGCGAGTACAATAAAGTAATATTTACAAAGGCTTTTAATTAGCGGTGAAGGGATTGGTTCCACTTTTGGGTTAGATAAAAAATCAAATCACCAGTGGACCTGTTGCTACGAAGACCGTACTGCCGGTCATTTAAGAGTTTTCGGGATTCAAGATATTTCATAAGCTGACGGTTAATGAGCCTTTCCATGACCTTGGAACGAAGGGACATAATGTTTAATTTGTCAGCAGTAAGAGGGAGAAGAAGATTCGGTTTTTTTGGGACAATCTGGACAAATGCCTTTTTCCCTCCTATCGGAAAGAACACTGTAGAATAGGACAGATAAAAAGCTTATGCAAAGGTTTTACCAGCGTTGAAGAACACCCCTTCAGAACGATAGAGGAAATACATTGTAATACAACATTTAAAAGATTTTATCGCACAAACAGAGTTTTTTTTTTTAACAGGTCTACAAAGTGGGCATAGCAGCTAACTTTATATAAGGGAATCGTTCAAAACGACTTTATCTACATACTTTGCGAAGAATACGGCATTCATTTAAAATGTTCTTTTTAAACTACTGGGCATACAAAATATATTTACGTATCAGCATTAAGGGCCCCGCACAGTGGGAGGCGACTGGCGGTGTAAAGCTTCAGTCGACTCATGGCGGCGCGTGTGCATGTTGACGAATGACAGGCGCTCGGAAAACAATTGGGATTTTGACCACTTGTTGTGTATTGCAACGTGCGGTCAGGCTCCTAATTATTAGAATATATTAAGTAGTTTAAGTAAGAGAGTAGGTAGTTTGTAATTCGTTTTATATAAAATATTAAATTTAATTAAATAATGATGCCGAGTTTTAAAAATTTTCTCCATGAATATAATATACGAGTATGTATAACAATAAAAAAAATAATTTAAAAGTAAAAGGCCCTAGACAGTATATATTTACAATGTCAGCTTTCTAACTCAAACTTTAACTTTTCGATAAAAAAAAGTTAAATTGTGGGCGTGTCAGTTGGCGGATTTTGAAAATCTTAACGCACGAGCATATTCAGCCCCTATAGAAAATATATTCAGCTTTCTAGCTCAAATTGCGATTCTTTCGAAAAAAAATATTTTAGATTGTGGGCAGATTTTATGTAATTCTAATTTTGAGTTTAAAATTTCAACTGTCTGGCTCGAGACTTATGACTTAGTTTTTGCCGACGGACGGTAGGATGGATGGACATGGCTAGATCGACATTTTTTTTTTATTAACTTCTGGGTCGCCAAGGCGATTTAATAGGGGCACTTCGACCTAAAAGATTTTTTTGTACCGTATGGGCCAGAAAAATTTTACCAGAAGAAGAATTCTTTAAGTCTTCGGGGCTCATTTTTTCCCTGAAAAAGATCTTCTTTCTAATTCCATTAAGGGCTGGACATTCACATAAAATGTGTTCAGCTGACTCGTCCTCTTCAAGAAAGTGTCGGCACTCAGGAGAGTCTGCCATTCTCATTTTGTTTAGATGATATCTTAAACCATGGTGACCAGTAAGGTACCCTAGTAAGTTTTTGATATCATGCCTGCTTAGGTTTAGGCATTTGCTGGCATTTTGATTGAAGGGCCGAATGGCTCGTTTGGCCTGTCTTAGACCTGGGATGCTTTCCCAAAAATAAATACATTTTCTATGTTCCCAGCTTTTTATTGCTGCCGTTGCTGCTGATCTAGGAGTGCAGCAGAAAGGTTCGGGACCTATGAAAGGTGTTTCTGAAACTTTTCTGGCCAGTTCGTCTGCCTTTTCGTTACCTTCTACCCCGAAATGACCCGGAACCCACCATAATTTGGTCTTGTTTCTTAATCCGAGTGTGGGTATTGAAGCAGTACACGACTGATTTGGAGTCGATGGTATGCGAGCTAAGGGCGTTTATAGTTGCTTGACTATCCGTCAATATATGGATGATTGCACCTTTTATACCGGATAAATTATACTGGCTAGCGCATTCTTGAATGGCGTGGAGCTCTGCTTGAAATACGCTGGGACTTTTTCCCATCTATATCGTAAAGCGTCGACATTACTATCGATGCTGGTCACGGATATACGAGTAGTAACTTTTAGGGGTCATGGACAGGTATATTACAAACTATGAGTCAAATTTGAAATACCCTTAGAATAGGGTATAAAATGGAATAATCATGGCTCAGGCCTAGCATGTAAGTTCATTGTGCTATATTCTAGGTATGTCAAATTGTTAATGGTTTTAAGTGCACAAGAGGTAAATAACTGGTGTGGTGTGAAAATGCTATGCTGCAAAATTAGTGCCATCAAAGATGAAAGATGACGTTTATTTTATTTGTTAATCCGTTTCCATTTCAATTAAATTAATGTGGGGTACTAGGGGCAGGTATGTTCTACATGTGTCTACTTAAACTGGGTCAACAAGTAATATTTTAATATGCAATGGATCCAAACTAGAGATGCTCCACAAACATTTAATTTAGGCATACTGGCCCTTTCAATGTCTGTTGAAAAAGATTTGGTGAACATCTCTGAAGGTATTTTTCCAATGACATAATCTAGAAAGATTCCTATGTTAGGCTTATACATTTTTAAAGATTTTGCTTTTGTATAGGGGTTCTGTTCGGCATACTTTCACACTGATGCCAAAACACGATATATATGTACCTAGTAAATAGTTATGTGAATGAGTGGAGGCAAATGACCTGCAATATCCGATTTGCTTGCTGGTTTATCCGTATATTAAGTTAAGCCAGCAAAGTCGTATGGCCATATATACATCTAAAATAAGTTATACGTCTTTTTTATTTACATACTCGTACAACCGACCCGGACTCCATTCCTGTAGGGCTTTATGTCAAGGCTGGTGACCTTCAGTAAAAATCCCAAATAAGAGACATGTATATTAGCATTCCAGTCGTAAAAATATGAATGTTGAGTGCTATATGGCTGCCATAAAAACACGCTACGTTGAAGCAAAAAAAAACCTACATCTGGGATTCAGGTTTTCATTTACGTTTTGTTCTACAACGCCCGAAACGAACGAGAGACGAAAGTATTCCATCAGAGCACTCATGTTTTTGGATTTTTGCTGTTGATATTGTTGTTGCAGTACTACACTTGGTACTTTACTGATTAATGGTGATGGCAATGAACAAGAACTTTCTTTTAAAAGGAAAGACAAGTTTACCCCCAGCAAGGATACCAATTGAATGCAAACTCTTTCGAAATCAAATAACTGACTTCATTTGAATTATAGTCACACAAAATTGCCAAGTTTTTGTTGGTACTCAGAATGGAATGGTTGAACTGAATTAAAATTCACTTATTAATTTGTCCAGTATTCTTTGTACCAGTATAAATCTCGGAAAATATTAATTAAAAGAGATTTTTTTTCTATCGCTATGTTTACTATCGCCTTTAGCGAATTGAGATCTGTTTGAGATGAGTTTAATATCCTTTCAGTCATTCGTCGTTGTTTGTGATGACATAGGCACAGGATACAGCATCACAAGCATGGGACAGTGAAAATGGTCGCAAGAAATTCGCAATAACTAACAGGGGGGACATGACAAATTTATGCATTGTGCAAAGGTTGAACTACCAAACGAATTACTGGTGAAGAGAATAGACAAATACTCGTAACGTATAACATAACAACGAATGAAGAGCCCACCTTTTGTCAGAATGAGTTGTGAAATGAATGGAGCAATCATGGAGATTACTTGTGTAAAGGTGAAAGGTAAACAAAAATATTTTGCTGCTCTGCACTGAATGCACGTAAATTAAGTAAATGAAAAAAGTGAATTGCTTGCTGATGATCTTTTTCTACCCTACTATAGTATATAAATTTTGACTCATAGTTTGTAACATACCTTAATATTGCCCGTAGACCCCTAGGTTAGGTTAGGTTAGGTTTATGTGGCTGTCGGCAGAAGCCGACACACTTAGACCAATTTAGGTCCATTGTGATACCACGTATATTATCTACCTCAACTCTGTAGATGGGACTGGCCAACGACACGCGGTTGTTCTCAAACGGTCCCCCATCTACGTACTAACCGCGCCCAACGTCGTTTAATTTCGGTGATCTAACGAGAACCGATTAACTCGACGTGGTATGGTCGTTGGTAGACCCCTAAAAATTACTATATTCGTATATAGTCATGTCGACCTAGCGATATCCGTATGTCTAGGCCTTTAAACTGGAGCTAGAAAGCTGAAATTTTGGCCATATGTTCCCTAGGGGCCCAATATAAGGTTAAGAATTTTTAAAATCCACAATCTCAAAAAAACAAATTTACCGAAAAAATCCAATTTGAGCCAGAAAGTTTAAATTTTTAATAAATGGTCTTTAGGGGCCCGAAATGCTCGGGAGTTAAACATTTTGAAATCCACAATTTAAAAAAAAAAACAGTTTTATCGAAAAGTAAAAGTTTGAGCTAGGAAGCTGAAATTAATAATTATATACCTTCTGGAGGCACTAATGCCCATACGATTTTACAAATCCGCCAATTGACACGTCCACAATTTAGAAAAAAAAAAATCGAAAAATCAGAGTTTGAGCTAGGAACCTAAAATTCGATGCTCATATGTGTAAATATTTTTAACATCCGCAAAGTATATTATTAAAGACGTTTTCAACAATTCCTTTACGGACATTGGTCTGTCATGCCCACTTTTAATTTGCGTTCTTTTACAAAAACTTTGTTTCTTCAATTAAATCCTTAAATGTTGTATGATAAAATATGTAGATCTTTCTTAACAAGACTTAGATTTTGGTCACGCCCACTTAATGAGGGATAGGAATGAGAATAGGGTATCCAACAGTTTGTCCCAGCGGACTTTAGCCTTTCCCTATGTTATGAAATAAAAAAAAAGCGGCCAAGTGCAAGTCGGAATCGCCCATGAAGGGTTCCGCGCGAATTATAATTATTATTCACTAGGCACCTATTACAGATTTATTATTGGAAAATAATGGTTCACGGTTTACGCATAAGGTTTACACATTTTACCACTTTGAAAGTGTCTCTCGCGCAAACTATTCAGTTTAGGAAAAAATGATATTAGAAACCTAATATCATTTTTGAAGACCTATCCATAGATACGAGTACCTCACACGAATGGGTTTGACGAACATTTTTTTTTTTTTTAGTTTCAGTTCTAAGTATGGGGAACCCCCAACATTTTTGTTTATTGTTTTTTTTTCCTATTTTTGTGTGAAAATCTTAATGCGGTTCACAGAATACATCTATATACTTACCATGTTTCAACAGTATAGGTCTCCATAGTTTCAGAAAAAAGTGGCTGTGACATACGGACAGACAGACAGACAGACTGGCATGGTGAATCCATAAGGGTTCCGTTTTTTGCCATTTGGCTACGGAACCCTAAAAATGGTCTAATTATTGTTGTGGCTGTTGGAAGTTCAGTTGAAGGAAAACAGTCTTCAGTGCAGAGATTTAAGACTTTGGCTTTTTTTTTGTTTGGTTAAAATTGGTGTTTTGCCTTTTGTGTGATAACACACGTGAAATTATGCTGTCAAGCCTTCAGTCAATTTACATTGGACTAGCTTCAATTTGCATTATATTGATTAGTTGAATGAAAAATAAGAACTTGTGATTGCTACTACGTGAGGTGGAGCTAAAGCTACAGCGCTGATTCACGATTTGCCACGGCCGATCTTCATACTCCTCGAAAAACCTTTTCCTGCAGTGAGATTTTAGGACCAGGGTCTTTTCAGTCAATCATACTTCGCGCTCTATCATCCAATCCACATTATTGATTTAAATGAACAGATCAGCATATTTCTTGGCGCTCACAAAATGTTATCGTTCATTCGGTTTCTTTTTATTTGCCCTATATGATTCATTAGGCAACAATTCCTTGGACTGAATGAGAAAGAGGAGATGGTGGATTCGTTTTGTTGTATGAGCAGTGAAATTAAAAGTTACAAATAATATCTTGTATAGAGATATAATAGATAGCGATTCAACCTGATACGGAATACCGTCGAGAACAGAACACATTAGATGAATTAGTTCAAACAGGAACAAAATGAACGGCGATTTGGAGACAGTTTCTAAGAAATAGTAAACAGCGAAAATAAGGGTTTCCAAAAAAGTAATACTGCGGCAGGAATTTAACTTTTTTCAAAACATTTGGGACCGACCGGTATGGTCAATGCGGGTGGCATTGGTGCGATGGTAGTGTATTCACTAACTGATTGGCAGGCCGTGCGTTCGAATCCCAGCCAGGGCCATGATTTTTAATAGAATTCACATAAATAGAGATCTCCCTAAGCAATTTATGCGCCACACGTCGAGAAAAAATACCAAGCACCAAAACTTCTTTCCTATCCTCCTATTCTTTCGAATACTAAGTTGCACCTAAAATCACGCAATACAATACTTCATTGCTAGGTGCTGCTTACTGCTCAACAAAAAATGCATGCACTGTGTTTAAAAGGGTACTGTACATAGGACATACACAGAAAAAACAAAGCCCCTTTAGCGTAGGCGAATTATAATAAAAAAAAAATCTACTCTTACACATGGTCGTTAGTTACAACTCATCAATACCCAATTTGTATGACAATTTGAGATGGTTTATCTCCTATCCCCATAAGTAATAGTGTATACAGCTTTTACCAACATTAGACTTCCTGCAAACCTTCGTCAAATCGACTACACCTCCTCAAATTTATCTTATGATGATAAAGATGACATAATCAAAGCGAGTGTTAACGCAGCCGTCATAAAGATTTAGACAATTTCTGTAGTCGAATGGACAAAGGTCGAATGCTTCGACCGCCTTTTGTCGATCGTCAAGGAGACGGATGAGTTATTCATTGTTTGTCAAGCGAGAAAAAACCGTTTGTAGCAAGCACAAAGCACTCTGCACTGAAAAAAAAGTGTCATTGTATACCTACAAGTGTTACCACTTACTACTGAGAACCTTGTTCAATTTCCCATTAGTCAACCATTAGTCTTAAATTGTTAACTGCTTTGACTGAATATGAAGACCTGGCCACAGTACCAGAATACTACAATTTTTTAATAAATTACTACAAGCTACAAGTAAAGACAACACTTAACAATTGGGATATCTGGAATTTCCATAAATTCTTTACCACAAAGCTAGAAGGTCTAGAAAATAGTTAACAATTCATTGTTAAATGGTTTGAAAAACCCAACGTGCAAATGGAAAACTGTTAAGTGTTCACAAGTCAATTTTTAAAAGGATTGAAACATAAACTGGAATAGTTTGTCATTATGTAACAGTAGAAACCTTCGTTAATTTGACTTTACTGATTTACCAATTTTGAAAATAAACTTAAATTTTCACTTGAAAATCCGAGCTTGACGTATAATTTTTAACATTGGTGTTGTTAAATTTTACATAACAGGGATTTGATAATTTTATCTTGAAACTGAAATATTATTTACAAAGTACTTTAAAAAAACAAAAGATATTAATATTAAGAAGGAAAACACCACAGAAACCTTCAATTAAAAAAATAAGAGGGATTAAATGTATATAAAACGCTCATATCCATTTTAGTATGTAGTTTTGAGATGAATGCATATTTTTTTCCAAAACTTTAAGAAACGATTTCTCAATAAAATAGTGTTTCTTTTTTTGTAATGCACATAAGGGTAAATGCGAATTGTTTTTTTTTTTCACTCGAATGAAATTGATGAAGATGATGAACAACATCGCGTAGATATGTAGAGTTTATACTCGTACATCGTTTAAATTTTGAAATCAACGAATATATATTCGTGGACACATATTCGGGTTTCAAATCACGTTGTGACTTATGTATTTTCGAGTAATTAGGTTTAGATTTAGATTTAGATTATTCTTTATTTACTTTTATCTAAAAAAATACAATGGTTTACAATTAACCGATTTGACAATAATTAATGTATATCGTATTTGAGAGAGTTATACCTACTTAATAAACTAAATAACATGCATTTTTAGATTAGTTGAGTTGAAAATAATAATAATAATAATAATGTCTTAATAAAAAGGAATTTAACTAAAAATGTAATTAGAAATTAACATTAAAACTGCTGCAATTAGCTGAGATGCAATATTATATATTCAGGGCTTTTAGTTTAGCTTAAACAAAAAAAAAGTGTGAGCCACGCTGCACTCACGGTATAGTTGATGTGTAAACATGTAGGCGCAGTTGCGAGTTAGCTACCTAATTTGTTATCTAGCTAACGCCACAACTAAGTAACTAACGTAGTTAAATTAGCTGCGCTAAAAATGCAATCGATTTGGTGGTTAGCTATCATAAAGACAACTAATTTTTGCTATTAGCTATTAGTTACAGGTTGTGTAACTAACTTAAAGTTGACTAGTTTTTAGCTGTAGCTTTTTAACTGCCTAGGTAATAACTCTTTGACGTTAGCCAAAAAGGTCTTAAGTCAGAAACTGCAGTTTTTCGTTAAACCAAATTTGAGTTAAATCCAATCAAAAACCCAAAATGCAATTTTTTGACTTAAGACCTTTTTGCCTAACGTTAAAGACTAATAACTAAATCAAAATTTTTTATTTTGCTATAATGGTGATAATTTATTAGGATTTATTATGCATATTGCGTTTAAAATAAAAATTGATTGAATGTCACTTTTATTTTACATCAGGTTATTTTACAAAGAGGTCCTTGGAGCCACAATAATTAAACCCGAAAAAGGATATTTTCCCAAAATGTCTTTAGAAACGGCACGGATATTTTACCAAAATGTTTGTTGTTCCTAGCACCCCTCATTCAAATAACATTGAACACAGATATACCGTGTGGATTCTAACGGCATTTTGGGAAAATATCCTTTCTTCGACTTTTAAGGACCTTTTTTGTTGCTTCAAGGACCTCTTAGTCAAATAACATTGAACATAGATATACCGTGTGGATTCTAACGGCATTTTAGAAAAATATCCTTTCTTCGACTTTTAAGGACCTTTTTTGTTGTTGCAAGGACCTCTTAGTCAAATAACATTGAACACAGATATACCGTGTGGATTCTAATGGTATTTTGGAAAAATATCCTTTTTTCGACTTTTAAGGACCTTTTTTGTTGTTGCAAGGACCTCTTAGTCAAATAACATTGAACACAGATATACCGTGTGGATTCTAACGGCATTTTGGAAAAATATCCTTTCTTCGACTTTTAAGGACCTTTTTGTTGCTGCACGGACCTCTTAGTCAAATAACATCGAACACAGATATACCGTGTGGATTCTAACGGCATTTTGGAAAAATATCCTTTCTTCGACTTTTAAGGACCTTTTTTGTTGTTGCAAGGACCTCTTAGTCAAATAACATTGAACACAGATATACCGTGTGGATTCTAACGGCATTTTGGAAAAGTATCCTTTCTTCGACATTTAAGGACCTTTTTTGTTGTTGCAAGGACCTCTTAGTCAAATAACATTGAACACAGATATACCGTGTGGATTCTAACGGCATTTTGGAAAGGTATCCTTTCTTCGACATTTAAGGACCTTTTTTGTTGTTGCAAGGACCTCTTAGTCAAATAACATTGAACACAGATATACCGTGTGGATTCTAACGGCATTTTGGAAAAATATCCTTTCTTCGACTTTTAAGGACCTTTTTTGTTGTTGCAAGGACCTCTTAGTCAAATAACATTGAACACAGATATACCGTGTGGATTCTAACGGCATTTTGGAAAAATATCCTTTCTTCGACTTTTAAGGACCTTTTTGTTGTTGCAAGGACCTCTTAGTCAAATAACATTGAACACAGATATACCGTGTGGATTCTAACGGCATTTTGGAAAAATATCCTTTCCTCGACTTTTAAGGACCTTTTTTGTTGTTGCAAGGACCTCTTAGTCAAATAACATTGAACACAGATATACCGTGTGGATTCTAACGGCATTTTGGAAAAGTATCCTTTCTTCGACTTTTAAGGACCTTTTTTGTTGTTGCAAGGACCTCTTAGTCAAATAACATTGAACACAGATATACCGTGTGGATTCTAACGGCATTTTGGAAAAATATCCTTTCTTCGACTTTTAAGGACCTTTTTTGTTGTTGCAAGGACCTCTTAGTCAAATAACATTGAACACAGATATACCGTGTGGATTCTAACGGCATTTTGGAAAAATATCCTTTCTTCGACTTTTAAGGACCTTTTTTGTTGTTGCAAGGACCTCTTAGTCAAATAGCATTGAACACAGATATACCGTGTGGATTCTAACGGCATTTTAGAAAAATATCCTTTCTTCGATCCAAGAACCACTTGGTAAATAACCTTATTACAACTAAAAGTGACATTCTTAAATCGGCCATCGGTTACCGAAGTATAATCGATATTTTTCCTCTTACCTCCAACTGATGTACAACAAACTTCAAGCTATACAACCTCAATATTATTCAAAACTAATCTACTTTCACACAACTTTCCGGTGTTTCGTAATTACATAATAATCTCTAAAATTGAACATAATTAAAACTGGAAAATTATGTATAATAACGAAATATATAAAATAAAAAATACACATTAAAAAAAAAACATCGACACGCGGTTGTTCTCACACGGTTCACCATCTACGTACTAACCGCGCCAAACGTCGTTTAATTGCGGTGATCTGTCGAGCAGCGATTAACTCACGTGGTAATGAAAATTAACGGGAAAATCTGACGATGACGAAATCTGACGATGACAAAATCTGATGGTGACGCTAGATATTTCCAACTAGCCCCTACCGAGAAAAAATATGTTTATACATCAACGAAAGCAAAAATGTTTACACATTAAAAGAGAAAAAAACAATAGGTAGCCTTTGTAGATAGTAGAAACAGCATTCCAATCAGACTTCAGACCTTTTAAAAATTCGTGCCAATTGCGATAGTGATAGACATGTGAGATGAATCTGACGTGCAATCTCCAACCGTCTCCTCCATTCAATAACCGCAGACACCCATCAGATGTTTGAAAGCAGCTGACAAAATACAGTCTTCGGATTTCTTGGAGTATTTGGCACACCGCCAAGAAGTGCAGAACATCTTCCCTTTGGTAGAGATTACTAATGGCGCATCGAGTTGCTTGAAAATTACTCTCGCCGATGATCAACTGGCTCGGCCAAGGCAACTTTGGTATAACCCCGTCTCAATATTACAGACACAGAGTCTTGATTGAGCACGCGAGAGGGACATTTGCAAAATTTGTTTTCGGAGATTGCACGAGCTTCCAGGTTTTTTTATGTAGATATAAGGAAGCCCGAACTTCATATAGAGCCTATAATGCTAGTTTTAGAACACACGTCAACCTCAAGAACCTTGGGAGAAGAGCAGAATGGGAGTGACTGTTACAATCGAACCCCCATTTTGTCCCATTTTGTCTGCTCAGCGGGAAGGCAGCAAAAACTAAAAAAAAACTATAGCCAAAATATAGCCTTCCGGAACATTTGAAATTTGCCAAGGTATACAAAAACTTCCTTAGGAGCTCTTCGAATTTATTTTCAGAAACAAACTAGAATAAAACTGGAAGTGCTATAGCATTTCAATACTTAAGTCCATTTTATTTTTATGTTTTTTGTTGATATAGGGAACAAAAATGTGTATTCTAAAATTATTATAATAGGATCAATAATGTCAAATAAAAATTGCTCATAATTTTGAAGTCAAACCGCTTACTCAATTAAGTAATGCAACCCGCTGGAATCATGAAGAAGGGCGTGGGTCATACTGACGCCTGAAGAGGCAGCCTATTGCATTAAGGGAACGTTTATAAGGCAATACGCCGGACGAGCCCGTGAGTAAAGTTCGGGTGCTCAAAAACTAAAGTCAGTTGTCAGTTGTCAATGTTTACAATCCAAGTTTGATTTTCAATAAAACATAGTAGAATTTACATTTCAGAGTTGTGTTTGTTAATTTCACAGTAAAATGGAGGAGTTTTAAGAAACTCGAAAACAATTTTCTTTTAGATTTCGTTATTCGAGATTTTTGTGTTTTCTAGATTTTACATTTGAGATTTATAAATCTGATTTTCTTGATTTTTTTATACCCTATTCTAGGGGTATATTAATTTTGACGCATAGTTTGTAACATACCTTAATATTGCCCGTAGACCCCTAAAAGTTACTATATTTATGATCAGCATCGATAGTAATGTCGATCTAGCCATGTCCGTCCGTCCGTCCGTCCGTCCGTCCGTCGGCAAAAATTAGGCCTTTAAACTGGACCTAGAGAGCTGAAATTTTAACCATATACTCTCTAGGGTCCCGAAATAATCAAGTTTAAGAATTTTTGAAATCCGCCCACAGACACGCCCACAAACTCAAAAAAACAAAATTTTGGAAAAAATCGAATTTTGAGCTAGAGAGCTGAAATTTTTTATATATGATCTATGGCCCATAAAACTGATTGGGACATAAAATTTTCAAAATCCGCCCACTGACACGCCCACAATTAAATAAAACAAATTTTGGGAAAAATTGAATTTTGAGCTAGAAAGCTGAAATTTTTTATATATGATCTTTGGCCCATAAAACTGCTTGGGACATAAAATTTTCAAAATCCGCCCACTGACACGCCCACAATTAAATAAAATATTTTTTTTGAAAAACCAAAATTTGAGCTAGGGAGCTGAAATTTTTAATATATACTCTCTAGGGGCCCTTTATGCTCATGTGTAAATATTTTCAAAATCCGCCTACTGACACGCCCACAATTTTTTTTTTTTTATTTTTGAAAGTCCAAAGTTTGAGCTAGGGAGCTGAAATTTATAGTATATACTCTCTAGGTGCCCTTTATGCTCATACTTAAATTTTTTTAAAATCCGCCTACTGACACGCCCACAATTAAATAAAACAATTTTATTGAAAAACCAAAGTTTGAGCTAGGGAGCGTTTTTATTTACAAAAGCTTAGTTTTTTCGATAAAATCCTTTAAATTTTTGTCACGCCCACTTATGAGATATAGGAATAAGAATAGGGTATCCAACAGTTCGCCCAAGCGGACTGTAGCCCGCCCCTATGTTTTTATTCTGCAATTAAGTTGTTTTAGCTAACCAAATGGTCGCATTTCGAACTTATAACAAATTTTCGTTCAAATTCGTCACAGAGCTCAACAATGAAAGGTACAACTGTTTGTTGTTATGGATTAAATCAACCCTCGTGCTGAGAACAATTTATACAAAAAAAGCATTTCTAGGTTTCTCATCATCATTATAATATATATAAAATTGGTTTCATAATGATTTGCACACGTTTCTTTAACATATGAATCTGCAATATTTCAGATTGAAACAATTAATTTATGTTTTTATAATTTGTACAACATAGTCAACGAAGAAAAGCTTTACTTTCACGATTCAGGAAATAGAAGAAACGCACATCCAAACACTCGCATTCATCATATAAATAGTGTATATGTATAGTAAGATAGTCTTGCAAGAAAAACCTGCAAAAAAAAGTTTTAGCATATCCTTTTCCACAACCAATAAAAAACATAGGGGCGGGCTACAGTCCGCTTGGGCGAACTGTTGGATACCCTATTCTTATTCCTATATCTCATAAGTGGGCGTGGCAAAAATTTAAAGGATTTTATCGAAAAAACTAATCTTTTGTAAATAAAAACGCTCCCTAGCTCAAACTTTGGTTTTTCAATAAAATTGTTTTATTTAATTGTGGGCGTGTCAGTAGGCGGATTTAAAAAAATTTAAGTATGAGCATAAAGGGCACCTAGAGAGTATATACTATAAATTTCAGCTCCCTAGCTCAAACTTTGGACTTTCAAAAATAAAAAAAAAATAATTGTGGGCGTGTCAGTGGGCGGATTTTGAAAATATTTACACATGAGCATAAAGGGCCCCTAGAGAGTTTATATTAAAAATTTCAGCTCCCTAGCTCAAATTTTGGTTTTTCAAAAAAAATATTTTATTTAATTGTGGGCGTGTCAGTGGGCGGATTTTGAAAATTTTATGTCCCAAGCAGTTTTATGGGCCATAGATCATATATAAAAAATTTCAGCTTTCTAGCTCAAAATTCAATTTTTCCCAAAATTTGTTTTATTTAATTGTGGGCGTGTCAGTGGGCGGATTTTGAAAATTTTATGTCCCAATCAGTTTTATGGGCCATAGATCATATATAAAAAATTTCAGCTCTCTAGCTCAAAATTCGATTTTTTCCAAAATTTTGTTTTTTTGAGTTTGTGGGCGTGTCTGTGGGCGGATTTCAAAAATTCTTAAACTTGATTATTTCGGGACCCTAGAGAGTATATGGTTAAAATTTCAGCTCTCTAGGTCCAGTTTAAAGGCCTAATTTTTGCCGACGGACGGACGGACGGACGGACGGACGGACGGACGGACATGGCTAGATCGACATTACTATCGATGCTGATCATAAATATAGTAACTTTTAGGGGTCTACGGGCAATATTAAGGTATGTTACAAACTATGCGTCAAAATTAATATACCCCTAGAATAGGGTATAATAAATAGGGAATTGAATTAAATTTTTGTGTCTGGGCTCCATGAGTTCCTTTACTTTTTGTGAATCAGAAACCAAAGGATCCATCAAACACCTTATGAGCTACAATTTCAACGAAATTACTTATTTGCCCAACTTAAGTCGGAATAGAAAGTGCTGACATATCAGGCGAATTTCAGTGGAAATGTATTAAAATATGTAAGTATGTAAATCGATTCCCAAACAAGGATCCAGGTATTCAACCGAATTCCATAAATACGATGTTTAAAGGAGGCATACGGACTAACAAATGGAATATTGCGGTAAATCTTTTTTGGGACGTTTCTATAGTTATATTATATTATGAAAGAGAAGTATATTATTTACAGTTTGAGTTCATAGCGTAAAATCAGGACAGATAGCACACTTAACAATGTGCACAGTAATTAATATTTCAAAGGTTTAAATTCAAAATCAAAAGGGATAGCTACATCTCCAACTGACTATATATTTTTGGCGGACTATATTAGGTACTTTTGTAAATACTTACACAAGTTGCCTGTTTTCAATTTGTCGTTTCATAGAAATGTGGTGGTTGGCATCATCCAGTCCATTACCCTAAGATATTATGTATACATCAAATCGATACGCATTTTTCTTTAATATTAACCGAGTATACGTTAATTCACAATACAAACGTGTGTGGGCTATTAACGATATATTTATGAAAATTGTGTTTTTTTTTTAAGCCAGTACCTACTAACTTTCATTTAATTTTTATTTATTTGTGTTCAATCGAGATTAAGTTCTGCAATTAGTTTTAAAACACAACTTCGGGCATATCTGATGAAATGACATTCGGCAGGCAAAGTTTTCGGTAATTTTTCGAGCATTTGTGGCCGTAGTATGTCCTCAATAACACGAATAATGTTGGCTTCTAATTTTTCAATTGCTATTGCTATTTCATCGTAGACTAGCAACTTTACGTGTAATCAATGAAAATAATCAAGAGGCGTCAAATCACAAGATCTTGGAGGCTAATTTTTACAGGTACACTATTTGAAATTATGGGTTTATCGAATGTTTGTTCAAATAAGTTGATTGTTTCATTTGTTGAGTGACACGTAGCGCCAAATTTGTGGAACCGCATCCATTCCACATTCATGCCATTCAATCGGGGAACTAAAAAATCATTAGTCATGGCTCTATAGGCAATACTGTAAACCGTAACACGCTTATTATTTTACACTTCTTACTGCTATATTTATAAATATAGAAATTGGTTAAATATTTGCACTGAAGAACAAACTAGAATGATTCTTTTTGACAGTTCTTATTTTTTTCTAAATCTTAAACCAGTGGGACCAGATTTGATTCTTCATTTGGTCTTCATTCTTAATTCAACTGAACGTGAAGAATAAAAAATTTATTTTGCTGCAAACACATAATTTTATTAGTGCACTGCATCACGGCTTTTTTTGACTGGCTTAGTTTGAAATACTAACACTTATTTTGACAAAAATAACTTGGCCAACCCAAGTAAAATCGAAATGACCAACAGCTGCTTTCGAAAGAATTCATAACTCATTTTATGATATCATTCGATAAGAACATTATTCGTTCGAATGACAAAATACACAAAGTTCATTCGAACGAATAGAGACATTAGGCGTTTTTCTTTTTAAGCTGTCAAAAGAAGATCTGTGTTTATTTTTTAGCTCAGAGCTCTCTGCTCAATTGTGTTTTTTTTGTGTGCTCGGGACGCGCTCCGTGAGCTCTGAATAAAATGACTGGCTAATTGGAGTAAAAAGCTTAGCGCGGCCAGTGACAGAATGAAACAAAAGAAAATAAAGGGAAAACAATTAAAATGGCTGTCGGAGGTTGTTTTTCTTGCGTTTAATGTAATACAATTTAATAAAATTATTTTTATTTAAAATATCAAAATGATTGCTAATCCTTTGGCGGTGAGGTGTTCAAGTGTGCTTCATAAATAAATCGGAGCGCTAAGCTTACTCTGCTAAGAGTGCACTCGACATTCTCATAGGTTCTCAGTGCTCTGCTCAGAGCTTAAATGAAAAACGCATATTCTAACGAATAGACTATTCATTAGAATCTGAAAATAAGCAAGACTATAAATAAAAATCAATTATTCATGAAATCATGAATAACAAAAAAATGTCATATAATTTACAACAATATTATGTATTATTATTTGTGTTCATCTAACTTTAGACAACTGTCAGGTTAATTATACTTGTTTTGTATTTTTGACATATTATTTGTAGTCATCTAACTTTAGACAATTGACAGGTTAACTATACTTTTCTGGCATATTTAAGGTTGCAATCTTATACCAGCTATCAATTGATGAATACACAGGAATTCAATATTGCGAACACAAATTCATATGTGCGGTGCTGCAATACATATCCGCATGAATTGACATACATACTTCTACCTCGTACGATTGCAGTTATGAAGTTTGTCTGCAGTACCATTGTGTTCAGTCAGTTAAGCAATGATTTCTCTAACACTGAGTACATAAGGCATAATTTAACCTATAAATCAAAATCCTTTAACAAAATATGAAGTATAAATGGACATTTAAGGAAGTTCTCAAATATTTCCTTATATTAAGCAGGTAGTAAATAATTATTTGGAGATGATGGCTGCAAAGAGGCTGGTAAATGTAATCAAAGAGCCAACGCGCCGTGATATGCGAATAGACATCGTGACATTAATTGACGTAATCCTAGTAGGCATACCACCGGAGTCTATGTTCTCGGGGCTGATTGAGTCGTGCATATCGGATCACTATGCAATTTTCTATGGGACGTTTACAAAAAAAGAAATGTTCCTTAATAGAAACCAGAATGAGCGCATTCGTAATCGCGTGGCACGTTAAAAGAATCCTGCCTGTCATCGAAAAATGACTAGAAGAAATTGTTGTAAAAAGAAAAAATGAATTTATTGGCAGGTATACCGTGATTGGAGCGAAACAAAGCTTTTCAAAAAATTAAGAGCACGAACAAGCTCCTAGGTGAATTTACAAATAAGGTCAATGAGACCTTCAACAAAAATCTTCACGTCCTGGTTATGTTCATCGACTTCAATTAAGCTTTTGCCACCCTAGAACATCATAGGCTATTGGAGGCTGTTTACAGGGTGCGAATTAGGCAGTCCTTGGCCAGGAAGTTAGTTGATTACCTCACTGATTGTCATTTCAAAGTCAAAATCTCTGGAAACTATAGTGAACCGAAGACGACTGAATACGGCGTACCATAAGGGTCCAAACTCACTCCATTACTATTCATTATATACACGACAGAGCAACGGCGAGTCTTAACAGAAAGCATTCCGTTTGCGTACGCCGATAATACAGCCATTGTTGTAAGATATCGATCGCTGGATTCCGCGAAGCAAATAAAGCAATCCGAATTTAACTATGCTATGAGATATCACGACAACGGCCTTTTATGAACGTGTCGAAAACGAAATTGATGCACAGCCGTGAAACTCATTGTCAACCGCTTCATAAAAACAACGATTGTCCAACAACGATTGTCCAGCTATATCAACAGATTTATGTATCGAGGAAGTAAGGTCATACCTTGTTTGGTTTTCAACCAACCAACCAACCAACAATGGATCTACCTTTGGTCTGAGTGCATCCTCATCGAGGGCCGGTTCCAATCAACCAAGGTCATACAAGTACTTAGGGATCACTATTGACTACAATTTCAGTTGGGACTCACACAAGCAAATCTTCGCCGTATTCTAAAGAGTGCCTTGTTTGCACTATTCTACTCGAAAAAATGCACAGTAAAAGCGGTATTATAACAAGTGGACTATTCAAATACAAACATACAAAAACTGGAAAAACTTCAAAACAATTTTATCAATTTTAGAACTCTCAGATTCTCAAATATATTCAAGATGACAGTTGTACTAGAATATTACGAAGAGAGCCCCGCTAGAACATGATGCAACACAAGAATGCAAGCTCAACATCTACTAGACATTCCACGAACCTTTAACATAATATGGAAAACTTCAACTGAAGCATTATGGCCCCTACGCTCCTGAACGAATCACTTAGAAGTCTCACCAACATCCGAGGCCAACAACGAAAGCTTCGTATAAAACAACATTTTCTTAATAATAACATTTTATTTCTGCTAGGTACCTACCTTGAAAATATGTATAAAATATAAAAATTAAGTAAAATTAAAAAATATCAGTTATTTGAACAAAATTTGAACACAATGTATCTCAACTCATACCTATCATTTTGTACACTAATAGCAAAATAACCTCCTACAGATAAGTCATAAGCTTTGCGGGAAAACTATGTAATTTATAGTTATTTTTTGATATAAATAAATAAATTAATAAAATTAAGAAACCCTTACCCTTACGGTTGTAATAGAGTTAATGAGTCAATGTTGGAAACCCCAGGATCAAAATAAGGAAAACAAAATATATTTTTAGAACAAGATATTGGCGAAATTGGAATAAGAACTTCGTTAGAGCATGATCTTAATATTTTCGGGATAAATGAAGGAAAAAGACAGACCAGCACCACATAAGGAGTCTGATGATCGGTTGTGGCTGACCGTGAAACAGCGCTGTAACTCCAGCCGTCCACTTTACGTGGTAAGGAATGTAAGGCTATTCATTCAAAACAAATAAAGGAATTGACGGAAAACAAAAATTAAAACCAGGAAAAATTGTGTGGTATCACATAAAAAACCATTAATCATAAAATTCTCGACAAAAAACAATGTCAAAAGTCTTTCACCCTCTCTATCACCCATTTCAGTCCAACTATGCTTGTCGAAATGGAATAGAATTAGAGAAAACACAGAAAGAAACAACCTGAATGAATAACATAGTATACTTACAGGAGCAAAAAGTTTGTCCAAGAAATTGCAAATAAAAACTGGATAAACTCGTGGCTTCAATGGCACAGTGCAAGAGTACTTGCCTGAGAAGACGCTGGTCTAGGTTCGAATCCCAGTGGAAGAAAATTGAATTTCGGGATAAATGAAGGAAAAAGACAGACCAGCACCACATAAGGAGTCTGATGATCGGTTGTGGCTGACCGTGAAACAGCGCTGTAACTCCAGCCGTCCACTTTACGTGGTAAGGAATGTAAGGCTATTCATTCAAAACAAATAAAGGAATTGACGGAAAACAAAAATTAAAACCAGGAAAAATTGTGTGGTATCACATAAAAAACCATTAATCATAAAATTCTCGACAAAAAACAATGTCAAAAGTCTTTCACCCTCTCTATCACCCATTTCAGTCCAACTATGCTTGTCGAAATGGAATAGAATTAGAGAAAACACAGAAAGAAACAACCTGAATGAATAACATAGTATACTTACAGGAGCAAAAAGTTTGTCCAAGAAATTGCAAATAAAAACTGGATAAACTCGTGGCTTCAATGGCACAGTGCAAGAGTACTTGCCTGAGAAGACGCTGGTCTAGGTTCGAATCCCAGTGGAAGAAAATGGAATTTCGGGATAAATGAAGGAAAAAGACAGACCAGCACCACATAAGGAGTCTGATGATCGGTTGTGGCTGACCGTGAAACAGCGCTGTAACTCCAGCCGTCCACTTTACGTGGTAAGGAATGTAAGGCTATTCATTCAAAACAAATAAAGGAATTGACGGAAAACAAAAATTAAAACCAGGAAAAATTGTGTGGTATCACATAAAAAACCATTAATCTTAATATTTTTGATTTAATTGTATTAAAGTTATAATTAAAAATTTTAGTTTCGGAACTCTGCTTACAATTTGAAATTTCGCGATTTCGGATAAATTATAAATATAATAGATGTAAAATATGCCGTATATGCACACGAAAGCTCTTGAGAATATTCTAAACTTTACACATCAGCCATCAGTTGACATTTCATATGTGCAACAGTGCACCAAAAAGTATATAAGGAAACCAAATTGGGCAATTTAGGCCCCTGCGCAAGTTATCTACTCAAATTACTGAGCCATCACAAGTCATTCACAACCAGGTTCATATAGCAATAAGCCTTTTTAACTGACATGCACGTGCAAAATGGGTTTCGGGCAGGACCGACGCAAAAGTTTACGCAGTAATTTTGACAGCGTGAAAGAAAACCTTCTATATCAACCGATTTCTTATTATTGAAATCTTTGAGTGCTCCTGCAACTGTGAAATTCCGGTAGTGTGTTGTCCCATTTACTATTTTACGTGGTCAAGCCCAGGTGTATCTAAGGAAAATATGGAATCGTATGGAGGTTTGCAGTAAGTTTTAGCTTTTTTTACAAAGCTGACGGGTGAAAAAAAATGTTAATAGTTTTTTTACTTTTATTCTAAGATCGAACCATTCTGCAAATGTTTTCGAATTTCTTAATCCAGCTTTAAATTATTAAATACTAAAATTTAACATGGGGCATTTTCGACTTGTGTCTCAACTGCCCCATGTTCTAATATCAATTACATCGCAAGTATGCAAAATTAAACAAAATCAAGGAGAAAAATAACCGGTCTCACCACCACAACTGTTGAAAGAGAGCTGTGGGAGTTCGCGTACAAGAAGTGATCAGCACGATATGTTATCGAAGACTTTATTTAAAAATCAACCGCCTTTCTGTTATCGTTTAAGTCAAAAGTTCATCACTGTCGAAAGTGCCTACCGTACATTACATGATGCGTCCGTCACAGGATCAGATCTCTTAAAAGTAACAGATATAATGAGCAATATCTTTAAATCTTGCGTCGAAAGTCTCAAAAACTGTTATCAAATTGGCACTATCTTACAGGCGGAAGGATGAACACAATGAAAAGTGAACGGATAATATTTTTGTTGAAAACAATGTCGCTTACAGACTTTTGCCCACACAATGCGAAGATCTCCATATGATCTTCTAACATTAAACCCGATGTTATTATTCCATGTAAGAGTCATGTTAGAGATTAAGCCAATATTTTTCGCATAATCTACACACTCAATAGGTTTGTCGTTAAGGCATATTTTGGGGATGCATCTTATGCCTTTTTGGATCTGACAAGACATTTTTATTTCTACGGGTTAAGACATAGACCATTCGATCGTGAGCAGAAAAGCATTTTTTCACATGTTCAATCATTTTCGAGAAGTCCCAACGGAAAACTTTTTTGCAGCTGAGCATCATCAGTATACGTATTAATTGAGCAGTTAAGAGAACACGAGGGAAGATCATTTACGTACATGGAAAAAAACAATGGACCCAGGAGCGATCTCTAAGGAACACTTCTGCTCTGGGAACAAAAACTTCGTCTAGCTGATTAGGAACATTTTTCCGGGTCAGACAATCCAAATGTTAATCAGGCCTTTATCCTACTCGTATTAGGCGAGCTGGCGAGCTTCTTATCAGCCCATTCGGGTTGAGGTACCATCTTAATAAATTAAATTTGTGTTCGGAGATAGAATGTAGATTCTTTCTAAAAGACGATGAATCCTCTGAACACATGCTCTTCGATTTTTCGTCTCCTGCTAGAGGTCACTGTTTGATTTGGAGTAGGTGCGAGGTACGGTTCTTGATTTATCATAAAATGTTAAGAGAATTTATTTTCCAAAAAGAAGATATTGCTCACCTATTGTGGGCAATAACTTCATAAAAAAATGAAGTTATTGCCCACTCGAGGTGAAGTTATTGCCCATGTGAAGTTATTCCCCGTGAAGTTATTTCCCTGCACCGTCTTGAACAACATTTATTAAAGCGTTACTACAACAATGCTTGGGGCAACAATGTCTGACTGGTTATTATTATGTTCTTTCTTTCAATATATATAGTATTTGTCTATTAATTACACTTTCAAGGACTTTGGACAGATACGGCAAGATGGCAATTGGTCTAAAGTCGCTTCGATTTTTTGACACAAGTATAATTTAAGCTCTTTCCGGGTTAAGTATTTCAATATGCGTGGAAGAATAGCTTCTATGAATAGTGCATGACTTTCGTCGCTCGTGGCAGTTTATGACCATAAGCAAAAAGTTAAGGGGGCTTCGTACTGAGGTATGTCCTTGTACATTAGATTTCGTTGTTGCCTTGAGATAAAGTTTCCAACATGAAAAAATATATAAAAGAACATTCAATTCAATTCAGAATCTTTAACGATTCGGATCCGAATATTACAATCTCAAATCGAATGTTTTTTTCAAAGCAATAAATTTCCACTCTTTCAATTGCGCTCAAAAACCAACAATAAATTGAATTTGTAAAAAAAAAACAAAAATAAAATAAAAACCCTTCTTTTAAGTTCATTTTATTTCCTTTATCCGTGCCAAAAACATTTGTAGGTACGTAAGTACCTTTTCTTAGAGAACTGTTCATTGATAAAATACACACAGGCCCCGCGGTTAAATATAAAACCTTAGTTCTTATTCGATTCGTATATCACCACATATAATCAAAGCGACAAAAATTACGTCCCATCGGGGAACGTAAGCGAAATTTCACATAAAACCTTTCAACTTCTTTGTTCTCTACTCCCCATTTACCCTTTTATGTGATTTATCACTATAAAAAGGACAATTTAAAATAAGGCTACTCTACACAACGATTTGTATCCAGATACACCATCCGATAAACGCCCGTAATAGTACAAAACCATCCGGAACATCCTTTTTTACGACATTTTCCTTACAAAAAAAGCAAGACGAACGACGAATACCAGAAAAAAACTCAATCTGTTCCCACACACAAACAATAACATAAATGCATAATAAAACAAAGCACAGCTATAATAGACAACAAAAAATACGCACCCTACAATGGCACACCCAAAGGACGTTATCGGAAAATGGAGGTAGAAACAAATAAAAAATCAACGACAACCAAATTATACAAAGGACTTTAATGTAAACAAAATTTCATGAAAGGAACTTTATACTCCACTCGCAAGGATTAGATCTGATACAAGGATAAGACATTATATAAAACTATAAGACAAAATTAGTTTACATTAGTGGTCCCGTTCTTTGAAATTGCCGTTCGCCTAGGAGTGAAAGGGACTACGAATTTCAACTTCACACTAATTAACTTATTTGTTGGGGCATAAATATATACTCTGTAAATAAATTAAGCTTGCTTTTAATTTTTAAATAGAGGTGGTTGTCAAACATATTCGGTACAAGGGAAAACTCAAATAATAAAACTTACCACTGTTAATGTTCGCCAATCCAAATACAATCAGCATAAGTGTCCTAAGTGAGCTGTTATATATCCTGGAGAAACGTATTCTCCTTTCGCAGCCGCACATTTTAACGAGAATTGTATCCACAAAGAAAATAGACCCCTTAGGGACTCTGTTTGGTGTTCCTTTTGCGATGCACACAAAAGTGTGACAATGATAAATGCGAATTGTTGCAAGAATACCAAGAAGCACACTATACACCGGTCAAAAATGCAAAGCAAAATAAATTATAAAAAACGGAACAGGATACTTAGGGATATTTCAAATATATAACATATGGAACACACACCGAACTCAAGCTAGGCACTGAGATAAATTCACGCTTTCAATGGTAATTTGCTTCTTGTCTAATCCTTGTGGGGTGAAAATTATTATTTTCACGAGAACCATCTTCGGTGCGGTCCGAAGGACATTCTTTTTATAATAACTTATTAAGGTAACAAATTTTCACAAAGCTAAATAACATTCAAGCGAAAGGGCTATAAATATACACCTTAAACACATATACACGAATGCACAGAGATACACCTGTGCACAACTTTCACTATGTCGTAACTATCCACCTACCCACACCACCGCATCAGTGTGGGACAAACACACTTATGATGGGGACGTTTATAGAGGCTTGAAACTCGATAATAGATAGCAGAATCCTTTAAGTAAACTTACTGACAGGTAGAAAAGTTGTCAGCTGGAACCGTGCTGTTGTTGCATGCAATCAATCAAAATGTCACGTTATTATGATACGATCGTTGTGCAATTTAGCAAGGATAACAAAAACCACTTCGGATGTGGAAAACTTTCTTCTTAATTTCCTCAAACTTTTTTATTTTATCTCTGGCCGAAAAAAAAACCAGGATTAATGTTGTCACCCACAATCCGGTTGCCTACTATGTTAAATATTCATGACAAAGTACCCCGTAACCGAATGGATTCATTTTTTCTTTTCGTTCGACACCACTCACGAAGTTTTGGCATTTAGAAAAAGGACAATCGAAAACCGGACCGTACAAAAATCTGCTTTGGCGTATCCCTTTTTTACACACGGGTTTTGGCTTTATGTCAAGATTGATGGGATGAATAGAATTATAGTCGTTTTGTTTTGTTCTGCTGGAATTCTTTAAGCACCGAGTGCATGGTCATTTGCGGAAAAAACAAGAATCACTTTTGATTTAACTCATGGAACACCCATTATGCGAGCATAACACTGCACTTTAGTTCACTATGTAGGGCCGAACATTGCATTATCATTGATGTAATTTGTTGATGAAAATACCCCTTTAACATCGTAAATAATAAGCACTACAAAACAGCATTTTTCAACAGTTTCACAATCGGAGAAATATAATCTTCTACAAGAGAAATATCCTTAACCGCGCGTCACAACCCCAGTTCTTACATGGTCCAAACGAAACTGAGCATATTATGATGGCAAACAACATTTCGGCTGATACAGTTTCCATTCCCAGCATCATTGGTACGAGTTGTTATCTTCTCATTTTTGTATTGGGAGGCTTTGTATTTGTCTTCTTTGCTTGTGCGTTAGGATAGGATACTACTATGCGTTAGAGTCTCTCTCAAAGGCGCTTACTATCGATGGCTCTCTTAATTTGTTTGGCTTGTCCTATAAAATACGGTCTCTTGCTCTCTTGCTATGGTGTGGTTTGGTCAACACATTTTGGGGTGTGTAACGGAAAAAATGGTTATCAAAAGCTCACTTCCTGTAAACATACTTAGCTTAGGCCAACAAGGTTTAACTGAAGGTTACACAGTTCTTTATTATCGTTTCGAGTCTCTCTGAAGAGAGTGATTTCTGAAATTAATTATAGCAAGAATACCTACGCGCATGGAGCTTTTCATAAAGTTAGTCAGCTGTTATCTCACTGGAATATCGTAAAGGTGGGGTAACAAAATCGGAAAGCTCTTTCAATCAGCTGATTGGGGATGACAGCGACCTTCCTTTTTACATCCTTTCGAACTTCTGATATCACTTTTTTCTTACGAAAAAATCCATGGCAGTACTCTTAATTGATCCCAAAATAGTGTCATAAAACTCACATTCTTTTTGTTCTTTCACGAGATTTGTGCGCCCTGACCACCCTTACCCTCCCACATCCTGGATACTACCAAATGTCACATCTCATTTTCATACCGCGTATTGTTGTATAGTATTGTCGTTAGAGGTTTTTATATGAATTGGTAGGAGAAAGTTTTATAGCATGCGCTGAGACGTACATACATATATATATACAAAGGAATGCGATGTGAGTGGAAGGGGGAATTTCGTGATTATTGATACAATCAGTTGAAGGTTGTATTTTGTTAGTCCTTTTTTTATACTTAAATGAGAGGAAGTTTTGTGCTCAGACTAAGTTGAAGATATTTGTAAGGATCGTGTACTTATGGGATTCGGTTTTTGTAATGAACAGCACAGAGGATTGGGAGTGTGTGATTGTTGTGTTGGTTCGGGAATAAATGTTTTTCCTTTTGATTGTATTAAAATGTTCATTTATGTGACTCTTAACATCAGTGTCTTGGGAACAGTAATTTTGTTTGGGGTGGAAATTGAGTCTGATGATAAACTTAAGTTATGATACAATTTTTAAGAACGTTGTTTATTGTAAATTAAAAACTTTGCGCTGCAAAAAAGTTTGCGAACGTCGAACACAATTGAATAGAATTTAAAAGAAATATTCGTACTCTCTCCTATACCTTTGTATATGATATTGCATTTGTACTGAGATATGGAACTCAAATTGGGTATGAGGTATGACATTACGAGTAAGGATAAGTCCAACAAAAATTTCTCTCAATTTCGCCCGTGGGTTCGTACGTAGCATGCCCGTCTATTATCGAAGATCCTGACATAGCGGATGCAAGCCTTTTCTATTAATTTCGTATTTTTAATTAAGAGTCAAGGGTGTACTCTGACCCATCGAAATAGTACGACCATCTTGGAAAAATATGCTTAGAAACACTTTTTAAAACTTTATTCTTTTCGAAAATGATTTCTTTTCAATACAATGAATATTACTTGTAGGACTGCAAATCCCGACCCGCCTGAGGTGATTGGCGCTACTTTCGATTCTAGCCAACTTTACTACACGATCTACGACTAAGTGGAAAAAACAAAACTCCATCCTTTATGTTAAACTATCCAGCCAAGTTTGCCTTATACCGAGCACACAACTAGAGCTAAAAAAGCTGAACAATGTTCTTTCTTCCGCTCTAAATACAGCATTCACCGAATCCTGTAAAGCAACGCGGGTAAGTGTCCGTACACGACCACCGTGGTTAAGTACGGAAATCAACGGCCTGCGCTGCAAGCGCAAAAGGAACTTCAACAGAACCGAATGATCGAGGATACACAGCGACTGGAATATCTACATATAAAGCTAATACCCTTTTTAAAACTAAGGTAAGAAAATCGGAACGTAGATCTTGGCACAACTTCTATCAGAGCGTTATGAAAACATCTCAATCGGCTGACCTGCGCAAAGTCCTTTCAAAAAATGTGTCCTATTTTTTTTGCATTAAAACGCACTGAAGTGATTTCTGAAAGGCTGTCTGTCTTTGGGAAATCACCCGAGGCCAGGTGGTATTCATACCGAGGGCTGGCAAAAACTCACACACAACTCCCAAAGAACTGAGATCAATCGGCCTGGCATCCATCATGGTCAAAACTCTCGAGAGAATCCTGGGCCTCGTAATCACGGATTCGTCGGATAGTACCTTGCTATCAAAGTAACAACGCCTTTGTCAAAAAAGCAAATCAGTTGAGATTGACAGCTGCTATACCCAATCGGAAAACCTCTTTGGTTGCATTTCTTAATACATATAAAAGTAGCCTTTAACACAAAATGTTGAAACAAATTCGATCATCCATGCCCTTCGAAAGAACAACATCTGCGAATCAGTCTGCTCTCTTGTAGAAGAAATTCTTAAAACCAGAGAGTTCGGTTTTCTCTCTCATTGTAGAAAGACCTACTTATTAAATAATTTTCGGTTCAATTAAAAAGTCGGAAAAATAACAACCATAGCTAAACGGCGATTAAACAGTTCTGAGGATACTTTATCCTCTGAACACAAATTTAGGAGAATATTAACTTCAACTTCAAATATGTCGCTCGACGATAATTATTGGAGTCCGATCCAATGTCTTGTCGACGACGACGAGAAATGTGATAATGCAAAGTGCACAAAAACAATTTCCATCACAGCAAACATCTGCAAAAGTGACAGTTTCGACAGTCAAGGTTTTGCATAAAAACATTGAGTTTACACAAAAAATATTAAAAGAAATATCTGTTAGTGACTACACGCTTCGAAAACTTTCAATTGGAATTAAAATTGCTTTTAGATAGATAGATAGATAGATGCATTTATTTCAGATAGAATCAAATCAATACATTATTCAATAAGTTCAACAATATTTTACAATTTACAGAAATAAATTAGCTGTGACATTTTTTACTTTATATACATTAAGTATTAAAAATAGTGTCAAATGCCACTTCAATGCGATTAATTAGAAAAAATATTAGCTATGGGTGGGGTGCCCTTTACATTATATTATTCAGAGAAATATTAAGAGAAGAAAAAAACAAAATAAAAGTATAATTACAAGATAGTTGTGAAAAAGCAAAAGAAAGACAAAATTTCCAAAATTTAAGACTTCAAGTTATCCCAGATTGTTAGAAAGAACTGATTCTAATTCCGCGTAATTGAAGTCAAAAAACCAATGCCTTAAAGACTTTTCAAGCCTTCCAGAGGATCTAGCGACTCTAATTGATATTGGTAGCTTTTTAAAAAGACGACAAGATGAACACAAATAAAAAACATAGGGGCGGGCTACAGTCCGCTTGGGCGAACTGTTGGATACCCTATTCTTATTCCTATATCTCATAAGTGGGCGTGACAAAAATTTAAAGGATTTTATCGAAAAAACTAAGCTTTTGTAAATAAAAACGCTCCCTAGCTCAAACTTTGGTTTTTCAATAAAATTGTTTTATTTAATTGTGGGCGTGTCAGTAGGCGGATTTAAAAAAAAATTAAGTATGAGCATAAAGGGCACCTAGAGAGTATATACTATAAATTTCAGCTCCCTAGCTCAAACTGTGGACTTTCAAAAATAAAAAAAAAATAATTGTGGGCGTGTCAGTAGGCGGATTTTGAAAATATTTACACATGAGCATAAAGGGCCCCTAGAGAGTATATATTAAAAATTTCAGCTCCCTAGCTCAAATTTTGGTTTTTCAAAAAAAATATTTTATTTAATTGTGGGCGTGTCAGTGGGCGGATTTTGAAAATTGTATGTCCCAAGCAGTTTTATGGGCCAAAGATCATATATAAAAAATTTCAGCTTTCTAGCTCAAAATTCAATTTTTCCCAAAATTTGTTTTATTTAATTGTGGGCGTGTCAGTGGGCGGATTTTGAAAATTTTATGTCCCAATCAGTTTTATGGGCCATAGATCATATATAAAAAATTTCAGCTCTCTAGCTCAAAATTCGATTTTTTCCAAAATTTTGTTTTTTTTGAGTTTGTGGGCGTGTCTGTGGGCGGATTTCAAAAATTCTTAAACTTGATTATTTCGGGACCCTAGAGAGTATATGGTTAAAATTTCAGCTCTCTAGGTCCAGTTTAAAGGCCTAATTTTTGCCGACGGACGGACGGACGGACGGACGGACGGACGGACGGACGGACGGACATGGCTAGATCGACATTACTATCGATGCTGATCATAAATATAGTAACTTTTAGGGGTCTACGGGCAATATTAAGGTATGTTACAAACTATGCGTCAAAATTAATATACCCCTAGAATAGGGTATAATTACTAAAAGCAGTTGTACGAGAAAAAGGTACAGATAGAACATTCAAAAAGTTTCTACGTAGGTTATGTTCGGAGACTAATCTGCAATTAAGATTACCTGATCTCTTTAAGAAAGTTTTAAGAACTTTAAGACAATACAAATGACGCACTGGAAGTATTTTGACATCTTGAAACAAGGGAAAACTAGGGTGTCGACGATGTTTACGGCAAATTTTTCTTAAAACACTTTTCTGCAGAATTAAAAGAGGCTTGATTTTAGTCGCATATGTACCTCCCCAACAAGTTATACCATTTTAAAGTTTTGAATGGATTCCGTAATATATGGATTTTAGTAGTTGTTTTGCACAAACATTGCTTAAATAAAAAAAATGTCTGAGAGTACATCGAAAATATTTTTTTAAGGAGTCCGTATGATCTGCAAAACTGATCTTAGAATCAAAAATGAGCCCCAGATATTTAAATTGATCAACTCTTTCTATCAGAGAACAATTTTCACTCTAACTCACCGTGTTACAAAAAGTTGGTACAGAACCGGAGGCACATGTGCAACCTGGGAAGCTGTACTTTGTGCACTCCGGAGCGTGATAGTACAAATCTACTTTTGAAGCGTTAGTGGAAGATGGATTAAAGAACAGCACTTTTGTTTTTGAACTTATGTGCAATTTATGTTCGGGGAACCATATCCTCAGTAAATTGAGATCCCAGTTTATATTAGATGATAAGTTTAAAGCACTCTCAGCTCCGTAGGAAAAACCTACATCATCTGCAAAAGCAGTAGGCATTCCTTTAAACTTAAGTTCCAAGAGTGAATTTATATACACGAGGAATAGGATAGTTCCCAACACAGAGCCTTGTGGCACTCCCATATGTTAAAGGAGGATGACGCTTCTAGTTTCATCAAGTTTTACCCTTTGAAGCCTGTTTGAAAGGTAGGACCTACACCAATCGAGTATAAAGCCTCGAAATCCAGCATTCTCAAGTTTCCTTAGCAGTATAGAGTGGTTAACCATATCAAAGGCTTTAGTAATATCTATGAATAAGCCTGCAGTGAACTTTTTCCCATCAAGATTGGAAAAGATATTTGAACAGAACTTAAGAAGGGCATCTTCAGTAGATTTCCCATTTGAAAGCCAAATTGTAGCGGGCTGAAAAAGTTGGTCTTGTTTAAAAAAAGAGAGCATCCTTTCCTTAACTACTTCTTCAAAGATTTTGCTAAAAGCAGGAAGAAGAGAAATAGGCCTATAATTGCTAACATCCTCTGCTGAGCCTTTTTTAAAAAGAGGGACAACATCCGCTCATTTGAGAGCTCCTAGAAAGACTCCTGAACAAATACTGCGGTTAAAAATGACTGCTAGTATATCAACTACTAAAAACGCGATCTGAGGACATTGGAAATGCCATCAAAACCACAAGCATTGGAGTTTTTTAAAGATCCAATAGCTTTTAAAAGCTCAAGTGCAGTAACAAGTTCAAAAAAGAAACTAGTTCTTTGCAAGAGTTCATTACGATTTTCAAATGCCGAGCACATGTTGCAACTCATGTGAACTTCATGAGCAGGTGAACTATTGGTTATTGATGTATAATAACTCTTAAAGCAATTAGCTATAGCAAGCTTCACACCCATCAATACGAATTGCAGTCGGTTTTTTAGTACGGTCAGACTGATTAAGAATGCTGTTTACTACCTGCCATTCACCTTTTAAATTTCCCATAGCACAAGAAAATTTATAGCGATAATAGTTATCGCGGACAACTTGAATTTCTTTTTTGAGTTGTGAGCACAATTTTGCATACCTATTTCTGAGTCTAAGGTTGTACGGATGCTTGGAACACTTGATTCTTAGTTTATTCTTGCAGTTAACTTTGTTTATAAGATGCCGTGTAATCCATGGCTTTAGTCTTTTTGTTATTTTCCTCATAGGAACTGTATAGGAAGAATCTTCGATATGTTTATTGATGGAATCAATAAATAGACTATAAGATACAGAAGCATCATTTTCCGAATAAACATCGTCCCAAAACTCATAAAGAAGATTGTTCTTCAGCTTCAGCTTGTCAATCTATAGATTCATTTAAGAAAGTGGGCAGTGCTCTGAAATTAAAGTCATGCCAATTTTTTTCGCATGGTCTCAAAGACGAAAGGTCATTCAAAGCCGTTTTGTTTGGGCTAGATGTTCTTGAACAGACATACTCAAAACCGAACTAACATCCCTCGGACTTAAGTGCAATGATATCAAAATGATTAAAAAGGATCACGGTTCCTTCATCGATGTCATCTATATATTACATCTAGAGAGAGGATCAATCAAGCTTGCGGATTTGCGCAAAACCATAAAATCAATCTTTCCCACTCATGTAAGATGGGAGTACCAACGTCGTTTAAAAGGCAAACTCACTCAATGTCATAATTGCCAAATGTATGGACATGGTGAAAGACATTGCAATGTTAAGACTTACTGCGCGAATTGCGCCGGAAATCATAAAACCGATGTTTGCCCATAAAACGATAATATTAAATGTGCGATTTGCGGAGATCAACATCGTTCCACTAATGCATCTTGCATTAGTTGCTCTAAATATTTGGCAGCAAAGGGAAATCAACGTTTGCAATACCCCCAACACCATCACGAACACAAACAACAACAAACTCTTTAAACTACAGCAGTTTAGAACAATTCCCGTCGTTACCGAAATCATCAATTCCGAAGCATCATATTTTGCGGCCAACACAACAATGGAAATGGACGCCGCGACAGCAACTACAACAACCTGCAAATCACCCACAAGCACAACAGCACGGGGCCAACAACACCGCGACAGCAGCCGTTAATGAACTTTTTTCTCAAGAAGAGCTTTTTGCTCTTACATTTTAAATAATCTCCAAACTTGGGCAATGTAAATCAAAGGTAGATTAATTTAATGTAATTGCACAGCTTGCAACTAATTATTTATTTAGTAATGTCAAGTAATATGCAAACTAATTTAAAGCTTTTATGTTGGAATGCAAGAGGCATACGCAACAGAAGTATTGAGTTTTTCAATTTTCTGTCCAGATTTAATGTTGATGTTTGTCTTCTGTGTGAAACAATGTTAAATGAAAATATACCCTTTTTTTACAGTAATTATGTATGTCGTAGATTGAACAGATCAAATCGAGGAGGTGGTGTTGCCATTGTCCTGAAAAAATAAATACGTCATACACTCATGTCAACTTTTAGTACTAGGGTGATTGAATCCATTGGAGTAGAAATAATACTGTCCAATTTAACTAAACTGAAAGTGATATCAGTGTATTTTCCTGGTGGCTAATCAAACCGTGCGAGAGCAATTTGCTTGAAAAACGATTTAAGGCGATGGATCAGCAGTGATACCTTTGTTGTAGGTGGGGATCTGAATTGTAGGCATCGTGAGTGGGGGTGCCTTATAGCAAACTCTTCGGGTAATGTTTTGCACAATTTATCATTAAGGCATCCATTCAATATTTTATACCCGCAAAGCCCGGCCTATATTTCAACAGCTATTTATAGTCATTAAAACCATTAACTGCCCTCGGAAGTCTCTTACTTTAGTAATGAATTTTCAGCCTCGGTTATAAGTATTATTTTTAGAGCAAGAGTTGAAATTTTAAATTTGAACTTTATACCTCATCGATCAGACTTGCCCCAGCTATGTGATCTATGTAACGGAAGAGCGAATGAAGATATATACCATTTCGTTGCTGCTTGTCCTATTCTACAAGAAATTCGCCGGTTGCATTTTCGGGAAAGTTTTATATCTTTGGACAAACTTTTTGAAATTTTAAATGGAGCAATGGGCTGGCTCAGCCTCTTTAAATATTGCCAACATGCTCTTTCTTACCGTAACAGTTTCACATATTAAACTTAGTCGATTACCCGCTTATTGCAGTTTTGACCAAATTTTATACCTAACTATTTATTGTTTTGTTGCTGTTCATACTAAATTTGATAATATCTCTTTTGTGTTTCAAATCACGTTAAAATTGATAATATTGTATAAACAGCTATT
Organism: Portevinia maculata; assembly: GCA_949715645.1. Lineage (NCBI taxonomy): Eukaryota > Metazoa > Arthropoda > Insecta > Diptera > Syrphidae > Portevinia > Portevinia maculata. The sequence continues at coordinate 242,252,536 of OX454526.1, read as the reverse complement.
TCTAACCAAATTGTGTATTATTTTGTGTTACAAATCATGTTAAAATTGATAAAATTTTGTATAAACAGCTAATCAAATTAACCAAATTGTATAATATTTTGTGTTTCAAATCACGTTAAAATTGATATCATTGTTTTATATAATAATATTTCTTCATATCTTTTGTTAAACATTTTTTTTTCTCCTTTTCTTTATATTTTAAAATTTTTGCTTTTTATTATTTCTTTTATTTCTTTTTTTTTAAATCATATTATGAAATGTCATCTCAGGCAGACGGCAGTATTGCCATGTCCTCATTCTTAAGTATACCAATTTGTAAACTTTATGATGGAAAAAATAAAGAATCTATCTAATCTAATCTAATCTATTTCAACAGCTGCTAGATTCTCTGCATCTACTTTGGACCTACTCATTACAAATGTGCCAACAATGTTATCTCAACCAACTGTGATAAATGGATTAAGTTCCGACCATTTACCTGTAAGCTGTGATATTGTTTTGGAATATTGGAATTGAAACCTGTTTATAACTCATTTAACGTTGAGTGTTCGTGAATGTCCCTCAAACCTTGATGTTATAAATAGTCGTGAGCAAGTAGACACGTGTATTGAAGTCTTCGAAAATAAGGTTTTTAACAGTATCAATGTATCGGTTCCCAAAAAATCGACATGTAGTAGATCAATTATTCTCCCTCGATTCATACTAAACCTTATTAAGTATCGTAATACATAGTATCAGACGCAACTGGCAGAGATATCGATTGCCAAGCGATTTAAAGTTAACAAATCGATTAAACAAGATTATAACAATGAATATCAAAGACTTCAGAAATCAAGAATGGTACAGAAAGCTAAGCTCATTAGATCGAAATTGCAAGCCCTTTTGGAATCTATCAAAAATTAAAAAAAAAGAAAAACTCTATAATCCCAATGCTGCAGGAAGCAAACAACATCGCTTATACTAATGATGAAAAAGTTGAAATACTACCCAAATCGTTTATATCAAACCACACTTTTGAGAATACAAACTCGACTTTGTCAACAGAAATAGAAGTCGAAAATGATATTCTTGTTTTAAATGGTAGGCAGGTCACACCTCCCACAAACGAACTAGTTTCAACTGAGGACATAGAAGACATTGTACGAGGTATAAGAAGCGGAAAGCCTCCAGGTCTGGACAAAATAAACAATCAGATGCTGAAACAATTTCCGATTAGTGGTTTACATATATCTTAACCTTTATTATTAATGCCTGCCTTAAGCTACAATACTTTCCACTCAAGTGGAAAACCGCAAAAGTCATTCCGCTTTTAAAGCATAGAAAGCCTCCTTATAGCCCAACCAGCTACAGACCGATTAGCTTACTAAGTTCCTGCAGCAAAATTTTAGAAAAAATAATTAAAGCCAAACTGCAAATATTCCTCACGGACAAAAATGTACTACCCGAGCATCAATTTGGATTCTGCAACGGTCACAGCACATCAAGTTCTTAGAATTTGTAGACACGTTGAGCAAAATCTAGCTGCAAAATCATCCACAGGCCTAGTACTGCTAGATATTGAAAAAGCATTCGACACCGTCTGGCACAACGGCTTAATTTATAAGCTTATTAAATGTGGTTGACCGCTCCACTTAACAAAAATCATACAGAGTTTTCTATCCGACAGAAAGTTTACTGTATCAATCAGAAAAAGCATATCTTCATTGAAATCAATCCCAGCTGGCGTTCCGCAAGGTTCTGTATTAGCCCCAACTCTATCTAACATATATACTGCGGATTTTCCAAATTTTTCTAACTGTAATATAGCAATGTATGCTGATAATATAGCTCTGTTTACATCTCATGAGAACCCCGCTTTTATAGTTGATAACATTCAAAACGCACTCAATGAAATCTTTGAATACTACAAGCACTGGAAGATCAAAATTAATGCGGGCAAGAGTCAAGCTATCTTTTTCAATAGAAAAAGAGAGATTTGTTTCCTGCCTGCAAATAGATTACGACTAACCGCTTGCGATATCCCTTGGGTTGACTCGGTCAAGTATTTAGGAACATACCTAGACAAAAAGTTAACCTTTGCCCTTCATATTGCGAATATTTGTAAAAAGATCAAAATCGCAATAAAAACGTTGTATCCGCTTATAAACAGAGGTTCACTGCTGAGCAAGCATAATAAAATGACCATCTACAAGGTGATATTTCGTGTACTAATAATGTATGGTTCGCCAGTATGGGGAAAGTGCGCCAATACTCACATTAAACATAGGGACGGGCTACAGTCCGCTTGGGCGAACTGTTGGATACCCTATTCTTATTCCCATCCCTCATAACTGGGTGTGACAAAAGTCTTAGTATGGTTGAATTGTATTATTATAATTATAATTAGAGTATAATTTAAAGGATTTTATCAAAAAAAAAAACGAAGCTTTCGTAAAAAAACGCTCTCTCGCTCAAACTTTGGTTTTTCAATAAAATGTTTTATTTAATTGTGGGCGTGTCAGTAGGCGGATTTAAAAAAAATAGCATAAAGGGCCCCAAGAGAGTATATATTATAAATTTCAGCTCCCTAGCTCAAACTTTGAATTTTCTAAAAAAAAAAAAAATTAAATTATGGGCGTGTCAGTAGGCGGATTTTGAAAATATTAACACATGAGCATAAAGGGCCCCTAGAGAGTATATATTATAAATTTCAGCTCCCTAGCTCAAATTTTGGTTTTTCAATAAAATTGTTTTATTTAATTGTGGGCGTGTCAGTTTGCGGATTTTGAAAATTTTATATCCCGAGCAGTTTTAGGAGTCATAGATCATTATATAAAAAATTTCAGCTTTCTAGCTCAAAATTCGATTTTTTCCAAAATTTTGTTTTTTTTTTGAGGTTGTGGCCGTGTCTGTGGGCGGAATTCAAAAATTCGTAAACTTGATTATTTCGGGACCCTAGAGAGTACATGGTTTAAATTTCAGCTCTCTAGGCCCAGTTTAAAGGCCTAATTTTTGCCGACGGACGGACGGACGGACGGACATGGCTAGATCGACATTACTATCGATGCTGATCATAAATATAGTAACTTTTAGGGGTCTACGGGTAATATTAAGCTATGTTACAAACTATGCGTCAAAACTAATATACCCTTAGAATAGGGTATAAAAAGCTCCAAATCATGCAAAATAAAGTACTAAAAATGATTTTACGACATTCTTGGCACTTTTCAACAATGATATTGCATGAACAAGCCGGAATTCTGCAGGTCGCTAGGAAAATTGAAATACTCAATATAAACTTTTTTGAAAGATGTTTTCGTTCCGACAACACACTTATACAAAGTTTAATGAACTGAGATTCTAATTATTTATTTACGTTTTTGTTAATACATTTATATATTCATACACGTTTTTGTTAATTTATTTATTCACTTTATGTGTAGCGGACTATTATTTATTAGTTTATTTATTTATTTATTTGCTTATTTATATATTTGCTTATTTATTTATTTATCTATTAATATTTATATTTATTTATTTAACATATTATTATAATACGCTTTCAGTAGTTATTTTTCTTTCCTTACTGTGATATTAGGTAAGACATAAAATAATCAAAATATTTATATGAGGGTTTTTTTCCCATAATTTTTCCTTCAAATCTTTAACAAAATAATGCATAATTCTTTAACAATAAATTTTTCAGTTGTAAGATCAGACTTAACGATCAAATGTCTGTGCAAGCTGTGCAAATATTTAAAAAAATGCAATGTTTTTTATGATGAAAACAATAGAATATCTATCTATCTATCTTAAAACCAGAGTGATAAATACTTAATTTGGGAGAGATCTATCGAAAGACAGACACAAAGGGTTAATCCCAAAGAGTATTTTGTTCCCCTTTACTATGGAAGCCTGTTCTCAATTGAATCCTCTGGGAGAAAAGCACAGCTTGCAAGATTGTTGTTTGTTCCATTTTCAATTAGAGTCAGAGGACAGCTAAACCGACGCTTAGGACGAGCTGAAACCAAGCGAGGGGAGGACACTGATATAAATGGTGCATAGTAAAGGTCCCAGTATAAATCCCTGAGGACACCTCTGCTTAGCGGAAGAAAGGAGGACGTTTGGTAATTTGCAACCACTGCATGGTATTAAGATAAATGCGAGAAAACAAGTTTCACTAAAGATGACATGAACTGGAAATTGTCCCACAGCTTGTCGCTTGTAAATCAATTGAAATCGTAGTAAATTGAATTATCATCCCGAAAATGCAACTAGTTTGACTTCTTCTTAGTTTAGCACACATTTATTAAACTTTCATTTCTAATACTATAAACCAAATGGCGAAAATAAAACTTCCATATTTCGGAAGGATACGAGAAAAACACGCATCAAAATCTATTTACTACGAGTATCTATCAATATGATAAGAAAAGATATTTCTTTACCTGATTCTTCTGCTGGTCTTGACATCAGTGATGCAGCTTTCACCGTATCTATTTTATATTGTACATAGGGATAAAACTCAAACTAATAAATTAATCTGATAAAGAAGACGTTAATTTAATTTGGAAAATCTTAATCTATGACTTAAGGTCAATAAGCAAATCGCTTGTACTTCTTTTTTGATATGCATAGCTATTTAATATTAGGTTACTAAATTTTCTTTTGGTGTTTCTATTTTTTTTTTGTGAAATTTTCTTTTTCGTTCTACTATTTTTTTGAGTGAATTTTTCTTTTTCTTCTTCATTTTTTTGTACACTGCACTTGGGAGGGTGGTTGAGCTGGTGCTACGGGCAGGCACAGATGCGCATATACGAGTAAATATGCGGATGGATGTCTGCTTAGGCTGTTTCACGAGACGAAGGTGCAGAAGGAATCCTGTAGTAGACACCGTGATATTGGGCCCTAGCGAGGTAACCGTCGGAGAGGAAAACGCATACTTTGTCGGAGATTCAATTTGTTTTCGAGGTAGTTGTCTTCGGATTCGGATTCCGCGACAAAATGTTGGCGGACGATTTCGGAAAAAACTTTTGTCAAAAACATGACACAGGAAGAGCGTGTATCAATACTGAACTGTGTGGATGTTCCGGTCGGATGCACACCTTGCCGATACTGGAGGAGCGTTTGTCATCGATTGTGGTCGCTTGTATGGTCGCGTAGTGAGCAGTCTGCTCATGGAAATAAATTCTTTTTTTTATGTGAAATTATTGTCCACCTCACTTTTTAGTGAAAATAATTTCTGTTCGCATTTTATGATAATTTATGAATCGTCATGATCGGTGTTGTCGGCACTTCTTGCAAACGTCGGACAAATATCCAAAAGTATCAAATTGTCATGAGAGGCTTCTCAAATTTGCTGTTCGGATTCGTTGTAAAAATGTAGGTTTCCTCCACTTCGCATGAAAGTAGTTGGAGAAGCTAAGTTCTAGGCCCTGTGGATGGGACGTTAAGGCTTAATATGTTTGTATGTGTGTGTGTATGTATGATCGGTGATTCACTTTTGCACTGTTTGCTACATATGGCCACATTTAAAAATACTATGGTGAATACCTGTTGATGGGCGGAATGAAACTACGCCCAACACAAAATGGCCCCAACAAAAATGTTATGAAATTCCTAAAAAATGGAGCTTAATTTCAAAATGAAAAACGTTCCCATTCTATTTATGTAAAATTGCCCTAAAACAATTCAAAATGGCTCCAAAATGTATGCACGATATTTGATCAAATGAAATTACCCCAAACAAATTTCATGGCAAACAACAAGAAAAGCTATTTGGGCGTACTTTCATTTGTTTGGGGTCATTTTGCATATTTTTAACTAGAAACTAGACTTCTAAAACTTAAGGAAGTAACCCTCTCTATCAAACAAAATAAATTTCTTCACACTTTAAGATAGGTAGGCATAATCAAAGATTGGGCATTCTCTGCAATGATTTCTGCGGAAGCTGTTGTGATGAGGAAAAATTGGAGACAATCCTGCAATTTCTATGCTGCACATGTCTCGAACTTTCAACGATAAGGAGGGCTACTAGATCACTACCTTTACAAAGATCTAAGCGAACTTAACAATGCCTACAAGGCTGATATTAAAAGCTGATATGCAGCCAGATCCCTAACCGGAAATGCAAAAGTTGAGTCTTCGGCCGATTTGTTGAAAATAGAACCATCGAGGGGCTATTTATCCACAACGCTTTTTTGTGCCGGATAAGGGGGAATCAATGCCAGCATTTGTGTGAAAACTTAGCAGAGTTTGCCTCCAATTAAGAGGACCTGTTCTTTAGACTTCCTCAGAAGCACATTATAGTTTTATCTGGCTATCCAACAGAGGAAGACCTGTTAAGAGTGAGATCATCGGCTGAGTGAAATACTATGCTGGTGGTTGGGCTTTTTTTACAGTCTGAATGTGTTTATCAGTTAGAACAATGGGCCATAAGCAAGTCCTGATGTGACAGATTGCCCGTATGGGATTTTTTTTGTCACCGCCGAATCAGTTCGTAGGCTCTCTAAGCGAGCTCCCAGCACTTGCGTTTTATTTTTGGTTGGCTCTGAGTGTGGCTTATGCTTTATAGTCGATTGATCTTTTGAAAAAAATGTTCGTGGATTTTCATCTTTTCGGATGCTGTGGTAATCGGCTTGAACTCAGCTCGCAGAAAGAACTTGTGTATAGCATAGGCGGGTGCAGGGAAATAACTTCACGGGCAATAACTTCACATGGGCAATAACTTCACCTCGAGTGGGCAATAACTTCACTTTTTTATGAACTTATTGTTCACAAAAAAAGTGAAATTATTGCCCACTCGAGGTGAAGTTATTGCCCGTGAAGTTATTTCCTGCACCGCATAGGCGATCTTTTTCTTTTGTCTCTTCTAGATTGATACCATCTTATACAAGCGGCAATTTGACGTGTTAGGGCCATTCATGTTTCTTCTGAGTTTTTCATCGGTTGCTGGCTTAGATGGGAGTTTGGTAGCATTGAACGCCATCCTTATCCATTTCGGACATCGGTGTTTTAATTATTTAATTATGTTGGGAGATGGGAGAATCGTCTTCGTAGCTTCCTTCTGATTTATTTTGTATGATGGTACAGAACCTGGAAAAGAAAAAGAATCTCTTATCCGTACCTTAGTATCTCAAATTGAGATGGTGGCAGAGGAGACAACCCTCCCTTCTCCGAATTTCCAGTACGTTTGTTTCTATTTTTTTGTCGTTAATTCTGCCATTATACTTTATATTAGAACTCTACAATAGTGTGAAAGGGTTAAATACGCAGCTTCATAGCTCCGTACTGGTGAAAGGCTGGTTAGTATGAGAGGGCATACCAGGCGCCTCGGGCATTACGTTTCAAATGCAAATGTTTATTATCCCCGCATAATAAAGACCTTATTGCGTATTTCATACACACATTGACTTAAGTTATTTTCCTCTTCGCCCACGAAGGCAAATCTACCTCTGCCATAGAGCTTAGATATATGACGTTCCCATTGTATTCTTCTGTCCGGATACTAAATCAATTCGCACAATAATTTTATTGGTTCCTATAGATGCCCGACATAGATCTCTGACCAAGATGACCGACCCCGATGCCCGGCGGGTGACCCTCTTCACCGAGATAAAGAGGTCCGACTCAGACGTATGAAACATTACTCAGATGCTCCGCGCCAGAAAAAGATATCAGACCCAGACCCCCGTCGCGCGACCCCCTTCCTGCTCTCTTGCACACGGATACAAAAATCCGAATGAGTAGTTTTTATTAGAAACAACCCAATATTAGCTCTCCTTTCGTATTTTATTTATCGTCCAGCTTCTCAACAGTGATGTTTTGTCCTAGTTGGTGACAGATGTTTGTTTGATTGTTGAAAGCAACTACTTCGTTTTGTCCTCGTTGACTTCAATTTGCCTGTTATCCAACCTCTATGAAAGCTTCTAATACGGTACGTTGAGATCGCTCGTTGATGTCGATTGCGTTCGCGTATACCAGCTGTGGGACGAATCTGTTGAAGATAGTGCCTTCCTTGTTGGCACGTGAACTGCGCACTATCTCCGTGCCAGAATTCGGTACAGGTTTGGAATAGTTCAGAAGAGCTACTCGTATTTCCATACTGCACATTGCATCGTATGTTTTTCAGCGGGATCTACCGCGGTATCACAAAAGTAAAAATGTACAAACAAAATTCAAAAAATTCATATTTAATTTTGAATGTAGATTTATAAAAAACAATCCTTGAAGTAGTGTGATAGTTTCTGACAGGCGCCTATGCCAGATTACGTTTTCGAATCAAATAGTGTTTAGGTGGTCGGCTTCGGGGTTAAGTAATCTCCCATTTTCTGCGCACGGATAAGCCCGCTCAATAAACTTCGCTGCTTGGTATGGGTAGGTGCTAGTTGTCTGTCGGGCGCCTGTGTCAGCCTACTTTTTCAAATCAGCGTTTGGAAATTTTGTTCAACCTTTATAATTTTCAATAAATGTTATTCTGCATTCGAGATTTTTGTCACTCGAGATAACATCATGATCCCTTTCCAGAGTCACGCGACACAACTACAACAGGTTTGCCTTGATCCCGAATTCGGCCATCGCCACGTACAGCTCTTGAAGATGAATGCTGTCATGTTATGTGTTAGTAAATTAAATGAAAAGATGATGGATTTCGTCTTGCAAGTGTGAAGATTTGGTCTATTCGATCTGCCGGGTCGGAAGCTACACTAGTACGTGCCTAAGTGTTTTGCGGAACGGCTTCAGACGTTCAAAAAGTGCGTACTAAAAATTCTTTTAGTGCGCGTAATTTATTATAACAAGCCATTACATTTTTGTTTCGGTCTTATGTACATTGCAAATATATTTTTTCATTTAAAATGTTATGTCATACTTAAAGTCAACGTTACACTCACACGTCCCAAATGATAACATCACTTTATCCGAGGAAAATCTTCGGAGTTCCGCTATAGATGCGGGTCTGTTTAAATATCCCCCGATCGTAGTTCGGGATTTCTAGAAATTTTTTCGAAACTAATTCCTGCATTACTTTTGCTGAGTTGCTCTTTAAAAAAATATTGCTTATACGCCACAGTGTCTAATCATGTGTACGTATATACTACCCTTGAGAAATTATATGATGCGTGACGATTGGAAGGCTTAACACCATAGAAGAGTAGAGGGAACAATTATAATCAAAACGATTGACAAATAATTGGCACTCATGACTTAGTTTGGCTACTTAGTCAATAAAAGAATAATTATGACAGTCCAAAGTTTCCTAATAAGTTCTCCGAGGCAAAGCGATTATGAAGTGGTGAAGAGCTTCCTAAATAGCACAGGCAAGATACGATTGATTAATTTTACTCCTGCATGCTTTTAGAAAGATATTTTTCGATATCTAAATTTAGAGCTATTTGAATATATTGCGAGATTTGCTACTCTGCTTATGGAAACAACATTATCTGTATTTTGGACATGGTGAAGATCAGTGGACACCCTCCGGTTCTGTTTCATTTAATAAAACATTTTGCATCCATAATGAAAACCTTACAAAATAGCTTCATTCTGTATCTACCTTCTTTTCAATGCTTTACTTATTCTTTCATAATATAACATACAACCACTTTTTTCAGCTCCTGTCATAAACTCGAATAGACGTAGCTCGAGATTAGATGCGGCGGTTAACTTAAGGCTGCTTGCTACCATTAGAGTTCACGTGCTGCCTTCGGTTATTTCATTTTTCGGTCAACATAAAAAATGGCACTGTCGATAATTGACTTGGGTGCAATTCGAGGTACATTCCTTGTTACTACCCGTCCGCGATTCATTTATTCACCTCGTTAATTCATTGTAACTTTACCGATTTACTTTATTTTTTTATTTGCTGAGAGCAGACCCATTTTGCTGTAGACACATTGTGAATCTGATGAAGAGATTTTAAATTGAATTTTGCAAGGTGAACGAAAATAAAATTCACCTGACTTAACATTCGTATCACGTGAAAAAAAATTATTCATCGTTGCCTGAGTATCAATATTTGTATGTATATATATGGAATATGTCAGGCAATTCGAACGTTCGCACTGTTCTTGTTAACATGAGAAGGGTAAGGAATCTGTTGAATTGAATTAAGTCCATTGATTTGGATTTGTAGGTTGTTTAAGGGTGCTCGAACGCTGAATTTCCATAAGGGTAGACCATCAAAAAAGGGGGAACTTACTGATAATCAACAACAAAGATATTTGAGCAATGTACCGATACATATTTGAGAACGGTCAGTCGATAAAATATGACTGGCAAATTTGTACTTTCTTCAGGTTGATTTGAAACAAAAATGCTACCAAAAGCTTTAAGAATGTATCTATAAATTCAGGAATGATGTAAATAAGCATTTTTGTGTACTTACATGTTCCAAGGAGAGATCTTTTTTTTGTCGTGGTCCATTGTACTATCAGGAAGACACACCACTTTTACTGTTTAAATTTACTCGTTTTCCTAAGAAAGACAGCAGATGACTGGAAATTCATCAAGGCTGACTAACCGCACAACAACACCCTATCTTTCCTTATCATGATCACATGAGACAGCGCAGACCTCATCAAGAAGATTGACTGTAAGCTTCGTTTCGGCATAAGGCATGCCAAAGTGAAAATAGTCAGGTCCTCAGGTTAGACCGACGGCTAAGACGAAGTCGGCGATGCCAACAAGCTGTTGGAAAACATAAGGATCGAAACGTACCTCATTACCATCCCAACCAGCTAAATAATCGAAACCACCAATGCTCAAAGTTGTGCAGATTAATCTGAAGTACTCTATGAGTGCGTCAGCTAACATGATGGTTATCGTAAAAGAGGAAAACATCGACATCCGCATTGTTCAAAAAACATGGCTAAACGAATAAAAATATAAAGGGCCTAAACGACACAAAGACATAAAAGCTTTCTTATGCCCAAATTTTAGCTCATCCGATTTAACAGGCGTTAACATGGAGAATTGCATCTGCCTACATGTTACACGATCGGCCGGAAGGCTTTATGACATTTTTCAATTTGGGCGTTATGGTTTTGGGTGATAAGACCTAACGCCAATCAATAGAGCTGTTAAAAAGCACCCATTTTTCCGGATGTAAGAATAATGGTGCAGAGCCTTCCAGCTTCCAACACACACAACCCAACTTCTTTGAAAACAAAACATCCATTATTACCGGGCCTGGATAGCAATTTGCCCATCCTGCTCCATAAATACTCTATCAACATGTAGACCTTACACCAATCAGCGTGAGCTCCTTCGTCTTGAAGACTCTCTAAAGTCTCCTAGATCAACAACTGAGAGGTATACTAGAAGTCCCATTTCTCTCCAAATTTCAATACGCACACCTTAAAGAAAGATCAACAGAAAAAGCTCTTCATGGCTTGGTGCGTATAATTGAAAAATCCCTATACTACAAATAATACACCTTGGCCGCCATTCTAGACACAGAATGTGTGTACAATAATGTACACACTGAGGCAATTCTGGAATCCCTGAGAAAGCTGGGAATAGAAAACCCTCGAAGTCATTGGATTGTTTCTATGCTCAGCACTAAAATGATTCAAGCAGCTTTGGGAAATAGCAATATAACCAAATATGACAGTAGGGGAACACATAAATGAGGACTTATCTCACCTCTGCTATGGCTCATTGTAGGGAACAAAATTCCCTTAAGATTAGACAGAGAAAGAATCAAGGTATTGGGGTATGAGGACGATATAGTGATATTGATCTCACTGTGATTGCGAAGTCATAGAAAACGCTCTAAGCAAAGATAGCATATGGGCAAAAAAGTTTGGTCTTGGAGTTAACCCCGGCAAAACTAAACTAATGCTTTTCACCACTACAGTATCACAAAGGGTCTACATAGACCTAAATGTGACGGGAGCAGGACTCCCTTGCCCCGTCAACCCAGCAACCTTTCACCACTAAAACCAAAATACCTGACTTCATACTTGCTTGCCTAAACGGCACACCCCCTCCCTATGAATCGGTGCCTGGTATCTAGGAGTTATTCTAGAACCTAAACACAACTGAAAAATAAACATAGAACAACGGGTAAAAAAAGCATTTATAGCCTTCTATGCATGTAGCAAAACCTTCGGCAAAAAGTGGGGCCTGCAACCAAAATCGACCCAGTGGATGTACACAGTCAATAGTATAGTGGCCGCTTCTAAATAAAAACTACTGTAAAATCAAACTTAATAAGTTACCAAAATGACCATGGGCGCTCTAAGGTCAACACCGTCAGACGGCCTAACAGTCTTACTGCACTTTTTACCTTTGTACCACCTACACAAAACAAACATCACAGCACACAGCACGATCAGACTCAGAGAGTATGGATGCTGAACTGCGAAACCCTACGGCCAAAGTAATATTGCAGATTCCCTACCGAGAGAACTCGTACCGACTTCAAAAGATTATATTTCCCAAAATGTCTTTCATAAAGCATTTTGACGTTCAGCTCCCCACAAGATCAGAATGGCGAAATGGACAAGCTAAGGACTTCGACCTAACAATCTACACCGGCGGTTGGAAAATAGACTGCGGCGCGGGTGCGGGAGCTCTTTCGGAATTCTTTTACATCTCAAAATGCTTCAAACTTCCGGACACCGCCAGCGTTTTCCAGGCGGAGCGAATAGCTATCCGTGAAGCCTGTTACCAGATCAAACCACACGCAAACATAACGCCGAAGCAAAAGATCGCTTTATACTTATTGACAGCCAAGCCGCCATTAAAGCGATCGCATCAGTCACTATATCCTCTAAGTTAGTACCTACTAGAATGTCGTTATGCGCTAGTACTGCTACTTCATTTCAAGGATACCCTGATCTGTGTTCCAGGTCACAGTAACGATTATGGAAACCAACATGCCGACGATTTGGCCATTCAAAGCTCAGCTCTCCACTGTTCACTAGCAAAACCAGTCCAAGTTGCGCTCGGAGCAGAAAAGGCAAACATCACCTCAGAATACCCCACGAAAGCCAACCTTAGATCGAACAGGCTGAAAACATGCGTCATATCCAAAAAGATGTGGCAAACTACGAGTACAACAATGCAAAAACAATTAAACTTAATCAAACAGAGAATAACAATAATCAATACAAAGCGGTCAAACTAAGCATCCCATACAAAACCCACTGTCGCATTTGCAATGTTACAACTGAAAAAGAAAACCAAATTCACTATTTATGCGCCTGTCTGGCACTAGCTAGGCACAGACTTCGAGCGTAAGGAAAACCTTTTTTGAATACACTTGAGGCAATCCCGGAAAAAGTTTTAAGGAACTAATAACTTTCTTAAACCCCACAGTTTGGATTTCTCATCAACAAACTGTAATACCACACCTACCCACCAACCTACTTTTCAGATAGGGGAAACTAAGAGGAGCGGCAGCAGTATCGGAAAAGCCTAAATAGATTTAGATCTATATAAACATGCATCCATTTGGCGCTTTAATCCATATTTCACAATTTAGAATAAATTTCTAATACAAGATAATTGTTTTATTTATGCAAATAATTTTGTTTCGCTAAATTTGTAAAATGACAAACTGTTCGACGTGGGGATTGTAAGATTGAAGCTCTGACTGCCTTAATGTTCTCAGGTGATCTGATGGAATGACGGACTCCAGTTCTTCATCTTGTCACACTCGCGGTTTGTCTGAACCTAGTGGCCCAAACAACAATTGATGTGCGGTTCGGGATAGGGCCCAACGGGGCTACATTGAGGTGATTTAGGAACGTTGCGTTCACATAACATCCGATCGAAAAGAAAACCTCGACGGCAAACGCACGCTACTCCCTCGATTGACCTGGTAGGAAACAAACCCTTTAAACACCCCAGTTGATTGAGGCCTCTCCCGCTTCGCTATGATCCCTAAATCCTGAATTTCAGGCATTTTAAAAAAGGAAGTTTTGTTGCGAACCCTATAGGTCTGACAAAAGAACTTCAATAGTCCAATATATATTTTGCATTTTGATTTGTTTGGAAACTGCAGACGTTCATACATATTCGTAAAGAAGCATTAGTACTAAGAGCAGTAAACCTTCATACAGTACTCCTGTGCTGGGTGTCTGAACAATTTCGATTGGAAGGAAATGAGACGACGGAAACGCGGTGACTCCTGATTGGACCTGCCTTAAGTTAACAGAAACGCACTTCGAGACTTCAACACAGCCAATGTCACAACTAACTTGGAAAAAGAATACCTTAGCTATATAAGCAATTTTGCTATAACTCGCAGTCGCTGTCAAAATATCAAAACCCTAGTATCCGGACACGTTGTAAAATAAGGGTAAGCACTGATAGTTGTAACAGCGACTTCGCATCAAATGTGACTATTTTTCGCCCAAGTGGTAACCACCGGTACTGGTCATGTCTATCCAGACATGACTTGCTAAACTTATAAGTGCGAGTGTTAGGTTAGGTTAGGTTAAGGTGGTTGTCAGGTAAAGCCAACACACTTTGACCAATATAAGGTCCATTGCGGAATGCCCTATTTTACAAGAGATTCGTCGACTATACTTCCCAGTAAGCAATCTGTCCGTAAATGATCTGTACGATATACTAAACGGAGCTAGGGGGTGGCTTGTTTTGTACAAATACTGCAATCATGCTCTGTTATATCGTAATAGCTTTTAAAAGTCCAAGCTACAAGCAACTTTTGCCGTTCTTCTTAAGTTATTGCTTTAATTATCCAAAATTTTGCTTTTATGTTTCAAATCATTTAAACTTGCTAATTTTTTATTTTTTTTTGTGTTCTAAATCACTTCAAAATTATAAATCTTTATGTTGCAAATCATCAAAATTGTTTTAGACCCTCTCGCTAATCCATTCCATTCCTTTAATCTAGTTTTATACTTAGATAGGTACTGATGTACAAATTGCATTTTTTTTTTTTTTTATTTTTTTTGTTTTATTTTATATAAATATATTTTTTTTTCATCTTTTCTGTCGACTAATTGTTAAAGACATAACGAATTAATCTTTTATGCTTAAACCCAAAATCTTGTGTTGTAAATAAGTATTTCTTTCTTTTTCAATTTTCCTTTTCAATTTAACTTCTATGTAATAATTTCTTTAATATCTATGAAATGTCATTTACGGCAGACAGCTATTTCGGCCATGCTCGTGTTCTCAAACACAAACTATTGTTCTTATATTTCATGAAATAAAGAATCTAATCTAAAAAAAATTTAAAAAATCTATATGGTCCATTGTAATGCTACTCGGATCTAGGGACTTTCTCCCTCTACCCGCTAAACCATTTAGAGCTTCTGATAAAGCGCGATAGACTTCTACTGTCTGTGTTAGCCAAGTCGCTAAGATCATCAAGCAAGAAGGCTCCTAGATAGAGATTTTTTAAATGGGAGGATGCAGGACACAAAGAATGTGAGGTGTAGTCTCCTCTTCCTCCTCGCCCTTGCCGCTTCCACAGAAGTCTTTGGATAGACGCCAAGCCTTGACGCGTGCTTGCCTATTAGACATTGTCTTGTAATGACACCTACAAGGTGGCGCAAAAGTCATCAGCATCACCCAGTGGCGTTCACCAATCCGACTGAAAACTACATAGGATAGATGTCAAACGTCGTGGATCATTTAGAACATTGGCACCAGAATTGCTTAAGGCACACCCAAGGGCTGAAAACCCTATCGGAAGATGCTATAATTTTTGCAAATAGCGCCAAATGTCAATTTTACTTTGACATTTGTGAAGTAAACAGATGACAACTTTTGCGCCACCTGGTATAAGGGCCGAACCAACAGAATTCTACGTTACGACAGGACATCGCTGTCAAAGTTGATTGGAACTCCTACCGGCCGCAACCTGCTAAGGAACCACACAATGAAAATAAATCTCAAGGATGACGACATCTTTAGAGGCTGGGGTGATGAAGAAACCCATGAGGATACTCCTCACTTTCTCTGTCACTGTCCAGCCTAGATATTTAGATATTTAGATAATTATTTATTTAATTAAACAACCATATACAAAAGATTACAATTAAGTATCTAAATAGTGTAGATGTGATCAAAATGAAATTATTTCAAAAAAATTTGATTATAAAAAAAAAACAAAAATAATGATTATAAGGTGTTTACATTTTAATGTGCAATTGAATATTATAAATTTATATAAATAAACTTTATGAAAATAAACCTATCCTAAACCCTACGATCCATTTATCCTATTATTGCCAGCCAAATATGTGAAGAGAGAATCAGCAAAACCACCCACAAAACAAAGTCGGAAATAAATTCCATAAGCGAATAGCATGAATAAAAAATTGCCTATCAGTAGTTACACAGGTAGTGCGCGGAGGAATTAAGCTCAGAGATCGAGATGAATTAGAAAAACGAAGTTTTTCATACAGATAAGCAGGTTGTTTAGTTATGTACAACGATTTTATGCAAATATTTTAAAGTACAATATTGTAGGTACACATCCAAAGTACATCCAAGAATTTTCTTTTTGAATGAAACGTAGAGAGTAACGTTGTTAAATGCGATATCAAGTTTTCTCTTGGTTTCCGCCGAACAATTACAATAAATTTCGCAACCAAAACTAATAATTGAGACAATTTAAGCTTTAGCAAGCATCAATCGGTGCAGGGAAATAAGTCCACGGGAAATAAGTCCACTGAGGGACTTAGTTCCCATTGAGTGGGAAATAAAACCACTTTAGCGAAGGGGACTTAATTCCCATGTAAGGTGGGAAATAAATTCTCAAAACTCTGAGTGGTTTTAGTTCCCTTTTAATGTGAAGTAAATTCTCACTGTCGACTAAGAACAAAATAAAATTAAAGAGTCAAGTAGGTACTTTGCAATTTTTATTAACAAAATAGAAATTAACTTCTTACTGAGACAGAGTAATATAGGTACCGTGTAGAGCTGTGTCAATCGTGATTGATTCGATCTTTTTGACCCGATCACAATAAAGTATTGGTGATTGCAATCACAATGGCCGAAGTCAATCGTTCATCGAGTCAATACTTTTGTTCTGTTCTGACTAATTCATTTCTTTATTACTGATTTCTTATCTACTGAACCAATAAATGTGTTAATATATCAAAATATTTTTATTTATTTCGGCTTATTTCGTTTTACCAACACATATTTGTTCTACAAAAATATCGCTTCTGTGCAATAACCTCCATTTCCTAATTATTCAAAGGCGTTTTGGTATTTTTGCGTGTATTCATTCTTACAATCCATTCGAATGTATCTGTCTCTATCGAAACTAAATTGAACGAATGATGATTGGGGTTTTTGATTATATTGAAATTGAATAAAGCAATACAATACTCCCATGTCCCATCTGTCATTGATTGATTGAAATGATCGAATCATTTTTTCAACCAATACTTGAACGATTCGATCATTAAATTTGAACGATTGACACAGCTCTAGTACCGTGACCTCGCACCTACTCCAATTCAAACAGTGACCCCAAGCAGAGGGGTTGCAGGGGGGCAGCATGCATTGCACTGTTTATGATATTAGTTACGAAATCGAAAGTAGATTCCATAAATAGTGTAATCCATATGGAGGGGCATGCTGCCCCCCTGCAACCCCCCTGCTTGGGGTCACTGTTTGATTTGGAGTAGGTGCGAGGAACGGTTTTGAAACTTTGGCTTTATGCCACCATGATAAGCTTAAGATTTTGCTTAAAGAGTGTAATAACTAACCGCACTTTACAGTTTTTTGTCTAATTCTAAATGTTGGATGTTAGTTCCCTCTTCTTATTTTTGAATGCGTACTAAGTTCCCATAAAAAATGGACTTAGTTCCCACTTTACATGGGAACTAAGTCCACTTCGCGAAAGTGGTTTTATTTCCCACTAAGTGGGAACTAAGTCCCTCAGTGGACTTAGTTCCCGTGGACTTATTTCCCTGCACCGCATCAATCTTGTGCTTAGAGGCGTAAAGTGTTGTCTCATAGACAAATTTCTTAAACACCCATATATCTTTCCTACAACGGTACCAACATGGTCATCCCATCTTAATCGAGAGTTAAACCAAATCCCCAGATTCTTGGTAAATTCAATTATATCATTGCCTAAACTAACAATTGGTAAACAAACTGTATCCACGGCATTTTTGGATATAACCAATCATTTCCATTTCTTAGGGTTTAGCTGTAAGCAATTTCTTTCAGACCAAAGGTTAATACTATCAAGGTCTTAATTTAGTTTGGCAACTGCATCCTCAATAAGTCCGTACTTACAGCTTAAATACATTTGAACATCGTCCGCGTACATATGAGCTGATGAGTGAGTTAAACAACCAGGCAGATCATTAATGAAAACTGTAAATAGTAGAGGACCCAAAATTGATCCCTGTGGTACCCCCATAAAAGTTGGTATGAAATCTGACATTCTATCATTTACTACAACAGCTTGACTCCTGTCTGACAAGAAAGAGGAAACTAATTTTGAAAACTGATATGATCTTTATCTAGAGATGACCTTATGTCATTTGACACTTTTAACAGCGCGTACAACTGTGTTGCAACCTAAAGCCAGATTGGTATCTACATAGTAGGGCATTACGCTGTGAATTAGATGACACCTGATGATGGATAAGTCTCTCCATAACTTTTGACGGCAAAATGGATATAGGTCTGAATTCAGGGGATAATTGTGAAGTTCCCAGTATAATGGGGACTATTTTTGCAATCTTCCAGGCACTTGGTAAACAGGAGGTCACAAGTATAGTATTGAAAATGCGTGTAAATACAGGGAGGATGTGTTGTTTAATCTTAACAAAACAAGGATGTATTTCGTCAAGACCCACGGACTTCGATTTGATACTCATAATAGCTTTAACTATATCAGTTGGCTCAACACACGAAAACTCAAATTCAGACATGCTGGAATCATTAGACGATTCAATTGGCCATGCCTTAGCACTGGCTGGTGTATGAGTATTAACAAACTCTTTGTTAAGCTCATTAAGATCAGTATTACTGAAATCGAAATCGCTTCGCCCACCAACACCTATTTCACGAACGTTATTCCATAAGGTCTTCGATGGCAAGTTAATATCTAGTCGCTTAGAGTAAAACTTTTTCTTTGCTTTACGTATTTTTAAATTTCCCAAATTTCTTACCATCTGGAAACATTTGTGCAATATGGGCAGCTTATAACGCTCCCATCTTCTAAATGCTACGTCACGTTTAAATATACATAAGTTGGACTATGTCACCTGAGGAACAGAATACTTGGAAGATACTTCTGGCAAGCGGAAAATTATTTCTTTTCTTATATCAGTAACCAATACAATACCTCAAACTCTGCAACACAACACGGAGATGTTTAATGATGAAACAACAAAATAACAATGCCTAACAAAATATAATTAACACATTCTACGATAAACTTGGTTTGCTCCGTCTGACGATCAAAAGACAGTTAACGAAAAAATCAAGTTCCTTACCACAGAAATGAACAATATTCACTTCCCGATACAATCCATTTCCTCCCTTATTTCTTGGAATGAGTTTCGTTAAAGCACTCATCACAAACATATCTAACATTTCTACAGGAAATTATTGTACCACGATTACCTAAATTCCTCTAAAAAAAGGAACTCCTAGTTTCTTGGAAGTTTTAAAGAAATAAAACTTGTTGTTTTTATTCGAATTCCTTGAAAATTGGTCGATGGAATAACGGCAGATTGCTGCCAATATCAATTTCATTAATTGCAAGCCTTATAGTAGGTAGCTAATTGTCTTTCTGAAGGTCTCCGTCTCGGTCATTTTACCTAGACAAAGGAATTAATTTAAAGAAATTGATATCCATTTCGAGAGTTTCAATGACTCGTTAGGCGTCTGTTTTTGAGTGAGAAAGATGTATACGCCATCAGATATGTTAAGCGCAATAACGGCCTACTACGTTATATGTGTACCTCTTAAAGTTGAGTGACTGATGGGCAGCAACTTCTTAATGAACCTCGGGCAGTTGAAAAGCCAATTTTTGCTTCAATTTCCCGAAATTGTTTAGAAAATAGAGAAAATCAAATTTCCAATTGTAATTGAATTTTACAGTTTCTACTGTTCCATCGAGAAAAAAAAAAACAAAACAAGCTAAACTAATTATTCACTCCAAAAGCATTAGTTTTGGTGGTGGGTCTGAAAATGTTTAATTTTCTTTTCTTCTCAACATTGGCCTTGTGACCGGGAGCACTTTCCTGTATTTGTAAATAGAGCCTCAGTTCAAATGGGCGGATGTGATGGAAGTAAGGTCTTCTGTTTGCACGCGCTACTCATAGCTGTGTTAAAATTAAATTTACCCATAAATCGGCTGGGGAGTTCAACCTTCTCAATAATTGGAATCTAAGGCACATTTAAGGGAAACAAAAACGAGGTACATAAATCAGTAATTGACTGCAATTAGGCAAGCGCGTTAATTGACTGTTAGCATCCTGGACAAACATCACCGAAGGAAAGCCTTTGTTGATTTTTAATCCTGACATTTGAATTCCTGACGACAATACACTGTTGTTGTTTTTTTCATCCAAAAAAAAACACACCACTCAGTTTATTCTTCTGTTGGTTTGTTGACGCAGAATTTAAAATAAGATTATTTTAGGGCTACCTCAAACCCAACCACAGAACCGCAAAAGACTTTTGACCTTTTAGTCTAAGCTTATTTGATTTAAAATAGTTTGAAAGGCTAACTGACATTGACATTCGGAGTAAACTCAGTCCGGAAGTGATATCTCAGTCCTCAAAACATGGAACTCACTCTTCTAGCTTTTAGTGTAGTGGAGAGAGTCTAAGTTGAATTTAATGGGAATAACACTTATCAACTGGGTAATGTGCATGCTCAAGACAGCATTATTAATTCAGAGCGAGGAGGTGTACAAATTAAGATATCAGCTGTAATAGTCAGGTGTGTCCTATTAGCCGGGGTATATCTCATTCACGAGACATAAGTGACGTAAGGTGTGATCCTCGACACGAAAAGCAGCAGCTGGAACGCTTGCGGTTGCACGGCATTCACTCGACGTTGGGGTGGGTCTTTGCTGCTCATTCGCTACCCGGACTATACAAAAAAATTATCGTGCCAAAAGAAGGTGCAACAAAAGAAAATAAGAAGGCCGAAAGAAGGATAGGGATAGAAAAGGAGATCCTCGCACTCGGAAGGATACGAGTGCACGCACACTTTTTCCTTGAATCCATGGTAACACGTCGGTTCCACTCGATAAGCACAGATGTTTTTATTGCGCTGCCGACCGAGGCATTTGGATAATTAAAATGGTAATAAGGAAGAATAGGGTTATATGAAGATTTCCCTTATCAGCATAGTGATAGTTGTTGTTGCACTATCTTGAGGACCCCCCTTGTTTTGTATTCTGTTTAAATTAATCCAGCCAAGTAAATTAATACAATCAATTTACTATATAAAATTCTAATACATTTATTGTTTAATCAAAAAGGTGTTGATGGTTCGGTGGTTAGCAGCAAAGCAAAAGTCAGAGCCACGAATTCCAAATACAAAAGCTCAGAGAATGGACTGTCTTCTAATACATATAAAATTTTAGCGCTACGAATTTTGCCGAAGAATACATATAATATTTGAGTGTGTACTCAGTCATTTGCAATGCAATACAATTTAGTTAGAGCGATAATGTCAGTGTATTAAGTTAGTATGTTTTTAGACAAAAATTATAGTAAACGTTATGAAAGAGTTAGAAAATATAAGAGTACAATTACATGTTAGATGAACAATTAAGCAATAAATTCAAATTATGCAATCAGCTGGTTACAAATACGGTGAACATCTGTTGTTTGTACAACTGGTGCGTGTATTACAGAACATTCAGCCCTCCCTGAAAGACTCCGGTCTTTCAGAGCTAGAAAGGGGCACAATCTTCACTATGGGGCGAACATACGAGTATTCGTTGAATTTGGTCCTGATGGTGACAACACGAGTTTTGTTATCCTTGCCCGGGTGAGTTTTCATAACACGACCCAGGATCCACTCTGAGGTCGGCAAATTAGGTTCCTTAAGAAGCACGATATCGTCTACCTTGATGTCTGGCTGAGTACTATGCCACTTCGATCGCTGTTGCAGTGATGTGAGGTATTCTTGATGCCATCTCTTCCAGAAGCCCTGCATAAGAATCTGTAAAAGATGCCAATTATAGTTTTTGGTGAATTTGTGAATTCTATTTCTGGTTGAGGCACAGCGGTATAAGGTTCACCAATCATAAAATGCGAAGGTGTTAAGGCAGTGGGTTTACTGTCGGATGTTGGCCACATGGGACGCGAATTAAGCAATGCTTCGATTTTGGTCAGCAATGTGTACAGATCCTCGTAAATGAGCGCGCGATCACCAATCACTCTTTTTAGATGAGTCTTCACCGATTTGACACCCGCCTCCCACAGCCCGCCGAAGTGAGGTGCAGAAGGAGGTATAAATTTTCAGGAAGTGTTGTCTCTAGAGAGATGATCGATAACGATGGATTGATGTTGCTGACTGAGAAGACAAGCATGCATTTCGTCAAGTGATCGTTTGGCTCCATGAAAATTGGTGCCGTTGTCGCTCCAAATTTCCGTTGGCTTACCACGACGAGCTACGAAACGATCGAGCGCTGACAAAAATGCGTTTGTTGTGAGGTCCCCTACTAGCTCCAAGTGAATACCCTTTGTTACAAAACAGACAAATAATGCGATGTAACCTTTGACGAATTTGGGGTTTCGCCCGCGAGATGAACGTAGAACTAACGGTCCAGCATAATCGCAACCAACCCTACTGAAAGGTCGGGAAAACCGTATACGTTCCAATGGTAAATTACCCATTTGTTGAGATGGCGAATGTTGTCGATGACGCAAGCAGATAACACATTTGTGTATTATATTTCGAATAAGATTTCGGCAGCCTACTATAAAAAATTCTTGGTTTATCAGGCCGAACAAATGAGATACACCAGCATGCAAATATATTTTATGTACATATTCAGCAATGCTGCGGGATATTGCGTGTGATTTATGCAGAATGATAGGGTATTTTGCACTATAGGTTAGATTCGATTCATTCAGGCGGCCGCCGACACGAAGCACTCCATTTAAGTCTAGGAAGGGGGCTAAGGATCGTACCTTACTTTTTTTGGCAAGGGTTTGTGATTTTGGAGAACACTGATTTCAGAGTGGAATATGCTTTTTTGCGCACTTTTTATGAGTAGGAATTTGGCCTTCGAAATTTCTTCTGTTGATAAGGAATTATATTGACGATTGAGGCTAAAACGAACGTTATTAATGTAGCGTAATACGAATGCCACGACGCGAACGCATTTCCACCAGTTTGAGGAGTTAATTACAATGTCTTCAAAAATATTATTTGTTTGGGTGTTGGTTAGTAATACGTGAGTCCTTGGTTTACTTCTTTCTTCTAGTTCTGGAGCAGAAATTTCCTTGTTGTATGGATCTGATACTGGCCACTGAATAGATTCTGCTCGTAGCCAAGAAGGTCCTTTCCACCACATCTCATTTACCTGCTAAAGAGAGGGTGAAACTCCACGAGTGGCGATGTCAGCGGGGTTGTTGGCTGATCGAACGTGGCTTCAACAACTGCGAGGAATTGACGTCAGAATCTCGGAAGTCCTATATTGGCCACGAAAACTGACCATTTTTTGGGCGGTGAAGAAAGCCAATGTAGGACAATCGAAGAGTCTGTCCATGCATAAACTTTAATATCTTTCTCCTGCAAAGATATCTTTAGTTTATTGATAAGGCGAACTAAAAGAGTAGCTCCACAGAGTTCAAGTCGAGGGAGAGATAGAACTTTTATAGGTGCAACACGTGTTTTAGCTGCTACTAAAGAAACATTAACCAATCCGTCCCTGTCTACGCTTCGACAGTAAACTACGGCAGCATAAGCATCCAGTGATGCATATCACAAAACGCATGCAGCTCGAAACCGAATTTATTGCTCCACAAAGTCCTTGGAATTCTTATGGATTCCAGTAGATGCAGTTCGCTACGAATCAGTTTCCAACGTTCGGCGGTATCCTTAGGAATTTCTTCATCCCATTTTACGCCTACTCTCCATAAGTCCTGGAAAAGTATTTTAATTCCTACGATTACTGGAGCTAGAAATCCAACGGGGTCAAAAATTCTCGAAGACTCAGAAAGTATTCGTCGTTTGGTATAGTCAATAGCCGAGTTTAAATGTACATTGAAGAAGAAGCAATCCTTGGATGGACACCATTGCATGCCAAGAAGTTTGACAGTTGAGGATTCTTCAAATTCTAATGGTGAAAGCTCACGTTGTTCCTTTGGCAAGGATATAAGTAAAGGCCAGCAATTTGTCGTCCATTTCCTAAGGTTAAAACCGCCAGACTTGAGAAGATTTATGAGCTCTAACCT
This sequence comes from Portevinia maculata, assembly GCA_949715645.1. NCBI lineage: Eukaryota > Metazoa > Arthropoda > Insecta > Diptera > Syrphidae > Portevinia > Portevinia maculata. Next base: position 242,228,170 of record OX454526.1, on the reverse strand, counting down.
AAGGGAAGTGACTTCTTCAATTGAATCCGCTCCCGTCATAAAGTCGTCCATATAAAAGTCGTTAAGTAGGACTTTCGACGCGCGAGGGTAGATTTTTTGGTGATAAAGGGCTAATTGGTACAAAGTGCGAATAGCTAAAAATTTAGCGCATGTTGTGCCGTACGTCACGGTCAAGAGACGGTAATGTTTTATTGTTTGATCATTTGGCTTTCTCCATAGAATACGTTGGAAGTTTATGTGGTTGTCCGATACTCGTATCTGGCGAAACATTTTTTCTATGTCCCCAGATATGGTATAGGTATGTCGACGAAATCGGATACAAATAGAAAAAAAGTCTCGCTGATAACTTTGGCCTACAAGAAGAGACTCATTTAGAGATTGCTTATTGAATGACTTTGCCGACCCATCAAAGACTACCCTCACCTTGGTAGTACTGCTACTCTCCTTTAAGACGGCATGGTGGGGTAGATAGTAGCATTGGCTTGTAGATGTAGTCAATTCACTGGAAGGTATTTCTTGCATGTGCCCTAAGTTAAGGTATTCGTCCATGAAGCCTACATTTTCATCCTTTAAATACTGATTTGACGCTATTCTGCTTTCAGTAGAGTTGAGACGTCTTAACGCGATATTAAAGCTGTTTCCGAAGTCAGTTTCTTTCTCAGTTTTGAAAGGCAGCTGAACCACATACCTGCTGTTAAGTAGCCGCGAAGGCGTTTTAACAAATAATTCTTCGGCACGTTGGTCTTCATCAGAAAGACTTGGTCTTTGATCAACTTCTTCAAGTCGCCAAAAGCGTTCGAGATCAAATATGTTTTGAGTGTCCAATTGAGTGCAGTAAGAATCGACACTGTTTGATGACATAATGCTGTCCATATTGCCACAAACAACCCAGCCGAAGATCGTGGGAATTAGGTCAGGTACTCCTTGAGCACTCCGAACTGCTGAGCCATTGAAGATGCTAAATGCTTTATCAGCACCAATGATGACGTCAATATGGCCAGGCACATTAAAATTCGGGTCTGCTAATCTTAACGAAGAGAATGCTTTTTTATCGGAGATCTTAAGAACAGAAGCAGGCAATAACGATGTAAGTTTGGAGATAACGTAGCAACGAACCTCTACGAACTCCTGAGTATAGAGAGAATATAATTTGATCGTAACGAATCCCTTTGTCACGCCAGCGGATGTGGAACCAACGCCTAATACAGGTATACAAGCGGGCTTCCGAATGAGACCCAACCTTTGAACTGTGCTTTCGGTAATGAAAGACACTTGTGACCCAGAGTCTAGCAACAACCGAACGGTTCTAGAAATCCCTTGCTTGTCATGAGCATGAGCAATAGCTGTTGGCAATAACGTTTGAGTAAGGCAAGAAGGTTTAAACGAATTGCCGTTTGCTGGTATAAATGAGAAAAGCGAGAGCGATGGATGTGTTGTTGGTAGAGGAATTGAGTGAGACGAGCTGCTTGATGCTGAACTGGTAGACGACGTTGACGAAGATTCAGGAGCAATATTGGTTTGAGAATTTGACGATGCCGACTGGAGGTGAACGAGCGAGTGATGTCGGGAATTGCAGTCTCTGCAGCGGAAATTCGATCTGCATTTGTTAGCAGAATGTCCGACCCGTAAACAATTAAAGCACAGAGAGTGTTCTTTTACGAATTCGCGACGTGTATTAATATCGAACGACAGAAAGTTAGGACATTTGTTTAAAGTGTGTTCTAATTTGCATTTGGGACAAGTAAGTTTCGATTCTGTATAATGCGACTGTATAATTTTGGGGTTTTTCACACGAGATGTTATGCAATGAGAGAGGGTCTGTCACGATTCTAATACATCACAACGTAGCTGTAAAAACGACACTAATTCAGTTACGCTACAATTATCCCTAGATCCGACGTCTTCCGCCCACGCTTGTCGCGTATCGTGATCGAGTTTCTGGAGAAGATAAATAATCCAGGGGTCATGATTCGTAGATCCTGAGGCATTTAAACCCCGAATCGTTTCGTCAGTGCCGTCAGTGATTCTGCGTAAATGAGGAACGCTGCTGGAATTCATGCTAGGCATCGAAAGAAACGATTGTATATGCGAGTGAATTATTAAATTGGAACGATCATATCTCCTTTCCAGTCGCTCCCATGCATCTAAATATTTTACGTCCGAAACCGTGATATCCCGAATTAAATCCGCTGCTTTACCGTGTAAATAAGATTTTAGATAGCGGAATTTTTGCGTGGTGGATAAATTTAAATTGGTGTCTATAGTACCCTGAAAGATGTCTCTAAAACATGGCCATTCCTTATAATCACCGGAAAAGGGATGGATATCTATTTTAGGGAGGGAAATCGTTGCAGATTGGCTAGAGTTAAGATTCTGACTAGCCAGCTTATCGGCAAGCGACTGATTGACGGAGGGTATCTCAGACTTTTTCTTATCGCGAAACACTTTGGTTAGGGTTGATTGTGCCAAAAAATACTTGGCCTCGTATTCAGAAAACTCGGATTGCGAATTGATGAAATCGTCTTCATCAGCGTGCTCTGAAAGATTGTTTTGTAGAGAGCCGAATTCTGTCCAATCCTCTTCAAGTTTTTGCAAGCGTATTTCGAGCAACTCTATAGACACGCGGTGATCTATGCTTTCTGCAAATGATACCGCTCGAGTCAGACACCCTTTAACGTAACCACGTTTTGTCTTTATGATGTTCATTTTTAATTTGAGCAACAAAAAAAGGAATTAAAGTCTATAGATTTAACGACGCGCGCGATTAAAGTCAGTTTTATATTTTATTATATAAGGCACATAGATCAAATCAATTATCAAAATTAAAACGAAATTTTCACCACGTGTATTAATTTCAATTTTCAATAAAAATCATACCATAATGTCCATTATACTTTTACCACCTGTATGTATACCACACGCTTATAATTCAATCAATCCGCGATCAGAAGGACCAAAAAATGTTTTGTATTCTGTTTAAATTAATCCAGCCAAGTAAATTAATACAATGAATTTACTATATAAAATTCTAATACATTTATTGTTTAATCAAAAAGGTGTTGATGGTTCGGTGGTTAGCAGCAAAGCAAAAGTCAGAATTCCACGAATTCCAAATACAAAAGCTCAGAGAATTGACTGTCTTCTAATACATATAAAATTTTAGCGTTACGAATTTTGCCGAAGAATACATATAATATTTGAGTGTGTACTCAGTAATTTGCAATGCAATACAATTTAGTTAGAGCGATAATGTAAGTGTATTAAGTTAGTATGTATTTAGACAAAAAATATAGTAAACGTTATGAAAGAGTTAGAAAATATAAGAGTACAATTACATGTTAGATGAACAATTAAGCAGTAAATTTAAATTATGCAATCAGCTGGTTACAAATAGGGTGAACATCTTTTGTTTGTGCAACTGGTACGTATATTACAGAACACCCCTCTTTTTCTAATGTGGCAACGGCTGCCGCCATGAAATCATACCTTGACAAATCCCTCCTCAAACGCCATTGGATTTGTCCCTTACATTTGACTAGTACACTTCAGAAGATCACCTCAATAAAAATTCTTCAACTTACCACATGGTAAATCGTTTAATTTCCTAATAAATGCAATTTCCCAAAATTATAGGTCTTAAATTTGGAATTCCCATTAACGGAATAAAAGTATGGTTAAATTAACTTTAATTTCAATCAATTCTTTATTTAAGTGTATAGAGACGTAGTATCTATGTAATGTATATTATAAGTAGGTATTTATTAAAACAAAAAAAAGATGACTTTGCAATTTCACCATAATTTGCTTGGGCATAAAAACAAAAGAAATACTAAATATGGAATTGGCAGAAATTGAATATGGTAATGCTTAAATTTTTGGAACGTAATGATTTCTTTTCTATTAATCAATTTGGGTTTAGGTCTGGTTTATCAACTGAGGATGCTATTCTCAGGGTGTGTAGTCAAGTGCATGAAGGGCTTAATATTAACCAATCCGTAGTGGCTTTATTCCTAGATATGACAAAAGCATTCGACATGGTTGATCATCAGATTTTGCTAAGCAAATTATACAAGGTGGCGCAAAAGTAATCCTCCTATCAGAAAATGCTATAAATTTTGCGATTGGCCCCTAATGTCAGTTCTGTTTTGACATTTGTGTAGTAAACACATGCGAAATACACGTTAATAAACAATGTTACGCTACACTGCTCCAGAACGCGGAATATTGGTGACTATTTATTTGAGCAATAATCGGTCGGTGACCAAAAAACATCGGAAGGTTATTTTTGCGCCACCTTGTATAATGCTGGGTTATAGGAACAATATACTATTGGTTGAAGTCGTACTTAAAGGACAGGAATCAAAGAGTTAAAGTAAACGGTATCTTTAGTAAGCCTCGTGTTCTAAAATCTGGCGTCCCCCAAGGCTCTGTACTCGGACCTCTTCTCTTTTTGATATACATCAATTCGTTCTTTAAGCTGCGGTTAAATGGTATCACTACTGCATTCGCTAATAACATAACATTAACTTATACATCTAAAAATATTTTCGAATGTACTGTCAAGATTGCAGAAGAATTGGAAAAATTAAGGCAGTGGTTTGCTGCTCATGGGTTGATTGTCAGCGAAAAAACCAAACTTTTGGCCTTTAAAATTTCAAGTTGTGCTTCAACTGATTTTAATCTTTATTTTCATTCACATGATTGTAATAGGTTTTGCTTACCATTACACACTTGTGGCAATAATAACTTTAATGGTAACAACTCATGTTCTAATAATTGTCTTAAAATTGAATCCGTAAAAAACTTTAAATACTTAGGAGTATTAATAGATAGCAACTTGAAATGGAAGAACCATATCCAATCAATTGAACCACATATGAATCTAGTGGCCCGGAAACTTTATCATAAGAAACCTTATTGCTCTAAGGATGTTTTATTAAAAATTTATTATGGTCTAGCACACTCGAAGTTGCAGTATGGCATTCTCAGTTGGGGTGGATGCTATATGAATGCTCTTCAACCTGTTTTAATTGCACAGAAACATCTAGTTCGCATTATTTCTAGTTGTAATCGTCGCACTCATAGCTGGCCCTTGTTTAAAAGACTAAACATTTTACCTGTAAGACACTTGTATGTTTTTAAAGTACTCATGGAATTTTTTAAGCAAAGTGGTAACATCCCAAGCAGAAGTAATCAAACTCACAACTTACGAATAAATAGCATGGCTTATGTTATTGTACCAGCGTGCGGCTGGTACTTCTCATTTTTCGCACTTTTACACAATTATAGCCCCCAAGTATTTTAATAAGTTTCCGCATTCCATCCGAATTAGTAACAATTTTAATGCTTACATTAAACAAATAAGAAAATGGTTAATTACTCCGGATTATGCTTATGTTGAGTCTTTAATAAGAAACACATCTTAAAAGATTATCTTATGATTTATTTCATTAACAAATTCGAATTGTCACCCCACATCAGAAGAATTATGTATTTGAGAATTTTTTGAAGTTGCGTTCAACACTAATTTAAGACAAATTGTACTTAAGTTATAGAACGTTAACTATTTATTCATAGATTTATCATTAAATATTGTTAGCATAGATTAAGTTATAATGAAATGAATAAAAAAAACTCTATCTATCTATCTATCTATCTATCTAATTGAATTCAAAAAAAAAAAAGAAATTGATAGCCAAGAAATAAAGATGTTTAAACAAAAAAATATTGTATTCACTCACTCTAAATTATATCGATGCGAAGAAATTTGTGCACAAAGTTCCGCCATGATGAGTCTTCTGTGACCATGATGTGTTAAATGTTATTCTTGATTTCTTAGGCTTTCAACACATGAAAAAATTAAACTTAACACAAAAAAAATATTAGGTTTTCAAATAAACTCATTAAATAGAAAAAAATTGTGGTATGTATCTTCTCCAGTTCATACTCTTAGGTAGACATAACTTTAGATTAATTTATCTTTAAGTAGGACAATTTTAGATTAGGGATATGAGTGAGAATTTTGTTTCGAAATAATTGAGATTAATTTAGTAGGTAAGTATAGAATAAGGACTTAGTAATTTTCACTTCCTTTTTTTTGTTTTTGTTTTTTCTTTTTTCCTTTTTTTTCCTTTCGTTTGTTTGCGCACAGAAAAAAACTCTAGCCACTACACTTTATCCATTATATTAATAGAGGTATATGGGCATCTGGTGATTGCGAGGCTTTACTGGCAGCTGGGGCCTACAGGATATTTAATGCTGTGGTGCTCCACGCCCTCATACGGTATCGAAGAGACAAAAAAAAAAAAAAAATGCGAGCGGATGGTGGTGTAGCGATAACGTGTCGACTCGCCAAGCACCGGTTGATTTCACATCTAATTTCTTGGGAGGCACTATCCACCGTCAAACCATCCGCAGATTTTCTGTGTAGGTAGGGATTGTTATTAGGCTGAAAAGTGGTATGACAAAAAAAGAAAAAGTGGTCTGTGGTGCGACCCGCAAGGTCCACACGACTAACTTCCCAGTGGCATTAATATGATTTATGCGATTAGTGGTATATTTTGAAATGTGATTAACCATAAGAAATGGTTAAGAATTATTTAATATTAAAAAATGCTCTTTAATATTGTTCATGGAAATTAAATGTTGTTAATAACAGCGAAGTGTGATATATCTATATTAATGCAACCATTGTTATCAACACGGAGACCTGTAAATTTACATGTATACGAAATAACGGCTGGACCGATTTCGCTAGAAACTTAATCAGTTCTGAGTTAGGTAATAACGCTTCAAATAAACCCGGTCTCATGTCAATATCATCTTTGGTTCTCGAGATAATCGTGGCGAAAGATAATTCCAAACGCACATACGTACATACGCACAGACGTACATACACACACCCAGGCATCTCAATAAAAATGTTGGATTTGGATTCTGGTGACCTTGAAACGTGAAGATATTTCAAAATCCGCGATTCACAAAATCGGCCCCATTGCAAGAATTTCCAGTGGGAAGTTAAAAATTACGACGTTCTCAATATCCTTTGTCGGCAAACATTTTTCGCCTTATATTAGAGAATCTATTATCCCACGTTGGGAACCCTGAATTTTATAAATTCAGGGTTAGAAGTTTTCAATTAGACACGCGGACAGACAAGAGAAAAAAAAATACTTCTTTGCTGTTCAGCGTTGGCTTAGGTTTTTGACGTGTGGCTCCTTAAACGACAGCGAGACGAATGCAAAAGAGAGTGTGAGCTGACTCGTGCTTGCATAAGTAGGCTTCTCACGTCGCGTCGTCTTGAAACGAAAATTCGGCAAGTTCGAAATTAAGCAAGTCCGAAAAGTAAAGCTGGTAGGCAAAGTGTCTGTAGGAATGGGGATGCTTATACATAAAATGCGAAGTTTTTCTATGAAGTACGCCACACAGCATTTATGTAAGTATTTAACGTGGAAATCTATTTTTTCCCGTGCAAGGCGAATGCAGATGCAGAATGCTTTCTCCCGCTGTGTTTTACATACATAGCCTTAACCCTTATGTGTGTGACTAGGTACCCGGGTACCTTTTCAATTTTGAATGGTCAATTAAATTACTTAATTCACTAACTATGTGCACGTGAGCTTTTGAGAGCTCCTAACTTTATGTTTTTCGAATATTTATATTAACTATAAGTTTGTATACCCAATAGGAAGATCTCTGTTAACCAAAAAAAATGTAAACACCTTAAAGCGTGTGACGAGGTACCTGGGTACCTTGACCTTCATATATTATTATTCTAAAAAAGAAAAAAAAATTAAATAATATATTTTTTTGTTATTTTTTATTGAAAAAATAAATTATTATTCAGGACTTTTAAAACAGGTGTTGCATGTTTTCTCGGTTATTGAGTGTTCATCGCAAATAAGTCGAAAACAATTAGTGCAGGCTTTTCTTGTTTTCCTCTGCTTTTGTTTTATGCTTCTACACATAAAGCAACTCCCAACGACAGCAATGCGACCACTTGCGACTCGTTTGCATGAGCTGCAAACCCCAGCAAGGGGAAGCGTGTTTTGTCCAAGTATGTCCTGTATTGCTGAACGAATGTTTGGTTTTGATGTAAAAAGTGGATTTTTAGCTCTCTCTGCTATGTTTTCTTGACAGAGTTGAAGGCTTAGCTCCTCCAAAAACTTCCTTCTTCTGTCAGTGGAGGAAAATAAAGGGTTGTGGTCCATGTATCAATCATATTATAAAACAGAGCCAACGGCCATCTATTTGTCTTTCGTTTTGTGGTGTATTCTCCTAGCAACTTATCCATATTATCAACGCCACCCTTGGTTTTGTTATAGTAGGTAATTATCTCAGGTTTCGCAGTTTCAGTATTTCGAACATTTCGACGTATGCATTGTTGAAAGCATTACAACTGCTTTCTTCTTTTTGGGAACGTAAGAACAGATTATCGTTTCTCTGTGGAATGCAAAGTTGGTACAATACACTGGTCTTTCCTTATGTGCCTGCATATTTGTTGGAGAAAAACGTTTTTTTTTATTACAGTTCCCACAAGTTTCATATTCCAGCTAGTCAATTCGTGAGCCAGTTGCATCAAAGTGAAGAAATTGTCAGTTGTCACATTGCTCCCAGAGTTTTTGTATTTACCGACGAGGTCCAAAACTATTTTGTTTCCTACATTTGTTTGGCGTTCTTCTCCCGTTCTTTTTCCCGTTTAAATTTGTCCAATAATTGGATACGAGTTTGACGCATCACAAGCCCAAAATATTTGTATGCCATATTTCTCAGGCTTCAACGGCATATATTGCTTAAAATGAGTACGCCCACGATATTCATAGAGGTGCTCGTCGACCGTAATACAATCATGTGGCTTATAGTTCTTTTCCAAGTTTGAAAGCAACAGTTTCCACTCGTCGCGAATTGCAGCCGCTTTGTCAGTTGATCAACGAGTTGGGCGGGTAACATCGTTATCAAATCTTATAAACCGCAAAAACATCCTAAATCTGTCATGCGACATTGATGCGCGAATCAACGGAAAATGGTCTGATTTCCATAATTCTGTCAAGTGTTCTCTATTTGACTTATAAACTCCACAACAAATCAAAATTCCAAGAAAAGCGTCGAATTCCTGCTCAGTAAATCTTTAGAATATTTTTTGTTTGGGTACTCTATTTAAATTCACACAATTGTCTGCCTGTTACTTTCAAACCTTTTCTATTTATTTCCCGCAAAATTATATCACAAATATCTTTAGATAAAATACCTTTAAAAATGTCCTTCGCAGTAAATAGCTTGCTGAAGTTGGCTGCTCCACCCCGCTGGCGAACAATATTGCGAATGTTTGCGTTTCTGGGAAAGGATCTGTCTGCCAACGAGTTCCGTCTTTTCCGATGAATTCAACCATATGTTCCTCCACGCTGCTATCTGAATCGGACGAATCTGCTTCATATTCAATATCAGGCTCTTTCTCAACGTCTGAAACTTTATCTTTTTCAGCTGTTGGAATATAATTTCCATCATCATCTGATCCCTCAAATACCTCCTCATCATACATCCGAATTTCTTGAGATTTGTATCTTTGACTGCATAAACGCACTGCCCTACATGAACTTGATTCCGTGATATCTATTTTGAACTTTAGTTTTCGATAAGCCACAAAATACAAAATTATTATCCACGGTAAAAAAAGCAAAGTGTTTTCAATTCACGAATTTTCTATGATTTATTTTTTCTAATGCGTTTTAATCTCTGCTCAACTTATTTACTCAACGACGTTTGGTAATGAATGGCAAAATAAACTCACATTGCCCAAACCAATGGCTGTTTTTTCAAAGCATTGGTACCTACTATGCTATATTGATTTTCAAATGATTTCCGTAATTTTTTTTTTTTCAGAAATCAAAATCTATATTTACACTGCCAGCATTTAATATAGAATCGAATAAAAATTTGAAAAAAATTCAAATGAAATAAAAAACTTAAATATACCTACGAGTAGTATATTTAAACGATTTTTGATGTAATAAACAAGAAAACATAAAACCAAACGTTAGTATTCACCTCAATTCACAATGAAGGTACTTATCAAACGCTTTTTTTTTCTTCACCACATTAGGGTTAAACAAAGCTTTTCGAATCATTTGTGTATATAAAGCTATATTTTTATCACGAATGGAAGGGCACTACAATTTAATGCCAACTCCGAATGGAACATTTGATAAGCTTCCCATTGAAACTATTAGATGTTTGTCAGACTTTCACAAGTGCTTGGGAAATGGAAAAAACACGTTAAGAGGTGTTACTGGTACCGGACTTTATTTTAACCTAAGATCCGTCGTTCAGTAGTCCAATGCATAACTACTGAGCCAACGCCCATTACAATTTTCAAACATTTAAAACCGACATGCTTCAGTTTCTCCGATATCATCCTTATCCCTCATTCCTTAATCCGCGCACTATGTCACTTTAAACAAACTCACATTAACAATCTCATAACCGTACCTACATAATAAAAGAGATATCGAAAATCAATAACAAATAATCCGACTGCTGCAAGTGCCTGGGCGTGCTTTTAACCCTTATGTTACCATACCGAGTACCCGGGTACTAATTCGTTTTTAAATTGCCATAGTTTTGGTAATATTTAATATTTTTCATTGGGTTTTCTGGACATCTTACAAAAAGTTGTTTCCAACAATAACAAATTATTTGATAAAAAAAATTGAATGAGTGCCACCAATTTTTTTCAACTTTTAAAAAGGTCTCCCTCTGTCTGAGATACAGAGTACCCGGGTACTCGTATCAAATATGCGAACATTCTTAGTTTTGTAAATAATATTTAATTCTTTGTGTTGAAATTCATTGTTTTTATTTATAGATTTATATAATTACAAACGTAAAAAGTTTAAAATTCTATGGACTTTTTGTTTGTGAATAACTTAATAAATTAATAAATTAGGTACTACAGTTCTTGCAGATAACTGGTGCAGGATTTGTGTGTTCATCACATGTTGGATTCCGGAACTTTTGACAGCTTTTGCGTGTCTTTCTTCGGCGCTTGCTTTCTGTAATCTTACAAATTTGGCAATAGCCGGTACATTTTACGCGTCCCGTATTGTCACGTTCTTGATTTGGTGCTTGTGCAGATGGAGGGGAGATGAAAATTTTCGTGCGAAGAATGTTCTCCATCGCAGTTCTTATGAAATAAAATCGCGTTACTGTTACATCGCGACTTCTTTGGACTATTGAGGGAACACATAAATCTCTCCCCAGCTTTTTCAAAAAGATTCTGCGTTGATTAGTCTTGTGTGCAGTCTGAGAATTATTTTCTGTAAAAATTACATATGTTGCCAAGCAGGCTGTATCTAATATATTACAAAAAAATGCTAATGGCCAACGATTAGTTCTTCGCTTTATTGAATATTTGGAAAGCATTTGGTCCATTTTGTCAACGCCAGTTTTGTGCCATTATAAAAATTAATAATCTCTGGCTTCTTCGCTTCTGTCTTATCAATTTCAGGACAAGTATGCGTGCTAGAGAGCAGTATTACAACTTTGTTTTTTTTGGGTACATATGAACACAGAGTTCCCTGATCATAAAAAGCAAAAATTGTCGACAGAACATCTATTTCCTTGAAAGCTAGCAACTCGTTGGGAATATAAGGCTTATTTTTCCTCAAAGTTCCAACTATGGTGAGTCCATTAGCTCTAAGACGTTCGGCTAATGAAAGGGATGTGAAGAAATTGACCATTGTGATTTTTCTTCCGGAACCTTTACATTCACACAATTTCATGACAGTATTCTCTCCAATATTTTTTTTTCGTTCCTCACCTATTTCCCGGCCTGTAAAAATAATTGGGTATGGGTTTCTATTGCTATTCTACTAGAAAAAAAAGAACAAAAATAATCACCTGTGTATATAATTCCTTGCAATGGATAAGCGGTTCGAGAATCCGCTATCCAAAATACTTTTATACCATACTTAGCTGGTTTTGATGGTATGTTTTGGGTGAATTTCGTTCGGCCTCTATAAGGAAAAAGTTGTTCGTCGACAGTCATACTTTCATGTGGTCTATATAAAAGCCGAAGATTATAGTTGAGCATTATCCATAGGTCTCTTATTGGTGCAGCCTTATCATTTGCTTGTCGTTCCGCACGTGTATTGATGTTATCAAAGCGTATATATCTCTGTATTTCTTGAAATAGTGTCCTGCTCAGACTAGCTCTATAAATTGGTAAGGCGTCCGGTTTCCACAATACATGCTCTAAATTAGAGTGATGGACACCAGCAACAATTAGTATACCAAAATATGCATTAAGCTCTTCTAATGATAGAAGTTTCCAATTTGTTTTTGTTTGCGGATATGCCTTATTGCAATTCTTTGTACACTGCATATATTTTTCATTTCATCCGTGAAAATCAAATTGAAGATTTCAACCTCTGTCAACTGCTTAGTTTTCCGATGTGGTCCACTTGAGATAATAAAAAAGAAATAATAAATTATACTTTCATTAGGTACCTATTCTTGAAACACGTTATATATCTTACCAGATTCACGAATAATATTGTAAGACCGGGTTTGCGATGATGGCATTGGCGATGTTTTCCAGATCGTATTATCTCGAGATACATATTCTCCCGCAAGTTCCCGTGATGAGGCAATATCGTCTAGACTACTTTCAATATCAGCTTCGCTATCATCATAAGTTGACTGAACTTCAATAGCGTTTTCCATTAAGTCGATGTTGGCGAGATCTTCTACGTCAGAATCCTGAGCACCGCCTGGTAACCAATCAATATCGTTATTGTTGTCATCGTTTGCCAAAGAACTTTAATCGTCAGAATTCTCTTCATATAAAGACATTAGCTGTTCTTCAGTTAAACTGATGTAGGTGTACGAAATACGAATACAGTCTCTCATAAGCGGACACTGACGGTACCAAGAAATCTGTCCGCTTATTAGAGGTGTCCGGTTATGAGAAAAAATATTTCATTGACAACCTTGAAAAAAGAAACAAGACATTTGCATTTATGGTGCTGTAATGATAATAAAAAGTCAACTTGTTTCACTAGTGGTTCTTTATTGAATCTCTTGAAGAATAATAAAATAATCTTATGCGGCTATGCCGCTAACGTAATGTATACAATAGAATCTTGTCGTATCCCACGCTCAGGTGAGCGTGGTTTCCAATGACGAGCAAATAAGCTACTCATGGTCGATTGGAATGAGCTGACGCAGCAGCATGGTTTCCAATGACCAGCAGCCTAGTTACCCGTGGGATTGGAATGCGTAACATGAATAATTTTTAATTGCGGTGTAAGCGAATTCGCGCTACAGTGCCTATAACATTTTATTTTAAAATGGAATGCATTTTTTGTGATAAACATTAATTGTAGGTAATAATAAAAAGGATAATAACAAAACATAAACAAGAACAAAGCCTTTAAAAATTCATGTTTGCATTACTTGAAACTATGTACCTATTTATGCTTCAAATTATGCATACACTTACCCACAAACCTACGTATTGCGCCACGGGAATTTTAGTCGGATAGTCGACAGATGGCCGCCGGCTCCGCAGCCTACTATGTTTACATTCTTTACCGTTTTTTTTTAATTTTTTGCTTTGTTTCAAGGGCAAAGCGCAAAGAAAAGGAAAAAAAGCAAACAAAATAAAAGACAACGAAGTGTGCCAAATGCGTTTTGTCCGTTTAAGAGAGAGTGAAATTCTACTGCGGCTATGAAAACTGGTGTCCGCGTCCGGTTATAAAAGAGTCCGTTTATGAGAGAATTATTTACATTAAAAATTGTGTGGATTATTCCGTTCTTTGAAATTTGTCCGGTTATGAGAGGTGTCCGCTTATGAGGGGTGTCCGTTAGGAGAGAGTACACTGTAGTTACGATTAATTAACGATATCACGAATATAATAATCAACTATCAAAATGTTTAACACTTACCGAACTAATCGAATAATACCTCTAGAGTTGCATGGTACTGATTCAATTTCTGATCTATAAATTTGAAATTAATGTTCGCATGAATTTCAATACATAGTTACGAATTGTAACGATTGCATTTGCATTAGCTTACCGAACTGGCCGAACTTTAGGTGTATTTGGATTAATTTTCATATTTTTTAGCACGTATTTTACATTTCCCAAAGCTAACGGTAACTAAGGGAAAGGTAACTATGGAAACGATAACTAAGGAAACGGTTACTTAGGAAACGGACTGAAGAATACTTTTTTTTTAAATGAGTACCCGGGTACTCTGTAAGGCAGATACAAGGTGTAAATTTCTATGGTAACATAAGGGTTAAATAGGAAATTACACAAAAGTCTCAAAATAAAGAAAACAGCCGGAAAGACAATGATTCAATGGTCTCACAGCAAGGCATTTTACAAAATTAGGATTCCTACACTGTGGTAGTAAATAAGTCCGACAATAACATCTTTGGTAATTTGGTCTCCAAGCGTTTGCATACATAAAACTATATCTTTGGACAGATGGACAGATTGAGGCCAATTCCGAACGGCAAACTTTGAACAGCTTCTCATAACATTTTATAATCTTGTCACAATTTTGCAAGTGGTGGCAGTGGACAAATTGTTAGGTTTTCCGTCTATAGAAGAAGAATTGCTTACCTAGTTCCAACTCAGGACCGGTTGCAACTGGATAGGGCAAATAAAGTTTCCAATTACCCAAACTAACTCTGGTTGGCAACCAATACCCTTCCCATTGTCCTGCTCAAGACGTCAAGATCGTACTGGCATTTACGTAGCAGCTAACATACAAAGCTAGTTAGTGAGACGCACCCACGCCACACGCCACTTCTGCTTCCGCAGAAGAAATCCGAGAGCTATATTATTTTGCCGAAAGTATTTCAGTGCGCTAAACACAAACTATACAACTAAGAAAGCATCTCCTCTGCTCAGCTCGGTGGCAAGAGACGAGATCGCATCAGAAACGCAAAATTTCGCTGTTAGCACAAACAAAAGCACAACCGCTATCTCCACTAAGGTGTCGTTCGTGGAGTTGGAAGAGCTGCTTCCAAACTACACCGCGTGTTTTCAAGTGGCACGCGAATCAATTTTGCCTGATCCCGAATTTAGCCATCGCCACATAGAGCTCCTGACGATGAATGCTATCATATGCGGTTTTAAAGTCGATGATGACATGGTGTGACACTAGTAAACGTGTCATACAGGGAGGGTATCCCGAAGCGGTGGACGTAACAGCTGCGCTGCCACGACTATAGAATCTAGTTGCTTAAACTTACGATTTATTCTCCAGCATTTTGTGCGAGTTCATTTTGTCCGTGTAGTTCTTCAAACCGGAACATCTTTTGTTTTTTAGTTCCAACTTTGTGTGCATCTGTAGAGCACATTATCATTACATTTTTTTTTTACGATTAGCAAAATTTTGTTTTAGGTGTGAAAAAAAGGAGCAGGGTTCCCGACCAATACGGCGAGCTAAGCCGAGCGTATGCCAGCGTGCCAACCAGCTGCAAAACTCATTGGAGTTAACATCTCTATGTCTGAGCATAGACATCCCAGGCTCACCCTACAACTTTCAAACTTTAAATTCCCTAGTGGCGTGCGATACAGCTGAGTAGGTTTTGCAGGGATACTGCAGGGTTTTAATTTTTAATTTTCTCGTATACTTTAGTACACCTACTAAAGTGAAAGATATTGTAATCGTGCTGAAATTTCGAACTCAACTAGAGAGGTCAAAAATGTGTGTCTAGCACTTCCGTTAGTGCATCGGTCAAAATTATAATAAACACTTTTGTTTCGGAATAAATCAAATGGTTTTTTTTTTTGCAATAGTTTTCAAGTATGTAGGTACTGTTCACTTATAAATTTGATCTTGCAGCCTTACAAATCTGCTATTCAACACAAAACCTTACTTGACGGCTTCTAAATCAGAAGAGAGAAACAACGGCGTTCAAATCGCAGCCTTGTTTCATCAATAGGCATACCAAGTTCATTCATATGAAAATTATATATATACTTTATTTCAATTATATGTTAATTGATTTTTATGCAATGTTTTGGAAGTTTAATTTCAATACTTTGGAAAAAAGTTCTTGGGGCATCATCTACCGAGAATTTTAGAAATGACCTACTTTGGTGTACATTGACTGACGCTCAAACAAATATCTACGCTAATAAATGGTGTCTCAAAATTCGCGCAGGAAGTAATTTTGATAGAAAACAATTGTTTTTCTTTTTAATTTGTAATGTTATTATTGATTCATAAAGTATTCTACTATAGGTTATATTATGGAAAAGCATTACAATTTAACTTGGTTTTGTATGTGGTATCTCACAATTTTCCCGGTTTTGGTTTTGTTTACATCAAATTCCTTTTGCGTTGTTTTGAATGAACAACCATAATTCTTACAATTGCTACCACGTGAAGTGGTAAAAGGTTAACTCCAGCCGTCCACTTCACGTGGTAGCAATTGTAAGAATTATGGTTGTTCATTCAAAACCACGCAAAAGGTAAATTACAAGACCAGGAAATGATTAATACAGTTGGGTGATTATTTCAAAATATTAATATTCTGCGGTCCTGCGTTTATAGGCTAAAAAACATATATATTTTTAAATATTTGAATAAGATACAATTCTATAGAAACTCTTTTAACATATGCACATATAAAATACAAATATTTATTTTTAGTAACACCGAAATTTTAACTTAAACCTAAAAAATGTCATTAACATGGCATGTCCCCAGCTGTACCTTCCTTCAACAAATGCATTTTATTTGTAAAATGTAAGCCGGTTTGCAAATTTTATTGATGAAGCATTGAAGAAGAAAGAACAATAGGGACTGTGGCCCAGTCAATTTATTTTTAGAGAATATACAAAGTTATTTGAAAATTATTAAGTGAGTGTCCCCAACAAAATTGTCATTTCCGTGACAAAAAATAATTCTTTATAAATTTTGAATTTAACGGCCGCAGAGTAGGCTGCTGATTTCACATTAATAACGGGACCTGGTGATTGTTTTCGGCACATTTTGCAATAATCCCATTATACATCAGTAGTGAACTTTCTTACATGTTGTGAAGGTGTTTTAGGTTTTCGTTACCCGAATTTGTCATTACCGTGGTAAGTCTTTTTGATTATAATAATTAAATCTATTTTTTATGCAATGCATGACTTTTTTATGAAGTTAATTAATAAGATGAGTTTAAAAAAAAAATATTCAGTAAAGTTCAGTTTTATTGTAGAAAAATACCTTTCGATGTCATTTCCATGTCGTCATTTCCATGTTTCCCGTGGCATACATGGTAATGACAGTTCGGACACGGAAATGACATAGTCAAGCAAATTACAAAAAAAAAAATCAAATATTTTCACTTTTATTTTAAGCTTATACAAGGTGGCGCAAAAATACCCTTCCGATGTTTTTTGGCTGTAATTTAAAAAAAAAAAATTAAAAACTTTGATTCTTCTTGTGGATTATTTTTATTTGGTCTTTTAATTTTTTTTACATCAAGTCGAGAATATGATGTCATGTAAATGGCCGCCGCCACAGTAGATTGTCGTTTGAGCCCTTTTTATGGCATTTTCCATCACTTTGGCCAAAACTTCCGGCGATAGGTCCTCACATTCTTGACGGATATTGTCTTTAAGAGCTGCAAGAGTCTGAGGCTTGTTGACATAAACCAGCGACTTCAAAAAACCCCACAAAAAGAAGCCTGGAGCGGTCAAATCAGGCGATCTTGCTGGCCAGTGCAAATCGCCAAAACGGGAGATTAGTCGTCCGAGAAATGCATCCTTCAGCATATCAGTTGTGGCACGTGCAGTGTGTGGCGTTGCACCGTCCTGTTGGAACCACATGTTTTCCAATCCCAATTCATCAAGTTGCGGCAAAAAGAACTCGTTGATCATTGCTCTGTAGCGCTCACCATTCACAGTAACCGTTTGGCCCGCGACGTCTTCGAAGAAAAAAGGTTCGATGACTCCTCCAGCGAAAACAGCACACCATACAGTGACTTTGAGCGGGTGTAATGTTTCTTCGTGGGTTACACGCGGATTTTCAGTGCCCCAGAAGCGTAAATTTTGCTTATTTACGTACCCGCTAAGATGGAAATGGGCCTCATCACTCATGATTATTTTTGATGAAAAATCATCTTCCTCTTTGTGGTGATTAAGGATGACTTGAGCGTATGTTAGACGCGATTGGCGGTCAGCAGCTAACAGCTGATGCACCGTCTGGACTTTGTACGGAAACATCTTCAAATCTTGTACCAAAATTCGCTGTAAAGACCGTCGACTGATACCCATTTGCGTGGCACGTCGTCTGGTCGATGTCGACGGCGCCTCCATGACATCTTCGGCTACAGCAGTAATATTCTCTGCAGAACGGCTACTCAGGGGTCTGCTACGCCTGGCAGCATCTCGTGGTGTACCAGTCTCTTCGAGGCGAGCGGCTAAACGTCGCAGTGTTTCACCAGTAGGCGTTGGACGGGTAGGAAATCTGCGACGAAATTCACGTTGTCCCAAAGTCACCGACCGATTATTGCTCAAATAAATAGTCACCAATATTCCGCGTTCTGGAGCAGTGTAGCGTAACATTGTTTATTAACGTGTATTTCGCATGTGCTTACTACACAAATGTCAAAACAGAACTGACATTAGGGGCCAATCGCAAA
This sequence comes from Portevinia maculata, assembly GCA_949715645.1. Lineage (NCBI taxonomy): Eukaryota > Metazoa > Arthropoda > Insecta > Diptera > Syrphidae > Portevinia > Portevinia maculata. The sequence goes on along the minus strand of OX454526.1, from coordinate 242,209,511 downwards.
TTTTATAGTAATCCTCCTATCAGAAAATGCTATAAATTTTGCGATTGGCCCCTAATGTCAGTTCTGTTTTGACATTTGTGTAGTAAACACATGCGAAATACACGTTAATAAACAATGTTACGCCACACTGCTCCAGAACGCGGAATATTGGTGACTATTTATTTGAGCAATAATCGGTCGGTGACTTTGGCACAACGTGAATTTCGTCGCAGATTTCCTACCCGTCCAACGCCTACTGGTGAAACACTGCGACGTTAAGCCGCTCGCCTCGAAGAGACTGGCACAACACGAGATGCTGCCAGGCGTGGCAAACCCCGGAGTAGCCGTTCTGCAGAGAATATTGCTGCTGTAGCCGAAGATGTCATTGAAGCGCCGTCGACATCGACCAGACGACGTGCCACGCAAATGAGTATAAGTCGACGCTCTTTACAGCGAATTTTGGTACAAGATTTGAAGATGTTTCCGTACAAAGTCCAGACGGTGCATCAGCTGTTAGCTGCTGACCGCCAATCGCGTCTAACATACGCTCAAGCCATCCTTAATCACCACCAAGAGGAAAATGATTTTTCATCAAAAATAATCATGAGTGATGAGGCCCATTTCCATCTTAGCGGGTACGTAAATAAGCAAAATTTACGCTTCTGGGGCACTGAGAATCCGCGTGTAACCCACGAAGAGCCATTACACCCGCTCAAAGTCACTGTATGGTGTGCTGTTTTCGCTGGAGGAGCCTTTTTTCCTTCGAAGACGTCGCGGGCCAAACGGTTACTGTGAATGGTGAGCGCTACAGAGCAATGATCAACGGGTTCTTTTTGCCGCAACTTGATGAATTGGGATTGGAAAATATGTGGTTCCAACGGGACGGTGCAACGGCACACACTGCACGTGCCACAACCGATATGCTGAAGGATGCATTTCCCGGGCGCCTAATCTCCCGTTTTAGCGATTTGCACTGGCCAGCAAGATCGCCTGATTTGACTGCTCCAGACTTCTTTTTGTGGGGCTTTTTGAAGTCGCGGGTTTACGTCAACAAGCCTCAGACTCTTGCAGCTCTTAAAGACAATATCCGTCAACAATGTGAGGACCTATCGCCGGAGGTTTTGGCCAAAGTGATGGAAAATGCCATAAAAAGGGCTCAAATGACAATCAACTGTGGCGGCGGCCATTTACATGACATCATATTCTCGACTTGATGTAAAAAAAATTAAAAGACCAAATAAAAATAATCCACAAGAAGAATCAAAGTTTTTCATTTTTTTTTTAAATTACAGCCAAAAAACATCGGAAGGTTATTTTTGCGCCACCTTGTATATAAGCTCATCTGCATTTATCATGCCACCTTTTTTTATAATTTGCGCGCACTAAAGGGATTTTAGGTACCCTTATAATGTATTGGCTACACAGTGCGGGCGTTAGGGAAATTAGGATTGGAAGAAAGGGAGAGTTGCCGATGCACGTTGGTTTTAAATGTTTGTAGGTTATAATGTAAAGGAAACATAGAGCGTGGAAGAGTATTCCACATTCGTGTTGTACGACAGAGGAAAGATTCTTTGTACTTCACTGTACGTCCGAATACAGTCTTTTGAGGGTGAATTGATGGGCATTTATTGCATTTCGGGTATTGCGGTTGAAATGTTCAAAGGGTGGAATGCAACTGGCTATTTCGTTAGAGCACTTATGATGGAAATAACGATAAAATAACGAAAGACAGGCGACATTGCGACGATGACTAAGAGAGTCAATCGATCTCGCTATGTCTCGGTCGCCAATGAGTCTTATCGCGCGTTTTTGGATCCTGTCAAGTAGCTCCAAATAAGTTATTGGTGCACCAGACCACAAGTGGTGAAATATTTCTTACATCGCTTAAGGAAGCCTAGACATTTCGCAGCGTTCTTGGCGACATAGAATATGTGGTCATTCCAAAGAAGGTTGCCATTGACGCACACACCGAGTATGGAAAGTCTTTCGGTTTCAGCGATGCAAGTGCCATTCATGGATAATGGCAGTGTGTGTGGGTTTTGCTTTAATGACAGGAGACAGCATTGTGTTTTGGAAGCATTAAATTCCACTCTATTGGTTTTACCCCACTGAGTTATGCTGTTAAGATCGGAATTTAATGAGCTTAACATACGTTGCCGTTCCAGTTCCACACCCGAAGAAGAGGGGCGTGACCCAAGAAACGAGTATGAAAAGCTGAGGGTACTGTCATCAGCAAAGGAATGGATAGGATTAGAAGTAACAGACAGGAGATCATTTATAAAAATGAGAAAGAGAATCGGGGACAGAACGGAGCCTTGGGGAACACCAGCAATTATTTGGTGAGTTGCAGACTTGAAACCGTCCAAGACAACTTGAATTGAACGGTCCGAAAGGTAATTTCTAATCCATTGAAGAAGAGTATCATCGATTCCAAATGCACGCATTTTCGACAAGAGAGCTTCATGCCAAACTTTGTCATATGCCTTTGAAATATCAAGCGCAACGATCTTACTTTCACTACCTTGGTGAAGAGATTGGTTCCACTTTTCGGTTAGATATGTCATCAAATCACCGGTGGGCCTGTTGCCCCGAAAACCGTACTGCCGGTCATTGAGAAGTTTTCGAGATTCAAGATATTTCATAAGCTGCCTTTTGATCAGCGTTTCCATGACCTTAGAAAGATGGGACGTAAGTGCAATTTGGCGGTAGGAGGAAAAGGAAGAAGACGCGCTTTTTTGGTACAGGCTGGACAAATGCTGTTTTCCATCTTCCCTGAGAGAGCCCTGAAGAATAGGACAGATAGAAAGGCTTACGCATTGGTTTTGCCAGCGTAGAAGAACACCTCTTCAGAACGATGGAGGAAATACCATCTGGACCAGCGGATTTGTGTATGTCAAGATTTCGAAGTACTCTAGCCACTGTACGAGTGCGAAAGTCGATTGGTCCCATGGAGTATTCTACGCGCTTGAGTACAGGGGGAGATAAAGCACAATCTGTGAGCGTTTAGCTAGCTGCAAAGTGAGCAGCAACCAGATGTACTTTATCCAAAGAGCTGACGGCTGGAATGTCGTTGTAAATGAGTGTCGGGATAGATGACGAGGCCGAATTCTTGATGTTTTCGACAAACGACCAAAAGTTAAAAGTAAAGAAAAACGCTGAAAATGATAAAAAAAACAAACTACTCCCGTAAAAGGAACGTGAACGTCGAAAAATCAATATTTCATACTAAACAATGATGATGTATCATACATAAGCTCTATACAAATTTTGGCCATTTTACCGAAACCAATCATGGTTCTGCGAGGAAAGCGTCTATTTTATAAATTCCCCCACAAAATTAATATTTCCTAATCTGTACTGAAGTAACAAAGTATGAAATTTAATTTAAATACCTACCTACGTTATTATTTTTATTTTTATAATACAAGACTGAAATTCCTAACGTTCCTTTTTTGTAGCTTATTTGTAATTTAAAGGTTTATTTAAAAAACTGACTTCAGATGTGTTTTAATTTGCTTTAATAAGGTTAAGGTCATTTCAATGCTGTGTCATCATTACCATGATAGGAATTTGTCATTTCCATGTTAGTTCTGTCATTCCCGTGGAATATGAAATCAGTTAAAAATAACTAAATTGGGTGGCCCATTGGCTTAAAATGTTCAATAACTATTCTTAAATACAGAGTAATTGACCCAGTGATTGAATACTTTCTCGGGCTGTATGTCATGTGGCACCGTCTTGTTGAAACCACATATCATCCACATCCATATCTTGCAATTATTGCATAAAAACTGGACTATCACCATCACCATTAAAATACCAGTCGCAATTTCAGGGAAAAATGGTCCGTTGATGCATCCTCGAAATCCGCACCAAACAATGGCTCGTTTTCGGTGCAATGTTTTCTCAACAATTACTCGTCAATTTTCTGAACCCCAAATTTGACAATTTGTTGATTAGGTAGGTAGGTAGGTAAATGGATGCCCTTGTGACGGGTGTTACGGCTCACTTAGACCATCAGTTTGGGTCCATTGTTGGGATTTCCAAAATTTCGGAAACCTGCAAAGATACAAAAAGTATGCTGCTGTTACACAGCTCAGTGATCCGCTGCATTAGAACCACCCGGATCTATATGTAAATCTCAGGAGTTTCCTCAGCTCAATATCGGTCAGATCCTCCAGCTCCTCAAAGAAGTACCTACCAAGGATCTTGAATCTGTTTGTTCTACGGTCAGGGCATTCACATAGTAGGTGACTAATAGATTCTATCTCTTCGACGTCTATACAGCTCCTTCAGTAATCGTTGTGCATTATGCCCAGCCGCTCGTCGTGTACGCCAACTGCGCAGTGTCCTGTGAGGACCTCCGTCAGTGTGCGTATGTCTTTGCGGTTCAGCCCGATCAAGACCTTAGATTTCCTTTTGTTTACCGCTGGCCAAAGCCCCCTCGAGTGTCTGCATGTTTCAAGGCTGGATCAACGTAGGTTTGTTGTATTCATGGATTCAACGTCGATTTTCCGTGGCAGTGCACCGAGCGAAGTTTGTATAGATTTCAGAACCAGAGATGCATCCATCCCCCATCCGCATCTTGCCAGCTTGTCTGCCTCTTCGTTGCCCGAGATGTCCTTGTGCCCTGGTACCCAGCATAAGGTCACTGAATTGGCGATTAATATCTCATCTAGGTGTGTTCTGCACTGTAACGCCGCCGTTGATTTGACAATTTGATGATTAACAAAGCTTTCAAAATGAAAATGAGCCTCATCGCTGAAGATGATTCAGTTTGAAAAATTGCGAGCTGGAGCTGCTAAACCTTCAATATTTTTTTTAAATATTGATCAACAATAAAAACGTGTTGTTCTGTCGTGAAGCTATTTTTAATAACGTCGTCTTTTTTATTTTGTTGGCAACACTTTACCGCATAAATGGCGCAAAATTCAAATCTTGCGTGCATTTTGGGACACCCTTTACGTCAGCAACTGTATTTAGGGCTTCAATTCTTCAATTTTTGAATAAATCATATTCCTTTTAACTGCATTTAAATAAAACTGATGTCGTGTTTGACTTTCCGGATTTATTTATTTTTAAGTCAGTTTCATTTATATTGCCAAGGTACATTTTTGACTCCTCAGGTCGGGTTTTTACAGAAAATGCATACTTTACAAACGGTTTTTTTTCGTATTTATTTAAACGCAGTAAAAAGGTTTCTTTAAAAACTAAAGCCCTAAATAAAGATATTAATTAAGTAGATATTAGCGGAGATATTTGTGTTGGCACAAGTAAGTCTGTTCTTAAATTGATGTCCACATTGGAGATAGACCCCTGCTGTAGAAAGATTTTTTCTTGAATTATTTCCCCTAAGTATTGACATTTAACTTCCAAACACCATGTATAGAGACATTTTATCACCTCAGATGATGTGCAATTACAGTACTATTTGTAAGTAGAAGACTTCAAAGCAAAATCGTTTAATAAACCGAGTCTCATATCTAATTATGAGTTCGTAGTGTGTACCTATATTTAATTATCCTGAATGGTAACCGTTTATCCTGCATTTCAATTATTATCTATTATGCCTCAGGGAAACACAGAATTTAATTACGTATCCATAGTTACATCACTCAACTCTCACATGCATGCGCAGGTTTCTTTATCAAATACATTTATCACAGTTTGGAGCAGAATATTGCAGAAATCCTTTTTAATTCTTTGATGATAACAAAAAAGTTTTTATTGCAAAATTTCTCATTTCCTATTAATACCCTATTAATTTTTAATAGGTATAGTTTATTACATAACTTAATATTTCCCGTATACACCTGAAAGTTACTAAATTCGTGATCAGCAACGATTGTAATGTCAATCTTACGTCCGTCCTTCAGCAAATGTTAGGCCCTGAAACTCTGGATAGAAAGCTGAAATTCGAATAATATATTCTATAGAGGACAAAAATAATCAACCTGCAAAGATTCTTAAAATTCGCCCACTACACGCCCACAATCTTAAAAAAATCTTTCGTAAAAATCGAATTTTGAGCTAGAAAGCAGACATTTTAAAAAAAATTGTCTTTAAGTGCCCAGATGAAAAAACGCCCACAATTTAAAAAAAAAAACAGTGCTATCAAAAAATTTGAGCTAGAAAACTAAAATTCGGAATATATATTCGTAAATCGTTCTCAACAATTCAGCTATATGTACCTACTTAGATTTTTGCCGCGCTCACTTTATGAGGGATAGAAATGGGAATAGGGTATCTAACAGTTCGCTCAAGCGAACCGTAGCCTTTCCTTTTGTTTTGTCTTACAATTGAATATAAATCTATTTCACTTACACTACACACACAGTATTACTCTTCTTCACTTACATGAGTTATGACCATCATATCAAAAGTCATTTCCAAATGAGTTCAAGCGCTGTCTACCGTAGCAGTACAAGAAGAATGAGTTACACAGGAAATGCCAGCATTAAATACACCGGATGTGGTTGTATGCAAAAGGCTCTTACACTACATATCTCTGGTATAAATCCATTTATCAAAAAGTTTATCCATTATACGTTATGAGATGAATTTATAGAAATGACGACCAATATTACTCCGTCCACCATTCCCTGTTTTGGTAGCTACGTATATACATCTCTAAACTATCTAAGGACTTAATGACACAACTTGTAGCTTCTCATGCGAAAGTAACATTGAAGGGATAAATGAATCAACTCAGTCTGATGAAGAGACAACAGCATCATCGTATGACGACGACGACGTGGCTAAGTACGTGGAAGATATTTTTCTGCAGATTTAAAGATATGTATTTGCATCTAAATATGCTGCAAATTCAAACGAAATTACTATTTCGGTTTGAAGTAGGTATGTGAGCGATGGAGCTTAACTCGATGCTTATATCACATTTCAATATTACTTATAATATGTATGCAAACTATATTGGGTTGCATTTCATTTTGGGATTATTAGATATTGTGGCTGAAGAGGTAAACTTCGTTGTTTCCACATTTTTCTGGTAGACAAAAGTAGTTATTGGTTTATATTTACATAAAGTAATGGCTTGCTCCAAACGGATGAAGGAATGTTTGTTGGAAAATATTTCAAAGGAAAAAATTCGCCTGTGGACAGGGAGATCATGGTAATATCGTTAACGCTCTAACAAATCTCACGATAAAGTACTTGCCCCAGGCTTTTAATTGCAATTTATAAGAGCGTGTTTTAAAAGTAAAGGTAAGTAGAAGAAAATAAAAACGTTTAATTTTGAAGGAATTTTATGTATTTAGAACCACGATTTTCTTTTTGTTCGACTGACAGTCGTATTTTGCTTCAAGCCAATTTTATTTTTATTATTTCTTCCGTCGGGAAAGGCGAACTTCCTAAAACAAACTAACTAACGTTTAATAATTTAAGTTGAATTACTTTAGTTTGTCTGTGCTCTTACGCTTAACTAGAGATGCTTTCAGATAAATGTTGCATTATGATACTTTCAAATAAATGTTGCTTTGAATGGTCGAATGGAAAACACCAACTGATTGCTACCGAGTGAAGTGGAGGCTGGAATTATAGCGCTGTTTCACGGTTTGCCAGAGCCAATCATCAGACTCCTATTTTCTGGTACTACTAGTCTATTTTATGCATTATTCTCGAAAAGTCTTTTCCCGTCTGGGACTCGAAACAGTTTCTCCTCAGTCAAGCACAATACGCACTCTACCACCGAAACCACAAGTTGAGAGATGACAAAGCATTATATAGTATGTAGATCATTAACAGCTGCCATGCACCAGGATGACTCGGGTACAATTATACAGTGGGAAAGAAGATGCAGAATGATCAACTGTTCAACAGGCTTAATGTGTTTTATGTCATGTTTGGATCCAGGTTCGCTTCGTAGGAAATAGACAGATATTATATAGGTCGTCGCTTGAAAAGCAAACCGACATAATATGTCAAAATTCATACATTTTCAGAAAAGCCATTTGAAGATTTTCATAACTTAAAAAATTAATTTTAGTTTTAAATTTCAATGAATACCAAAAAGTTGTAAAGCAAAAAAGTATTTTTTTTTCTTCTTTCAAGTGGTGTATTAAAGTTACTACAAAAAGCGGTTTTTCAAAAAAAAAATTGGACTTATGTCATTTTGCATTAAAATAACTACTTATTCAAAAAAAGTGTGAAAAAGTGTCGTTTTGTTTTGAAATAAAACCAGCAATGTTATCGTCAAAAATATATTGTTTTATTAGTAACTTAAAATAAGCTAAATTTTCCTAAAGAAATAACAAGGACAAACATAAAGGATGTAAAACTTAAACTACTCTTCAGCAGTCTTTTTTTTTAAATATACATACATATTAAGTGTTTTACAAAAAATATAAAATTTTATTTATTAGAACAAAGAAATTAAGTTTAATAAATGTAAGTAATTAAAAAAACTAAACAAAATAAAGATTATTTAACAAAAATAATACCGTTCGTCAGTATTTTTTTGAGTATTTTGTAGAAACAACCCACCTTTAATAGTGTTTGGGCGAGTGTGGGTGATTGGAAATAAAGAGTCAGTAGGTGAATTTCGGGTTGTTCAAATATATTTTATTGGTGGGTATCTTACCTCTAGAATGGCTTAATCAAAAGTGTGCGAGTAACAAATGTTAACTTAAAATGAAAGCTACGCTAAGGTGAATACAATGAATGGTGAATAAATAAAGCTAATATGCATTCAGTGATATCTTTTATAATGCAAGGTTTTGATAACGACATCTACATTTGAATACATCAATATGGCTTCAACATTACTGCCCACCTTGCAGCATTGGGCTGCAATACACCGTTAAGTTATTCCACTATATGATATATAATATACATATGTAAATATTTATTTTTAAATTTAAAAATTCATAAAGGGGGGAACCTTTTGTTAAAGGAGGGGTTCCACTCACTCCTGTTTAAATACATACTAAAGTTAAGCATACAACTTGAAAAATAAGAATAATAATTAGGAATAATGATAAATTTAGAAGTCCAGCGCAGAGTAGCGTACATAGCTTAATAAATTCATAGATCAGTGCAGTAACAAATAAAATAGAATATATATTTTTTTTTTTTTTTTTTTTATAATTAGCGCGCACTAAAGGGATTTGTTGGGACCCTTATAATGTATTAGCTACACAGCGCGGGCGTTGCAAATAAACCAAAACTTAATGCGCTGATAGGCAGTGACGAACTTCATTCGTAAGTTAAAACGCAAAGCTTTACAATAGACGCTTCAGCACTCCATACTGGGTCTTAACATGAGCTACTCGAACTCGTTTATCAGTTCCGGTATAGATCTTGATGACCCTACCTAAACGCCATTCATTGGAAGGCAGTCTTTCTTCTCGAATGACTACAATGTCATCGATGGACACATCCCGTTGCGGGTATTTCCATTTATACCTTTTGTGCAACTCTTTGAGGTATTCTTCTTTCCATCGTAGACAGAAATGATGATGCAGTACCTTAACCCGCTCCCATTTATTGACCAAAGAGGAACTCATTGACATGTCAGGTTCGGGTGGTGCTTATAATGGAGCACCTCGCAAAAAGTGACCAGGCGTTAGTGGTAGCATATCATTCGGGCTATTTGACATCGGAGAAATGGGCCTTGAATTTAAACATGATTCGATACGGGAAAGCAACTTTGACAGTTCTTCGAAAGTAAATTTACTATCACCAGTGATCTTACGAAAATGTATCTGAAAACTTTTAATTCCAGCTTCCCATAATCCTCCCATATGTGGAGCACCGGGTGGAATAAACTTCCAAGTAAGACCTTGGAGGTAATACTGATCTCCAATGCTAGTAGAAAATGAGGATATGAATTTACGAAAATCCCTTGAAATAGTTTTACTGGCTCCAGTAAGGTTCGTACCATTGTCCGAAAACACTGTTTTTGGTAAACCACGCCGGGATACAAATCTTGACAAAGCCGCCAAGAAGGCCGAAGTTGACAGATCGCTAGTTGCTTCCAAATGAATTGCTTTTGTGGCAAAACAAACAAACAGGCACATGTAGCCTTTTGATAAGCGGCAATTTCTTCCGGAAAAACTTTTTACGTTGAAGGGTCCTGCGAAATCGATACCCGTGTTGGTGAATGGTATAGTCAAGGTAGTTCTTTCAACCGGTAAGGATGCCATTATTTGGCTTCGCATCTTCTTTTTGTGAATGGTACATACCTTACACTCTCTTATACAACTTTTGACTAAGTTTTTTATCTTGGGAATCCAATACGTTGAACGAGTCAGTCGAATAACAAGATGGTTTCCACCGTGTATGGAAATTTTATGAACAAATCTTATAAACAGTTTACTGATATATGCTTGGTAAGGCAAAATAATAGGAAACCTTTCGTTGTATGAAAGTGTAGAGTTGACTAGTCTTCCATTTACGCGGAGCAAATTATCGGAGTCCATTGACGGGTTCAAAGTCAACAACTGGCTTTTACTCGACAGTTTCAATCCTGAAGAAACCGCCAAATATTCTCTAGGGTAATATAGCTGTTGAGTCAAGCGGATGATCTGATTTGTGATAAAACCAATTTCCCTGTGATCCAGCCCTCTAGTGGAGTACCTAAATTTGTCTTTGTACCGGGGGATGGTTTTGTGTATAAACCGGTAAACATAACTCATGACTCGGAGGGCCTTAGACCAACTTGAGAATTTCGTGATAAGCGATTCGATGTTTGCTTCGCGAGTAGTCAAGTACGATTTAATGGGACGTAGCTCTAAAATATCCGCCCTTGGGGTTTCTGGTTCCGACTGAGGCCAGTTGGCTTGATCTTGGCACAACCATTCGGGACCATACCACCATAAACGTTTCGATTTCAGCTCCAAGGGGAAAACTCCTCTTGTCGCCAAATCCGCTGGGTTTTCACTAGATCCGACGTGCCTCCATTCCGTATTGTCCACGTTCGACATGATCTTTGAAACACGGTTCCCAATAAAAGTCTTCCAAGTACATGGTGGATTTTTCAACCAAGCCAAAACAATGGAACTATCCGTCCACAAGAATAAGTCATAGGTTTTGCAACTCATCCGAGGTATGATTTTTTTTATAAGTTTAGAGAGTAATAATGATGCGCATAGTTCTAATCTGGGTACACTAAGTTGTTTTACCGGAGCGACTTTTGTTTTAGCACAAAGTAGGTGAGAGGAAAAGCTGTTATTTTCCCTCACTACGCGCATATATAAAGCAGCAGCATATGCTTGCTCCGATGAATCGCTAAACCCGTGTATTTGTATAGAATCTAAAGGTGTAAATTCAAGCCACCGTGGAACGTGAATGGACTGAATTTCGGAAAGATGTTTAAGGAAAGTTCTCCACCGTAAGCTCGTTGGAGAGGCGAGTGGCTGATCCCAGCTAGTTTTATCTCGCCAGATCTGTTGCATAATAACCTTTGCAATGATGATTACAGGGGCCAGCCACCCCGCTGGATCAAATAACCGCGCGATTACCGAAAGAGCTGTTCTCTTGGTTTCGATGCCATGTTGTACCTCTAAGGCTGTCGGTTCAAAGAGGTAATGAAAACAATCGGTTTTGGCGTTCCATTGGATGCCCAACATTTTAGTGGAACACTTTTCTTCAAGCTTCAAAAAGTCTTTATCAAGTAAATGTTCGGGGGGCAGGTGTTGCAGCAAATCTGCACAATTTGAAGTCCACTTCCTGAGTAAAAATCCAGCTGAGAGCAAAGCATCGACTAACTCATTTTGCGCGAATTTCGCTGTTGCTACGTCATGGGCTCCCGACAGTACGTCGTCCACATACAGCTCTGTCTGCAGGATGGAAGATGCCAGAGGGAACCTTGGTTTGATATCCTCTGCTAGCTGCTGTAGGGTTCGAAGGGCTAGATAGGGTGCACAGTTGACACCAAAAGTTACTGTTTTAAGTTCATAGTCCTGAATAGGCTCTCTTTCTGAGTTTCTAAAAATAATTCTCTGATACGGCGTATGGTCGGGATGAACTATAATTTGGCGATACATCTTTTCGATGTCCGCATTGAATACGTACTTGTAAAGTCGCCAATTCAAAATCAAAGTAATTAGGTCAGCTTGAAGACTTGACCCAGCGTACAGAAGATCATACAAGCTGACCGCAGTACTAGAGGCATTTGAGGCATTAAATACTACTCGAATCTTAGTAGTGGTACTTTGTGGTTTAACTACCGCATGATGAGGAAGATAATAATGACCAGTAGGCGAATCATCATTTATTGAGGAAACTAATTCCATGTGATGTAGGGTTAGGTTAGGTAAGGTGGCTGCAAGGGCGTTCTGCCGGTCATCGCTCGGCCTCCTGGGTTCCCTGTAATTGCCTCCTGTGAGGTAGTGGTTTTTAGGGGGGAAGATTCTCCTAAAGGGGTCAGGGGCTGTGTTTCGCATAGGTTGCGATGTGTTAGAGTGACTAGTGCAGAGGCGACTTTCGCCCGACATCCGAACCAAGGGTTGCGATCGAGATGAGGCGATTGATTCAATCAAACCCCAGGTCGATCTCAAATTCTGCGCCGCGGAGGGAAGCTATTGCCTCTTGGTCACCGGGGGAGGGAAGAGTCTTTTGAGATGACTGTTACAATCGAACCTCAAACTGCTCTTCACTCTCTTTGTAGGCAATACCGTGCCAGGGAGACCGATACAGTCAATCCCGAGCAAGCTATTACATTTCTTGGAGGGGGGTCGGGGTGTACCGGCTGCACAGTCAAGTAGTTGGTTACAAAACTGTGCTAGAGGGCGTGACCAAAAGGTGGTCCAACCCCGCTACACGCATCGCGGGGGTGGGTGCGGCTTGTGGCGACTATTGCAGTACGAGCCTCAAGTTACACCATTCCGCGGAAAGGGAGCAGGGAGGGGCGGCCTTGATAGTCGATTTGCAATTATGATGACAGAGTTAGGAGGTTTGTGGTGCAGATTTTGAGGCATGGGAGAGAAGCAGAGTGTGGTGACTGTTACAATCTAACCTCAACTCTGTTCCCGTTTTGTCTGCATAGCGGGGAGGCAGCAGGCCGGTGGAGACCGTTTCAGTCGATCCGCCGGGTTACTGTCTCTCCCTCGGAGTGGAGTTCTGACTGAAGTGACTGATACAATCTAACTACAGTGAGATCTCTTTTCCTTTGCAGGGGAATAGGTTTGTGGTGATCTGCGGGAGGGGAGCGGGAGGGGCTCAAGTTATCGACCAATCCGTCCCCTAGTTCAGTTTAACCATTTGGATTTAGTGACGAATTTGCTGATACAGCCAATGTCTGTCTCACTGAGATCACTTAGATCATCGAGGAAATAGTTGCCGAGGATTTGTTTCCTTGAATTGGCTAGTGCGGGGCAGTTGCACAGGAGATGAGTGGTGGTTTCTTCCTCTTCGATGTCTCTACAGCTTCTGCAGAAGTCGTTTGAGGGAGCTCCCAATCTGATGGCATGTCTGCCTAAAAGGCAGTGGCCGGTGATTGCTCCGATTACCGAGCTGATATTTTTTTTTTTTTTTTTTTTTTATTATTTTAAGTAGCAATATAGATTATTTCTTTTACATTTAGTAAGAACATGCTATTTTTAGAGATTTAGGATAAACATTTTCCTTTTCAACTATAAATTTAAACTCGCATATAATAATAATAAGTTGTATAATGAATTTTAATATTAATTATTCAAGGGAAAGCTACAATTAAAACCCTTATTCAACTCTTAAAAAACTAATATTGCAAAACTCCCACGTTAAGTTTATGAATTATACATTTTCAATTACATTTTTTTTGGCAAATTCATTTAGCCCAATTTCAAAGACTCTATCGAAAACATATAATAAAGTACAAAATACATAATATGTATATATAAATTTATGGTGGAGATAAACATTTAATCAGTTCATTATCAGAGAAGGAACAATTTACATAAAATTTGTGTGTCAAATTTTCGATAAGGGAGTCCAAAAGATTGACATTGCTTTGTTCATGAAGCCTGCAAGTTGAATAGCACCATGGTAAATCAAGCATCATTTTGAGAACTTTGTTTTGACATGTTTGAAGCTTAAGTTTGTGAGTTTTGGCACAATCGTACCAAACAGGAGCACCGTATAGGAGGATAGATTGGAAAATTGATTTGTACATTAAAATTTTATTTTCTTTGCTAAGTTTAGAACTTCTACATATTAATGGGTACAAAATTCTTTTGTATAGATTTATCTTGTCAATAGTTGTAGATATATGTTTGTGAAAATTGAATTTTTTGTCTATTATAACCCCAAGATATCGACAATGTTCGGACCAGTCAATATTAACAGAGCCCATTCGAAGTTGTACATTATTTGGGAGAAAACAAGATTTTCGACGCCTTGTAAACCAAATAGCTTGTGTTTTCAAAGGATTTACTTTAATCTTCCATTTAAAAAAGTATTTTTCTATTGAAGAAAGACTCATTTGCAACGTGTTGCAGACGTCCTGAAAATAAGTGCCCGATGTAAAAATAGCCGTGTCATCAGCAAACATTGCAATACCAATATTATTTCCAAGATTTGGTAAATCGGAGACAAATATATTAAAGAGGATGGGACCAAGTACTGTACCTTGAGGAATTCCATATGGAATATTATGTACTGAAGATAAATTGTCTTGTACTTTAACTAAAAATTTTCTCCCACTTAAAAAGCTTTGAATAATTTTTATTGTCGCCATTGGAAAGTTAAATTTAACAAGTTTGTGGATCAATGCGTCGTGCCAGACCGTATTGAAGGCCTTTTCAATATCCAAAAGTACTAAGGCAGTCGACTCTTTTCTACAAAATTTTTCTTTTACATGGTTTTTGATTCTCAAAATTTGGTGATTGGTGCTATGGAAGGGTCTGAACCCAAATTGATAATCAGGCAGAATATTATTCGCAGTGAGGTGATTATCAAGATTTTCCTTGATTATTTTTTTTCAAGTAACTTGCTTATAGAGCTCAGTAAGCTTATAGGCATATAGCTGCCAGGATCATCTCTTAGTTTACCAGGCTTAGCAATTGGTATCACCATGGCAGTTTTCCAGCAATCTGGAAAGTAATTTAATTTAAGACAATCATTGAAAATTGAAGTTAGGTATCGTAAGCCTGAGAGGGGGACAGATTTCAAAAGTGTGTTGCTTATACCGTCCATGCCAGGGCACTTTTTATTTTTTAAGCTTTGGATCAATTTTCTTACTTTGCTAGGATTAACAGAATTCAAACCAGTTTGTTCGACATTTGATTGCGAGACAAAAATAATTGTATTTGATACATCAGTAGAAGTACTGACGTCACTAAAACGAGCAGTTATTTCATGATTCCTTGAAAAATTTGAAGCTAATAGGTTTGCTTTTTCTTTTGCCGTTATTAGCAATTCGTTATTCGATTTGAGAGGTGGAATACTTGAACCTATTTTCTTTATAACCTTGGCAACTTTCCAAAAAGGTTTACTTGATTTTTCGAAGGAGGAAAGGAGATTATTCCAACGAGAGTTTCTGTAATTATTAATTTCATTTGCTATTGCTGAGTTTAAAATTTTTGTACTTTTGAGGAAGCTATCATAACGATAGCGAAGCCATTTCCTTCTTTCCGAGTTTCTAAGTCTTATTAAAAATAAAATATTGCTAGGTAGTCGAGCCGAATGATCATTTTTTACAAGGCACTTAGGTATTGCAAAGTCAGCTGCCCTGCTCAACAGGGAAACAAAATTACTGCACATTGAATCAATTTGAGTTGTGTTGTTTACCGAGGTAGTAGAAATATTATTGCAGCTACTGTTAATAAAGGACGAAAATAAGTCCCAATTTGCTGCAGAAAATTTATAGCATAATCTGATTTGTTTAACTTGAGGTCGGAGACTCATATTCATATTTACAGGGAGATGGTCAGAACCTAATTCATTAAAAGTAAATGGCATGGAACAGTAAGTTGGTATATTTGTAATAAAAAAGTCTAAAGTAGAAGGACTTTTAGATTTAGATGTAGGAACATATGTATAATTAGGTGGGTATAGTAAAGAAAAATTTGGATGTGTCTCGTTGGCATCATACAATACGTTACCCCAGCAATTTGCCCTGAGACAATTCCATAGTCGATGGCGACAGTTTAAGTCACCACCAAAAATGACTTTGCTACGGCTTCTGAAAATCTTTTGTAAATCGCTTTTAAATAGAGTAATTTTATCAAGAGTTCTATTTCCACCCGGGAAGTAGACAGAAAAAATACTCACCTTGGAGTCATTTTCCAAAAATACATCTATTCCTATTGACTCAATACATCTTAGTTGCAAATTGTAGTGAACCGAGTGACGGATATCTTTTCTTATGACAACAGCAACACCTCCTCCTATTTCGTTTCTCCTGTCAAGACGATAACATTTAAAGTTTGGGTGTGAAAAAGATTTGTTAGCATTTAACCAGGTTTCAGAAATTAAAGCAATGTCAAATTTTTTTATCAATAATAAAATTAAAAAATTCTAGTTGTTTTTTTGTAATGCTTCTGGCATTCCAGGTAATAATGTTAAGAGAATTATATAACATGTTCATTTGAGTAAATATACTTAATAGCAAGAGATGTAATTACATTGAACTGATCACTTTTGGTATGACAGACTCTAAGTCTAGCTAAAACTTCACTCAGAAGAGAATTAATCTCTTCAAAGGAGAATAATGCATTGAGATCTTTTGTATTAGATGATGATGTTTTGTTCTCAAGTGGAACTTGATTGTGGTGTACAGGTGCCAATGATGATGGTAATGATGAGGAAACAGTAGGGCGATTTCTAATTGCAAGCCTAGGCGGTGGTGGAGGGGGGCGTTGGGGTAAGGGAGGAAAATGAGAAAGAGAATGTGGATCAAACGGTTTTTGTGATGATAGTGTAGGTGGTGCGTGCTTATTGTTGGCTACATGTCGATGGTTGGAGAGTTTATGACGAATATCTAGGTATTGTTGGCGACTTATACAGCTGGAGTCGGATGACTTGTGAGGACCATTGCAATTGGCGCATCGAATCACGTCAGAAATTTTGCATTCAGTTGTTTTATGGTTGCCGGCGCAGTTAGCACAGAAACTCTTAATGTGACAGTGCATGGAACCATGTCCATAGAGCTGACAATTATGACATTGCGTTATTTTTCCGGGGTTTTGCCTTTTAAAATCCCAGCGGATAAGAGTTTTAAATAAACATGCATGGTTTCGCTTAAGTTCGTTTAGTTTTATTGTACCGCGTTGAATATAAACGATGTAAATGTAGCTTTTAGTTTGGGAATTTGTTTTAGGATTGTTAGTGATCACTTTCACATCGATGCACTTTATTCCAGACGAAATAAGTTCATCTTTTACTAATTTTTCGGCTATGAAATCAAGCCCCGATAATACCACTTTAAGAGGTCGCATCTCTTTGCGCGAGTATGAAAAAAATTGAATGTCAGATTTAACAAGTTCTGTTTTAATTTTTTCGAAGATTTCATTCGATGGGGAGATAATTTTTTGACCGAGAGAGATATTTTTGATAAGATATTTGTCGATCTTTAAATCACTTAGTATTTGACGCACTCGTTCACTTGTAGATTTGAGAACCACTATAGGAGGAACACTTTCTTTAATGACGTTGGAACGATCATTATTATCGTTTTGGGATATTTCATCCATATCATCTGCATCAGCCATGAGGCTTTGCAAGGGCTGATAGTAGTTTTGATTGTTATTATTCATTTGGTCATGAATATATTTTTTATTTTTATTTAAATACTTGCTGGGAGGGCGAGCATTGCCATCACCAGAGTCACAACGAACTCTTTTACGAGAAATTTTTAATTCTTTATGCAAAACACGAGGTGTATGAGAATACTTGCACTCACTTCCACTGCTAACACAAGAATGTCCGAGCTGATATTTTTCCTGCTGATGGAGAGAAGTTTGGATGTTCTCTTCGCATCGTATTTGGTCCAAATTTGCTTTGAGGACACACATGTACTGATGCTATTCCATCTATTGTTTGCTTCTATTAACGCGTTATCTAGAAGTTTGCGTTTCAGTGTCTGAATGGGTACCGCCGGTGTCTCTCTGTTGTCAGAGAGTTCTTGTGCGGAACCCCGTCTGGCTAACTCGTCCGCCTTGCAGTTGCCTGGAATATCACTGTGACCCGGTACCCAACACAGGGAAGTGTTACATCTGACCGCGATCTCGTTAAGAGATTCGCGGCATTGTTTTACCAACTTGGATCTTATTGTTGGTGATTCTTTTAATTGCTGCCTGACTGTCTATGTATATCACGATAGTTTTTCCATCTATCGGGCTCATAGAGAGTCTGCGTGCTGCTTCGCGGATAGCTGTGACTTCTGCCTGAAATACATTGCAGTGGTCAGGCAGTCGTAGTACGACATTAAGCGCGGGGTTTTCTGAAAACACGCCCGCCCCTGTGCCGTCGGCTGTCTTTGACCCGTCGGTGTATATTTCTACGGCTTCATTGTTTACGATACGACCGTCTTCCCAGCTGGCTCGGTCTGGGATGGCCGTCTTGTATTTATTACTGAAATCCAGTGTTGGGATTAGGTAATCCGTATTGTTGGGAATCTTGTAAGCAGTTAAGATGTTGCTGTGCCCAATGTGTGAGCTATTCCACGAATTGGATTCTCTTAATCTCAAGGCCGCCTTAGTGGCCACCAGCTTCCCATAGATATCAATGGGGAGGAGGTTTAAAAAAGTCGTTAAGGCTGCCGTTGGTGTGGATCTCAAGGCTCCTGTAATGCATATGCAGGCTGCCCTCTGGATTTGTTCCAGGGCGCTTGCGTGGCATTGCTTCGATATTGCAGGCCACCATGCTATGATACCGTATGTGAGGATAGGCCTGACGACCGCCGTGTACAACCAGTGTGTTATCTTAGGCTGTAGACCCCATCTGGAGCCTAAGGCCTTTTTACAGGTGTAAATGGCAGTCGTAGCCTTCCTTATGCGGTCTTGGATGTTTGGTTTCCAACTGAGTTTGCTATCTAGGATCGTTCCCAGATATTTAGCTTGGCTGGACAATTTTAGTGGTTCGTTGTTGAGCGTAGGTGGCGTTATCTCCTGAACCTTAATTTTCCTTGTAAATAAAACCAGTTCGGTTTTGGATGGGTTAACATTGAGCCCGACCTTAATGGACCAGGAGGATAGTTTCCTGAGAGCCGATTCCATTAGGTCTCTGATCGTGTTGGGGAATTTCCCCGTTATGGCAATGGCAATGTCGTCCGCGTAGGCCGTCACTTTGCATCCATCCTCCTCCAGGTTGGAGATGATTTCATTTACTACTAAGATCCATAGTAGCGGTGAAAGCACTCCTCCTTGTGGTGTGCCCCTGTACACTGACCTCCTGGTCATACAGCTGCCAAGCTCCGCCTGGATCAGCCTGCTTCCTAGCATGTTCTTTATTCCATGTGATGTAAGCTGGAATATTCTTCTAAGACCTCGTTATACTTTTGGCGGAAGATTGGAGTCTTGGATAGAGACCTTTCCAGACGCAAAAATCGATGCAACGCAATTTCACGTGAAAGGCCAAGAGTGCTCATTGAGTCCTTGAAAGGAAGCTTGACAATATAACGACCGTCTGGATTTCTGATCGTTGTGGCCGAATATAATCTTTCGCAAATCTCGTCTTCGGGAGAAATAGGATTGTCATCCAAATTTTCTTCTACTTCCCAAAATTTAGATAATTCGTTGTGAAGTGATACTTCACTAAAGAACGATACAAATGTTGAAAAACTATTTACAGTGGTATTTCCAAAGGGACCGGATATGACCCACCCAAAAATGGTATTCTGCGCCAAAAGCATTCCGAAAACTTTAGTTTTAATTCCATCTTTAATTATGGATGGATATACGTCTGCTCCGATCACTAGATCCACTTTAGAACATTTATGGAATAGGGGATCAGCTAAATCCAGGTTTAAGTCCGTGGAAACTTCGTTTAAATTAATTGTACAGGATGGCAAATTCCCTGTTAAACGATGCAAAACAATGGCGTTAACATTAACTGCCAATTCAGATTCCCGGATCCAACAATGCGCCTAATGCAAACGAGGTTCCGAGGCATTCGACATGAACAATTGCAGTAGCTAAAATGACTTGATTGTTGTGTTGCGTAAAATAGGAGCGAAGATGGCAAGATGGATCTGTGCTCTGATTAGAAGTGGACTGTATTTTTTGGGCGACATTGTTATCATTTTGAGGCATACTAGTTGAGGCCATAGCGCAAAATGCCTGATTCGTAGATACCTGGTGGAGCAAGGTATGATGTCTCGCGTTACACTGAAGGCAAGTGTAGGAGCTCTTACATTCTCTTTCAAGATGTGAAGTGGCCAAGCAATTTCTGCAATACTTAAGAGAGTTAACAGTGCGTAATCGTTCATTAACTGGCATTTGTCAAAATATGTTGCAGAGGCGAAGTGGGTGGTTATCATTGCAAAGCTTACAATTATGCACAAATGACTTGGCATGAAAGGTTTGATAGTACTGTTCACGAGCATTATTGTGAGAATTTACTTTGGTTTGCGATAGTCTAGGACGAGGTATTAATTTTATATCGGATACAGTTTCGAGAATTCGATATCTGTTTGTAAGAAACAGATCCATTTCCTTCCATGAAGGAATGTTGCGGGGTTTCTCAATAGATTGTTCCCAAAGTGAAAGAGTTTTTTCTGGTAATCGACTTGAACATAAATAAATTAGTATTGGATCCCATGAACTCGTATCTACTTTATGTGCTTGCAGAGAGGAAAGACAATCATTCACCTCCATCTGAATGGACTTTATACTTGGCCCAGTTTCATTAGTAATTGCGGTTATGTTGAACAGCCTTTTCAATTGGTTATTGACCAGTATTCTTGTATTTTCATACTGGTCTTTTAACGCTTCCCAGGCTAAATCAAAATTATCGGCGGTTAGCGGGAATTTCGACACAATGTTATTAGCTTCCCCCTGAGTTTTTGACCTAAGATGAAATAATTTCTGAACCGAGCATAACTTTGGGTGATTTATGTAAACCGCAGAGAACATATCCCTAAAGGAGGGCCATGTTAAGTAATGCCCATAAAAAACCTCGGTATCACAGGGTGGCACTGTGATGCAAGGAGAAGAAACATTTGCTTCGGGACGAACTTTTTCTTCCTGAATGGAGGATACTTGCTTGCATAGCTTGATAATCTCACTCAAGCAGTTCAAATATGATGATGATGATAGTCTATATTTTTCTTTAACAGCTTTTAGCGTGTCGTTTGAAGAAGCGCAATCATCTGAACGCAAGGCGAAAGCATATGCTTTTTTGTTTCGATCCACAGATCTTTGAGTTCTATCTTAGAGGCTTCTAAGGAATCGACAAAGTGCTCAGTAACGGGTGTTTCCGCAAATTGTACGTAAAACTCTACCATCTGATCTGCGGCCAAGATAAAGTCATCGACTCCGATCATTTTGGCGATTTTCTGTTATTGATTTGCCCCTAACGCACGAATTGGATGGCTATACCGTTTATTCTCACGCGCCCTAACCGGTATAATGAACGGTACTAGTTAAAACACGAAGAAAAAATTTCTAACAGGACTCTAATAAGTGCAATTAGGCACTAGCACCCTTGAACATGAAAGCACACTATGACTTTGCACGGTGCAGTTCGTAATAATTTTATTTTGTTGCAAAAGGGACATTAATGGCTTTGATTGTTACCTGTTGCAAATCCTTTTTAGGTTATTAACTGCACACTTAAACTTTCTTTTATTAATTTTTAGAAGAAGATAATTTTCTGTTGCCCTTTCTTTTTTTTTCTTCACATACACGTTTTTTCCGCGCCACGTTTCAGTATCAACCGTAATTTAAAATAAATACTGCACTGATCTACTACGAACTATGTACGCACCTGATTATTAG
Source organism: Portevinia maculata (assembly GCA_949715645.1). Lineage (NCBI taxonomy): Eukaryota > Metazoa > Arthropoda > Insecta > Diptera > Syrphidae > Portevinia > Portevinia maculata. Next base: position 242,187,654 of record OX454526.1, on the reverse strand, counting down.
AAGGATGATTAACAACTGGACTGATGCGTGATGAAATCAAAAGCTGTTTCTTCTGCTGTCGATTTTTTGTCTGCCAACGGGGTTCTTGTCTCTTGCAGGGTTTCCAGGTTTCCAGAGAGGCGATATAATGCGTTTCTAATATTTTTTTGAGATTGATGATGATGGGCTGAGTGAACAAAATCGAGAATCCGGCTCGTGTGGACCAAATGTTTGGGCGAGTGTGGGTGATTTGAAATAAAGAGTCAGTAGGTGAATTTCGGGTTGTTCAAATATATTTTATTGGTGGGTATCTTACCTCTAGAATGGCTTAATGAAAAGTGTGCGAGTAACAAATGTTAACTTAAAATGAAAGCTACGCTAAGGTGAATTCAATGAATGGTGAATAAATAAAGCTAATATGCATTCAGTGATATCTTTTATAATGCAAGGTTTTGATAACGACATCTACATTTGAATACATCAATATGGCTTCAACAACAGTTAAGTTATAATAAAAAAAATATAGGAACTTTAATGAAAAAATCGATTATAATAATATGATATAAAATAATACCTAGCTTATTGGTAAAGTGACACTTCTTAAAGTAATCAAAAGAACTTTGAAGTTCATCAACTAATTTCGTTCCAAGGTAAAATGAATTAACGCAAATTGATACGTTTTACTACGAAAATAAATTGACTGAAATTTGGCAGTAAAACGACACAAAATGAAAAGTGCCACTTTTCAAGAAACTTATTTGTCACGATTTCATAATTTTTTTAGAAGCAAAGTGATACAAATGAAAAAAATTCATTTAGCTGGGAAAACAACAAGGATGTTTCCTTAAATTCAAAACGACACTTGTGCCCTCATGCTGTCAGCTTAAGAGTTATAGTTATGACGTTTTGATAGAATGTTTGTATTCTTGTTTGCGATTCGTTCTGTAGATATAGGTTACTCAAAATCGTCAAATTTGGACTTATGTCAGTTTGCTTTTCAAGCGACGAAGTGTCTCTCACTTTTTGAGCATTTCGGGCAATATGTAATATATGGTCCAAATTAGCCATCACTTTTTTTGTTGATAGTTTTTAGTTGTTTTGCTTTTTTTATTTTGGTTATACTGAAATGAACTTAACTGAATAATTGGTCGCAGTGGCTCAGTGGTTAGTGCGATGAATAACTTATCGAAGGATCTCAGGTTAAAATCACACCGGGGCCAAGTAACACTTCAAGTTTTTCTCCACTACTTCACCTTTCGCGAATGTCTGACAAACATGCAGGAGAATCAATTATTATCATGAGAAGCTTTTTAAAATTTGCCGATCGGATACGGTTTAAAATTGAGGGTCCCTTGCACTTCTCACTCGCAAGTCATTGGAAAAGCTGGCTTTAAGAGTATGTATGTATGTATGCCGTTAATGCTCTTTTTTTAAATTGAATGCCCCTAAAGGTTACTTTTTTAGCATCGAAAGTTCTGTCGATCGATTTGGGCGATTTTAATATGGAACATAATATTCTCAAAGGACCGGAAAGAATGTGAAGATTATAATAAACCGCCCTATATTCAATATAAACCTTTGTATGAACAAAAATTTATTGGAAGGGAATGTCTTGGTCTTCGCAAAGTCTGAAGATAAAGACTTTCTTACAATTCGCCCATAAAAAGTGTTACGTCACACCCACATTTTGGGGGCGTTTTTGAAAAATGTTTGTTCTTAACCCCTTCGACCCGAAAATGACTTTCAAATAATTTCAGACAGATGTGATATTCTACATACTATAAACAAAAATAGATTTTCATTTTTTTTCCACCAGTGCAGTGGCGCTGTAAACACAAAGGCAAGAACAACAAAGTTTGTTTATTTTTAAAAATCTTCTGAAAACTTTATTCAAACAAAAGATAATGTTACATTCTACTTGAGCAGACTTTTGGATACCCTATTCCTAGTCCGATCCCCCAAAAACTGAGCATGGCAAAAGTCTAGGTATGGGTGAATTATTAAGAAGGATATTGTCTACATATTCTGTTATAAATAAAAGTTTTTTTTACGTTTTTTTAAAGAATTTCATCGAAAAACAATGTTTTTGGTAAAAAACGACGTCCCCAAGAAGGAGACATGGACACGTCCAAAGAACTTTGTATAAGGAACTGTAAAGAATGAGTTAATCTTTATAATTTACAAAGAAAAAGACTTTTTGAAATAGCGTAACGACTACTACTATTGGCACCCCAAATTTTTGACCCAACTATTGGCACCCCAATAGTAAATTTTTTTTTATTTTGAACTTGCACATTTTTCTCGCATTTCTGCGTCATTAGTTTGGAGATATTCCTTTTTAGTTCTGTTTTATAAGTGAAAGTAAAAACACGTACGACAAAAAAACCTTCGAAATTTCCTTTTTTTTATAATTTGCTTACGCTAAAGGGATTTTTTTCTGTTGTTACAGTACCCTTATAATGCTAAGAACACAGTGTAAGCTACTTGGTATTAGAAAGAATAAAGAGATAGGAAAGAAGTGTTTGGGTGCAGTTGTAGGGTTTTTCTCCACTTTTTCTTTGTTTTCGTTAAGGACCTATAATTTTGTAAGTTTCTTATCACTACTTTCTTTAATATTTTTTAATGAAAACTTTTTTTATTTACTATAATTAATGTATTATTATAGTAAATAGAAAAAGTCACTTTTAAATATATTTTGTAAACAAAAAGGCTGCCAATAACTGGCCGCATAATAAATAAGGGGTTCAATTATTGGCAGGGGGGTGCCAATTATAAAATACTAGGTAGACAATTATTGGCACTGCCAATAGTTGTACTTTTATGAGTGCCAATAGTTGTATCTTTCAACCGTTATCAATTTATTGAACGAAATGTCAAAAAAATCTTGAATTAGAAACAGATTTTTGTTCATTTCCTTTAAAAATAATATAAAAAGTATTTGTTTAATTATTTTAATTAATTAATTTTGGAAAGAATTAAAAACTAATTTTTGTTCCTTTATTTAAAAATGTGATATAAGTCCTATTTATTTGACTATTTTAATATATTAATTTTGTAATGAATTAAATAATATATTTTTTTATTTTCCTATAAAAACATAGGAATTATATATTTAGCTATGTAGCTATTTGTTTACAAAACTATATAGCTATTTACTTTTAATTGAATAAATAGCTATGTTACTCGTAGTTTAAACAGTGAACTAAACGACAGTTCCTTAAAAATATATATATTTATTTATCTATTAATTTATAGTTTAAAATAAAACGTTTTGAAAACATAAATAAAATAATAACCCTTGATACTTTTTCTTTTTTAAACAGTGCCAAAAATAGTTTGTTTGGGTGCCAATAATTATATCAGGGTGCCAATTATTGTAGTTTTTAGTAAGCTTTTTTTAAACTGGCATTTTAGATATATTTTCCATTATCAAATCTTTATTTATAATACGCACTCAATGCGGAATTTAATATTTTATACTCTGGTAAACAAAAGATTCAAACAACTTAAGAAATAAAAATGTTATAGTTGATCAAAGTTGAAATTTCCTTAGGATTGCCAATAATTGTATAGTGGGTGTGTTTGTGGGCAGATTTTAAAATCGTTACACTTACTTGTTGGTGGCCCCTAAAGAGGATGTTTGTTAGTTAGAATGTGGTCGTGTCAGTGGATGGATTTTAAAAATTCCTAAATATTGGCCGTTCGGTAGTATATGTTCCAAACATCAGCTTTATAGCTCGAATTTTAGGGCGCAAAAATTGACAACGTAAGTAAATTTGTAAGTCGACATTACATTCGATGCTGATCACAAATATAGCAACTTTTATGGGTCAAATTGAAAAACTTTTAGAAAAGCGTATAAAAACTAACTGTTTGTTACGTGGTAAAGGGTGAAGCAGCTGAAGCATAACAGGAGTTTACAAACCTTACAAGTCCAGCTTTCCCTTGTCCTCGATAGGTATTTATTATAATCGCCTACAATTCCGTATTTAACAGAAGACCTCATGAAAATGATTTGATGAAAGTATTCAGTTCACTCGATCATCAATTGACGTAACACAGTACGGAAGGAACATTTTCAGAACGGAAATTCAAACTCTGCTGTTCTCGACAGATAAAATATTTTCTTTTGAAATTGGGAGAACTTCATCAAGGTCCTCGGTAGCTTCTACGCAGATATCGTTACTGTTAGGTTTTTCAAATTTTTCATTTCGCTGGCGGCTTCGTAATCCATATCGGCACCTTCAACTAAAGTTTGATCTTCTCCTGCGCTGGGTAAATCCGAAAGAGATTGTTCTTTTTCGTATTCTGAACAAGACGCCGACTGTTCTGAGGTTGCGTATAGCACATTCTCAGTTTCGTCTTCTCTCAAACCACGCCTTAAGCCCATTTTACCTGAAAAGTAAAAAAAAAGTTCAGCGAAACCACTGAACATTGAATACTCCTGGGGCACATTATCCCAACCAGCAACACGACTGGGATAAAATAGTCCAAAGGAATAAAAACACATAAAAAGGAAAAAAAAAATTGTTTCTTCGTAAAAAATATGGAATAATGAATAGGAGTACGTGCACTGTTGACATATACCACTCATAGAAAAACGTGTTCTTCTGCACTTTAACAAGAAATGACATGCAACGATGCGACATGTAGGTATAGGTAACTTTGTAAGTTTAAACAATAAACACCGTAAACTTTCTAAATTCCTACAGTTTGTTTGGTAAATTTTTCCAGTATAAAATTTAACAATCTGTTTTGGGATGCGCTTCCCAATCTTGTCAAAAACGTTAATAACAGTACTAGGAAAATATATAGACCGTGCCCATCTTAACAGTTCGCCCATATACAATTGTTTTCCACACCCACTTCGGGGATCGTCTTTGATAAAATCGTCTTTTTTCTATAAATTCATTTGTTTTTGTTTTTGTTTTTTTTTTTGAGGCATTTATAAATCAGTACATTTTCTTCTTATAAAACTAAAATTAATAATTTGGTCGACTTAAAGATTTGCCTGACTTAATCAACTATGTGTAATTAAATAAATGTTTACAACAATCATAGAATTCATTGTGAAATTAATAATATTAACATTGTAGTGTACACTTGCTCCCGGCGTACAATCTCAACTTTGCCTTTGAAGCTTTTTAACTTATGACTAGAACTTAAAATTAAAAACTTAAAGCTAAATTAAAACTAAAAAGGATAACCTTATCTATATACAAAGCATGAACTTATCTTAATCATACATGCACAGTATGCACAAGCTTTAAATATTCTTAAAGAAGATATAAATAGTTATATTATCTAAAGAATACTTAAAACTGATGCGTTATAAACAAAGGTTTATGTGAGTATATATATGTATATTTTTGTTTGTAATCAATATCATCCCCTAAAATTTAGTGAAGATGCTTTTTCGTAAAACGGTACAGAGAGGGTCCTACTTGTATCTGGTCTCAATAGAGGTATAGTTTGTTCATTCATCAGATTAAACGGTGATAAATAATAGTTATCATTTAAGCTCATATTAATATGAGAATCGGGTAAAGATCTAACAAGTGGATTAGGGTGTGAACTGATTCGTTCCAATTTTTTTAAGACGAGTTCGATTTGATAAACCATCAGGGGCGTTATATTTGTTATATCATATATGAATTTATTAAAGAAACTTAAAAAAAACAGTTATTACAACACATGTAGACAATATCCATGTTAACGATTCACCAAGACAAAGTTTTTTACCATGCTAAATTTTGGGGCTGTTTTGACTTCATTTTGAAAAAATGGCGCGCGACGGGCTTAGTTGGTACTGTCATGATCAATGGAGAGATCCCAGGAACCCTGTCAAAGGGAAATATCAATCAATGTTTCCTTACAAACAGGAAAGTGAGGCAGGCCTCAAAGCTCCTTTCAAAATCGGAACGCCTGTCGTTTTTATCTGAGGTCGAACCGGCAAACCCCACAGGCGGATTTGTAGGGATACAGTCCAGTCTGAGAGTTGTGATCGCTTAAATCCTGATCATAGCCTCATAAGGAAGAAAAAGATTGGATTTCATCTATCAAGAGTTGGCATCATTAGGTATGCTTTTCCACCAGTCCTCGTCTAGACAATTCGTCAGCTTCACCATTCCCATGCACACGCACATCATGCCTGGCTGCCGATGTAACGATATCACTTTGTGGTATGGTGTTTCGTCGAACTCCACAGGGTGTGGGGGTGAGTATGGATGCAGTAAAGTGGGAGGGTTGTGATCCCTATGATAATCCTGATGATAACCTCGTCGTTAAGGAAGAAGGTAAGACCCATTATTCATATTGAATAGTTTGTTTTTTATACTTATCTTCCTTCATCCGTTATTCTAAAAACGTCTTGCAATTTTATGACAATGTAATTAAATAAATAAATAAGCTGTAATGTAACTTGTACAAGTAATGTCATAACTTTTGCAAATGGCATCAAATGTCGTTCTGCTTACATAGTCAAGTCTTTCAGTCATTGTCTCGTCGATATTTGTGGGCTCTCTTGGGCGTCCTCGGCCACAGCAGTGTTATTATCGGTTATGACATCATTTTTGCCCTACCTTGTAGGTAGATAAAAACAAAAAAAGAATATCAATTTAATTATAAAAGTCAAGATAATCCGATTTTCCGTCCTTTGAGAGTTTTTGTTAATTGAAATGTTTGAGTAAAAATTGAACTACTCGAAAAGCTCATCTTTCACAATCCATTCAAAAATTCTCAAAGTAAGTTAAGCGTGCCACCAATATCCTCTTCACATTGACTCATTTAATCATATGCTTTATCCGCCATCTATATCGCTCAATTAAAATGTTTTTGCGATTCTTTATTTTTACAAATCCCTCCGTACTCAATCGCATGTCCTTCAGCGGTTATATCAGATTCCTCAATTATACAGCCTGCGCTTATATCCGCATTAAGACATCAAATGTAAATTGTAATTTATTTTAATTAAAAAGTCCATTTTCGCCCCCATAAAATATTTCACTTGCGACTTCCGTTATTATTCGTCTGGCACAATATCAAGTAGTTTTTCCGACGGATCTCGCACCGCCCGCCGCCCACCTAGCATTATCTCACGCTTTACACTCATCGTTAGCCAGAATGGGAGTCACCAATACCTGCATTATTTAAAAATTAATCTGCACCATTGTTTGCGTTCATATTCATAAAAGAATTTAATTTTCACTTCACATAATACAAGCGTTGCGAAATCAGAGGATGGGTGAGAGAACAAAAACAAAAAACCGTGCCTTTTCCAAATACAATAAAACACTTTATCCGATTTATCTTTTGCCCCACTTATGTGCATTTTATCCGCGTGAATGCGAACCGACTCCAACTCCGACATTGATAACGATTTCGACTCCATTCCAACTCATGAATGCATTCTTTGTGATTACTATCCAAAGGAAGTGGTTTCAGGTTGTCCTACATCTGTAAAAAAATGGAGAAATCAATCTACTTTGCTCCTCTTTACGGGAAGAGAAGATACCAACTAACAGCTAGGTCCGATTGCAAAACTCATTTGTATCGGACTGGGCTTGAAACAATAGGTAGCCCGACAATAGCAGTGGACATAATGATATTGCCGTTCAACATCAGCATGCTCAGGGGGAGCAGGGAAATCGGGAAAATATTAAAATCAAAACAAAAACCCTTCTTGATACATTATTGAAATGAAATTTATTTACCGTTTAAGTATAACATGGCTGTGTGGTTGGTTAGTCCATAAAGTTCAGTGGTATTTCCTATTTTTTACAACTTCCGTTCGATTTGGATTCACATCTCATCAACATAGAGGAAAGGATCCGATTGAATGAGTAATCCTTCGAATTGAATGGGATTCTTAAATGAGCACAGTGTCACAACAATGTCGTCTTGTGCTCCATTCCGTGGATTAAATTGAAAATGACAAATTTGTTTCAGAGTTTTTTTCTTATTTTATTTTTCGTATTTTGTCGTTCGACAGTGGATGGGTACAATGATTGAATGATTATTATATCATAAAATGATGGTTCGAAATAGGATTGTTGGGGAAGTCCTTTGTGAAACGTCTCAACTTTATAGTATGATCCATATGACTTGGAATTTATATACAGATTGAATAATTAATCTTCTTCCCGGAACCAACCACATTAAATATTTATTGCGGGTGAAATTGGTATGGGAATCTCGGTTGGACTAACCAGATGTAGAAAAATTGATTGTTACATAAAAGCACAGAAGATAAATATTACCGTAGGGGAAATTGAAGATTGGATGAAACAAGATTTTGCAGAAGTAACAACAATTAAGTATCTACTTGTCGGCAGATTAAAGTTGATTTGCAAATGTTAAGCAATCATATCCTACAAAAAAATACAGCCCACACAACTGCACGACAGCTCGTCCGGAAATGGACTGAAGGCATGAACCGAATATAGAAGATTACACATTCGCATCGAAAATAAACATGCGGAGATGATACACCCGATGATGGAGCAGCAGCTCTGAAACGCGTCGCGAAAAATATAAAAAATACAAAACAAGTTGTGAAATTTATAAATTATAAAATCGAAAAAGATAATAGATAAACAAATAAAGATTAAAAACATTTGTTTTATAAAAATCTTTTACTTACAAAATGGAGATGTTGATTTCGCTGTTAATCTGTCAATTTGATTAAGTCACAAGAGTCCTGAGTACAAATGAATCAATAAAAATGAGAATGAAAATAAGATTGTGTGAACATTTTTTAAAAACCTTATGAACTTTGGTGGCTGTTTGTCGAACAGAAAATAAAAATATCTCCAAATACTTATGAACATATGTATGCAACCATGACTTTGTTGAGCCAAACGTTTGGTAACAGAATCATCTCAAGAAATGGACCTGTGAGTTGGCCACCTCGTTCGTGTGATTTGACACCTTTGGACTACTTTTTGTGGTGGTACGTCAAATCTCTGGTCTATGCTGGTAAACCAGCAACGATTGATCACTTACCTGGTATGGTCTAAAAAGTGGTGAAAAATTGGACCGACAGGACGGCGCACTGTGGGGCAGAATGTAGGTACTCAAATCCGGCATAAAACCGAAACTGTCCGGGATAGCATCAGCAAAATGAGAAAATCCGTTATCTTTAATAAATCTTACAAAAAATACACCTTGCAGGCATTAGTTCAAAGTGATAACAATTGTGTTCTTTTAGCTTTGCTTTTTATAGATTTTTCTTGATTTTTGTTCACTGCTTTTTATTCCACAAACAATTTTTTTGTTATGGAACCTTCAACATCAGGTATTAAGCAAGCTTCAAGCAATTATTATTCTTAAAATAGTGCTTTCCGATGAAATTTTTCATTATAATTTATATGGCACTGCGAAAAGGCAATTTATTTCCTTTACTATCAAAGATCAATTGCTTTTCATGTCCTGAAGTTTTTTTTACTGAATCCTCAAGAGTGGAATTTGTGCACTTAGGAATCGTTAAAATTCTCTGCCCGTACTTGCCCCCTTTTTTAAAGTATATTTTTTAATGTGTTCCTATGTGTATAAATAAATGTGTTCTTGTTCTTTTCCTGTACTTACATATATTATTTTTTTTCTGATTTAGGAACAATTTCTAATACACTTTTTGTTACCAGACAAGAGCTTGTGAAATTACGTTGAAGTTCTGGATATTTAAACATAGCAGAGCAGTTTGACGTTCTAACAGAACAACTGAAATCTCGAACAAAACATTTTGATAATAACATACAACGAATATCACATTTTAAATCTGGATACAAGTCGCTATGGTTTAAAGCCAGTAGAATTAGCGATAGATTCTTAAAGCAAAATAAAACGTGGCTGGAAACATCTATTTCATTTTGAAGTGCATTTGAAAATAAACGTGGTCGTCCAGTTACTTCTTTTGAGTCATCTTCTGCGCAACCGAGTCTAAAAGCCCAAACCGTGCAGAAAAGATATAAAGGCTTCCGAAAAATCAAACGAATCACAAATTACTGTAATGACGGGTGAAGATGCTCTTGCTGTAGTAGTAGAAGCAAAATTATCTAGAAATCAATACAATGTAATTAGGGAGAGTGCCCCGGAAAAATTCCCGTCCTATAAAGTTGTTCAAAATGCTACTTTGCATCTAAGTACCCCTGGTACAACATGTCACCCACATTGCATAAATATTTTATTCACGGTCCCGAAATAGTTTCCTTTGCTTTGCTGCCTATCGGACAGTTGAGTGAAAAAGGGTAAGAAGCAAGAAACAAGGATTTTTAAAAACTATAGGGAACATTACTCGCGTAAGTGCAGTCGCAAAAAAAATTAACTTTGTTTCTTGTTAAGTTCAGATCCATATATTACGCGTAAACGAAAGCTATCGGTAAAAAAAACTTCCACATCTTCCTGGAGAAGCCTGAAATTTATTAAAATCTCCCACTATTCTGCAAAATAATGACAATGATAATTGCGAAGATAATATTCATCATCATTATCTTCACAATTTATTATCATTGTCATTATTTTGCAGAAATTTGAAAGCAGTTTTTAGTTTTTTTCTTATTCTGGCAAAAAATTTCAAAATAATAAATTTTAAAAATGCGTCTGTTTTTTTATTTTTACCTATTGGGGCATTATGATGAAAATTGTATACTTTAAAGCTTTTGGTTGTGCACCTGTGAATTGATGCCAGCTTTAAGGTCCATCTGCCCCACTATGCGGCGTTCATTTTTTTTATAATTTGCTTACGCTAAAGAGGTTTTTTCTGTTGTTACAGTACCCTTATAGTGCTAAGAATACAGCGTAAGCTGTAAGCTTGTTTTGACAGCAAGCAGTTGTTCTGTTTCGGTGCTAAGTGTATACCCAGCTCAGAATAATTTTACACGTAAACAATAACAAAAAGGAGTGCTGAAGATAAAGAGGTCAGCAGTCGAGGACTGAGACGAAGTGAACATAGAGTGTTGATGCCATGAAGCAACTAGATGGCGGTAAAATAAGTCGGGAGCAAAAATATTCCGATTGTTATGCAGAGATAGTAGATGTGTTCGTCGATTAAACAAAAAAATTTAAAATCCTCATTTCAAAGAAAATTATGCGAAGAAAATTAAAAAAAAAAAAATTGGCAAAACAAAAAACAAAATTTATGATGTTCAAAATCTTTCAAAAAATACGTTTGGATCTGCATCCTTGCTTTAATCCAAATCGCAGTCTTTTAAAGTACAAACGCACATCCTTAACCTTCCAACCACACACTGTGTTATGAGATACCCCACATAGATTTTAAAAGTGTGCAGGTCCCGTTAAAAAACTTTGCTAAGCATGACATACCTATGTTTATTTAATTTTAAACTCTCTGCAGTAGCAGGCGAGGGTGTTCAGATCTTAGAATTTTTTAACGAGTTTAGTCGTGCTGCGAAGTTTTAGCTTGGGTATCATATACCCCAGTGCGCAGTGCGTGTTAGTATTTTTTGGAATTTGTAAATACATTATTTTAGTGAAATGTTTTCTAGTTTAGTTATTTTGGACTAAAAATTAATAAAACAAGTGTGAGGTTTGTTCAGCCATAAAGGAAGTTACTGTAGATGACAATATTAATTATAGTTTTACAGCAAAATGGATTTTCTTCAAGACGAATCCATTGAAAGGCTTTTCCTTGATGCTGAAGGGATGAAGCCAAAAATGAACTAGCTTCGAATCTTGAAAATCAACATTAAAAACTGTGTAACTTCTGTAATCGGTAAAAAAAAACTGAAAACGTGTCATGCCGACTTCCCATGTGCGGGGATCATCACTGATCACTCACTGCAATGCATACAATGAAGTGAAAAAAATTTTAATTTTTGTGTTTAAAAAAGCAAACATTTATCCCACTGTTAAAACAATACATTGGAGTAAACATTGAAGAAAGAGTATTAGAAAGCGTAATGCGATAGTTTTTAAAACTATTATTTTAAACTTTTTAATGAATTTGACTGATTTTAGTTGACAACTATATATTAAATTTTTTTTGTAACCTAATTTGGAAATTATTTTTTTTTTAAGTATTTTTATATTTTATGTTATTCATCGTATTGAATTTTGTTTTGATGAAATAAAAATATGAATTAAAAAAATATATACATAATATATAAAATGACATATTTTTTTTAATACTTTTGGGGTGGGGTATGTGGTACCCCAGTGTGAGGAGCGCGTTAGAAAAAATATGTGTGAGGACGGAAGGTTTAAAAATGAAAAGTGTATATAGCATACGATCTAGGCGTTTTATTTGTAAAATTATGCTGAGCTGGGTATACACTAGCACCGAAACACGGCTAGTATCTGGCAATATAGTATTTCATTGCCTGCTTTTCGGTTTCATAAGGCGCAGCCGCGGATGCCATATGCCAAAAATTATTTTTAAACATTAAATGCCATGAAATTTGTGAGCTAGTAAATCCAAAATTTGGTCATTGCATTAAATTTGTTGTGCTTTATTTTTAAAAAGAGGTGTATGCCTCTATGAAAAACACCCTATACAATCATGTATGTACAATTGTACACTCCAAAGACTTGCTTTTACTGCATGCACACGTAGCTAGTCGGTTAAGTGAAGAGGGGTGATAACGTGGCATTAGATACTTTAACTATGAAAATGGAACGCCTCTGTGTGTACTGTGTGACTGAGTTCCAAAACTTAATAAACAGTTTCGAAGCGGTAGCAAAAGTTTTTTTAAGACGCATCTGCAATGCAGCCTTGATGCCAATGTCAAATGCAAGCAACGAATATGATGCGTTTTGAATTTTGCTTTTTGTCACTATTTTCACATTTGCGTTTTGTAACGTATGACTTTGCATTTAAAACGCATCTGACGCATTTTGGAATTCACCTTGTCGTTTTTTTAGCTTGCGTCGCCTCGAAGTTTTGAGATTGAATTTCTCTGTGTGTTAAATGTATACTCTGCCTGTGGAAATGGGTTCATTTGGTGATACTTTTAGTGTGTGATGGTACGATTGGGTTTCTCTTTGTTTTTTTTACTATTGAACCATGCATGTGTAAATGAAGCGATGTGTTTTACTTTCTTTTACGCACTCTTGTGTATTGTCACAAAAAGGTTGACAGCAGTGCACGTAAAATAAGTCTGCACCTGCCGCATGTAGGTACTCGTACCTACATGTGTTTTTTGCCAAAACGATTCCAGGCAAAACTAAGTCATACAAAACTCATTGTGCTAACACACTTGATTGTGCTTGAGTCAGTATATCAGCGCAGCGATTTTTGCGGCCTTTCCCATGTCTATTAGCCGGTATATGAGTGGCAGATATGTCCAGAGTTTGAAAGCCTTTTAACCCGCAAAGCGGGCCACCCAGAGCTAAAATGATGAAAGTAAATAAACATCATATTCGGAATTGGGCACATAATCCATAGTGCTTATTGCGCCAGACAAGGATCACTTACAATTAGCGGAGAAACAAAGTTTCGCGAGCGAGCTAAACCCTGCGAAAAGACAGTTTAAATTCTTCGATCGCTCGAAGCGGTCCACCAAAGCAAAAATAATGCTACTAAATGGACATTTTGTTTTGAATTGGGCGCTTTATTTATAGCGCCAATCCCAGGCACCAAGTATTTACTTACCCTTAGAAAACTACCCAATAAAAAAATAACACACAAAACTATACATTAAATTTTCCGTTGCACGGGGAAGTTAACGCAAGTCCCATTTTTATTTCGCACAGACTTAAACCCAATAACAACACCAAATAAAGGGTCTTTCATTAAGGACTTGACAACTTATTTTTTAAATAAAATGCAAACTACTTGAGATATCCCAAAAAAAAGTATTGGCTTGAATTACTATCAAAACATTTATGCATGGAATTCGACTTCGTTCATACGTCCACCACGTCGATACGTTGAACCAGATTTTCGATAACTCTGCCGCACATTTTGACCGATGCGGCCGCTATTTCTCGTTCAATGTTGGCTCTGAGCTCCTCTAACATCGAGGGCTTGTTGGCATAGCCCAATGATTTAATTTGGCCCAATAAAAAACAAGTTTAGACGGGTTAAATCACACGATCTAGGCGGCCATAGACGGGTCCGTTTCTCGAGATAACACGTTCACCGAACTCAGACTTTAACAACTCGATTGTTGCACCCGCTGTGTGGCTTGTGGCACCATCTTTTTGTAACAACTTATCACTGATGTCCAATTCGTGCAATTGCTCAAAGAAATAACGTCCCAACATGTCTCTGTAGTGAATGCTATTTACCGTTACGTAGCGGTCATTTTCATCGATAAAAAAAAACGCCCCAATGACGCCACCGCCATGAAAACCGCACAAATAGTGATTTCTTGCGGATGAAGTGCTGTTTCATGAAGCAAATGAGGGTTCTCACCTGTCCAGTAACGCATTATTTTGCTTTTTGACGAAGCTGTTTAACCAAAAATGCGCTTCATCACTAAAGATTATTTTGCGATGAAATTCTTAATTTTCTTCGATCATGTCCAGAGCCCAATTCCAGAACGTACGTCGCTTCATATGATCAAGTGGCTTTAGTTCTAGATTGAGCTTGATCTTGTAAGCGTGTAGGCCAAGATTCTCCATAATATGGTCTGGGGGAGGCCTAATTCTTGAAAGCGCCGTGACATTGACTCATTTGGCTGGTTTGCGACGGACGCCTATATGGCAGCAATATTCTTCACGAATATTTTGACTCAAATTTGTTCACTAGACTATGAATTGCTTGTCTACTGTGGGGAGAATTACGGCCAAAAATTAACGTTAACGCTCTTAAGGTTGTAAAATGTTAATTTTACTAAATATTTTGTCATTGACAGTTGGGTAATCGGTTTTAGGGTGCGTTCACACTGAAAGCTTGAAGTTGTCAAGTCGCTAAGACCCTTTATGTATGATTTCATATTAACTACCATACCCACGCAATAGCTTCATATATCTTCAATTAATTGCATTTGACAAATTTTACTTTCAGTCAAAGTCAAACCTGTTTCTAAAATGGCCATATTCAAAACCAAATCCTTTTTTGTAGTCTGATTTAGACCAGTGAGTGGTTCGTATCGCTTTTACTTTACACCTCAACCATCTTTGTATTAGTCGTGGCGGAAACGAAAACCTTTATCGCAGAATTATTCTCAGAGAATATGGCTGTGATGTATTTGGTTGTCGCTAGGACCTGGTATGAAAGAGGCAAAGGTACCAAACACGGGTGTGTACATCCAGACAACCATTTTTGACCTGAGTCCCATTAGAAAGTGTTGCTACAGGTTTAAAAAGCTACGTATGCTTTTCTCACTCGGTGTTCAATATTTAGCTTCTAGTTGAGTTTGGGGTTCGACGTGACTTCTAAATAATTTACGCTGGAGGATACAAAAAGGTGTTCATTTTAAGCGAGGAAGTCTGAATGCTGATGTTTTAGATATATAGATAGGTTTATTTCGCTTATAAATTTACAAAGGTATGGTTACCACACATTTTACAGTATACAGAGATATGATAATTTGTATCTTTCCTCTGAAATAATATTTATATCTAAAATAATATTATTATCTACATAACATTAGTGATTTAAATTGGAAAAACGAAAAATTATACAATGCTGAAGGAAAATACGAAAAAACTTGCAATTACAAAAAAAGAAAAAAAAAAAAAAAAACCAAAAAAGACGCCAAATCAGGTACTAATAAAAAACTTATTATTAAAATGATCACAGTTTTTTTTTTTTTTTTTTTTTATGTACACTATCAGTTCTGTGTCGTGGAGTGCTTAAAGCAAGCAACTATCACGAGCAGAAATTTGCCGGCACTAAAAGTGCTCCCACAGGCTCATCATTTAGTGCAGGTGTTAGTAAGGACAAAACAATTAAAAATACAACAATTATATACCTACAAAATACTAACACAAACACAAATCATGCAAATAAATTAAAACATTAAGGTATTATTGCGCAAAATATTTTTCAGCTTGATTTTACTAACATGCAAGTCAATCACATGATCATTTATATTATAGATTCTACTCATGCGACTAATAGGCTCATGCCTCCCATAATTCGTTCTATGATGGGGGCTAAACAATAAATCAACAATACGTAAATTATGGGCACCACACCGAAAATTAAAGCCAATAGATGACAGCAAGTCAGGTGCATCTATTTGACCGGATATACGAGCTCGTAAGCTGCTGTAAAAAAATGATATCGCTATTAAGCCTTCGTTGAGAAAGGGGTAACATTTGAAGAAGCTTAATACGCTGACTGTAAGGAGGAAGGTTAAAAGGATCATCCTATGGAAGTCCTCTAAGTGCAAATCGAATAAATTTACGTTGAATGGCCTCTATTCGATTTGAATGAATGTTGTACAACGGTGTCCAAACTTGAGAGGCATACTCTAGAATCGGACGGACAAAACAATTGTACAATGACATAGTAACGTACGGGTCATTAAATTCTTTCGCCCACCTTTTTACGAAGCCCAGCATAGAATTAGATTTATTAACAATAAAATTGATATGCTTGGCAAAAACCAGTTTGGGATCGAAATAAACCCCAAGATCCTTAAAATTATCAACATTACAAAGAATATGTTAAGACAAAGAATATTGAAAGGTGGAAGGTATATTCTTTCTAGAGAATGTCATATGTTGACATTTAGTAGGGTTCAGGGATAAACCGTTTTTATCACACCAATTGGCGAAGCTATTAATGTCAGATTGAAGAAAAATTCTATCTTGCTGACTAGTGATAGATTTAAATATTTTCATATCATCAGCGTAGATCAGGATATTACTGTGATTTATACATGCTTTAACATCATTAATGGCAAGTATAAATAATATTGGTCCGAGGTGACTTCCTTGGGGAACTCCAGACTGCGCTGTGAAAGATACGGATAGCGATCCTCTAAATTTCACTTGATAAACCCTTGATCTAAGGTATGAATTAACCCATTTTATGAAACTTGGTGGGAAGCCAAAAGCCCTGAGCTTAAACTCGATTATTTCATGGGACAGCTGGTCGAAAGCTTTAGAGAAGTCAGTGTATATGCAATCCATTTCGTCCTTATTCTCTAAGGTATTAGAACAATCATGCAAGAAACTTAACAGATTAGTGACAGTGGATCTGTTTCTTACAAATCCATGCTGTTCATTACAAATTAAATTGCGACAAAGAAATATTAACTTTTCGCAAACAATTTGTTCAAAAAGCTTAGGGATACACGAAAGCTTTGAAATAGGCCTATAATTAGTGATATCACCACGTTCGCCTTTTTTAAATACAGGTGTGATAAAAGCACTTTTCCATAGATTAGGGAATTTACCAGTACTGATGGACAATTCAAACAGATACTTAAGATATGGAGCAATTGCATGACTACATTTTTTAAGAACGATCGGTGCAATGCCATCAGGACCTGATGAATAATCATTCTTCAGAGAAGAAATAAATTTTAAAATTGCTTCCAAGTCAAATTAGAAGCTACTAAAACTTATTTGGGAATAGCTAGTTAGATAACTAAAATATTGCTCATCTATGTGAAGAGGGGTCACCCTAAATGACTTACTGAAATAATCTGCAAACATATTGCTTGCATCTAGCGAATCAGCAGTTGTAGAGCTATTGTAAGTAAGTTTCGATGGATAACCATCAGTTTTTTTCTTAGAATTAACAAATCCCCAAAAAAGTTTGGAATCCAATTTTAGAGAGCATTCCATTTTACTTACATAGTCAATATATAAGTTGCAGGATAAAGATTTGAATTCGTTGAATAGTGTAAAATAGAGCTCAAGATCTGAATGGCGGAGACTTTTTAAATAGTTCTTCCAAGCCTTATTACGTCTGTTTCGTATTGATTTGAGCTCTTTAGTGTACCAAGGATGTGACGTTTTCAGATTCCTAGAGGAAATCACTTTTTTCATACAGTTATCCATCAAAGAATAAAAGGAAACTACTGCATCTTCAATATTAGAAAACGCAGTAAGATTAAAATTAAAGCTGGAAATTTCATCAGAAAGCCTTTGAAAATTTGCTTTCCGAAAGTCAAAAGGTTGCGAACGATCATACGAATTACTATTTTCGTCCAAATGTGCGCCTAATCCAATAAATACATCCAATGGTGGATGATTATTATCTATGGTAGTTATACTGAAGTGACAGATATAACTTTGAGGTAGTATGGGACTTTGTCTACCTCGGCTCCGCTATTAACTCTGACAACAACATCTCGTCAGAAATTAAACGAAGAATTACTCTTGCCAACCGCTGTTTCTTCGGGCTAAGAAGGCAATTTAGTAGTAAAGCCCTCACTCGAACTACTAAGGAGATCCTATATAAGACCCTGATCATCCCAGTCCTGCTCTACGGTGCTGAAGCATGGACCGTATCAAAAGCGGATGAAGAAATCCTTGGTAGATTCGAGAGGAAAATTCTTCGAAAAATCTTCGGTCCCGTTTGCGTTGACGGGCTATTGAGACGAAGATTCAACCAAGAACTATACGAGCTGTACAGTGACATGCCCCTGGTCAAAAAACTCCGCATTCGACGTTTAAGATGGCTAGGACATGTAGAACGAATGGACACCAATACTCCGGCTCGCAGAGTCTTTGATTCCCAGCCAGACGTCGGACGCAGTAGAGGAAGAACTCGCCTTAAGTGGCGCGCACAAGTGGAAACCGACCTCAACCAACTTGGAGTGCGCAACTGGAGGCAGTTAGCTAAGGACCGGGCTAATTGGAGAGGCATGTTGGTTGAGGCCCAGGTTCATTCCGGACTGTAGCTCCACTTAAGTAAGTAAGTAAGTAGTTATACTGAAGTGGGATTCCAGAACCACAGTACTAACAGAGTCAGAAGAAAAAACAAGATCGAGAGTTCGATTTTTGAAATGTTTTATACAGCTAGTTTGCTGTAAGTCAAAAGACAAGATGTTGTCCAGTAAAGCGAGCTCTTGTTGGGCAGAGTCAAAGGATGGGATGAGATGAGAGTCATCCTCAGAAGGTACCCATCCAATATGTGGCAGATTGAAGTCGCCTATAACTATAACAGTGCTGTCACAACAAGATATGTCAAAAATGTGGTCTAGTGCCATAGAAAGTTCCGAATACAAGGAACACAGACGATACGATGGAATGTACGCATTAACAACATTTAAATGCTTGTTCTTAAGTGTAATTTTTACACAGATAATTTCGACGGTTAGTGAAAATGGAAAGTCAATCTTTCGTGACTCAAGGTTGGAACGAACAGCAATCAGGACACCTCCTCCAAGCGCTTTCAGGTCATTTTGATGACGATCGTTTCTGAATACGGAGAACTCATGATAGAAGAGTTCCGTGTCTAAGATTCCGACATTAAGCCACGTTTCCGTCAAGGAGAAGATATCATGAGAGAGGGCTTGGGAGTTTAAATATATTTCAGCGGTTTTTGTGTGGAGTACCCTTACATTTTGATAGTAGAGGGACAGCCTACTGGGTTTTTTAACACTGGCGGACAAACTTTCCTGCGACTTTTTGTCGACCGGGGAGTAAATTCTTTTACTAACGTATTTTGAGGCCATGTAGTACTATTGCACAGTATTTCGAAATATATTGGAGGGGCGACAATTTTGAAAGACGCAACAAACCCATCAGCCTTACTGATTTTGGTGCATTTGATTGAGTCATCTTTTGGAATCAAATTTCTCGAGACCAAATGGTTCAAGACATCGTCTGAAGAAGTGTTTGGTTTTAGTCGAGAAATGAAAAGGGATTTTGGTCTGGGAATCGATTCAATAGATGCAGATTCCGTACCTATGGAATGATTGATGCATGTGGGATTAACATTAGGAATGGGGGTATCGTTACAGTTTTTTTCACTGACTCCTAAGATTAAACCTTTTTGCCTTTGGGCTTAGCGCAGAGGAAGGCACATCAAGTTTCCTTTTTCCTGCGAGTAGAGTTGATGAAGACCATGCCAAATTAAGAATGGGCTCAGGGGTCGCTTCAACAGTAGGGGAACCTATTGTGTCAAATAGAGTCAATGTATCCATGGCACGTTGGGTACACTGATTTTCTTCATTAGTCGGCAGATCAAGGTCAGTAGACGTTGAGGCGTCTGCCGAACTATGAGGTTCAGAGAACGTTGATACATTGAAGACAGCAGTATTGAGTTATAAATAAATTAGAATAGATAAATAAATAAATAAGTAAATCAATATATTAATAAATGAAAAAATAAATATGTAAATAAATAAGTAAATGAATAATCCATTGGGTTAATAAATAAAGAAGAAAATTATCACAGAAATAATTAAATTAAAATAAACAAATACATAAGTAAATCAATATTATAAATAAAGAAATAAATAAATAAAAAGAAAAAACAACGAATAAATAATCTGGTAAATAAATAAATAAATAAATAGGTAAATAAATAAATAAAAGGTAAATAAACAAATAAATAAATCAATAATTAATGATGTATTATACAAATAAGTTAATATAGTTATATAAGCAACGAATAAACACAAAATGGAAGAAATAATAGCGTACATCTCCACTATAAGGTATTTAAATTATTTACAAGAGGATTGTCAGCAAATTCACAGTGGTCTAGGAAACGTAAGTTAAGTCTTTGAATTCTATCTAAGATCAATTCAACATTCGCTTTATCGTGAATGTCCAATGTTGAGTGGTACCACGGTAAATTAAACATCATTTTTAAAAACTTATTTTGGGTGTCTGTAGTTTTTTAACATTGCACATTGCACAATTTCCCCATGCTTGGCATCAATATAACAGAATTGCCTGAAAAATTGCCTTATGGATAATTATTTTATTTTCATTTGAGCGCAGTGACTTTCTATTGATAAGAGGGTACAACATTTTAGCCCCAATCGCAATTTGTTTCATGGTATTTGTAATATGAGTACTAAATGTCAACGTGGTATCTAAATATACTACTAAATATTTTGCAGCAGGCTCCTAACTAATGTCTTTCCCATTTTCTTGTAAGCGGCCACGCACTGGGGAGAAAGCAAGTTTTTCTCTTTCTAGTGAAAAGGATAGCTTTTATTTTCTCCTCATTTAATTTTACTTTCCATTTATTGTAATACCCTTTTAGTATTTCCATCGCATTGTTTAGATTCCTGTCAATGTCAAGAGCGAATTCTGGAGATGAGAATATTGCAGTGGCATCAGCGAAAATAGCTGCTTCAAAATGTGGAAAACGCGGAAAGTCCGATGTATAAAGGTTATATAAAATAGGCCCAAGAACTGAGCCTTGGGGAACTCCTGAATAAAAGTACTTTAGATTGGAGACACCACTATTGACGTGGACTTTAAAACAACGATTTGACAAGAAACTGCGGACAATTTTACAGATATAAGCGGGAAATTAAAAATTTATCATTTTGTATATAAGTCCGTCATGCCAAACGGTATCAAAAGCTATGGTTGCAAATCCTAAACACTTGATGAGTTGTGCTATGAAAAGGTCTAAAACCAAATTGTTCCTCTGGATACAAATTATTGTGGGAAATGTGCTTGGCAATTTTTTCATAGATTTTGCTGAGGCTGCACAGCAAACTAATTGGCCTGTAACTTTCAACTTTTTCAGCCGATTTACCAGCTTTTTTTATCGGCACTACTTTGGCCAATTTCCATTTATCAGGAAAATATTCTATATTTATGCAGGTATTTATGATAAATGTTAGATCTGTTTGTCCAGATATGGGCATTTGTTTAGTGTAGATATTTTTAATTGAGTCAAAGCCTTCAGCCTTACGTATTCGTAAGTCGTTAGCTAATAATTCGGGATCTTCTACTGTGATATAGTCACTTTGAGATCGTTGATTGGTACGACTTGCCATGAAATTTTGAATAGTGTTATTAACAAAAATATTTGTATTTGCATCCCCTAAATTAGATGCGACAGAGTGATTATGGGTAAATCTGCACTCAAGGACGTTTGCCTTATCTAAATCAGTGCAGTATAAATTTGTTGAATCTGTCAAGAAGGGAAGTTGCCTATTCTTGTTTTTTAACACCTTTGCAATATTCCAGAAAGGTTTGGCGTTTTTCTCAAGTGAACTTGATTTTTTATTCCATTCGTTGTTTCGATGTTCGGAAATAAGTTCACATAATTACTTATTAAGCCCCGAAACTTGAAGTTTAAAGTAAGATTGACGATATCTTTGCCCATATCTTCTGTTAATGTTTCTCTCCTTAATAATTTCAAGGATGTAACGAGGTAGCTTAATAGAGAATAATTTTTCTAGGAACTTTAGGAACACTTTTGTCGATAGCGTCTAGAATTTTTCCTAAAAAATTGCTGACAATTAAATCGACATCTTCTTTTCTTGTAATATTCTCAAAGTTATTTGGAAAGTTTTGGAGGCTTGATGTTAATACAGACCGAAAACGACTCCAATTTGCATGCTGATGTTTTTGTTTTGGTGGTGAAAATCGTCAGTTCAGTTTTAACCAGGTTAACGCTTAGGCCACACTCTGTAGCCCAAGAGCTTATCTTAGCAATGCTCCTTCCATGACTGTCATACAATGGAAAACATTCGAAATTTAATATAAGTGAATGAACAAAGTTCTGTTACTCAATGCATCTGCATGTATTTAAAGTAACCCAGTGTTATCCAAAGAGTAAACTAATACATTGCGAATAGAATACCGTCATCTATATAACTTGTTGCAGGCATTTTAAATCATACAAAACAATGTCTTGAAATTTCTTAATTAAAACTTTGAAAACAAATGTCCCATTGCTGTTTCATTTCTCACACATTTTGCCACGGGCTGATGGGAGGTATCGAGAATGACATCTCCCTACTTGGCTGCTTCGCACCTCAGGCCAAATTGGAACACCAGATGCATTTCATTTTCAATATTTTAAAAGCATTCAATTTCGAATGCAACAACCGTCCTCTCTTACACTCAGGCATTATTAATGTCCTTTGAAATTGCCGGTTCAAGAACGCAGATACAAAAAAAAATTCTGGAAAGTGCCTGCGTTTCGCTCTTGACAGACTGATGTCAAGAATTCTAATTATCCCAACGAGTTTACGAAGAGAGCGTGTTGAAATGGGGATTGAGGAATTTAAGTAAAAAGAAGAAATTCTTTTTCTCTGAAATAGAAATAGCAAAGCTAAGGATATATTTTCAATCTCCTCTGCGTTTTTCGTTATGCTCATCTAAATGTACTCACCGCCCGTCTATGATAATACTATACCGCTCTGGCTTATATTGCTCCCCTAATCCGTTTTATCATTTCCGAAGGACACTGAATTGCAACCTTATTTTCTTCTTTTTTTAATCTTTTGTGGGTATAAAAGTATCAATTTCACGTAACCAAAGAAGTGAGTTATTAAAAAAAATAGAGTCTTCGCCTTCCGTTAACGGAGGCTAAAATAAATCCAATCTCGTCGATCACAAGAGGCTAGTGAGATAGGGTACGATTGTGTAAATAGTTATTTAATGGTGCTTTCGACGGCAAGCTCCAAGGAGTTCCATTAGATGCTAGCGCCGGAGTGTCCTGCATTGATCACGTAAATACAGAAGCTAGTACCCGATTTGATTTGATTGTCTATGTATGTATATGTATGTATTTCAATTATGTTTTCGAAACGAAAGTTTGCAAAGCTATTCACTGCTCAGGTTTGTTGAACTACGGAGGACAAAAACTATTCAGTAGCAAAAATAATCCGGCGCAAATAAAACTTTGGGCGTCAATACATGGATTCAAACACCTATATAGATGATAGTCTTGCACATTCGTAGTGTTTGAATCAACACGATATGTCCTTATGCTTTTAGCTTAATTAATTTGTCCACTTGTTGACAAAACTAATGCGTGGGTGTAAATTGATACTGTGTAAATATGACGGAGGAGAGAGTTTGTTTCTTATTGAAACTCTCAAATCCTCCTTAACTACGCAGTCAATCATATTATCAGCTGTCATATGGAAATATAAGCATTTACGAGCTGATAAATAGATAGCGACAGTTTTTATTGGTTTTAGTTTTCAATTTCCGTTTCTAAATATTGTTGTTTAGATATTTTTTTTTAAAATATTTCCTTATTCTCAAGTTCAAAGTAAGATAGAAAAAGTTATCACAATTCAAGGTTATATAAACTAAAATTTAGAGAATAGTTAGTGACACAATATTTAAAGAAAAAATAGTGGTAATGTCACATCATTAAAAATAATTCAGTGTGGGGTAAACAGTAGGTACAATATTATGTAGGATAGTAAATGCCAGAGAGAAATAAGAAAAAAAGAACGAAAACGACAAAACAGAAGCTAGAGTGATAGAGTTTTGACAAAGTTTCAAGATAAATTAGATGATGAAGTGCAACAAGATTTCGATTTCATTATGGTTTATATTCAAAAGCCAGAGTTTTACTTTAAATAAAAAGATTCTCAATGAACCAATAATACGAATGTCTACAGGGAGTGTGCTAAATAATTTACTTGATACAACTGTGAAAAATCTTTTGAAACTAGAAGTTCGAAAAGTTGGTATGCTAACAAGGGTACCAGAATTACTCCGAAGGTTTTGGTTATTATTGATGAGGCTCTGTAAATACCCTCCTCTAGTCTATATATTAATACGGAGTTGCATAATAACGTGTTTCCGCCCATTTTTGCTATTATATATATATTTGGGTAGGGGACAATACATAGAAGTACACAATACAAAAGTTATCCACATTATATAACACACATTATGAATTACAGCATGTAAAATGAAGCGAATTGGATGAAATTACAACAACAACAACATTGCTGTGTGAGGCAATAATCTGCCAATCGGAACGGTACAATTTTATATCATGAAGTTACTTGAAAATGCTTGAAAATACGAGTACTTGAAGTTAGTTGAAGTTACCAACAACAACATTGTTGTTCATGTTATACATTTGATAATGCTTGAACATACTTGAAGCTACTTATACATGCTTGAAGTTACTTGAAAATGCTTGGAGGTACTTGAAAATGCTTGAAGTTGCTTGAAGTTGCTTGAAGTTACTTGAAAATGCTTGAAAATACTTGAAGTTATTTGAAAATGCTTGAAGTTACTTGAAAATGCTTGAAGTTACTTGAAAATGCTTGAAGTTACTTGAAAATGCTTGAAAACTTGAAGTTAATTGATAATGCTTGAACATACTTGAAGTTCAAACCGTTGATGGGGTCAGGCGCGTCGGGAACCACCTCCCAAAATTGTTGATTTTTATAATAATCCTAAAGCTGAAATTTATCGTGGAAAACTAGTTTATACATTATTAAAAAAACGCTGTTTAATTGTTTAAAATGAAATGTGCTACTTGCAATTTAAAAGTGGAAAGACACGAACAGAAAATTTCATGTGGCAATTGCACCCAACATTTTCATACAAAGTGCGTTAAATTAGAAAAAAGAGAATTAGAGTTTTTTGAACAATGTTACAAGTGCAACGGTTGTGTTTCTCAGCGGAGAAAGTCAGTTTTGGCTGATCGTGTTCTCCTTACTCCATCTAAGGTCTCAGCAATTGACTCACCACCCGTTTCAATAACTTGCGGATTCCCAAAAGAACCTTCTACTTCTCCTTCGGTATCTCATATTTCTCTTGATAATATCACCTCTATGGCGCAAACGGTTACGCTTCATATACAGGGAAATAATGAAACTTCAAAAGTTAAACACCGATGCGCTTACCAAAATTAAGTACCTAGAATAAAACAACGCATCTCTTACTAAGAAGGTTGACTCTCTGTAAATGAAGGTGAATTTGCTTGAACAAAGAGAAAAAAAAAGTTCAGTGGTCATCGTCGGTATACCCGAAGTAAACAATGTTAACGCTAAAGATAAAGTTATTAAACTTATTAATGTTGGTGTTGGAGAGGAGATCGTTGCTGATGAAATTGCTACGTCAAAAATGTGAAGTCAAAAGAAACGACGAAAAAAATTGCTGCATCAAACATTGTGTGTGTAAAGTTTTCTTCGCTAGCACGCAAGGAAAAAATCATTAATAAAATCCGTAGCAGCAAATTAAGTTTGTTTTCAAATATCTTTGAGGACCAATGCATGAACAGCGGCAGTAGCAAGACCAACAGTAGCAGCAACAGAATATTCATCAACGATTCTCTTACCGGATACACAAGGTCTTTATTGGAGAAGGCAAAACAACTAAAAAACAACCGAATTTGCAAATATGTTCGGGTGAGAAACTCGTCGGTGCTTATCAGAAAGAAGGAAGGCGATAAAGCAATTAAAATTGTTAGTTTTGAGGATCTTTCTTAAGTAAATACTTAAGTAAATCTTTTTCTTTATTTTTCATAAATGTCAAATTATAATTCATTAAATTCGTCTATAGATCCTCTTAATAATAATCTAAGTGATAATAATTTCTGCTTTCCCAATTCTAATAACATGAATTGTCTTTGTATTGAACATTCAAATAATTACTTCTCTGGCTTCTCCATTTTACATCAAAATATTCGCAGTTTAAGAAAGAATTTTGATTCCTTTTACTCGCATCTTGCATCTTTGAACCATTTACCAGACTTGATTTTCCTTTCTGAGATATGGATATACAATAATGAGGTTTCAGACTTTTATATACCCAATTTTACATTCGCTGCTACGTGGAATGATTCTTATTCATCTGGTGGCATCGCAGTATTTTATAGAAGCGACTTGGCGTCCGAAATTTTTAATTCTAATATGATCAGTGCTGACTTGATAAGTGTTAAATGCGATATTTCTGATGCCCGGTTTTCTATTATTGGAATTTATAGATTACATATGTGTTCTATAAAGGTGTTTGTGGAAGAATTTTCCGACTTTCTCAAAAAGCAAACTTGTAAAAACCTTGTTCTTTTGGGAGACTTTAACATAGATATTCTATCACATTCGCCCAATGCTGATTTATTTCTTTCAACGTTGTCTTCTTATGGGCTTGAATCATTACTGACCCAATCTACTCGAGTAGTTTTAAACTCTAGGACTTGCTTAGATCATATTTTTATACGGTTACACAGGAATAACTGCTTGACTTATAAATCAGCAGTGTATGATCTAAAACTGAACTGATCATTGTTTAACAAGTCTTCAACTTAATAGTGCTGTCTTCAGATCTAAGCAGTCTACTGTTAAAGATATTCTAAAAATTGATCTTATTGCTTTAAGTAGAGCATTAACTTTTGAATTTTGGGAAGAAATCTACAGTTTAGATGACCCTTTTATTGCGTTTTATTTGTTTTTGAGTACACTGCAGTTTCATATTTCGAATTGCAGCCAAAAAATAAAGAAAAAAAGGAACAAATTTATATGTATCAAACCTTGGATGACTTTATCATTACTAAAGAAAATTAGAAAGAAAAATCAACTATGTATTCGTGTAGCCAAACAGCCGAACAATATTGGACTCAAAAGGTTATATACAAAAATATCTGACGAACTAAGAACCCAAATATCTCTCCGTGTGGATACTTACTTCAGTAGTAAGCTGTCTGAAAATATTGGCAACACCTAAAAGGAATGGGAAGTCGTTGACGTGATTTTAAATAGAAAGAAACCTAACGCTGACATAGTCTTAAGCAGAGATAATATGCATGTAACTGAACCTCTAGAGATTGCCAACCTTTTTAATGATTATTTTGCCAACGTCTCAGGAACTATTCAAGATTTATCATTGCTAAATAACTCTTCCGGTCAATTTGACCGGACAATCCAGCCGGAGGTATTTCAAATGCACAGTTTTTTTTTTGAAAGTTTCACACCGCTTGAAATTCATAAATTTATATGCGCTCTAAAATCTTCCAACTCATCTTCTTACGATGGTATATCAAGTAGAATTCTTAAAAATATATCATTACTAATATCAGATGTTCTTTCCTTTATATTTAACCTAAGTATTGAAAAAGGTATCTTCCCAGATTCACTCAAAACATCGGTCGTAGTTCCACTTCATAAAAAAGGAGATACAACAGTTTTAAAAACTACCGTCCTATTTCACTTTTGTCTACTTTTTCAAAATCTAGAATGCTGTCATTTCTTGGTAAAACAAATTATTTAAGTGAGTTTCAGTTCGGTTTTAGAAGCGGAAGATCTACGGAAGAAGCCTTATTGAAACTGTGTGGCGAAATCTATAATAGCCTGAACGACTCTAAAACTTCTGTTGCTCTACTTATAGACATTACTAAGGTATTTGATACTGTAGATCATAAGCTGTTGCTTAGCAAATTGTTTAACGCAGGGTTCAGGGGATCGATTCATTCGTGGTTTGCCTCTTATCTGCGTAGCCGCAAGCAAAGGGTGAAAATAAAATGCTGCCTAAGCTTTGTAAACACAGGTGTTCCGCAAGGGTAAGTTCTGGCCCCAATTTTATTCTTGATTTTTGTGAATTCGCTATTTGTTCAATCGTTAAAGGGCAGAATTACAGCTTTCGCCGAGGATACTGCGTTATCCTACTCCAACAATAATTATGTTGACTTATTTGTAGATTTGAACTCTGATCTAGAAATACTACGAAGATGGTTTAAGTTGCATAAGCTAGTAATCAGTGACAAAACTAAGTTCATGGTGTTTGATATTATGGGTTCAGTTCCAGAAGATATGACGTTGCGGTATCACTCACCTGGGTGTTTAAGATTTCATCTTAACAATGTATGTTGCCAACGTCATTTTGTGCCCTCCTTTGATGCAAATGCCAACTGTTCTAATGACTGCTTTACAATTGAAATGTTTGAAAACTTTAAGTACTTACGAGTTGTATTGGATGCAAGACTAAATTGGAAGGCCCATACTACGTATTTAAAGCTTTATTTTAATAGACTTGTTAGGCATCTTTATCATCTAAGTCTTTATTGCTCTTCTTCTGTTTTAACGATAGTTTACAATGGTTTGTTCAAATCAAAACTTCAATATGGAATTTCGTGTTGGGGCGGTACGCATTTCAATAAAATTGAGCCTCTATTAATAAAGCAGAAGCATGTGATTCGGATCATATGTCGAGTAAATCGTAGAACTCCAAGTTTCGAGTTATTTAGAAGTCTGGAAATTCTTCCGTTAAGGCATCTCTATTATTTTAAAGTACTTAAAATATTGTTTCGTAAGTCCGGGTATACTGAAGCCAGGCTGTATGGTACGAGTATCTACAACTTACGCGTTAACACCAGGAATTTCGTTAAAGTACCAAAAATCAATAAAGCTATGTTTTCTCGGTTTTATAATGTTACTGCGTGTCGCCTATTTAATAGGTTACCAATAAATATTAGATGCGAAAGAAAGGAGTCAACATTTTTAAATTATACTCGCATCTGGCTGTTTTCATTCAATAGCTGCGAAATAGAAAATTTGTTTAATCCATTGATTTAACACATTGGCCTGTTATTATATTATGATTATTATAAATATTGCTGCTGAATTTTACATTTTGATGCTTAGTTATGTTATACCCCATTGACATATTAATTCAATTTGTTAATTTTTTTATAAAGGTGCATTCGCCTCTTGTCCTTCTGACAATAGAATGTTCCTAACTATTTTATGTTAAAACGCTCGTTAATACCAGATGTTAAATTTTTATAATGCTAATATGTAATGCTTGAACCGTTTTTTACATGAAATAAAGTTATTATTATTATTATTAGTTACTTGGGCATACTTGAAGTTACTTGAAAATGCTTGAAGTTACTTGAAAATGCTTGAAGTTACTTGAAAATGCCGGAAAAATGTTATATCATGTGAAATCAGAGAGCAATGCCGAAAAATTTCATTTTCCGATTAGATAATATGTATAACAGTCGACTTTGTTTTTTTTTCAACTTAGAGAATACATTGGTCGAATTTCGATCATGGGGCGACCCCTAGTACTTTGTGTGTGGTTAATGAAAAGTCATCTGAGAAGTAAACATCATTTTCTTTATATTCAGCAACCTACTGATATTATATATGTGTAGTTGTGCACGGAATTACCGGGGCACGTCTCTTGCGGATGAGCTTTGATTTGCGACGAGTGGTTCACGTCGCCTCTTAGAGAGAGGACTCTTTTATAAAGTTTACAATAATAAAGTTCATGTAAAATAAAAGTGTATGTTTTATTAAATGGAATCAACCAAACCAAACACTTTGAAATAGTATAAGTGTCTAACTGGCAGAATTCTCAGTTTATTAAAAAGGGCTAAAGTAATGGCTAGGCGAGATGAAAAGCATATTTTTCTGATTACATATTTTTGTAGTACGTACAGTTAGTTGCTGTATTTTATTTAAGTGTGTACCGCCCTAGCAGCTTATACCGTATTGTAATCTAGAATAGAAGATTCCAAAGTGGATATGTTTTAAGATCCTAGTAGGGAGGAAGTTTTGGAGCCTGTAGAAGTTTCTCAGAGTGGATAGCAGATATTGTTTCAAGATAAAGATGTGATCACACCAGCTTAGATTTTGGTCCATTACAAAACCAAGTACCTACTTGCACTTCTTCACTATTTCTATAGAAAAGCAAGTGTCATCACAGACGAAATTTTCATTCTATTGGATACTACATCCGCAATTTAACAAGCTAAATTTACTGCAACTAGCTGCATGAAATACAATGTTAACTTCCGGAGATTCCTTGCCGGTAAGGTTGAAGAACATGAGCTTCGTCTTACTGCTTACTATCAACCTATGTTGCATAAATCATAGCCTTAACATAGCACATCATGGTTGATTTCAGCAAAAAGGTTAAACAAATTATTTGAGCCATAGGCGAACGCAAAGTCGTCAGCAAAGGCCTTAACCCTACCAACGAAAGGAAGACTGGAGAAAAAGTTAACATACATTAAGAGCACTTCGTAAAGCTATCTCTTTCTGAAGTGCCGAATTTCTTTCTTAAACGTGAAGAAAAAACTGAAGCAAACGATTTCAGTAATTTGCAGAAATTGTATAAAAATTATTGGGATTGTTAATAAAGTGTATATTTAGGTGAAATCAAAGGAAAATATTCTCCTTTATTGAGGAAAAACTTGAGAAATGTTAAGATACTCCTTCTTAATTTTGGAGCGCAAATAATTTGATTATTCAATTAATAATTTGATGTATGTATGTCATGACAGCTGAATAGAATAGACGTGTTTTTGATTTGCTCTTGACATTAAAACTTCTTTACCCGGTTATTGGTTATTAAATTTATCCAACTCGCAGCCAGAGTTTGTTACAACACGTTGCCGCTTCTTACTGATCATTTTGTGATTATCAAACAGTGCGTAGCTTATAAATTAAATAGTGAATCAATAAGTCGATTTTGCTTGCAAACTTCTGTTCTTTGTTCGTCATCAATATGCATTCTACTCGCCAAAAGGCTCTCAAAGAGCAGCAGAAAGAGAACAATTCGTCGACTTCTACCCACGATAAGTCATCTCCTATCAACTATAAAATGCAAAAAAATTCAGTGCCAACATCTTTTAAAAAAGGTGACATTAAATCATCGGTGTCGCTATCCGAACAAATTACGAACCTGGAAAGCAATTTGATGCATAAGTTTAAGACGTTGCTGTTTGATCTAGAGAATAACATTAATCAAAAAATAAGTGATGCAGTAGCTACTCTTAACAACAGAGTGCAACAGTGTGAGGGGGAGATTGCCGAACTTCGTGTAGAAAACCTCAAAGTAAGAGAGCAATTAGCGAACCTGCAAAGAAAAGAGCGCCTAACTGATGTGATTGTGCGCGGTATCCCATACCTCAAGAACGAAAATGCTATTGATCTAGCGAAGAAGATCGCCGATAAGCTTTGCCACCAAATTACCCCGTATGTTGACGCGTTTCGCCTCAGATTTCAGACCGGTGACCGCCCGCTGCTGATTCGGCTCTCTTCTCATGCCGAACAGAGTTCATTACTCTCTGCATTCAGGAAAAACAATGGTCTCACGCTCTCCCAACTGGACGACACACAACAAATTGGGGAAAATATTAACCCAATAATAAAAGAGGGCGACTATAACAGCCTGCATGACCAGCGACTTCGCAGCGGCACTAGCAGAAGCAAAACCACTGATAGTCGGATATATATGAACGAAAGCCTTACTCCTGAAAACAGCTCTCTGCTGCAAAATGCCCTTCAACTTCGGAAGGAACGCTTGCTGTTTTCTGTACGAACGCGCAATGGGTGCGTTTATATAAAAAAAACTGTGGATGACACTGAGACAAAAATCTCAACATCAACGAAACTCTCTTGAAATGCTCGCTCATCATCATTTACCCGCCTTTATAACATAACACTGATGCCAATTGGAGTAAATCAAATCAAATGGATTGCACCACGTATTTATATCTATTTACTAAAAAGCAAACAAAAACTTAAATTTATTAGCTTTAAACTCATTAGAATAAAACTTAATTCTCATATTACTATATTATTATTCTTGTTCCTTATCCTTAATTCCTCTCATTTATCTCAGTCCCTTTCATCATTTATTATCGTCTTCCATTATCATCTTTCACTCCACTTTCACTATTATATCCTAACATTTTTCATTGTATGTACAGATTGCGTTTTGCGTATTTTATTTTTTTTTAATTTCCTTCATCTTACTTTATCACGGCTTATCAAAGCGCTTCTTTGTCTGAAAGTATGGATGGGGGATCGGCAAGGTCAGTGATTAGAATTTTATCCTATGCGCATGAGGGGCTTAAAGTATGCCATATCAATGCACGAAGCTTAAATCAATCAAAAATAAATTATCTTTCGCATATTTTTGATCGATCTGGTGTTGATATCATTTGTGTCACAGAGACTTGGTTCAGGCCCGACGTTGAAGACCAGTTGTATAATATTCCGGGATATAAAGTGATTCGCAACGACAGAATCACGCTCACAACTGGTGGTGGAGTAGCGGTTTATTGCAATGTATCCCTTAAGATAGGCAAGATTCTAGGAAAATCCATGTTAAATGGGATTGAATATCTTATCTTGGAAGTTGCAGATGGAAATATAAAGTGTTTCATGGGTGTTGGTTATAGTCCTAATAGAAGTTGCTCCCCAGAACCATTGTTTCGTGCA
This sequence comes from Portevinia maculata, assembly GCA_949715645.1. Classification (NCBI taxonomy): domain Eukaryota; kingdom Metazoa; phylum Arthropoda; class Insecta; order Diptera; family Syrphidae; genus Portevinia; species Portevinia maculata. The sequence goes on along the minus strand of OX454526.1, from coordinate 242,154,679 downwards.
ATAAGTGAATTCTCTGCTTCTTATGAGCACATTATTATTTGCGGTGACTTTAACGCTGATCTTTTAAAGTCAGACACTAGAGCTCGCCAACTCCTGGACCATATCACTGCCTCTGGGCTTTGTGTGGTCAATTCATATGCCACACGCTTTGCTCCAAACGGTTCTCCTAGTCTCCTTGATCTATTTTTTGTATCTGATCACTCTAATGTTTTGCTTCAAGACCAGCTGACCTTAGAGGGCATGTCTGATCATGACCTAATTTTTTGTACCTACATTATTGATTTATCTCGTTCCACTATACCGTTAACTTTTGAATTTCGAGACTTCGCTAGCCTTCTCCCATGGCACTATTGTTATTTCGTCTCAGATGTGAATGAAAAAGTAAACCATATGCAATCCCTATTATTCGACCTTTTTAACAAGCATGTCCCTTTAAAGACTGTTACAGTGCATAATAGGAATTGCCCTTGGTTCACATCTGAGGTCCTCACTGCTTTGAGGACTCGCCGAAAATTGTATTCGAAGTGGAGGCTATGCCCCACTAACCTTACTTGGGAGACATATTGTCGTGCTCGAAATCATGCAACTTTTGTAACACGCGGAGCAAAAAAAAGATATTTTATGTCCAAGCTGGGTACCAATCAATCTTCCAAAAAACTTTGGAGTAATCTGCGTTCAATCGGTATTGGAAAAAAAACATGATTTTTTGGATAACTTACCGGATTTAAATGATTTAAATAATGCTTTTCTCTCCACAAACGTTGACAAAACACTTTTTGTCCCCAAAAGCGAACTTTTTGTTGAGCGCACGACTGAGTTTGAATTCGAGGTTGTATCGGAAATTGATGTCATCGAAAGCATTGGATCTATTAAGTCGAATGCTGTTGGGGAGGACGGAATTCCTATTCGGTTTGTAAAAACGATTCTCACGCACATGCTGTCTAACGCACATTATAAACTTCTGCGTAACCTCATCGACTTTTCCGGATAGCTGGAAGTTGGGGAAGGTAATTCCCGTGCCAAAAAAAACTCAGCCGTCTTCAACCTCTGATTTCCGTCCCATCAGTATCTTGCCTTGTTTGTCAAAGGTTTTTGAAAAAATTCTTGCTAAACAGATCTCAGGTCATCTGGATCGAAATGAATTGCTGTCCTCAATACAGTCTGGATTTCGTGCTAACCATAGCTGTTCTACGGCTATGGTGAAAGTACTTAATGATGTACGCATTAACTATGACTTAGACTATATAACGGTGCTCTGTTTGCTCGATTTCTCTAAGGCCTTTGACAGTGTGGATCATGACATTCTGTGTAAGAAACTGAAGTTGTACTTTGCCTTTAGTGAAAGATCGATACGTCTGATAAAAGATTATTTGTCTAAGCGTTCCCAAAGAGTAGTAGTTGGGCGAAAATCTTCAGAATCACATGCATTAATGGCAGGAGTACCGCAGGGTTCAATATTAGGTCCTATTTTGTTTTGTGTGTTCATTAACGACTTACCAAAAGTATGCTCGAACGTATCTGCCCACCTCTACGCTGATGATGCGCAGATTTATCTTTCCAGACCAATTGGCCTTACTGAGGATCTCGTTTGCCGATTCAACGAACGAAGATCTTGAGAATATATACAACTGGACTCGTTGCAATGGACTTACCCTCAATCCAGCCAAATCGCAGTTGATCTTAATCTCCAAAAAACTTTATGACCCCGCAGAGTTACCGCCTATTTATCTGAATAACTCCCAACTTATATTTGCAGACGTGGTTACCAACCTTGGCTATAAGGTAAATCGCTCACTATCTGCCGTCAATCATGTCAATTACACTATTGGCCGAATTTATGCCGGACTGCGTAAACTCTGGCTTCTCTCAAGTTTTACGCCAATAAACACGCGACTAAGACTCGTTAAAACTCTGCTCGTGCCAGTTATTGATTATGCTCTTGTCGTTTATTGCAAACTAGATTCCCTATCCCAACATAAATTAGTCGTTGCTTTCAACGATATGGTTAGGTATGCGTTTGGACTACGCAGATATGATCACATTTCAAACCACCACAAAGCGATCCTTGGCTGCACACTTCAGCAGTTCATGGACTTTATCTGATATATCTTTTTGAAAATCTTCAGTTTGCTCAATCAGACAGAACGTTTAATTTAATAACTCCCTACTCAAACTATTTGAACTCCTCGCGCCTTTTCTTTGGCCATGCTATCAGACTTTGGAATACTATCCCTCCTGCAATTAAACAGATTGTTGAAGTCACGAATTTTAAAAAAGCTGCTTTCAAATATTTTGCGAATTGATCAATCTTTGTGTATCAATGTATCTAATCTACTTTTCTCTAATCTTTACCCCTCCCCCCCTTTTTGTATCATTTTTTGCCTCTTGCTACTAAGTAAATTTAGCTTATATTGTACTTGAAGTATCTATTTTGTAACATGATTTATATCCTTTATTTTATACTCAATAACTCTGTTCACACTATCTGAATTCGTATGTATGTACTATAAAAGACTATGTCTTACTTGTACGTTATGTTGAAATAAATTGAAATTGAAATAAAATTGAAATTGAATTCAATTAAATAAAGGACCAAGGACGGATCCTTGAGGAACGCCGAGGTTAATTATCTTAAAGCCGCCAACAGTGTTATTAATTTGTACTCTTTGCGTCCTGCTCTTAAGGTAAGACTTAAGCCAATCCACAACAAAGCCTCGAAATCCTGCGCGGTAAAGTTTACCCAGGAGAATTGCGTGATCAACCATGTCAACGGCCTTTTTTATGTCAACAGACAGACTTATAGATATACTGGCAGAATTCTAGAAGAGAACCTTGGGTGGAGAGGTTTACTGGAAAACCAAATTGGTTTTCGCTAAAAAAATAGTTGTTATCAAGGAATTTCAGAACTCTACATTTTATCACTAAATAGCAGAGAGTATGGAAATCGGTCTGTAGTTCAATTTATCTTCTCTATTACCCTGTTTGAGGATAGGAATCACATTGGCTCGTTTCAACAATTCAGGGAAGGTTCCCGAGAAAATGCTTAAATTGAACAAGTGAGCCAGAATGTCGACCATATTGCATTGGCGATTCTTTTTAGGATGGAGTTGGAAATTCCATCTTCACCACATGAATTTGAGTTTTTTTTTAGAGAATTGATCAGTTTTAATAATTCTAAGCCCGAGATGGGATCAAAAACGAAGCTGTAACTAGAAAATGAGCAATCAAATAGTTGAGACGTTAAACAACCCCCACAAGACTTTCGACAGTCGCAAGAGGAAGACTTCTGGGACACTGCGGCGAAGTATTTGTTAAACTCATTAGCAACAAGCACAGGATCTGTCACGATAACGTTATCATTTTCGAGAGAAATAGATTCGTTTAGGTTTTTATTTCTTCGATTGATTATAATGTTTACTACTTCCCATTCTTTTTTAATGTTCCCTTGAGCACTTCTAAGTTTGTTTTCAAAGTATCTGTTGCGACAAATAATAATTTCTTTATTAATATTTTTACATAAACGGATGTACCGATGTTTTAAAATAAGATTTACTGGATGTTTACAGGTTTTACTACGCAGTTTGTGTTTCAGTTTGATTTGTTTGAGCAGCGAATTACTCATCCATGGTTTCAGTTTAACTTGAGATTGTATTTGTTCTTTACATACGCTTGAGCCATCAATGTGTTTTTTTAAGGTTATCAAAAATAATTCATAAGCTAAGGAGGCGTTCTTCGGCATAAGTATCATTATAGTTTTCTATCAAAAGCTGTTCATAATCGCAGTTTTGATGTGATTGACGGTGGGTTTATTTTTTTTTGTTTGCATCGCAGTTAAATGGAGATCGCATTCCAGGGATGGACTGTTTTTACATGAGGTATGATCATGGTTTATCATACAGTTTTCAAAAAAGTATTTATCTGTGGTGAGTGAAAAAAAGAACATCTTCAGATATCAACTTTATTTCGAAAACCCACAGGTAAAAATATATATAAAAAAACACCATAAAATAAATACAAACTTCGCCCCAGGTAGTTGGTGCTAAACCACAAATTATAAAACTATTAAAACATAGAAACAAAAAAAAAGCCCTCAACTCTTTATTAATAACATCCTAGGTCACAGGTAGATTTAATTATTTTTTATCCCATTATATTGTAAAAGAAAAAATAAAAGTGCTCGGAAATTTGCCAACCCCATAATAACACAATTAAACTCATACATGCAATAGCATTTTTATTTATAAGAAAAAGAAAGTTAAGTTAGACATTGTAAAATTTAGGAAATAACATTCCCTCAAATCTCATCCGCACTACTTTTTTTCTGTCGAATCCTCTCACTGCGCAATCGAACGTGGCCCATTTTATATTTTGCGTCCCAAAAATGTTTTTTTTAAAACTATTGTGAATGCAAAATTATGTATTATGCAAAATTATGTATTATCATGCATAGCGTATGCTTAATCGATGAAAGTATAGTCAGACAACATTCTACAATAAAATACTTGAACTAAAGCTACGATTACACTGTCATTTTTTCGAATCATTTAAATGACGCTGTGAAGTCAGGAAAAAAATGTCGCATTAGAGAGGCATTGAAGCTACGTCATTGGTCATTTGCGAAAAAATGGCGATCACACGAAATAACTTTCATCGTCATTTTCGTCCCGAAATCAAACGACAGACATTTAGAATTTTCCGTTGGGATGCCATTAAATGGTGAGCGAAAAAATTACGTTCATATGGTAATGACTTGCCTCATCAAAATGACAAATGTCACCGTTCCTATTATTTCGATTTCGTAATGACCAATGAGAAAAAAATAGCTACTGTCATTTAGTGTTTTTTTCTCATCTACTCGTAAATAAAAAATGTCAAAAAGAACTTTTGCGATGATGGTGGAAATTGCGGAGACCGCGCGGCGTACAGTGAAGACGATCTCGATTACGAGTCAACGCGAAGAAAGCGGAGTATTTGACAAAAGAAGTGGTTGAGCCGTAGCGAGAAGAGTGGATTTTGTGCTGGATTACTGCTCGAATTGCGCGAAGAAGAACCTGAACTATATCGCAATGTCCTTTGAATGTCAGTCAATCAATTCGATTATTTGTTGAGATTGGTGAAGAGACACATCGAAAAACAGAACAGAAATATGCGAGTGAGCGTTTCAGTAGCTGATGCTGACTACAAATTGTTGTATATCGATGTAGGTCGCAACGGACGAATCTCGGATGGTGGTGTCTTTAATCGCTGTACTTTCGGTCAACCATTGGATAGCAAACAGCTGCACCTGCCACCAAAAAAATGTCTGCCCGATAGAAACTCGTTGCGGACGATGCTTTCTCAATGCGACCATATATCATGAAGCCGTACGCTCAGCGCAACTTGACGGTGCCACAGAGAGTGTACAATTATCGCCTAAGTCGTGCACGTTGAATCAACCAATCAACCTGGATGCCGAAAAACAAAGAGAATGGTGCTGGCGTGCACGGTGCTTCATAATTTTTTAATCACCACGAATAAAGTAATGTAAATGTGAATATTTTCCATCACCTGCATCGATTGCACCTTGACCGGACTTTGTCTTGTGCAGTTTCGTCATGAACGCCTTAAAGTTGCTGCGCATGCTATTCCACTTCTTTCTGGCTTTGGTTAAATCAACTGCGTCGATGGCCAGCTCTAGTACAACAATTTCCCAAGAATCTTTTTTGATATCTTGAAGTTTGTATTTTGGAACTGAGCTATCCCAAAGCGCCCATTGCTTTTGCACCGCCACAATCAAACGCGATTCTTCTTCGTCGCTCCACGAATAATCAATTTTCTTATGCCTATTTACTCCTGTTTTCTGCGTCTTGCCTAATGTGCTCATAGTAATTTGTACCGAAATAGCAGCCAGACACCTGCAACGCGCCCTTTCCTCGCGACAAAAACACAAAATGAAAGCACAGATATCATATTAAATTCTGCGTTCTTTGTTATTTGTGTAGAAAAATGGCAATGCATGAATTTCGTGCCTTGTCATTTTTTGGAGGCTGCCATTTAAATGACGCAACAGCCAACAAGTTTAGTCATTTTGTCCCAGGCGTCATGAAAGAGCGATCACACGGCCATTTTTTTCGTCATTTTAATGGCACAAAATTCATGTCATTTTCTCCGCCATTTTCCTAATCATTTAAATGACGCCTGAAATGTTATCCCAAAAATGGCGATCATACAGAACGACATAAAAATTACGGCTTTGTGACGCGATTTTTACGTCAAAGGGCGGCCATTTAAATGACGCGAAAAAATGACCGTGTAATCGTAGCTTATTTAGTAAACTCTATCTAAAGTATTCGAAAAGAAAATGGTGACAGAACATGCGAACACGAACAAACGCTGCAGCGCAAACTTATGGCAGCAAGGGAAGAGTATCGAGCTAGGAGAAGGTAGGAGAAGAATTACCTGCGTAGAAAGAAGACGGCATACGCAGTCTCCCAGCTCAAGGAGATCGAAGAGTCTTGCAATCGACATAGCACCCGGGATTTTATAAAAAGGCCAAGGAACTGGCTGCTGGCTTTAAGACCGGAACGCAGTCACTTCAAACCAGGGAAGGAAACCAAGTCACCGAAGCACAGGAATAGTAAATTTGTTTAAGCATCATTTTCAACTGCTGTTAAATGGGCATCATGTAGAGTGATAGTTCAAGAAGTGAACCCACGCTTACAGCATAGCTGTAAAAATGAACAACAAGGCTTACGGCTCTAAATCATCAATTAGCAGTCACGTAAAGCAATATCTTCAACAAATCCGTTTAACTACTGGGATACACAGACGATATATATAGATATCATCGGCCGATATCGGCCGAGAAAAGGCAAAATTGCTTGGCCTTGAACTCAAGGAGGGCAAAAAGAACTACTTGCTGTCAACAAACAAACAAACATCTTCCCACCGACTAGGACAAACGTCACTGTAGATAGCAGCAAATTCGAGGTAATAAGGGAGTTCATCTACTTCAGAGTAAACATACACCCACAATTGATACCTTAGTGGAGATCCGACGAAGACTTCACAAGGAAACCATAGCTGGTTCGGTTCGGTAAAGCAAATGTTTTCAAAACTCCTAACTCCGAAGACCAAGACGTGTAAGCTCTATAAAAAAATGATATTGTCAGTTCCGCTTTATAGCACCGAGTGCTGGACGATAAGCAGGAAAGGAGAGCTCATTTTGGGTTCGTTCGAAAGGAAAATATTCCGTTAGATATTTGGGTTCGTAGAGGATGAAGTATGCAGTGTCACAGGCAAAGACTCTTCACGGGTCGGGTGCAATTAACTACAAAAAACACTAATTGCCTGTTAAGACTAATTTTGCTGTAATAATTCCATTCACTTCTGAAAGAAACCAACCATTTGCTTTCATTAAAACAAAATATTGAATAGACAGCTAATTGTTTAACTTCTACGCCGATAAATTTGCTGAATAAATTTATATTAATGTATCCCATTTTAGAAGCAACTAAGCACAAACAATATAATAAATTGTAATTAATTAAAATTAAAAACAAAAACCAAAAATAAACAGAGTGTCAACTTAATTTCTAAAAATTTGTCACGCAATCAAAAAAGGAGACATTTTGGTTTTCCTTCCGAAAAATACCGCAATTGCTCCCAACGAAACACATTTTAATGTTCTAATTAAAAATACATGCAAATCAGAAAATCCCCTTAATTAAGCATGTTTGGAATAATGAACAGTAAAGGAAGATAATCAAAGCTAATTACACAATCTGCTGTCCTTATGTGTAATGTTATGTCGTAAACACATTTAGCCGGCTTAACCAAAACGCGAGAGGCACCAAGCCTCAGCCAGCATTTAAATGGAAGCAAACAAAACGAAGAACGTCCGTGCCGTGCTGTATACCTTTGAATTAAATTTTCATTGTTTCCGCGTGATTGGATTTCATCCTTCTTATTTGTTTTTCATGCCCTTTATTTATCGTGAATAGAATATTATACTGTCATTATAATCGCAAAGCGTTAATGTGAAAGAAGTGAATTAAATATTCAAGCTTAAGTAAAAATAAGTGTGTATAGCCTACGTATTCGGGAGGACGAAGACGTATATTCACATTTTACACCTGATAACTTTCTCAAGTTTTACTACTTAAACTTATAATTAACAATGGGTGATAGAATCAAAACGAGGCCGTTTGTTCTGCCAAGATGAACATCGCGGTGGTCGACCAAATGAGGTGAAAACTCCAGAAATGCTAAAAATGGATGTAGCTATATTTGAGCGAATAAATTTATATTGGAATGCGCACCTGCTTAGAATTTTCTTATATACGAGGGTAGCACGAGAAGCACCCGCCCTGAAATGTAGATGGCGGTTGGTGTTTCAAAAGAATGACTATGGTAGAAAGAACTAACCTTATAAAGCTTAAATTGTAAAATTGATGGCGCTACATTGTTAAGTATTTGTTCGGCAGCCATCCATAGTGAAGGCTCTCAGGGAATTTGTATATAAATATGGAAATTGTTCATAATGGTTATATATGAACTTACTTACTTACTTAAGGTCCCGACCGGTGGAGTCTCTGCCTCAGGCAGTGCAGCCAGTGCACAGGTCCCGGGCGGCAGGTGCAAAAAAATACATACTCTTTTCTCGCTGGCAGTTGTATGCATGCGTTGCCTATGCAACTGTAAGCGGTGTATAGCTGCAGACTGGAGTGGAGTTCGTGCGAATAAGTTATTTTGTTTTTTCTTTTATTAGGGTATTAGAGGTATCTAATAAAAGGGTGTTCAAATTTGACGTATCATTTTAAATTTTGAATTAAAGATATAAATTGTGTGAAATCTGTATTTATTTTTATTGGAAATTAATGTGCATTGGTTCCGGTTAATAATGAAAAAGAATGTTGTCCAAGTGACCTCCTCTTCTAGCTCGGCAGACTGTCAACCTCTTAGTAACGTTTTGAATCGCTTTTTTAGCAGAAACCAAAAAAGTTACTGTATAGCATAATCGGTCCATTTTTCTTCGAAGATGAAAATGGAAATGCAGTTACTGTGGATGGAGCTCGATATCAAGCGATGATTAGAAACTTTTTGTGGAGCCAATTGGAAAATATTGATGTGCAGAATATGTGGTATCAACATAATGGTGCAACATGCCACACAGCAACGAACTCAATCGATCTTTTGAAAGAGAAGTTTAACAATCGCATAATTTTCCGAAGCACTGACGTGAATTGGCCACCAAGATTCACTATTAACCGGAACCAATGTACAATAACTTCCAATAAAAATCTCTAACATATATTTTGACTGTTGACAGTTCAGATTCTAAAGTACGAGCACTCAACAAAGATATTCTGAAGTCAATGTCACCTTCAGCTTCACGCCCTTGTCCTTCTTATGACAAATGATGCTGTACCTGAACAGATTCCTACATCTTCTCAATCTGTAACGACATGTTCAAATATAGTTGTCAATAGTTATGGTTCCGATTCCGGCTCTGTCTCTGATTCTGACATTGAACACATTGACAATGAGACCGATAAAGCATTGGAATCAGCTAAAAATTTAGATGATATGGGAAAGTGGCCTAATAATATAGATGAAAATATGAGATTGCTACAGATCTTCCTTATAGAAAAACGAGATGAATTGGTAGACGGTGCTTTTACGTATGCTAAAAATATATGTGAAAATTTTGGAATTTTAATGGAACGTCCCAAGAAAATAAAAAAAACAACATATTTTTGGAGACGGAAATATATGTAGATGGGTGAATATTTCAAAATATTAATATTCTGCGGTCCGGCGTTTATAGGCTAAAAAAACCTATAGATTTTTAAATATTTGACTGAGATACAATTCTATAGAAACTTAACATATGCACATATAAAAAACAAATATTCATTTTTAGTAACGCCGAAATTTTAACTTAAACCTAAAAAATGTCATTACCATGGCATGTCCCCATCTGTACCTTCCTTCAACAAATGCATTTTATTTGTAAAATGTAAGCCGGTTTGCAAATTTTATTGATGAAGCATTGAAGAAGAAAGAACAATGGGGACTGTGGCCCAGTCAATTTATTTTTAGAGAATATTCAAAGTTATGTGAAAATTATTTAGTGAGTGTCCCCAACAAAATTGTCATTTCCGTGACAAAAAATAATTCTTTATAAATTTTGAATTTAACGGCCGCAGAGTAGGCTGCTGATTTCACATTAATAACGTAACCTGGTGTTTGTTTTCGGCACATTTTGCAATAATCCCATTATACATCAGTAGCGAACTTTCTTTCATATTGTGAAGGTGTTTTAGGTTTTCGTTACTTTAATAAGGTTAACAAATTGCGTAACATTGGTTTTCACTCAAGTCTGTTAGAATAGTTCAATTCTTACTTAAGAGGACGCTTGCAGTTTGTTAGGATTAATGGTATTGTCTCAGATCGAATTGACGCTACTTCGGGAGGAGTCCATTTTGGGCCTTTGTTATTTCTTCTTTTCTTCTATTTGTTAATGATATTCCCAATGTCATCCTTAATTCTAAATGCTTAATGTTCGCTGATGAATTGAAAATGTTTTGGTCTATTAAATCACTTCAGGTCTGTATATTGTTGCAAGAAGACCTCAATAGATTATCAGATAGGTGTACATTAAACTGTTTGAATCTTTATGTTTTAAAGTGCAATAGCGTCACATTCTGCCGGAAACGGTCTCAAATTCAGTTTACCTACAGTATAATAAATCTACCCTTGGAAACCATCTCATCCAAAAAAGACTTAGGCGTATTATTCGACTGTAAGCTCAATTTCGCAAAATTTATTTATCTTGCGAAACTCTCAAGATTTTTCTGACCCGGATACCCTAAAATACTTATATTTTGCATATGTGAGGTCTTCATTAGATTACTGCTCTGTTATTTGGAATGAATATTATATGGTTCACTCTGCAAGGATTGAGAAGATTCAAAAATGGTTTACTAGAGCTGCAATAAAAAAGCTTAATTGGAATATCGACTTGCCACCATATAATATTAGATGCCAACTGATTGGAATCTTGCCTTAATGTATATAAATTTTCCTTACCTGCTTACACAGATCAGATATAGAAGACCCGTGATACCATTGAGAAATCAAAATATTTTTGTTGAGCCTATGCATAGAGTACAATAGGGATATAATGAAACAATAACTAGATGCTTAAGAGAAGCTAATTCAGTTGGGAATCTCATTGATCTTCACTCTAATATAAGTAGAAATACCTACGTTCTTTGGTGAGGTTAATTAAGTATGTTAATAATTTGTCGAATTAAGTGTGTAATCCATTAGAGGACCAAGTGTACCTCCGTTTGATGAAATAAATAAATAAATAAATAAAAAAAATTGTAAGTCCTTCGATAATATGTGTATTGTGTTGTAACAAAAAAAAATGCGATTAGGTAGATAAATTCAATTTGTATGATGCTTTTCGCAATAAGGTCATTAAATAAGTCCTTTTTTTCGTTTCACCTGTTTTTCAACAGTAGGTAACTAAATCAAACCTGAAGCCCAGAGCTTTATATTTTTGAAGTAAAGTTGACATCTAAAGATATTCTTTTTTCACCCACCAGGGATGAAATACTTTTTTAGAACTGGTAATAAACCATGGTCATACATCATGAAAAAAGTCGATGCCTGAAATGTGATCTCTGTTTTACTGCGATGGAAAACAATAAAAACCCACCCTCAGTTACATCAAAGCTCCGATGGAAACAACGTCCGCCTACATCTTTTTTTGTTTTTTCAGCAATTTTTGCAATTTGTGTTCGCCCTATGTCAGTCGGCCAACGAAGAACCGGTTCCACCACCCAGTATTAAAAAGAAAGCATATACAAGAATGCGATCCTATGTCTTGCAAGGACGATCGGGGCATATGCCTGCTAAGTGTCACATACAGGGTGGCGCACCAATAGTGCTACAATAAGAAATTCAAATAACTTTTTTCTAGTAATGTATTTCATTTCATTTTTTTATTGTGTAGAAAATTGAATTTTATTTTATATAACTAATTAGTTTTGTAGATGATAGACCGTAAAAGACCTCCATCCTCATCCACGCATATGCGACACCTGATCAGAAAATTATTCATTGCGGCCTGAAGAGTTGAAGTCGGGATCGCCTCAATTATTGTTTCAAAGGACTTTATGTTGTTTTGAATGAATAACCTTACATTCGTTACCACGTGAAGTGGACATCTGGAGTTACAGCGCTGTTTCACGGTTCGCCACAACCGATTATCAGACTCCTTCTGTGGTGCTGGTCTGTCTTTTTCCCTCATTTTATCCCGAAAATCAATTTCTTCCACTGGGATTCGAACCTAGACCAGTGTCTTCGCAGCAAAGCACTTATGCACTGTACCATTGAAGCCACGAGTTTTCAGTTTATCCAGTTTTTATTTTGATTTTCTTGGACAGACTTGCTCTTGTAAGTATATTATGTTATTCATTCTGGTTTTTTTCTTTCTATGTTTTCTCTAAGGAGTCTGATGATCGGTTGTGGCGAACCGTGAAACAGCGCTGTAATTCCAGCCGTCCATTTCACGTGGTAATGAATGTAAGGTTATTCATTCAAAACACTCGGTGGAGTGCCGCCAAACTCCCGCCTAAATTCCCTTTGGACAGAAATGAAGGACTGCAAAGCATGGTACCGCTGCACTATCAAAATCCTCTTTTCAATAAAAAAAAGCCGATTATACACACAGAAAAAAGGTTATTGCGTTTTGTTTTTGTAGCACGATTCGTGCGCGCCGCCCTGTGTGAATTCCTGAAGCCCACCAGTGTGGCTTCCGGCCCGGCAGATCGAAAATAGTCCAAATCTTCACTCTAGGGCAAATCCTGGAAATTACCAATAATTTCAATAGAATCAGCTAATAGCCGGCCGGCTACATCGTGTTCCACAATTGGGAGACTTTGAGTATTTCAGCGGGCAAACTTCTTTTTGACCATTTTTGTCTGACAAAAAATGGCTTGTACTACAACTTCGGTTCATCTTACATAAAAAAGTTACTTAACATAATTTTTGGGAAATTTTTCAAGGATGAGAATTTCATAAAAAAAATATTAAGTAAAAATTTTGAGAAAAATGCATTTTAAGTAAAAAAATAATGGAACGAAGAATTTTCACTGTTGTGAGTTTAGGGAGCCATAACTTTTTTGGAGCTGCACAGATGTACCCATTAAGAATATGCACTACTAAATTGTCTTTCCAAAATGTATAAAATAACTATTTTATCTATTATAGCCTAGAAGTAAAGCGTTTAAAGTGGGTGCACCTGCAAATTTCTAAATTATAGGTCACCGTTTTTGATGGGCTATAACTTCAATTCAAACTCCCCCCCCCCCGGCCTTACAATTTTTTGTTCGGAATCTGCCCTTAAAGGAACCCTATACCTATATAGAAAAAAAAGTGGTATAATTTATTATATTTTTTTTGGAACTGTTTATGATTATTATATTATTATTATTATTCTTCTTCTTTATTTGTTCACTAATAACAAAAAGTGTACAAGTTATACTTTACTTAAGAATACGGACATGGCTATGCTGCCGTCTGCCGGAAGTGACATTATAAAACAAAAGTAATAAAGTAACAAGAAAAAGGAGATGAAAATAAGAAAGTAAAAAGGAATATTAATGTTACAAAAAATACAAAAAATAAATAAAAAATAAAAAATTGATGAGCAAAGCGAATTTTAACAATTTTAATGATTTGCAACATAAAGGGATTACAATTTTGGAGTGATTTGGAACACAAAAAGATAACAATTTTATACTCGTATGATTTGGAACATAAAAGCAATAATAGGCATAAAACGTGGTTTTTCAAAAGCTATTACGATATATTAGAGCATGTTTGCAGTAACTATACAGGGTAGTCCAACCTCGAGCACCATTTAATATTTCGTAAAGAGAATTAGCGGACAAAAAACTTTCTTGAAAATACAGTCGTCGAATCTCTTGTAGGATCGGGCAAACTGCAATAAAATGGTAAATTAATATCGTCTAACTCTCTTCTGTTGCACAGATAACAAATTTGTTGAAGATCGACTCTATGAGGGATGAAATTTAGGCTAAGGATTTCGATTCTCGCTTTGAATACCATGCGTATTTTGTATGCTGAATTCTTTACATTAAAGTAGCTGTTTTAGTGGCCGGGGCTTGATACTGATGCCCCATAATACTGGAGTGCGGGTGGCACGTTCTTGTAGCCTAGCTTGAACTCGCCGGTTGGGCGGCTTTCACTCACTGTTCACCACACAAAATAAATACATCTTTTAACGTGCCTTTTTACGTTTTCGTATACTCACACTCTTCTCTTTTTGGTAGCTTATGGTGGTATGCTACCCTGTGTGGTCCCTCTCGCACAAAATGCACCGCTCCGTTACCATCCATGTATCCACTTTCTGTTTAGGATGGTCCCTAATACCTAAACATCTTCCTACACCAGCTTACCAAATATACCACCTACTATTCCTACAAATAAAACTAAAAGTTCTTGAATATAAAAAAAATGCAAAGTAATTTTTACGTACCTCCTTCGGTCGGCAGCTGTTGTGCGCACAATAACTGGAACGGGCTTCTCTTGAAAAATAAAAAAAAAATTCACTACCAAGAACCTTTGGTTTTGACATTTTAAATTGTAAATAACGCAGTTTTTGAAGTATGACCAAATGAAATTAAGCTACTATAATTTTTAAATGAAAAGAAAAGCAAACTAAACAAGCGGGGAAATCCTCGCTATGAAAAGTGAACACATTGTAGACATGAAAAATTTAATAAAAAATGAAATCCTAATTCTTTGTGAAAAAGTAAATACAACTAGTAAAACTAATGGCAACAACATCTATTGTTGAGTGACACCTAATTCACGTAAATATCATTGATCGGGCTAAACGGTTGTTTTTTTTTTTTTTTTTTTGTTATTTCAGCAAGTGTATTTCCCACGCACCACTGGTAGCGGTCTCCATGTATTGGTTCTTGAACACAAACAGTTACGGAGCAGCTTCCCGGGGTACATATGTACCATCGATGGCGTGATGACGCTGCTAGGTACCCATACAGGAGGCCCGGATAGCCGTTATACACAATATTTTATTTTTGATTGCGGCTACCACAAAAAAACTGACCAACTCACCAAAAAGCGAGAGCGAGCCAAAAACGGAAATCGCCGCTTTCCCATCATGGTGGCAGAAGTCATCATGGCCCACGCTGTAAGCGAGACTCGCCGTGGGCTTCGTTCAAAGGGTTTTTTTTTATTTCGATGGTTAACATCGATATTGCCGTGCATAAAACATCGCAGAACCCAGAAACAAATTAAAATAAAAATTTTATTCTCAGGGTGACCACTACACCTCAGTAAGTATTCGATGATTAAGATTTCGGTAGATAGTTCTGGAAGTTGACGATGATGCCCTGGTTAAGTGTTCGTTGAAGATCTGGTCATCTATTTTCGAGATAATTGTCGCAAATATATCAGGCCACTCATTAACATTGCTTTCTGTTAACGACAGTGAGAGGTCGTGGGATAAGGCTAGCTGATTCCATTTTCTGAAGGGTGAAGCATTGGTTCGTAGTAATCTTGCCATTATTACTCTGTGGAGATTTGCGACACTTCTACTCATCCTTATGTAGATTGGTGGTAGACCAGACTCTACGTGTATTGCATAAGTCGGTGTGGAATTCGGCAATCTAAAAATGCGTTTGAAGAAAGTTCTCTGAACTGCCTCAAATTCTTCAAATTGAATTACTCCAAAGGCCTGTGTACCATAGCACATACATGTGTTGACTGTTGCATTGAACACTTTGAATTCGGATGAATGGTCAATATTCTGTTTAGCAAACAATTTTGGCCACATCAAATTAAGCGCCAACTTAGCCTCTCCACTTTTTGCTTTAGCATGCTTTGAAAGATTTAGATTATACGTGAATAATACTCCCAAATACTTAAATTCCAGCACTGCATCAATTTGCTCGTTACCAAGTCGCCAAGCTTCTTCAGGGAGTCTTCTACATTTTCGGCTCTCAAACACCATCGCCTTCGTTTTTTGTATATTGATGTGGAGATCCCATGTATCACAGTATGCCATCAGTTTGTTGATTTGTAGTTGCAGCGAGAAAGGATTGTCCGCCAGCAAAACCAAATCATCAGCGTAAAGCAATGCTTTGATGAGAGTTCCCGCAAAGAGTACACCGCTAGGAAAAATAGAAGACACATCATCAATGAAAAGAGCGAACAACAGAGGGCTCAGAATGCATCCCTGTGGGACACGTGCAGAGGTAACGAACCACTCTGATAACTTAGAGCCATCCCATACTGCCGCACTGGAGGACGAGAGGAATTTGAAATATAACAATAGAAATTTTTGAGATACTCCACTAGTCGTCAATTTATAGAACAACGCCTGCCTATTTACTGTATCGAACGCTGCTTTAAAGTCCACGAAACAGACATACAGTTTTTTGTTTTTTTCGATGTGGTTCCTAGCAATGCTTATCCATGCGAAAATATGATCCAATGTAGAGAATCCAGAGCGAAATCCTGCTTGAAAAGTGCTGAGTCGATTGGTCCTTTCAATCCAGGTGGAGAGCCTTCTATATAAAATCCCAGCAAATATCTTCCTAAGAGAGTTGAGAATAGATATTCCCCTGTAGTTCTCAGGTTGATTAGGATCTCCTTTTTTAAAAATCACAAATATGAGAGCTTTTGGGAAGCTTAAAGGAACACAGCCATTCTCGTAAAGGACGTTAAAATAGTCCACCATATAGCTTTTTAGAAGGTCATCACTATATTTGAAAAATTCAACTGGTATTCCATCACTTGTTTTTCATTTTCATTTGCGAGAGAGTATTTTCCAATTCATTTCGAGAAATAGGTGCATCTAGCTCGAGAACGCACGTGTATGGTAATGTAAAGCTGAAAGAATGAAGATTCTCCTCGGCCAACAATAGAGTTTTAAAATGTGCAGCTAGAGTCTGAGCGCCGAGAGCAATCTTCATACTACCTTGCCATCCACTTACTTGACGGACGTTGTACCAGAATTCTTTGGAATTTTTACTGAGTTGGACCTGTTGTGCAAGCTTTTTGTGGTAAATGTGTTTTTTTGTATTACAAAGTTGTTTGAGCTCCTTATTGGCCCGTAAGTAGATATTTTTAAAGTTGGGTGAATTTGTCGCTCTAAAGAGCTTCAAAAATGTAAACGAAAGTTTACGTAACTTATAGCAATCCTTGTCAAACCATTTGGATTTTGGCGTGAAAGTGGTATAAGAGTTATTCGACAACGGTGCCGATGCATAAATTAAGCTCGTTATATTTTCTTCTATTTCGTCAATCGGAACTGATGGCAAGTGAGGCAAAATATTAGAGTTAACATCAAAGAGGAGTTTGTAGCGATCAGCTTTGCTGTCGAGCAATTTAAGTTTTCTAACATTGTCTGAAGTTCTTTGCTGCACTTGCTCGCCAAAGTCCGCTGTCACCAGAATGGGCATGTGAGCTGAGAAGTTGGCCGTAAGCACCTTAAAATCCTTTACTACATTGCACCATTCACCAGAAATTGCGCAATAGTCTATAACCGACTGGTTTTGGAACTGTTGGATACCCTATTCTTATTCCTATCCCTCATAAGTTCAGAACGCTCTACATATTTTGTTATATAACATTTAAAGGATTTTGTCAAAAAAACGAAGCTTTTGTTAGAAAAAACGCTATCTAGCTCAAACTTGGGTTTTTCAATAAAATTGTTTTATTTCATTGTGGGCGTGTCAGTAGGCGGATTTGAAAAAAATACGCATGAGCATTAAGGGCCCCTAAAAAGTATATATTATAAATTTCAGCTCCCTAGCTCAAACTTTGGATTTTCAAAAAAAAATTTTTTTAGATAAATTGTAGGCGCGTCAGTAAGCGGATTTTGAAAATATTTACGGATTTTAAAAATTTTATCTCCCGAGCAGTTTTTGGAGTCATAGATCATACAAGGTGGCGCAAAAGTAATCCTCCTATCAGAAAAATGCTATAAATTTTGCGATTGGCCCCTAATGTCAGTTCTGTTTTGACAATTACAGCCAAAAAACATCGGAAGGGTATTTTTGCGCCACCTTGTATATAAAAAATTTCAGCTTTCTAGCTCAAAATTCGATTTTTTTTTCTTTTTGAGTTTGTGGGCGTGTGTGTGGGCGGATTCCAAAAATTAGTAAACTTGATTATTTCGGGACCCTAGAGAGTATATGGTTAAAATTTCAGCTCTCTAGGCCCAGTTTAAAGGCCTAATTTTTGCCGACAGACGGACGAACGGACGGACATGGCTAGATCGACATTACTATCGATGCTGATCATAAATATAGTAACTTTTAGGGGTCTACAGGCAATATTAAGGTATGTTACAAACTATGCGTCCAAACTAATATACCCTTACAATAGGGTATAAAAAAAGTCCGACATTGTCCGATGACGAACATAGTTTTTCCGCCTGGGACTAATCTTACACTTTAACTATATGTAAAAATTATATGCCACAATGTGCCACAATGTGCCATAAAGTATTTTTTTTAGTTTTTTAAGGAACAGAGAGGCCGTTTATTACAAGAAGTGAAATAATTTGACCCATTTGTTACTATGGATACTTTTCAAGAAAGGTGTCACGAATCTTTTTTTTGTACATCTTTTCTGGAGAACTAGAATTACAATTCAATAAATTTTGTGTTTAAAGAATTAAAAAACTTTCATTTAAAATTTAAAACCAGCTAGTGAACACAAATCGACCAGTGTGTGGCGCCCAAGGGCTAGTTGCGTGTTTCTGACAGGAAGCCGAGAAACCAACCATTTTAGCTATCTGCCTCGCTTAAACTTTGAATTCCAACATATTTCGAAATATTTCCCAACGATTTCCTTTTCCTGAAAAAACGACCATAGCAACAACAAATAAATCAATTTCCTTTGTCTATAAATGGCCGAATGTGAGACCAGATGAAATAAATCATTCCCCCATGAACTTATCATGACTGTTTCCTAGAAATTATGGCCTCACTTCACCCCTTTCTCTCATGCCCTACGTGCTTTTGCATTTGTTACCTTATTTACAGTGTTTTTTTCTGAATTTATAATTTTTGATCCTCTCTTTACTTTGTGATTTTGTATTGCCAATTTATATAGGGTAAGTCATGTGTATTGGAAAAATATTAAAAATCGAATAGTACCTAGGTATACTGCGAGGGTGGTAGGATGTAATCGCCTCAACTTCCGGGAATAACAACAGAAAGGCCAAGTGTTTTTGGTTAAGGTTTCTTATGCTTAATAATTATGAATCTTTCGACTGAAAAGAATTGCTAGAATTCAATTTGTTTATTTTCTGCTTTTTATTTATTGAATATTTTCTGAAACATATTTTATTACTTACTATCTATCAGTTTACAAAAATCCGTGAATAGGGTACCCATTTTCAGTACTTGCCTAGATTGTGGTAACTTTTATTTAATTTTTTTCTTCCCTCTGAATGGCTTTTAATGCTTCCGCTTATGCGGCATATACGAGTATCACACGGACGACTGCATGTATGTGAAAAAAATTCTTGATAATAACTCACAAACGTAAGATAGGGGGTGGGTGGCAGTAGACAAGGGTTTGTTACTTGTGTATTCCATTCTAGAGCAGTAGGCACGCAAGTAAAGGATGAATATTTCATTTTAATAGCATTTGCTTTTTGATGTCAGAGAACACAACAACGCCGTATTATATTGAAACACAAAAAAATAAATATGTACGAAGGAAAACAAAAAAAGGACTGAGACCGCTGTGAATACATATCTACTTCATATTCTTTGTTAAGAACGTTACTGGGATTATTGTTCAACTGGTGCATGCAAGATAAAGTGTTAAGGCATCTCGTAATGTTTGCCAAAAAAAAACAGCAAATCCTCCATTCCTCTTCTTTCGCTGCTTAAATGATTCGCGCGAGGGCGAGGATCTTGGCGTCAACAATGGCAGTTATGCCAAAAGAAAGCGTCTTCTGTGCGTTGGTGTTAGCGTTAGTACTGGATTTACTTACTACCTACCTGACCTCCACCACCATTTTGATACTAGTAACGTACGTAACAATCATTTTGCAAATCGTGCTGAGGCGTTAAGAATATTTGGATACAAGCGACCCCATAAATATTTTAAATGTTCCATGGCATGTGAGATGGAAAATATTTATGTACCGATGCGGTTTAGCTGCTATTACGTTTGCATTCAAAGTTCGGGCTTTTTGGGGATACAAATTAAGAGTGAAATGCTTAGAAATCATGAGGGCTATAAATTTTGTTGTAAGAAAAAGTGTAAGAACCTTAATACGTTCTGTTTTTTTTTGTTTCGCATCACTGGGACAACGTAAGGCAGGATATGATATTAAACAGTTATGTTATTTATGTGAGAAGTAGATTTGTCTGATAAGCTGCGGATATTGAAAATGGACTGAGTGAATATGAGTAAATATTTGAGGTCATTCCTTTAGATAGTACTCTCGATAACCACAGTTTCATAGATATCGATAGAATGAAAACGAAAACAAACTATTGAGGGGTAGGAGCAATTTGTTTGAGAACGTTGATAGAATTTCACATTTGGTAGTAAATTAACGTCGTACCTACCTAATAAGAAACTATTTAAGAGCTGTGGTATAAGTACAATATCCAATGCAGGAAATTGGAACAGTCCAAGGTAGTTTAAGGTTCTTTTTAAGTATGTAATTCTGAACAAAATTCGCTGCTAAATTATAATTTTTAGACTTAAAATGTAAATATTAATTCATTTATCTATAACTCTTTATAAAAATTTTATTTAATATAACCTTGGAAACGTAGAAATTATGCTTTTGTCCCGATTACGAGTTATCGGGACGTTAGGTGAAATTAGTTGCCTTAGGAAGGTAAATTATAAAGAGGGTGGCGAAGGTGTAGAGGTTAGTGTGTTGGCGTATAACTCGTGCGGTGCCGGTTTAATCCCCATGGGGAACAGCAACATAGGCCACCCATAAATGGAGAGAAACGAATGACTCCTTCTTTTACCAACATCTACTCCAAAAAGAGGATTTATGTCTGGCAGTACAATGGACCGTTAACAGGTCTGACTGCTCTGGGATATGCATTAAAAATGTAAATTGTACATGCATGGTCAGCTCACCCAGTAGGGAATCTTTGGCGATTTCATCAAGCCTTGCCATTTACTTTATTAATAAAACTTTCAAAAACGTAAGCTCTTGTTTTGGAATTCCAACCACTTTTAAAACTTAAGACCTCTGCGACTGACGTGGTAGTATGACAGACACCAGAAAATTTAAAAAAACTTGTGTTGTGTCGTTATTTTTCAGTTGTTGACTCTCGCGCTCTCAGTACCTTCCTGTTGTATGCTCAAGCGTGCGTTAGCGTAATGCGAGCGGTCGTGGTGTGCGCATGCATTGTTGTACGAAGGAGAGTGTCCACAAGTCAACCACGTCAGTGTTAAAGTATGTGTCTGATAAACAACCACCTCAGTGTAATAGTTATATTTTCATATTGCCTCCTAAGCAGCATGTCAGTAAAATTGTTTTGTTAAGGGAATTTGTTGTTTGTTTTTTAGATGGCTCACTCAAACACTAACCTAGGGTCTTATAGATCTAAGAGAACATCGACAAGGGCCTTTGTAAGTCACGACCAGCTAATATAAGACTGGTTGAACGAAGAAAACGAGCACGAATTCAGCGATTTCGACGATGAAGATGATGACCCAAATTTTCAGCCAGGAACCGAATTCTTGGAAGCCGACGAAGTTTCAGGCGAAGAAGAGTATCAAAAACCAATTAAAGAAATTCCACATGTAACCGCCACTGAAAATGTGCATCAAGATGGGTAAAGATATTCCTCCCCTACCTCCAAGAACTGAATCGAATCCACTAGGTGGAAGAAAAGTATGCTCTATATATCCAACAAAACTTAACAGATTAACTAGGTATTGTTGCCGTGGTTGTTTAAAGTCAATTTATCTTCAATGCTCTAAGCCAGTTTATAAAGACTGCCAAAAAAATTTTGATTTTGAGGTTACAAATCCTTTAATTGAACCAATGAATGGATATTTTTTTTTGTAAGTCTGATTACCATAAGCGTAAACTTTCATAAATGTGTAAGTAAATAAAGAAAATATTTATGTTTGATTTTTTTTTAAACTTTTTAATATGTGTAGGTTTTGAATGAATATGAATTTTTAATTTTATATATTAGTGATTTAAAATAATAGTGGACACTCTTAACTTTAAATTATAATAATAAATTAAATAAACATAGGGACGGGCTACAGTCCGCTTGGGCGAACTGTTGGATACCCAATTCTTATTCCTATCCCTTATAAGTGGGCGTGACAAAAGTCTAAGTATGGTTGAATTGTTAAGAACGCCCTACATATTTTGTTATATAACATTTAAAGGATTTTATCAAAAAAAACGCTCCCTAGCTCGAACTTGGGTGTTTCAATAAAATTGTTTTTTTTAATTGTGTGCGTGTCAGTAGGCGGATTTAAAAAAAATTAACACATGAGAATAAAGGGCCCCTAGAGAGTATATATTATAAATTTCAGCTCCCTAGCTCAAACTTCGGATTTTCAAAAAAATTGTTTTATTTATTTGTGGGCGTGTCAGTGGGCGGATTTTGAAAATTTTTTTATCCCGAGCTCAAAATTCGATTTTTTCCAAAATTTTGTTTTGGGCGGATTTCAAAAATTCGTAAACTTGATTATTTCGGGACCCTAGAGAGTATATGGTTAAAATTTCAGCTCTCTAGGTCCAGTTTAAAGGCCTAATTTTTGCCGACTGACGGACGGACGGACGGACGGACATGGCTAGATCGACATTACTATCGATGCTGATCATAAATATAGAACTTTTAGGGGTCTACGGGCAATATTAAGATATGTTACAAACTGTGCATCAAAATTAATATACCCTTAGAATAGGGTATAAAAAGTGAGAATATAAAAAGAATTTTGAAAATACAAGCTGTTCAAATGGTGTCTGGTGTACTACCACGTCAGTTGAATTGTGAAAACTAGCGCACGTCAGTCGCAGAGGGTTGAGCATCAATGCCATTACCACTTCGGTTCAGGGAATGACCTTTTTCATGCCTGTGTTTAGGCATTACCAAGAAACTGAGCTGGCAATGCCTTCTGATTTGAAATTGTAACTATTAAAACGTTGTAATGGTCAGGTGTGTCCTTTAGTCAATTTTCGATGAGGAGATGGCTAATCCTCGACACGACACGACACGACAAGCAGCAGCTGGCACGCTTGCGGTTACACGGCATTCACTCGACGGTGGGTGGATCTTTGCTGCTTATTGGCTATCCTGACTCAACAAAAAAAAATATCCTGCCAACAAAATTCAAAATGAAAGGAAGAAAAAGGGTAAGTGAAACAGACCGTGACCTCGCACACCTTAGGTCATCGATGGCAGATGCCATTGTGTCTGGAAAAAAATGAAATCAATACGGGTATGGAAACAGAGGGAATTATATGGACTTTTATCAGCTGTGGTGTCGTAGCTGTGTTGACAACTGGAGGAACCCTTCCCCTATAAAAAGGTAATTATCGTAACCATGACTGCCCTCGCCTCTATTGCACTCTAGAAATCACCAACACATCTCAACAATTCTGATTTTTAATTAACACATTTTATTTAGGTATATCTATTATGATCGTTTCATAAATTCAACCTGCCAACCATTGAGGCAGAATATAAGGATAAAATTACTAATGACTAATGAGTAAGGCAACTTAGAGGTAATAAGGATCCGTATTATATAAATATTTATTTGATTAGAAAAATGATATGAAAATGAAATCCCAATTTAGCAGGTAAGTTATTTTAGTTCTTTTCGGTGGCTTTATAAAATAAAAAGATTCTTTGTGGACTAATTCACTTAATATAAATTTAGGTTTAGGAAACTGGCTAATACCGAAATTTCGCGAACACCAAATATACACGTGCATATGTGTGGACAGTGGACACCTATGCATATTTACACATGTGTTCTTGTACATCTATCTTATTATGTCCTCTGTAGATATGGATCTTTAATTATTTCGTCACTACTTTTAGCATTAAATGTGGATTAAATAATGGTCCGCCCTAGTACGGCTTTGGTCGAATGATTTTGATGATTGTGATGGATTTTGTTGTTGGGTCTTATTGGATGACTGGTTGTACGATCATGCAATGGTAGGTGCCTAAGCGAGGACTTCAGGATGACCATGTGCTTGATGTAAGCAGAGCTAAAGTAGACGCTTGGAATTTTCAATCCTGAGTAGTTTTGGGTATCTGACAAGCACTTGAATTTGTCTCCTGCGGATGCCAATTTTGGTGTTCCGCCGGTCGAAAGGAAAGATCACAGATGATTGTTTTATTTTTGCTGCAGACGCTTTCTGTTTAAGTCGGTCGGGCGTGTTCTTTCCTGCAATACCGTGCCGTGAATGGATATTATATCCGGGTCACTGGAAAACTTTTCACCTTCAAACAGAAAGCCTTTCCGCAAAGCTACAAAAAAATTGTTTTATTTAGCTGCAGAAATCTTTTGACGTTTGAAAGCTTACCTCGAGAAATAGGAACTATACATATTATATGTAGATAGATAGATAGATAGATAGATTCTTTATTTTTTCATCATAAAGTTTACAAATTGGTATACTTAAGAATAAGGACATGGCAATACTGCCGTCTGCCTAATATTATATGTATATCTCTGTATATATATGCTAAGGCCGGCGTGGCTGGTGGAAATGACGGAATTTTTACTTTCTTGTGGATTTTCCGCAGCTATTATTTGGCTGTCTCACTGAAGATCTGCTAGGCAAAGCTAAATCGTGTGAAAAACTTACATTGGTTTGCTTTCACATGCAAGAAAAGGGGAAAACTTACATTGCGTTAGATTCACGATCCAGCCTGGTGAGACTGCAGTTAAGTAAAAGGATGGGCGTCAGCAAGATCGGACCAGATCGTGTAAAAAAAATGGTTAATTTAGAATTTTGTGTCGCAGCTGATTGGAATGGTCGAAAAGGCAGTGTTCGACAAAAGATCCGGTACCTGTATAGGAACCAACAGTCGACAGTTATTTTTGAACGATAATAACTAAATTGTTGTAAAATATTATTATCTTGGTGGTTTACACCATTACAACGTTTATGTTGATGGCATTACCAACTCTCTTCCATGTAAGGGGGATAGTAAGGCCTGAATATACAACTTTTTGGTAACCCCTGAAACAAGGCTTACAATTACAATGCATAAGAAAGTGAGATGGCAAGTTGATGATGACCCCATTTTTCCAAACAGTGTTTGTAGCTGTACCATAACAACCAACTACAGACAATTTACTTAAATCCAGTTCTCTGCCCGCAAGGCATGAAATAATCGAATCGGCTATAGTTTTCCCTTTTTTTTTTGCTGCTTTCCTGATAACTTGGTAAGATGTCCAAGGTTGTTTGAACACGTCTCGGTAAGAAGTGCAATATGTTCCCTTACGTCACTCTGTAGAATCGTTTGTCTCGTTTTTCACAAACTAATAGGTCTGTTCGCGAACTAATATGCAAACGTAAATTTATATAAACTTTCGTGCAAAATTACACAAACGCGTTCGCGTACTGAGAAAATGGTAAAAAGATGAACTGTACCTACTTTCGTTCATTTTTCTTTACACAGAATTTTAGCTGGTAAACAAATGAAAACTATCAAATGATGAAATCCTATGCGTTTCCCAGCAAAAAAAAAACGGCGTTTGCTTCTTTTCAAGCCAAACTAAGACGATTTTCATATTTTTACACAAAAGCGTTAGCGTACTTTTTTTTTAAAATGAGAGGATTCTCTCTCGATTTTGGAGATTTGAAAGTTTTCATTTTTCTACATATAAAGTACGCGAACGGACCTAATGTCTTGACTTTTCTTCCCGCCCCGGGCGGCACTTTTAGGGGGCGGCAAATTTTACAATATTTGAACTATTTTATATTTTTGTCGCACCTACTACTCGAATCGATTGAAATGAGCACGAAATTGTCCATTACTAATAGGCTATTCACACCAAACCATAAACGAGGTTTTGCTCTTGTTTTCCCATACATTTTTCCTAAACGACTAGTTTTCATAAACCACCAGTTGTTGATAAAACGACTTGAAAACGAGTAGCTATTCCGAGATATTCTATTTTGTGCTTGGATTGTTTCTGACTAATATTCAATGAGAATGACTTCAATTGATGGATCGCCAGTTGTCCAATGTATATTAACTTAACTTAATTACATTTTGTATTTATGCTAAATTGGCAATTATTAGAAAAATTAAATACGTGAAAAGTCCTGTTCCTGAGACGTCAAACTCCAAGTTGGGCTTAAATTCACCAACGACAACTGGGTAGCTGTTAGAAAGGTTGACATTATTCCTGAGGATCAAATTCCAACAACATCTACTTAATTAGAGTCTGCATCTGTATGTCTAGACATGAATTTCGATTGCTTAGAAACAGAAACTGATACAGGATCGGCATTGTCTGCCATTCAACACCAAAGATTGGACGATATTGGAAAAACATCTTGTCAGATCTAAAGTGTGTGACAAAATTTCATTCATGTATATGTCAACAGAAATTCAAAATGAATTTATACAAATTTTTGGAAAAAAAGTTCGCCAACATATCATCGGACAAATAAAAAAGGCTAAGTGTAATTCGATTATACGAGTATTCGACAGCACTCCAGATATTTCTCATAAAGACAACTAAGATACGTAGTTATTGAAAATCTGTTAATATAAGTAGTGGAATCTTTTGTAGATTTTATTGAAGCAAAAGATAAGACTGCTGAAGGAGTTTAAAAGATGATTTTGAGCAATTTTGAAGCGGCTGCAGGAAATAACCCCCAAATGAAAGATGAAATAACTCCCCAAAATTTGTATGGAGGTGGGCATTTATTTCATATGAAATAAGCCTCCAAAATTGGGGACTTAGTTCATGGGTAATAATTTCACTGTGAAATTATTCCCCAATTTCGGGGAATTATTTCGTTTTCCATTTGGGGGGTTATTTCATTGGAGGGTTATTTCCTGGAGCCGGCCTCGATATAAGCAACTGTAGAGGTCAAGCATATGATATTGCTGCTGTTATGGCTGTATGAATTGAATATGAATTCGTTCCTTGCACAAAAATATTGACAAATCATAGGGACGGGCTACAGTCCGCTTGGGCGAACTGTTGGATACCCTATTCTTATTCTTATCCCTCATAAGTGGGCGTGACAAAAGTCTAAGTATGGTTGAATTGTTAAGAACGCTCTACATATTTTGTTATATAACATTTAAAGGATTATTATAAAAAAAAAACGCTCCCTAGCTCGAACTTGGGTGTTTCAATAAAATTGTTTTATTTAATTGTGGGCGTGTCAGTAGGCGGATTTAAAAAAAATTAACACATGAGAATAAAGGGCCCCTAGAGAGTATATATTATAAATTTCAGCTCCCTAGCTCAAACTTTGAATTTTCAAAAAAAAAAAAAATAATTGTGGGCGTGTCAGTGGGCGGATTTTGAAAATATTTACACATGAGCATAAAGGGGCCATAGAGAGTATATATTATAAATTTCAGCTCCCTAGCTCAAACTTTGGATTTTCAAAAATTAATATACCATTAGAATAGGGTATAAAAAAATTATTTTATTTATTTGTGGGCGTGTCAGTGGGCGGATTTTGAAATTTTTTTATCCCGAGCAGTTTTAGGAGTCATAGATCATATATAAAAAATTTCAGCTTTCTAGCTCAAAATTCGATTTTTTCCAAAATTTTGTTTTCTTAAGTTTGTGGGCGTGTCTGTGTGTCTTAAACTTGATTATTTCGGGACCCTAGAGAGTATATGGTTAAAATTTCAGCTGTCTAGGTCCAGTTTAAAGGCCTAATTTTTGGCGACAGACGGACGGACGGACGGACGGACATGGCTAGATCGCCTTTCAACTGGTTCCTCGGCAAAAAAGTCCATTTCCCACATATTTGGCTCAACAACCTGTTCAACGTGTTGGATACTTCGATGCCATTTCTCCTTGTCCAAGTTATTCGAAAAAGTGCTGGTAAAACGTCTACAAAAAATAATAGATGAAAAATCGCTAGTCCCAATTCACCAATTTGGACTTAGAAATAAGCACTCTACCATTGATCAGGTGCATAGAATAACAGATAGAATCGAAAAAGCATATGAAGAGAAAATTGTGTGCTCTACAGTATTTCTTGATATAGCACAAGCTTTCGATAAAGTCTGGCACAAAGGACTGATACATGCGACCATTCTGGAGTCTTATATATCAGATAGATTCTTCAGAATTAAACAAGATGCAGAGTACTCAACATTAAGAGAGATTAAAGCTGGTGTACCGCAAGGCAGTGTGCTAAGTCCAGTTCTATACCTACTTTTCAGCAGCGATCTGCCTGAAAGTGAAGAAACCACCATAGCTACTTTTCCAGATGACACAGCTGTCCTTGCGGTGGGAGTAACTGTCGAAATAGCAACAAAAAAGCTTCAAACAGCAATAAACAATATTTTAGAATGGACTAAGAAATGGCAGATTAGATTAAATGACATTAAGTCAGTCCATATTAATTTTACGTATAAAAACGTACCACACATTCCAGTCTACATTAACAACAATGTAGTGGAATATTCTAACACAGCCAAATATCTAGGCATGACTCTAGACTCTAAACTGCGCTGGAAAGCGCACGTAAAGAAAAAAAAGATGAGTTGAACATGCGATACAGTAAAATGTATTGGCTTATTGGGAGATACTCATCCCTGTCTAACTACAATAAGTTATTGCTATATACGCAAGTTCTAAAACCAGTATGGACCTACGGGCTCCACTTGTGGGCATGCACATGCCAAACAAATTTACAAACAATTCAGGTTTTCCAAAATAAAGTACTAAGGAACATAGTTAATGCAGCTTGGTACGTACGCAATGCCGATCTACATAAAGATCTAAATGTTTAAATGGTTGAAGATGAAGTTAAGAAAGTTGCTTAAAGGCATAGAAGTAGGCTTCTCAACCACGTAAACACAGAAATAACCGAACTATTATTATAATGACAATGCAATCAGGAGATTGAGACGGGTAAAACCTCTTGATCTATAAGAGTTAGCTAGGGCTAAGAAATCAGGTATTGATTTCAAACAAGAAAAAAGTTTAGAAATCCGACAAACGGCGGATTTATCTGTTAAATTCAACAAAAATATGTAGGTAGTTCAAAAACAAATTGCCGATTAGTTGTCGACTAGGTGCAATCTCATTCGGGATGGCGAATGTCAATCCCCCGGGAGTTTTTTTTAGATGAGTTAAAGTCTCTCACTATTGCAGAAGCATCCGTCGCATACTAGCTCTGCAATGTCTTTCGATGATTTTTTACTTCCAGCAAATTCCTAACACAAAAAAAAAATCTCTCCTTGTCAACCCTTGTAAGTGCTGTCGTTAGTAAGTCTCTTATTTCATCCATTTTAAATGACTTGTTTTGGCTTACTACAAACCCTTTCACTTGAGCCCAAACCAATTCTATTGGATTAAGGTCACAGTGATAAGGCGGCAAGCGCATTTTGAGCCATTTCATCCACGACGTATGTTTGATACTTGGCTTTGTAACGTTTAACGATTTCAAGCAACCCATTGTATGATTGCATCCCTACCTGCTACTTAACTTGAGATCTTCCTTTTGGGAATTCCCGCATTCATTGGTAAAACAGGCGTCATACATCGGAAAAACAAAGACATCATACAAACAGGTACATAATGAGATGAAAGGATGTATTTATGTTTTTTTTTTATTTAAACTGTTTGCGACATAAACTCAATCAGCAAGATTTTCTAAAAACATTTCCCAGTCCTTTCCGCTATATGTAAGTTAACACCAAACACATTCAACATTCACCCACGCTCCACATGCAGGTCAACACCAAGCGCATTCCACAACCGATAGCGGATACCCAGACTCATCACATCCGACAGCAACAGAGGAACCCACGCTCCACATGCATGTTGCTGAGCCAGCGTCTGGCAAACGACACCTCCTCCAATCCCAATCCATAATCCCACATTCCTGCACGTAGAGATAAGGAAACCTAGGCAATAACTTTATATTTGTTACACTTAAATTTTAGTTCTGGAGTAGCAGTCGAAATTGCAAGTTAAAATAAAAATAAATAAAGAGGCTTCTCCTCAATAAAAATATTTTTTTAAATAGAAATAAACTTAGTTTTATTTAATTGGCGCCCGAGCAGAGTAAGAACCATTAGCAAAGTAAAAAAGTAAAGTAAAGTAAAGTGAAATCGCGTGTTAAACGGTATTAAAAATAAAAATAAAAAAAAAAAAAAAAAAGGAAAAATAGTAAAGTAAAATAGTGAACCAAGAAAGTAAAGAAAAATAGTAAAGTAAATTAGTGAACTAAGCAAGTGAAGAAAAAATAGTAAAGTAAATTAGTGAACTAAGCAAGAAAAAGCATAGTAAAGTAAAATAGTGATCTAGTCGTTGATGAAAAAATAATAAAGGGCCCCTTAGTAGCCGCTACAGCTAACCACTCGGAGCGGAGGAACAGGAAGCGAATAACGCTAGCCGCATCAGCAAGATCGAAGAAAGAAAAAAAACCAGGACATCCATGTTGCCACCAGTTTTTATAGCGTAAGCATAATATTAATTTAACATAAGAAATCATATATTAAGAAATTAATTTAAAGAATAAACGAAAGAAAGTGAAAAAAAAGTTACACAATTAAGTACAAAGAAGTTTTAAAAAATTTCTTTTAAGAAAAATCAAAAGGAAAACAGCCTATCAGTTAAATTAAAGTGTTATCTCATTTGGTGAATTTTTTTAAAAAAAAGAAAAAAAAGAAAAGAAAAATGCCTATGTTAAGATCGGGTAATGACCCTACCACAATGGCTAACCATCCGCAAGAGGAAGTTCAGCCCACTCAGGCGAATGAAAGTGCCAATAACTCATTTCAATCGAGTGCATCGAATAGCAATCCTCAACGGACAAACGCCATTAATTCCAATAACCGCCAAAATGGTCAAAATATTCAGACCACACCGGATTTTGAATCCCTTATATCTTCTATCGTCCACCGCGTCCTTGAAAGTCAAGAATCAATTCACTGGTACAGACCAGACCATTGCACCAGAATTTAGAGATAGGTTGAACGAACTAGACAACATACCGGACGTAGTCCGATGTCTAAAGGATTTCGCAGGAGACCCAGGAGAATTTAGCTCCTGGAAGAAAAGTGTTGATCGTATATTGCAAATATACGAACATCTCAAAGGAACTCCCAAATATTTCGGGATTCTAAGCGTCATACGAAATAAAATAATTGGAAGTGCCGACACCGCTCTAGAATCCTACAATACGCCTCTAGATTGGACATGTATTTCCAAGTGCCTTGTCATGCACTATGCTGACAAACGCGATCTGGGTACGCTAGAGTACCAGATGCAATCAATTATCCAAGGCAACAGCACTATCCAAGGATTCTATCACATCGTATACTCCCATTTATCTTTAATACTAAGCAAACTTTCTTGCATGGATATAAGCTCTGAGTCCATGCATCTGTTAACACAAACATACAGAGACAAGGCTCTCGACACTTTCGTCAGAGGTCTTAAAGGTGACCTACCCCGATTACTGGGTATAAAAGAACCAGCAGACCTGCCTCAGGCATTACATTTATGTTTGAAATTAGAGAACCAAAACCGTTCTTACCAAACTCAAACTCAACAAACATTATACAGACAATTTCGGAATCCAATACCACAGGTTCAACAAAGACACCATACAATCCTAGACCCATGTATCACACAAATTACCAACCACCAGTACAGGCAAGGCCCCCGTATAACCCTAGGCCCATGCCAAACAATTATCAAAACAACCAGTATAACCCATTCCAAAATCAATATCCCCAAAGGCCCCAAATAAAAGCAGAGCCTCTAACTCAAGGACCTTCTGCACAATTCAAACAAATACACCAACAGAATAGGAACCAATTTCGGCCAAATAATAATATGCCAAGAAGGCAAAACTTTAATCAACAAAATTTCCACGTGGAACCTTTTGCTCAAACATTCAATGACCCAAACCAATATAACAATTTAAACTCAGAAACTCCAAACCTCCCTCAACAAAATGTTGATGTCGAACAGCATGCTCAAAACGAATTGATCGCATACAACGAAGCGGCATCGTCATTCGACGACACCCATGAACAAACAGATTTTATGGACACTCATTTTTTAGATTAACAGGCTCTTCGTTGCCATACTTTGAATCTCGCACGAAGAACGGAAGAATTCTTAGATTCCTTATTGACACGGGATCTAATAAAAATTATATACAACCTTCCCTTATAAAAACCCCAATAGAAAACGAGCAATGCTTTCACGCTAGGTCAGTAGCAGGAAGCATTGAGGTATCACACCATACACACATTAGCATTTTCGGTCTTCGCGACACAAAAATAAAATTATTTTTGTTACCATCTCTTACATCATTCCACGGTATCCTTGGACATGATAGTTTGAAGGAACTATCAGCGGTAATTCATACCAGCCAAGACTACATGACAATTCGAGATCAAATTAACATCTGCATCAAATACCAGATATCACAAGATGTTAATTCCATTAACATCAGAACGAACCATATGTCTATACATCAGAGTAAAGTAATAGAATCCCTAGTAAAAAGCCATCCGTTTCTTTTTGACGAGCCAAATGAAAAACTAACTTTTACAACTAATGTCATAGGTGAAATTCGCACCACTAACGAAAACCCCATATACTCCAAGTACTATCCATACCCGATGTCACTTAAAAACGAGGTGGAAAAACAAATTCAAGATCTCCTTAACAACGGGATAATAAGAAAATCGAGGTCCCCGTATAACTCACCCGTCTGGATCGTTCCAAAAAAATTAGACGCATCCGACGAAAAGAAATACCGCCTAGTTATCGATTACAGAAAACTGAATACAGCAACAATATCAGACCGCTACCCCATGCCAGAAATCAACGGAGTTTTGTCTCATCTTGGAAGCAATAACTTCTTCACAGTCCTAGACTTCAAAAGTGGCTTCCACCAAATTCTTCTAAAAAAGTCAGACATAGAGAAAACCGCTTTCTCAGTCAACAATGGTAAATATGAATTTACCAGACTCCCCTTTGGGCTGAAAATTGCTCCCGCCATATTCCAAAGAGCCCTCGATGACATCCTTCGGGAACACATCGTAAAGATATGTTACGTCTATATAGACGATATCATAATATTCAGTCGAGACCAAGAAACTCATACAGAGAATATTCAAAAGATCTTCAAAACATTGGAAGAAGCCAATATGAAGGTCCAACTCGATAAATGCGAATTCTTCAAACGCGAAGTTGAATTCCTAGGGTTCGTCATATCTTCGAATGACATAAAAACAAATCCAGCCAAAGTTGAGGCTATTGTTAATTTCCCAAACCCTAAAAGTCTAAAAGATCTTCGATCCTTTCTGGGATTATCAGGCTATTACCGCCGTTTCATAAAAGACTATGCGAAAATAGCAAAACCGCTTACAACTCTCCTAAGAGGAGAAAGGGGAAGAATTTCTAAAAACGCTTCTAGCAAGCAACTAATAACACTCAATGAAGAAGCAGTTGAATCCCTCAACAAAATAAAAAATGCTCTCATTTCAAAGGAAATAATCCTTACATATCCTGATTTCACCAAAGACTTTCAATTGACTACAGATGCGTATAATCATGCGATTGGCGCAGTGCTCTCACAAAATGACAGACCCATAACGTTCATATCCGGAACATTAAACAAATCCGAAGAACATTACGCCGCAAACGAGAAAGAGATGCTGGTGATAATATGGTCCCTACAATCGCTAAGAAATTATCTATACGGCAGAGCCGAGGTCAAAATATATACAGACCACCAGCCCCTAACCTATGCGTTAAGCAATAAGAATAATAACGCAAAGATGAAACGCTGGAAGGCAATATTGGAAGAATACAATTGCGAACTACATTATAAGCCCGGAAAATCTAACGTAGTCGCAGACGCACTCTCCAGACCCCCGCAAGAAAGTCAGGTCAATTCACTAACTCCTACAGTACACAGTGATGAGAGCTCCTCCCAAGAGCTCATCTTCAGCGTTGAAGCACCCATCAATGTCTTCAAAAGCCAAATTTTTCTCTACACAGGCGAAAGGAAAAACCACGAATTTAAGATCGTGTTCCCCGGATATCACCGACACAACATAACAGAGACTTACTACAGTAAAGAGAATCTTCTACAGATTCTTAAGAAAATTCTGAATCCTTCGGTAATAAATTGCATTAAAGCACAAGAGCCAGTAATGGGTCTGATACCCCCTTCATTTCAAAACATTTAAAATTAGATTCTCACAAAAGCAAGTACAGGATATTTTAAGCAAGCATGATCAGGAAATCGCGCCCATAGAAACGCGGTCGAAAATAGACTTCAAATTCTCGAAAATTATTATTTCCCTTCCATGATAAGAAAAATAAAACGAATTACCAATATTTGCTCAGTATGCAAGCAAAATAAATACGAAAGACACCCTAACCAACCAAAACTAAATGAAACGCCTTTACCAAATTTCCCAGGACACACAGTTCATCTTGACATATTCATTACAGAAAAGAAATCAGTACTTACTGCAATAGACAAATTTACCAAATACGCACAGGTCAAAATACTTAAAAGCAGATCCATAGAAGATATTAGAAAACCCTTAAGAGAGATACTCTTTTTCTTTGGAGTACCAAAGTCAGTTGTTATTGATAATGAACCTTCCCTTAATTCATCCACAATCCTCTTCTTTATGAAGGATGAACTAACAATTGATGTCTACACGACACCACCATACAGAAGCGAAGCTAATGGGCAAGTAGAACGCTTCCATTCAAAACAAAAGATTAGGAACAAAACTTTCTAATAGGTACAAAGAAGAAATAGTCAGGGAGAATAGAAACACTACCGTCCTTACAGAAAGCGACAAAATTATATATAAACATCGTATAAGAAATTGATGGAAAATTTTTCCAACAGATTAATGATAACTACGTCCATGGCCGATATCCAGATCCTGGGCTATTCATCCAGTGAACTAGTAGCGATAGAAACCGGGACAGCGATGATCCAAAATGGCAGCTTTAAAATGATCCATATCATAGACTTGGTACCATGCGAAAGCATTATAACCAACATCCGAGATACAATAGAACACGGCATAAATAAGAGCCACCCCTCCTATCCTTTTCTTTCTCACGAACTTTCGGAAATAGAACACATATTCAATAGGCTTAAACCAAAAAACAAAAACAAAAGATCACTCAATTTTATAGGGAGCGCATGGAAGTGGATAGCTGGAAGCCCTGACCATGACGACTTACGAATAATTAGAAACAAAATAAATAATGTATTAAAAAACAATAACAAACAGGTCCTTATTAACAGAGATGTAATTAACAACATCAACGAAATAACAAAAAAGTCAAATGAAGTTTTAATGAAAATGAAAAAAAATGACCCATTTATAAATAATATTATATTTGTTACCCAACACAAAATTAAATTACTTAAGGAAGAATTAATCAACATAGAATATGCCATACTTTGGGCAAATAAAGGAATTATAAATTCCTATATTTTATCAATTAAAGAAATTAATATAGCCGAACAAATAATAAAGAAAGAAAATATTCCTTACGGCAATATTGATGAAGCACTAAATTTTGCAGAAGTAAAAGTTGCCACAAACAAAAATTCAATAGTTTACATCATAAGTATACCAAGTTTAGAGTTAAATACTTGTAGTAAACTCTTACTTAAACCCGTAAAAAAAGCAAATTTTGTAAACAAATTAGATTTTGAAGAAATTTTGAAATGCCAAAAGAAAATTTTCGGGTTAAAACTATGTTGTAAATCATATAACAATTTGTCAATAAGTCCTTATCGACATATACTAGATCTTAGTAGCACATCCTGTATTCCTAACCTACTCCTTAATATACAAGCCAATTGCACACGCATAAACAATCAACACATTCCCACAATAGATGAAATCTCCCCAGGAGTTATCTTCCTCAATCGGTTCAATGGCACAATGCAACAAGACAACACAGATGCATTACCACTGGCTGGCACGTTCGTAATTCAATTTCAAAATTCAACGATTACCATCGAAAACAAAACTTACCTATCTGACATCGTAATATCCAAACTAAAGCCATTACCTGCAATCGCTCAATTCTCTATAGTGGAGGACACAGAAGAAATGTTATCATTGGAAATGATAAAAGAACTCCATTCTAGTAACACCGAAGAAATAAGGATACTGGAATCGAAACATAGCATCATCAGAGCAACAAACATCATATGCATTCTAGCGGTAGCAACTATTGTCATAACCTTTATAATAAAAGCAACATGGAAAAAGCGCCCAATGCATATCAACTTCAACAACAACCCTGATCCAGAAATCCAAATTGAGATGAGAGAAAACGCACAAACAGCAACTCCCTGTAAGAAAATCAGTGAAGCTCAAGGAAAAGTTTTAACACAAAAACCTACACGCATAAGTCAAATTCCATTATTTTGACTTAAGATCAAACGAGGAAGTTTGATTTTTAAGCAGGGAAGAGTTAACACCAAACACATTCAACATTCACCCACGCTTTCCACAACCGATACCGGATACCCAGACTCATCACATCCGACAGCAACAGAGGAACCCACGCTCCACATGCATGTTGCTGAGCCAGCGTCTGGCAAACGACACCTCCTCCAATCCCAATCCATAATCCCACATTCCTGCACGTAGAGATAAGGAAACCTAGGCAATAAGTTTATATTTGTTACACTTAAGTTTTAGTTCTGGAGTAGCAGTCGAAATTGCAAGTTAAAATAAAAATAAATAAAGAGGCTTCTCCTCAATAAAAATATTTTTTTTAAATAGAAATAAACTTAGTTTTATTTAATTTGTATATTGTGAAAGGTAGACACAATCAGGCAATTAGAATACAAAATTATATAACCACGACGCAATGGCATATACCTAAACAGATGGTAAAAAAAACTGCACTTGTGCAGCTGTACAATACAAATACAATCAAATTAGAACCGAATGGCAACACCCACGTAATAATTCGTTCTCAAAAGAACCAAAACCGAAAGTTCTTTGACAAAATCCATAGAAAAACCCTTACTGATATGCTTCATTGTAGAGATGGTAATACTCTTCTGATGTGCTTCAGTCACACACACACACTGCTTATTTTGGTGGATGATAATAGCAAGCGAACACAAGACGATCATGCTCATTCCCATTCGGCTGTGTGGGAGACTGGTTGTGGTGGGTTGTATGCGAATTTTAGGAAAATTACAACAACGATTCCTTGGTATGACAGTGGTTTGGTTTTTATTTCAGTGGCAATTCTTGAGTTTGAGTGCCCTGAGAGTATCTACAGGCACCACTGGTAGAAAAAAAGCTCCCCCATAAGGCCTGTACTGACAATTTTTGTTGGATAGTGTATAAACTAATTAAAACCGGTCTAACCACGACAATTGCTGAAGAAGAACTGTCATAGTTCGTGCACGATCTGAGAGAACAGTGTGGCACGAGTTGTCATCAAACATTTTATTTAAAAATTAACCGCCTTTCTGTAATTGCGAAAGTCAAAAGTGCCCCACCGTCGCAAGTACCACACCCTACCCTACGAGTACCTTCAGGAGAAGTATCTTATAACTTTTATTAAACCCATTACATATAGCTAGGTTTACATATTTACAAAGAAAATGTTAGCTCTAAATGAAACTTCTGTGGATTATACGAGTAATACCAAAGAATTATTTACTTCTTATGTTAGTAATGAAAACGAAAATTGTATGAGTTTTATGCCTATAAAAAAGGGTATAATGTCAAATTTGCTAGGCAACTTGGCGGGGCAGTACCATGCCTTTTCATGAGTCGAAATCACTTGGACTAAATCGGGGAGATTATAAGGCACTTGGCTAGTAGTTTGAGTGCCGAAATAAAATATGAAGATGATATAGGGTAATTCCTTTAAGATCTGTATTCTATTTCACTTATAGTTTCCCAGTCTATATATAGGTACATAAAAATGTGGACAGTAGGTCTCTTTTTCTTTCTTTTAAATTACTGATATTATTATCAACGCTTTCCTAACAATTGTTAGTAGCAATATAATCAGTCCCATTTTTCATGCTACAACAAAAAATTAATAACTTTCCCAGCAAAAATGTTTTCTCAATAAATCATCACAGCTCCGTCCAGTAATCTATAAAGAAGTTACATAAACAAAGCCCAAAGAGGACGAGAGTAGTACATCAACTTTACATTCCTTTCAGTAGTCCTTCATAGGACCGACAAGTTACGAATTTATGAGTTTGTCTAAAGTCGACGGGCGACGGTTGCTACCCGTTGACCACCCAATACCACATAACACCTGTTTGTGACATCATAAATCTAAGTTTCTGTAAGAGATGCCAACGACAATATAAATTATTTGTCTGAGTAATTTGATTGTGATTGTTATTGAATAAGTCTCGCCATGGGGTCACAATGATGATTGTGACAATTCATATCAGGCAGGGCCGGACTACTTCCTAGGCAAGCAGTCTTTCCGCCCAGAAGGGGTAATTGCTGAACCTGATGATTGCAATAATTAATATCTCCGAAGCCATCACAC
Source organism: Portevinia maculata (assembly GCA_949715645.1). Classification (NCBI taxonomy): domain Eukaryota; kingdom Metazoa; phylum Arthropoda; class Insecta; order Diptera; family Syrphidae; genus Portevinia; species Portevinia maculata. The sequence continues at coordinate 242,115,868 of OX454526.1, read as the reverse complement.
CAAGAAACAAAGGCCAAATTGCTTAAGCATCAGTGCACTTAAAGCAGTGCTTCGATTCGTTGCTACCACTGCCTTATTCCTACTGTTACCCGGTGAAAGTTAATCACTCTGACTGGGATGCGCTCAAAACTGACAAAGAGCCCCTTTTTGTCTGTTAATTTATTCGGGTCCTTTGTAAATTCACAGTGAATTAGGGTTTTTTTTTTTTTTGCTCGGACAACAATTTGGGATATGCAGGAGAACCCTACGATGGAATTCTAAATTCGGAAACCGTAATCAGTTATATTGGTTTATTTATTCGACGCAAGGGACAAAGGCGCTACTATGAGGAAGAATTTGGCATTTGCTGGACCGAAGAGTGGGTGGATGATTTAATTTTTTATTTTTATTTTTTTGACTTCGCTTACTTTATCCAGGGTCACAGATCTAGAGGTTCAGAAATAAAATTTGCATTCATGAAATAAGAAACAAAGAAACTCTTTTTTTTTGGTATTGTATTCGTTTTAATAAGTCCTTGACTTATACAAATTTGTCTTAAAGATTAATCGGTTTGCCGGTTAAAAGAAATGTCGGGATTTTCATTTCAGTTCGCCTATCCGATAAGGTAGATTGTGAGATAGGAAATGGGTGGTTGACAGGACATACGTGTGCGGAATAGACAGGCAAGTAACATGTGGCATTGCCATTGGTAACAAATTGTCTGGGGAAATCATGAGATCTGATTGTGGAGACATTTTGAAAGGCATGCATTGGTTTGACTGATTGAAGCAAAAAAAAACTATAATGATTAACAGACGACGAATAATAAATAGAATGACGCTGGGTTGCTTAGTTACGCACAATTTACAAAGTATACGACCTTGAAGTTCTGTTATTCAGGAGCAGTTCCCAAGTTATAAACCTTTAAAATTCTTCAACTTTCGCCTGGTATTTGCGGCAATGAAAATAGATTTGCATAAATGTGGCTCCCTGAAATTACGCATAGGGAAAAATCGCCAAATAGTTTGACGTTAATGCCGGGAATTTTGGAATTGAAAACTCTTTTTGGAGTTTTTTTTTCATATGTACGAGGTATATGTCGTAGGTATAAGGAAATAAAACAAATACCAAAAAAACTTTTTGGTAGAAAGAAAGTGCCAGAAAATTGCATTCCATGATTCATAATGAATATTGTTTTGTCGCAAAATACTGCTTCATATGGTTTTAACAAATTTGAGATGCAAAAAAGAGCTGACTTAGGTGCTTACATACTAGCACCTACTCTTAGCGGAGCAGCGAAGTTGCTTAAGCGGGTTAAACTATGCGAACATAAATCTAACCCAAGAAACGGGCCTCCCAAAACACGATTCGATTCAAAAAAAGTAATCTATTTCCTGGGTAAAAATATATGACTCATACACCGACTGCCCTTCAGCCTCATATTCAGGTGCTCAAGGAGGCTTCAAAAAATACTGTTTATGTGGTCTTATTTTCAAACCAAATTTGGAATTTTACTTTTAAATTGGTTAATTTTTGGTATTCTAGCAATATTTCCAAAATCATTTCACCGTCATTTGTTTGGCGTTTTTTGCTATGTCGTATTTTGAGGCAGCCTCTGAACATTATTGGTGAATAAAGACTTTGAATGTTCCAGTAAGGTACTGAATGCATAGTGTACTTTCCAAATTTGCATTGCTATATAACCATCTACAAGTATATTTCCATTCAACAAAAGCATTTATAGAATGATAGGACGCAAAGTATTCCCATAAAAATTTATCTCCGCATGTGTAGGAAAGATGAAAAGCCGTATTTCTAATTCATTGGATTGATTTTTGTTTCAGTCTGAGCTAAGAACTTGACAACTTCTTTTTAAAATAACATGCAAACTTCTTAAGATATCCCAAAAAAAATGTATTAACTTGAATTACTATCAAATTATTTGCGGCACTCAGCGCCAAAACAGCCAGCCTAAGCCACATTTTCAAAAAAGTTCAACTGATTGCACCGTTTGAGTTCAAATTTTTAAATTTATAACATACAAAAATGGAGTCCGTAGTCCGTAGTCGAAACTGTATTGCTGATACTGCGGAAAGCTTTTTCTTCCCTATATGAAATTCAAAAAAAGCTTCGAATCCAAAATAACCTAAGCCGCTTAGGCCAAATAGCACTCGAGGAAATTCAAATATATGTTGGTAAGGCCGCTATGGCATCTGGACAAAATAAGACATGCATAATTTTGTTTGTGCAAAAATAAAGCTTTTTGACAATGCAGGCATATCATTTTATGATTAATGTTCTACAGCGAAAGGTGACTTTTATATTCTCATTGCTATTTTTTTATTTGGTACATATTGTTTTGAAGGTTTCATTTAGAGTCAGTGTTACTGTGAAAATTACACTTATTTGTTAATACTATCATAGAGGTAAGTTTTCAAATTTCATTAGTTACATCCATGAAAAGGATCCCTGAAATTACGCCAAAAAATGTTTTGGAAAAAAGACCAAAATAATTGGGGCGTAATAATTTTGGCAAAAACGCCAAAAACTAAAAATGAAAATTCGCCAGAAAGCCAGGAAATTAGGCTACGTTTTTGGAAAAATAGCCAAACAATAAAATGGAAATTACGCCAGAAAAAGTTTATTCTTTTGGCATAATTTCCAAATTTGATTTGGAAATAAGACCAAAAAGCTGTTTTTTTTTGGTTTAATTTCCAGAATTTATTATGTATTATGGGAATTAGGCCCGAAACTCGTTGTGGACTTATTTAGCTATAGTTCTTGTGAAATAAAACTAAAGATTCTTGAGGAAACACGGGGGGGGGGGGGGTCCATTACGTCAGGCGGCTGCGCGCGTTGCCGCAGGCTGCATACAAATAAATTAATAAAGCTGCGCGGTGCCTGGCTTACTCAACTGTATCACCGACACCTAAACAGTATTAATGATGAATATCGTCAACCTTATGCTAGGATACAGTGCTTGAGTAAAATCATTAAAGATAGGGTGCGGATTGATAACAACAATGCTTTTAAAGAAAGATTAAATAAAATCAGGCCCTCGCCGCAAGCGTTTAAGGCAATTGATAGGATAACAGGAAGAAAATTCTTCGGAACCAATATTGGGAAAGATATTTTGACCCACAACGGAGAGAATTTAAAAGATGTTGAAAGTAAGCTGAGAGCGTTCAAAGATTTTTACTCCAACGTGTACTCGGGTCTAGAAACACCTCCAGATCAAACAGAAGAGCATAACATCCACTCGACAGTAGATTCATTTTGTAATACTGAGGATAATTCAACCCTTACTAATTTTTCGCCTTCAAACACCGCAATAAGCCCAAACAACGTTGAGATTTTTGCATCTCCAAATACGGTCAGCATGCTGAGAGCGGCTCTGAACAACAAAAAGTCAGCTGGTATAGTTAATGTATTAAATTACATTCTTCGAAAATGTCCCACCTCTCTCGACATGACGCTATCTGCTATCTTCAACCACTGTCTAAACAATGACTATTTTCCCACAATTTCGAAGAAGGGAAAAATACTTCCAATAGCTAAATCAAAGAGGGCAAGCGATATAAAAGACTCCAATATCCATGCTATCCAATATAGAAAAGCTATTTGAGAGGTGTATAGCAGAGATGTTAAAAAACTTTTACGAGGAGTCTCAAATAATTCCAAATAACCAATTTGGCTTTAAAAAGGGCCATTCGACGGAGCATGCATCATTGGTACTACATAAAAAAATTGTTAAGAACTTAAGAAACAGGAAATGTACTGTAGGTTTTGATGATCTGGAAAAAGCCTTTGACTCAGTTTGGCACAAGGGCTTGCTCTATAAGCTAATTAGGCTTAATTCGCCAAGGTACTTCATTTTTATAATTCTAAGCTTCCTCAGAGATAGATTTAGCTCTGTCATGGTAGGCTCTGAGTACTCGAACTGTTTCCCAATTCTGTCAGGTGTGGCCCAAGGATCAATTCTAGGACCACTCCTTTTTAATATCTATATTTATGACTTTCCTTTTCAAAATACAATGCAAGATGATCTTAGTGTTATCCTGTACGCAGATGACTCTATGATATTAGCAAGCGACACAAGACCACAGGTTGCACTAAATAAGATTCAGCAAAATATACTAACTCTTTTAACTTACCGTAAAAAGTGGAAATTAAAAATGAACACTAATAAATGTGGCATAACATGCTTCAGAAATGCAAGCGGGAAGGACATCATCTTGCAGTCAAAGATAGTAAGTCTCTAAGACTACAAATAAATGGAAGTGAAATTCCCCTTCGAGACGATGTAAAATACCTCGGTATTACCTTCCATAAAAGACTTAGCATATGCATGCCCGAGAAACGTTGAAAAAAGCAAAAATGGTCACAGCAATGCTTAAGCCAATGCTTGATTAAACACAAGTGTCGCTAAACACTAAGATTTTAATGTATATGACTTTGGTGTCACCAATATTGACTTATGGATTTTGTACCTGGTTTACAATTTCGCCCACTGTAGCCGAAGAGCTTCAGACTTTTGAAAGGAAAATCTTAAGATTCTGTTGCGGTAAATTCAGGAGACCAAACAAATAATGGTTTTCGAACAAAACGCTTTATTTTGAAAACAAAATCAAACCTTTAATGACATACCAAACCGAACTACTTGTTAAAAAAATTAGAGAGTGTACGTGAACATCCTAACCCGCTTGTTAAATGTTTAATGGACTCAAATATTACCGATAGTGCAGAGGAACATTATTACCTTTTACCATTTAACCTGTTAAATCCAAGATCTTTACACACGCTTAGACCAAACGAAAATCGAAACTTTTCCGTTTCCTATTACGAAAAAGCATCCCCGTCCAATTTGCGGCGATAATGTTTTCCTCTTTTTTCCGGTAGCTTACAGAATTTTTTTTCTAACCACTTCAGCTTCTGCTCTGCTTTTGGACATACTATGCCTTTAATATGGTATTCGTTAAGCGGATCACAAGCTCAAGTGAATTACTATAGGTATACACTCATACATCATTTACAATTGTTAATAACTTGCACAATTTGTTAAGAACTATTGACCTAATAAGTCTTATAAAGACCTAAATAGTACTTAAAAAATATATATAATACCTTATTATTATTTTTTTTTTTTTTTTGTAATCTAGTCATAATTATACTTTAGTTTTAACTGCTCCTTGAAGCAATATTGAAGTTACGGGAGCAAGCGTACGTAGAACGTAATTTACTTACTCATACTTTCCTTAAAATAGATTAAATTGTTGAAAAATCAATTTTTATATATTCTTAGCCAGACATTATATTAGTCATAGCTATAAAAAAACATTTACTTTACACAAACATTGTATTGATCAAAGAAATAAGTCTCAATAAAAACTAATTGTAAATTGTAAAATTGCTACTGACGAACCTCCTGGCAGATGTTACTCCCATATTTGAGTTGATAATCCGACTTGTTAGTTGTTAGTAGTAGTTTGATCAACTCACCAAGCAAGCTATCTACATTCATATCTGTCAGTCCCTACATTTCCGATTGCAGATGTGTTGACGTTATTTAAAAAAAATAAATATTAGGCATTAACGGCCCATAGAGGGCCTAAAACCTAGCTTCTCCAACCACTTTCTTTGCGAAGTGGAAGGGACCTACAATTTTAAGCCGAATCCGAACGGCAAATTTGAGAAGCTTCTCATGACAATTGATACTCTTGGATGTTTGTCAGACGTTCGCAAGAGGTGGGGCAGTGGAAATAAACTCAAGATGTTATTTGCCCCGGAATTGAACCGGGGACCTTTCGATTAGTAGACAGACACACTAACCATTGAGCCACTGCGCCCGACGTTATTTAAGGCGCTTTTTAATCTAACGGTGATGAAGGGAGTATTCGGACGTACGTTGCAAGGAGTTAAGGGCGGTTTCCTCCGACTAACCTTTACAGTACGCATGTTGAGCCGCAGAAAAAAGTTGCGTATCTATGTTGGTACAAAGACGGATATCAATCAGCTGCTCCAGCGGTTTTCGGTTTTTTTGAAGTTATACTTCTTTATGGGTACAATTTCAGTTGTAAATGATACATTGTAACGGAAGCAACGTAGAGGAAGCAATCGAAAATCGGACCCTACTTCGCAATTATCGGATTTCGGAACGTAGTTTCATTCATTCAGTTCATGGCTATTTACCGGATTGTGGAATTTTCGGAACCCACTTGCTTCCGTTATCGAAATGCAATGAAATTTTCTGTAAATTAACCGGGATTGTATATAGCAATTGACAGAATAAAGTCCGTATATACTGTATTGATTAGAATTGAGTTCGTTATGTGTACCTACGTACTTTGCAGTTAATTTCTTGCCAATTTCATCTTTTCTATGCTTGAAAATAAAATAAAAAAGATGGCTTTAACCACACCCAAACGCACCGAACTACCAAAGACGACAGTTCGACGGCAAGGCAAGAGCAACCAAATCTAAAGCTCTCAAAGGTCCGGACCTGAAAAAACTTGGAAAAGTATTGTAAATTGTACTAAATAGTCGCCTGAAAAGTATTAAATCAAGTTTGAAAGGCTTTAAAAAGCCTCAAATCGGGGCCTTTACTTATTTCAATTAATAAACAACCTAGCTATATTTGAGTTTTCAAATTGAAATTTTAAAATATTCATTCATTTGAAAGTAGTTATTAACAATAAACGTGGACCCCTTTTCAAAAATCTGTTGATACTAAAACAGGTATTTTCATTAAATAATCCGAGCGCCATGGCAATATGATGGCAGCGTTTTGTGGTATCTCTGTGCATGAAGCATATCGACTTCGTAATAAAAACAACAACAAGAAAAAACTTCCCCAAATTGGATGGCACCATAAATTACCAATAGAGCATTTTGCAATAGGATATTTATTTGCACCCATTTTAAAACCCTTTGCCAACGATCACAGCGACGCGTTGACTGCAGAACCGCATAGTGGATGTTAGCTGCCAATTATATTTGGTTGCAACTCTTACTGCGAAAAAACGACAATTTCAATTTCACCATTTTTACTTTAGCTTATGCAAAAACGAGGCATTTAATCAGTAGGTATTGTACTGCCAAAAATGTATCAAAATTCAATTTTTCTCGCCAAACGAGTACCTTAGTATTAAAAACGTATCAAAATAAATTCAAAAAATAATTTAGTAAATTTGTCAAAATTTTACTTTTCTCATAGAAATAAGTACAGACACTCATCGATGCTATTTACTTATATATTTATTATTTATTTATTTATTTATCTACCTATTTATTAATTTATTTATTTATTTTTTATTTAATTTTTATTTATTCATTATTTATGTATTTAATATTTTGGAGGTTTTTCTCTTCAGTTCCTACAAAAAAATATGGCTATTTGCTTAATCATAATTCTCTTCAGATTTGTTAAATATATTGTTTCGGTAGTAAGATACATAAATATCATATCTCTGTACCTTTGTAAAATGTGTGGAAGCGTACCGAATTTAAATCATTATTATACGAAATAAATCTATCTATCTATCTTTTGTCTTTTGCGTTTTTTTTTTTAAATTGCTTGCTTGGTATATAATTCTTGTGGAGCTAACAATTATATTTTTCATTTGTTTGTTCTTTCATGTCTTTCATGTCTTCTATATCAATACATAGCCAATAGCTTAAAAATAAAGATATCTGACGGTTCTCATAAATGTTTGTTTGAAAACGGAGTATTTTCCTGATGCCTGGAAAACAGCAAAAATTATTCCTGTAATTGATTACGGCTGACAAACCACCCGGCAGCCCCGGTAGATACAGGCCGATAAATTTGCTAATTAGCCTCAGCAAAATATTTGAAAAAGTTCTTAAGGAACAAATCCTCTAACATTTCTATGATAAAACATATATCTTAGCGAGCACTTCGGTTTCAGACAGTATCACAATTCTTCGCAACAGGTACTGAGAATTTGTAACCACGTCAAAATAAATCGCTTCGTCGGAAAATCTACTTAAATGGTTCTGTTAGACATTGAAAAGACATTCGATACTGTTTGGCACAACTGTCTTGTTTTCAAGATGATACATTTTAACTTCCCGTCCTATATTTGTAAGATAGTTCACAGTTTATTGTCTGTTTGTCGTTTTAAAGTTCATGTCATTAGCCGCGTCTCAAACTTGATAAAATTTGATCCAGGTGCCCCCAAGTCTTCGATCTCAGTCCCATTTTGTATAATATTTACACATCTGATTTTCCTAAATTTTACAATTGTGATGCAGCCATTTTCGCTGATGATACTGCAATATATTCTTCCTTCGAATTCGCTCTCAATATCGAGAGCAACCCAAAAACCGCAATGGAAATATTGCAGAAATAATACTCAAAGTGAAATTTTTTTTTTTTTTTGCGTGTAGCTAGGTGAAAATCGTTGAAAGACATCGCTTGCGAGCTTTGCGATAGTGTGGGAGTTGAATCACCCACTAAAAACACCCAGGGAAGGCATGATGTTACCATCCTTCCAGTAATCGCACCTAGTCTAAAGACTAATCAGCAATTTTGTTTTAACATCTGCTTATGTACTTATGTACTGTTTTTAGGAACTAACTTTGGTTTGTTACCTTTTGTTTCTTAATTCATTATCACGTTGTTGGTGTGATTATGTTGTAACACATATATTTCTTTCGAACGGCAAATTTGAGAAGCTTCTCATGACAATTGATACTCTTGGATGTTTGTCAGACGTTCGCAAGAGGTGGGGCAGTGGAAATAAACTCAAGATGTTATTTGCCCCGGAATTGAACCGGGGACCTTTCGATTAGTAGACAGACACACTAACCATTGAGCCACTGCGCCCGACGTTATTTAAGGCGCTTTTTAATCTAACGGTGATGAAGGGAGTATTCGGACGTACGTTGCAAGGAGTTAAGGGCGGTTTCCTCCGACTAACCTTTACAGTACGCATGTTGAGCCGCAGAAAAAAGTTGCGTATCTATGTTGGTACAAAGACGGATATCAATCAGCTGCTCCAGCGGTTTTCGGTTTTTTTGAAGTTATACTTCTTTATGGGTACAATTTCAGTTGTAAATGATACATTGTAACGGAAGCAACGTAGAGGAAGCAATCGAAAATCGGACCCTACTTCGCAATTATCGGATTTCGGAACGTAGTTTCATTCATTCAGTTCATGGCTATTTACCGGATTGTGGAATTTTCGGAACCCACTTGCTTCCGTTATCGAAATGCAATGAAATTTTCTGTAAATTAACCGGGATTGTATATAGCAATTGACAGAATAAAGTCCGTATATACTGTATTGATTAGAATTGAGTTCGTTATGTGTACCTACGTACTTTGCAGTTAATTTCTTGCCAATTTCATCTTTTCTATGCTTGAAAATAAAATAAAAAAGATGGCTTTAACCACACCCAAACGCACCGAACTACCAAAGACGACAGTTCGACGGCAAGGCAAGAGCAACCAAATCTAAAGCTCTCAAAGGTCCGGACCTGAAAAAACTTGGAAAAGTATTGTAAATTGTACTAAATAGTCGCCTGAAAAGTATTAAATCAAGTTTGAAAGGCTTTAAAAAGCCTCAAATCGGGGCCTTTACTTATTTCAATTAATAAACAACCTAGCTATATTTGAGTTTTCAAATTGAAATTTTAAAATATTCATTCATTTGAAAGTAGTTATTAACAATAAACGTGGACCCCTTTTCAAAAATCTGTTGATACTAAAACAGGTATTTTCATTAAATAATCCGAGCGCCATGGCAATATGATGGCAGCGTTTTGTGGTATCTCTGTGCATGAAGCATATCGACTTCGTAATAAAAACAACAACAAGAAAAAACTTCCCCAAATTGGATGGCACCATAAATTACCAATAGAGCATTTTGCAATAGGATATTTATTTGCACCCATTTTAAAACCCTTTGCCAACGATCACAGCGACGCGTTGACTGCAGAACCGCATAGTGGATGTTAGCTGCCAATTATATTTGGTTGCAACTCTTACTGCGAAAAAACGACAATTTCAATTTCACCATTTTTACTTTAGCTTATGCAAAAACGAGGCATTTAATCAGTAGGTATTGTACTGCCAAAAATGTATCAAAATTCAATTTTTCTCGCCAAACGAGTACCTTAGTATTAAAAACGTATCAAAATAAATTCAAAAAATAATTTAGTAAATTTGTCAAAATTTTACTTTTCTCATAGAAATAAGTACAGACACTCATCGATGCTATTTACTTATATATTTATTATTTATTTATTTATTTATCTACCTATTTATTAATTTATTTATTTATTTTTTATTTAATTTTTATTTATTCATTATTTATGTATTTAATATTTTGGAGGTTTTTCTCTTCAGTTCCTACAAAAAAATATGGCTATTTGCTTAATCATAATTCTCTTCAGATTTGTTAAATATATTGTTTCGGTAGTAAGATACATAAATATCATATCTCTGTACCTTTGTAAAATGTGTGGAAGCGTACCGAATTTAAATCATTATTATACGAAATAAATCTATCTATCTATCTTTTGTCTTTTGCGTTTTTTTTTTTAAATTGCTTGCTTGGTATATAATTCTTGTGGAGCTAACAATTATATTTTTCATTTGTTTGTTCTTTCATGTCTTTCATGTCTTCTATATCAATACATAGCCAATAGCTTAAAAATAAAGATATCTGACGGTTCTCATAAATGTTTGTTTGAAAACGGAGTATTTTCCTGATGCCTGGAAAACAGCAAAAATTATTCCTGTAATTGATTACGGCTGACAAACCACCCGGCAGCCCCGGTAGATACAGGCCGATAAATTTGCTAATTAGCCTCAGCAAAATATTTGAAAAAGTTCTTAAGGAACAAATCCTCTAACATTTCTATGATAAAACATATATCTTAGCGAGCACTTCGGTTTCAGACAGTATCACAATTCTTCGCAACAGGTACTGAGAATTTGTAACCACGTCAAAATAAATCGCTTCGTCGGAAAATCTACTTAAATGGTTCTGTTAGACATTGAAAAGACATTCGATACTGTTTGGCACAACTGTCTTGTTTTCAAGATGATACATTTTAACTTCCCGTCCTATATTTGTAAGATAGTTCACAGTTTATTGTCTGTTTGTCGTTTTAAAGTTCATGTCATTAGCCGCGTCTCAAACTTGATAAAATTTGATCCAGGTGCCCCCAAGTCTTCGATCTCAGTCCCATTTTGTATAATATTTACACATCTGATTTTCCTAAATTTTACAATTGTGATGCAGCCATTTTCGCTGATGATACTGCAATATATTCTTCCTTCGAATTCGCTCTCAATATCGAGAGCAACCCAAAAACCGCAATGGAAATATTGCAGAAATAATACTCAAAGTGAAATTTTTTTTTTTTTTTTGCGTGTAGCTAGGTGAAAATCGTTGAAAGACATCGCTTGCGAGCTTTGCGATAGTGTGGGAGTTGAATCACCCACTAAAAACACCCAGGGAAGGCATGATGTTACCATCCTTCCAGTAATCGCACCTAGTCTAAAGACTAATCAGCAATTTTGTTTTAACATCTGCTTATGTACTTATGTACTGTTTTTAGGAACTAACTTTGGTTTGTTACCTTTTGTTTCTTAATTCATTATCACGTTGTTGGTGTGATTATGTTGTAACACATATATTTCTTTCCTTTTTACCTAGTTAACTAGTTCAAAAGGTTTAACTCTACGTAATCTTCTAACTAAATTGTTGTTATTAAGTAGTTGAACTACTTCTAAATTAGCATGGTTGCGAAGCCTAACTTCATGTCTTCTTGAGACCTTCCGAACCTCGTCCTCTACCATTTCAATTTTTAGATCCCTATGTAGAAGTAGATCAGCATTACGTACTCGTATGTACCACGCCGCATTAACAATATTGCGTAATACTTTGTTTTGAAAGCATTGTATGCTTTGAAGATTTGTCTTTCTTGTGCACCCCCATAACTGGAGGCCATATGTCCAAATTGGATTTAATATTTGCTTGTATAGAAGCAGTTTGTTGTAGATTGAGAGGCATGAATTCCTCCCTATGAGCCAATACATTTTATTGTATCGTATATTTAGTTCATCTCGTTTTTTCTTGACATGTGTTTTCCAACGCAACTTTGCGTCCAAAGTCACGCCTAAATACTTAGCTGAGTTTGAATGCAGAACTACTTTTTTATTTATGTACACAGGTATGTGTTGTACGTTTTTATTCTTAAAGTTAATATGAACCGACTTTAGTTCATTTAATTTTAGTTGCCATATTTTGGTCCATTTGGATCATTTACTGTCCTTTGCAGTTTTTCTGTGACTTCATGTGCGGTTTTTCCTACTGCAAGTATAGCAGTATCGTCTGCAGAAGTGGCAACAGTAGTTTCGTCATTTTGTGGTAGTTCGTTCGTGTATAGGAGGAACAGTACTGGTCCCAACACACTACCTTGCGGTACTCCAGCTGTGATGTGTCTCAATTCGGAGTACTCATTCTCTTGCTTTATTCTAAATAATCGTTGCATTGTATACGACGCTAGTATTTTATGGTACTCTTTTGGAAGATATTTTTGTAGCTTACGGATTAATTCTTTGTGCCAGACTTTATGAAGAGCCTGTATTACATCAAGGAAGATGGCAGAGCATATTTGTTTTTCTTCTAAACCTTTTTCTATTATATCAGTTATTCTGTGGACCTGATCTATTGTTGAGTATTTATTTCTGAATCCAAACAGATGGTTTGGGATCAGTGTCTTTTCTTCTAGAATCGGATGGAGTCGTTTTAGGAGCATTTTTTCGAATAGCTTTGACAGGATTGGCAGCAATGATATCGGCCGATATGCCGTTACTTCACTGGGCAATTTTTCCGGCTTAGGTACCATGATAAATTCCGCAACCTTCCACATGCGCGGAACATACATTAGTCCGAACGCAGCATTTATTATCTGTGCTATTTCTTTCATACCTTTCTTATGCAGTTTTTTCAGAATTTCACCCGTTATTAGATCAAATCCCGGGGCTTTTTTCGGGTTGATCTTTTCTTTTATTTCTTTTGCTATTTCCCTAGAGGTTACTGCTGGAATCGATCTCTTGTCTTCGCACATTTCTTCCGTTTGTTGGGAAACATCATTATGGTCGTATGACTTGAAAACGTTGTCAAGATGTTCCGCAAATAGATCCGCCTTTTGTTTGTTTGTTTTAGCCCAGTTATCACTGCTGTTTTTCACTGGCGGAATGTATGCCGTTGGTCTTTTAATTTTTTTTGTAGCCTTCCACAGTGAGTATTCTGTACTAGCATCGTTTGTCAGATTTGTAAGGTATCTTTCCCCCGATGCATTTTTAAATTCTGCTATCCTTTTTCTGAGCTTATTGTTTAAGCTATAAAGTCTACTATTATTAATTGGAGCTCTTGACAGTTGCCATCGTTTGCGAGCTCGTCTCTTTTCTGATATAATGTTGCAAATTTCGTTGGGATACACGTTTCTTTTTACTTTGCTATTTAATTCAGGCGTTGCATCCCATGCAGCCTTTTATATAGCTAGGGTGAAGGACTGTACTTCACTTTCTAATTGCTCTATTGTATTAATTGTTGTGGATAGTTCGATGCGTTAATCTATTAAATATCTGAAATATGTCCTGTCAGTTAGTTTGTTTACTAGACGTGGGTTGTGTTCCTTCATTATAATTTTATTACCAAGTGTTAGCAGCACAGATGAGTGATCTGAGTCAAGAGCTGACCCTTCCTTAACTTGGGTAATATTTGAGGAAATATTCTTAGTTATGAAGAAGTCGACAACATCCGGGATTTCGTTCCTATCTGTGGGCCAGTAAGTGAAAAATAAAATTGAAAAAAGATAAAATGCAACCTATCTTTTTACAAGAAAAAGAAAGCATTGCTTCTTTCCATCCACTCAATTACATATAAATGGAGTTAATATTCCTTGGGGCTCCTGTTTTAGGTACCTAGGGATATACCTGGATTCAAAATTAATATTTAATGATCATATTAACAAAATAATCAAGAAAATAGGACTCGCCATTAACATTTCATACCCTTTTATCAGCAGAAAATCAATGTGTTTCACAGATAACAACGTCATAATTAATGTAAAGTTAATTTCCAGGCAATTCTATATATGGAAGCCAAGTTTGGGAAACTGCGCAAATTGCCACCTAAAAAAACTTCAAATATTCCAGAGTAAAATGTTAAAGCTAATTCTCAATTTACCCTGGCATTTCTCTACTTTAGACTTGAACAATAGAACGAACGTTGAATTGAATCATCAAAGAATACAACAACTTAAATCCAAATTTGTCGATCGGTGTAGTCTTGCTGACAAACTACTTATAAATTATGTATAGGTACCTACCAATTTATTAATGTCTCTTTTTTTGTTACTGTTATTTACCTATCACATATTATATGTATGTCACTAGAGCTTAGCTCGGTGAATTATTTTGTTATTTTTATTTAATTATTTATTTATTTATTTATTCCTATTTTTCATTTATTTATTCTTTTATTTATCGTTTTTTTATTCTCAGTATACATATTTATTTATTTATTTACTTTTTAATATATGCTTACATATTATGTAATTCCTAACAATTATTTTGTATTTTACATAACCTATTCTATTCATATAAATATATATTACTAACAAACATTGTCCCTTTCATAATCTATTCCAGTCAAATATATTTATATATGTGAAAATATATACATACATTAGTACATATCGTCGGCTTAATAAGAAAACCTCGAAACTCCTTTTTTGGAAAAAAATTCTTTTTGATGCTATCTTATAGAAACTCGGTAGGCGCACTTTTATGGAAAACCTCGTAGCTCCTCAATAACTTTAAATCTCATGAAAATCATTTTGTTTATCCATACTAATATTATAAATGCGAAAGTAACTCTGTCTGTCTGTCTGTCTGTCTCGCTTTATCGCCAAAACTACTGAACCGATTTAAATGAAATTTGGTACACAGATAGTCTACAGCCTGCGAATGGACATAGGCTAGTTTTTACCGCAGGAAAATGTTTCATCCGCTGTCCAGAAGCGGAGATCTAAGCTGATATCTAAGAAAAGTTGTAACTCTCGAATGCTTTCTAGCTCCTAGCTTTGGAATGACTCATCGAAATGAAATAGGATTTTTTTAATATAAATTTCAATTATGTACAAAGATTTTAAGATATAAATCATCTTTGTAGGTTATCCTGAAGTTGAACAATAATCATTACACTATAAATTTTATACAATTCAAAAAAGTAAAATGTTCGATTGAAGCTAGATCGTTGGATTTTCCCAGCGTTCAATGGAGGAAAATTTGTGTGTGTGTGCGGCACAAATCTGTTTCTCTACCTGTACCTTTTGTGCAATGTGCTTTTTCTTTTCTTTTTGTTCGGGTAGAGGCTTTTCTACTCGAGAACTTTGGGAAAAATTCGATTTTTCTTTTGTGTCGATAAAAATCCCAGTTCTAATTTAAAGAGCGAAGACGAATAAACCGGCTGAAAGAAAGTCTACTCTGCCATAAGCGAACGAAAGCGACGAATAAAGAACTTTGCACCGTGACTGTACGATAATTAGTAACTTCAATTTTATTCAATCTTCTTTACAATACCTCGGTCTTGTCGTTGTTTTACGTTATACATAGTTACAAATCAACAAAAAATATGGCGAACCTTGGTACTTAGGCGCGAAATTCAAATTATTTATTTCAGTTTTTAGTACAATTATGGGAATGCATTAAAACCGATACCATAGTGGTGTGACAATAAAAATATTGGAAACTTTTATTACAATGATTTTAGTATGTGACCCAACATTCCGACCACTTTGAAAGATCTCCTTTCAAACAGGTAGCAATGCCAGCTTTCGGATTGGTCGTCGAAAAGTGCCTTTCGCTGTCTTGACGTCTGCAACTCGAACTACGCCGTCTTTGCCGGACACAACGCCGACCACCCTTCCTAGTAGCCATTTAAGGGGTGGCACATTGTCCTCGTGTATGATGACCATTGCGCCGATTACGAGGTTCGGCTGCCTATCTGATCACTTGGAACGGGCTTGTAGGTCATGGATGTATTCAGCTACCCAACGCTGCCAGAAGTGTGATTTCACAGCTTGAATGCGTCGCCATCTCTGTAGGTAGCTGATGTCGTCAACGATGATGGTTGAGTCTGGGATGGCTTTTAATGATGAGCCGATCAGCAGGTGACCCGGTGTGAGGGCCTCGAAGTCACTGGGGTCTGATGATAGTGGTGTTATAGGCCGCGAATTCATCACAGCTTCTATTTCGACGAGAGCAGTAGTGAGCTCCTCGAACGTGAGTTTTGCGGTCGCCAAGCTTCTGTATAAGTGACCCTTTGCCACTTTGACTGCCGCCTCCCAAATGCCACCAAAATGAGGCGCCCTGGGGGGTATAAAATTAAAATTTACATTTTGATTAGTACAAAATTGTGATATATCAAGTTGGGTATTTTGTTTAAATAAGTAGTTTCGCAGTTCGTTCAACTTTGACCGCGCCCCTACAAAATTGGTTGCGTTATCGCAGAAAATGTTTGCTGGAAGACCCCTACGCCAAATGAATCTTTTTAATGCCGCTATAAACGCATCTGACGACAAATCGGACACCGTCTCCAAATGAACCGCTTTCGAGGCAAAACATACAAACACTGCTACGTATGTTCTGTATGGTGTCTTACCACGAATCTTAAGGTAAGTGTAGATGGGTCCACAAAAATCAACTCCACAGTTATTAAAGGGACGAGACTGTGTTACCCTTTCTGCTGGCAAGTTCCCCATGATTTGCTTCAGAAGAACGGGACGATATTTGGTACAATGGACGCAGTTTCTGACAGTGCGACGAGCCACATCTCGAGCGTTGATGATCCAATATCTCCTTCGAATCAGAGCGATGAGTGTTTTTGGTCCTGCATGGTAGTTGCTGAAGTGAAGATGCCTAACCATATTTTCGACAAACGCAGAGTTCGCCGGTAGAAGTATTGGATGCTTCTGCTCTTCAGGAATAGATGCATTCTGCAACCTGCCCCCTACCTTCAAGATATTTACTCCACCACGCATCCTTTCGAGAAATGGACTTAGCCACTTAATGGATCCTTTCAGACACTCCTTCTTGTGAATTGCTCCAATCTCATCTGCAAATGATTTCTGCTGAATCAGCCAAGTGATCCGAATCAGAGCAGCATCTAATTCATCTACAGATAATGGACAGCCGTCTGCTGACCTCCTGCATTTCTCCTTCTTCTTAAACATTCTCAGGATGTATGCGAATATGCGAATAGTTTTGGTGTACGAACTATACCTAGCTATTTGATCCAATAAGTAGTTTGTCTCATTTGTCGTAGACAGCAAAACAGTTTTCCTCATCTCGCGAGACACCTCGTCAGATGGTGATTGGTTACACAAAAATGGTGGCCATTCCTTGGCTGGTTTTAATAGAAATGCTGGGCCACGGAACCAAATTGACTCTTTCAACTCTTCCACAGTACATCCTCGAGATACTTTATCTGCTGGATTATAGTTGGTTGGAACATGTCTCCAGACTGTATTTTCGGTAAGTTCCTGGATTTCAGCTACCCTGTTGCCAACAAATGTGTTGAGTTTTGAGGAATGGGTCCCTATCCAATGGAGCACAACCTCCGAGTCTGTCCAAAGATAAACTTCGGCGATAGAGCCTTCAAACAAATCCTTAGTTCTATGCCAAAGTTTGGCTAAGAGATGAGCGCCACATAGCTCCAGCCTTGGCAGTTGCTTTTTCCTAGTTGGTGCAACTCGTGATTTAGCAGTAAACAATTTAGCAATCACCGCTCCTGAGTCGTCAGTTGTTCTGGTATAAAGACAACAACCATAAGCATTTATAGATGCGTCAAAGAATCCATGTATCTGCACCTCCCTTTTGTTGTCCGCTAAAACAAACCTAGGAATCGAAACATTCTGCAGCGAATTCAGATCTGCTAGAAACTGCTTCCATTCGGTTTCGATGCTCTGTGGAATAGAAGAATCCCAGTCCAGCTTCTCTGCCCAAAGTCTCTGTAGGATTATTTTGGCTTTGATTATAATTGGACTAAGCAAACCTATCGGATCAAACAACGAAGATGAGAGCGACAGAATAGTTCTTTTTGTGAACTTTGTATACACTTTGGAGGGATTGTACGAAAACTTTAGATTGTCTTGCAGAGAGTCCCAAGTGATGCCCAAAGTACTTGTTAAGCCTGAATCGGACAATTTTAACTGTTTCTCGGAAGAATGGTGTATAAAATCTGCGTTGTTATGCCACTTAGAAAGTTCGAATCCTGCTGACGCCAAGATAAACTTAATTTCTTTTCGAATTTGTTCTAGCGTTTCTAGGTCGTCCGCTCCGGCCAACATATCATCCACATAGAAACAATTCCTAAGAACTTTTGCGCCAAGCTTGTGAGATGACGAAAATTTATCGCTCAAATAGCGAAGGCACCGTATGGCCAAAAAGGGTGCTGATGAGGTACCATATGTGACCGTGTTTAATTTGTAGGTTTTTACTGGCATACGATTATTTTCTCTCCATAGGATTAATTGAAACTTTCTTTGCGACGGATGAATCAAAATTTGCCGATACATTTTAGTGATATCAGCGGTGAGAGCATATCTGTTCAGACGGAAACCTAGCAAAAGAGTAAAAATGTCATCCTGAATTGTTGGACCGACCATCAAAATTCCATTAAGGGAGATTTGCGAAGATGTGCGACAAGATGCGTCGAATACCACCCTGAGCTTGGTAGACAAGCTGTTTGGCTTTATAACACATTGATGCGGAAGGTAATAGTGTGGTTCCTCCAGATTGGGGTTTTTGACTTCCGACATGTGCCCTAATTCCTTATACTCCCTGAGAAATGCACTGTACTGCGCCTTTAGGTCTGGATCCTTTTCTAATCTTCGTTCCAATGATAGGAACCGCCTGAATGCGATGTCGTATGAGGACCCCAAGCTTTTCGGATCGGTTTTGAAAGGAAGCTGAACTACTAGCCTTCCAGTAGCAAGCTGTTCGATTGTTTCGTTGAAAATTGCCTCGCACTGTATCTGCTCTTCTGTCCATTTTGATTTTTTACCGACGACCTCCTCTAACTCCCAAAACTTTTCAACGTACTGATGTAAGGACTCTTCTTCCACATTCAAATAACAATTCTTGGCGGAGATTTCCGCTGAACCTTTGAATTTCCCGGAAACTATCCACCCTAGCAAAGTTTTTTGGAGTGTTGGTAATTCTTTACCTAGCTTTATTTGTCCTATAGACAGTAAATCAAAGAAGGCCTCAGCACCTAGAAGCATATCTATTTGCGAAGGTTTGTTGAAGTTTTCATCAGCCAAATCTATATTCTTCGGAACATTCCAGTTGACGATTTGAAGCGCCTTATCTGGCTGATACCCAGTTATTGACGGAGTTATCAAAAACTCAAGTGATACTTCGAAGTTGTTGAATCGAGAGCGAATTGTTGATTGGGTCTGTTGATCAATTTTTATTTTTGAAACACCTATACCCACTATATCGACGTGTTTTCTATCCTTAGGTAGATTCAGGGTGCGTGCGAATTTCTCATTAATCAGATTGACCTGTGAGCCTGAGTCGAGTAGAACACGGCCTAATTGAAAGGATCCAATTGAGTCCCTTACCAGCACCGATGCGGTGGCAAGGATCACTTGGTTGGTCGAACGTGCATGATTATCGGATGCAGCGTGCACTGCTGCCGACGATATTCCGTCTCCATTACTGGAGTTCTCCGAATTTTGCGTACGATGTAGCAAACTGTGGTGTGCTTGCTTGCAGGTTTTGCACCGATATGTTGACGGACATTTTGACATATTGTGACCTTTTACCAAGCAGTTAATACACAATCCCAACTTCTTTGTAGTGGAAAAGCGTTCCATAACTGACAGTTTATTGAAACTCGTACAGTTAGATATCGAGTGATCACTGTCTCTGCAAAATGCACAGGACTTTTGTGTGATTGGTAATGATGTTTGTGGTCGTTGACTATAATGCGATTGTTGTCGTGGTTTGGGTTGGAATTTTGCAGCAGGCTCCGAACGAGCTTGTTTGCTTTCCCTGGCTTCTAAATACTGGCAACGCTTACTCAGCATTTTAGCACAATCATCCCATTGAGGCAACTTGCTATAATCTAATTGTTCATCCCACTTTGATTGTGTTTCAGGATCGACCTTTGACATTGCAATGTAGATAATGATGGCATTGCAGATGTCTTTTTCTGACACAATCGATGTAAGCGAGTTGTAGAGAGCAGTTATGTTATCCACTAAATTCCGTAATGGTACCGGCGACGCCTTGGAAACTTTGGGAAGTTCAAAAATCAAAAAAATATTTTCCAAAAATATTAGACAATTATTGTCATAGCGATCCTTTAAGCTTTGGATTGCCTTAGGATAATTTTCTTCCGTAACAGGAAACGCACGCACCGTGTTTAAAGCCTGATCGCTCAAGCATGATAACAGATGGTTGAACTTTTCTATTGTAGTAAGCGTAGGATCATCATGAACCAAATAGTTAAACGAATGCATGAAGTTCGTGTACTGCGAATAGTGTTTTCCATCGAATTTGGGAAGACGCAAAGGTTGCAACCGAGAAGTTGGTGGTGGGGGAGGTACCATAAACGAATGATCGAATGTACTTGTTCGCCTTTTTTCCCCCATCATTGCAATTATTTTTGTTTTAATAGTAACATAGAGATCCTCTAAGTCACCACGACCCGTGTCAGTTGGTTGTAATCGCTCAATTTGAGTTTGGTATGACATACCTTGCTTAAAATATGACTCGAGTATCCCCAATCGACACTCAAGTTCGGTGGGCGTAAGTGTTGTTGACCTTTCCAAAATATTTTTAATTCTGGTAATGTTTCCCTTTGTGGATGCTCTTTGTTGTTTTAGCTCATCCAAAGATGTAGCAGAAGCGGACGTACCAGTACCTTCGTCCGTCATAACTGTAGGTATTTCTTATAAAAATACCAGAAGGAATTCTTATTACGAATTAATTAATCACCCTGGTTCGTAACGACGATATGCACGATTTGCATTAAGTTGATTAGTTGTAGTAGACGATAAAATGTCTCTATGTTCCTATGAACGGCTAACCGACAGCAGCGACAAAAGCGATAACAGCAATATCAGCAACGACCAAACTTTCAGCAACCCAACTGTGTCGAACAATCTGCAACAATGTTTACTACGAAGTTAATGTCAACATGCATCCAGCAATAACGTGAATAAAAACGAGAAACGAATCGAAATTAGCGGCAAGAGCTTATCGACATAAACTGTTTAGCCAAAACACAATCGATATTTGTATGTCTGGCTTAAGCGAATTAACGACCGATGATTTGTCGCGGGTAACAGCAATAGCTAATGTTTTTTTTTTTTTTTTTGCACAACGATCAGTAAGAGTGGAATCTATTTGACGAAGATGATGAGCGAATATGGAGAACGAAGATGATGTGTGAATATGGAGAGCGGAGATGATGCCCTATTCGAGAAAATACGTTCCACTTTGTGTGGATTGTGGATTTTTGAATTGATTTGATTTGAAACAATCAGCGGCAGATTATAATTTTAATTGCTGATTGATTTTAATTGATGATTAATTTTAATTGATGATTGATTTTTATATTGTAGTGAAGGTGCGTTGATTCTCGTTAATTTAAATATATTTTTGACGAACTCAATGCATAAGTAGATAAATAGGTATAGATCTCTAAGAACAATTTGTTTGTACATACCTTGACTGAAGTTTGTACTTAACTTTTCTTCTTGAACACCCTCTTATTGCTGTCGTTCAGGTTAAGGTGATGATGACTACCCGATTATGCGTATGTCCTCTATATGTCCTTGGTTCCAACGATGACCAATTTTTGATGTGCCCTTGCAATGCCCTTGGTGGCAATTTGTTCACTTGTGCACATAGAATTAATACCGAACCGATGCCGATAGCTCACGCGAAACCGAAAGAAACCGAACGCGACGATATGTATGGAAACTCCACGGAGATTTTTTTTTCCTTTTTTTTTTTTTTTTTGTAAAGAGTTTTTATTTGTCTTTTTTTTTATACGTTTATACGTGTTATATTGTACAGCACTTTTCTCACAACCGATTTATGTTTTTTGTGGGAACTTGTTCCACGTTGGACGCCAAAATGTTCGGGTAGAGGCTTTTCTACTCGAGAACTTTGGGAAAAATTCGATTTTTCTTTTGTGTCGATAAAAATCCCAGTTCTAATTTAAAGAGCGAAGACGAATAAACCGGCTGAAAGAAAGTCTACTCTGCCATAAGCGAACGAAAGCGACGAATAAAGAACTTTGCACCGTGACTGTACGATAATTAGTAACTTCAATTTTATTCAATCTTCTTTACAATACCTCGGTCTTGTCGTTATTTTACGTTATACATAGTTACAAATCAACAAAAAATATGGCTAACCTTGGTACTTAGGCGCGAAATTCAAATTATTTATTTCAGTTTTTAGTACAATTATGGGAATGCATTAAAACCGATACCATAGTGGTGTGACAATAAAAATATTGGAAACTTTTATTACAATGATTTTAGTATGTGACCCAACACTTTTTTTATGCACCGTTTGCAGTTTGTATTGTTTTTTTATGGCCCATGGCCATGCGATTGAGAAAGATAGGGTATGAAATGTAAATGAGATTGAGAGGGAGTCACACTCAGAGTATATCCATATAATGAGTAGGGACACTCTCGCCGTTTTCTTTATCAGTTCTTATCAGCAAGTATTTTGTTTTAAATTTGAGAAGTGGCAGATTGGCGAAGCAAAGTCTAGTCAAGGTTCCTGCAAAAACCTCGTAACTCCGACAAATTACTTAATACCAAACCTCGTAACTCCTGCTTATAAAATCAAAACTCGTAATTCCACTACCCAAAGGTATAAAAGTGGTCCGAAAAAGAGCCGAAATCAAAATCACGAAAAGGAGGTATGATGATTTGCAAGACTTAAAAATGTCATTACCCAAGGATTTTCACGAGTTTTACGACAACATTCCGCATCAGAACTAATACAATTCTTGTACTAATTTATTATAATATGTTAAAATTTACTAAATTAAGCAATTTTACCTGCTAGCTACTAAATTACTACTAGTTTTCGATAAAATTTATTAAGAAGTCAGAAAGTATTGTTTAGCAGCAAGCCTCATAACTCCAAGGGTAGAATGACAAAAACCTCGTAACTCCAGTAAAATAAATAGACGTAGTCGTATTGAAAAAAACAGTTTTTATCCAAAAGCTTGCGTTTTTTTTAATAATTTAGAATATAAAATAACATTGTTAACTAAAAAGCTGAGTTTGGTAAGAAACTTTCGTTCCTCCTGTAAAATTTCAAATTGTTATTAAGCCGACGATATACACTCCGCGCCACTTGAATAGCACATTTAAAAAAACTTTTTTGTAAACGAAATTTTTCGAATCCACATAGAAGTTTAAATTGTATTTATAATTTAATTCTTAATCTAATACAGTAAATTCTGTGTTCTGTAATGATACTGTTAAGTTGACATATATTCTCAAAAAAAAGTTCATTATGGAAATTCTAATAATTGAAATATGTTTATTACTTATTTTTTAAGGAAATTCTATTATTTTCAATCGTAAAAATGATCGAGTGAAATTGAGCTCCAAGCTAGTTTGATAGCTTCGATTAGTTCTGTTATAGTTGTAAATTGTTGTCCCGACTCATACACTTTTTTTTTAACCAACGACCATACCACGTCGAGTTAATCGGCTCTCGTCAGATCACCGAAATTAAACGACGTTGGGCGCGGTTAGTACGTAGATGGGGGACCGTTTGAGAACAACCGCTTGTCGTTGGCCAGTTCCATCTACAGAGTTGAGGTAGATAATTATACGTGGTTCACAATGGACCTAAATTGGTCTAAGTGTGTCGGCTTCTGCCGACAGCCACCTAAACCTAACCTAACCTAACCTAACCTAACCATACACTTTTCGGCTCAACCAGCCCCAAACATTTTCAATCATGTTTAGATCCGGTGAATAAGGTGGCCTCAATAATTCCACGTTTTCGCTCTTTATATATGATTTGGCTATTCGGGCAGTATGGATTGGCGCATTGTCTTGTTGATACTCGTATGTCTGCAAGGGTCCAAAAAGATTTTGAAAGAATGGAAAGGACAGTTTTAATACACCAATGTAGGCCGTCGCATTCATCGTTGTCGACAGAAATTGCAACTCGCAGGTGCCGTAGTACGAGATTGCTAACCACACCATGACACCTTCACCCTTGCTATATAAGCGGTGCAAGTGATGGGTTTCTTTTTGTAGCTCATGAAAATAATAGCTGTAGCCATCGGGTCCCTCCAAATTAATTTTTTTCTCGTCTAAGAAGACGAGAGCTTATATGGGCACGGCAAAAAATGAGGCATTGCGTCTTACGGCATTGAGTGGTGGTCTTTTCTTAATTTTTAGTCTTCTTAAATGCTCCGCTTTCAAAATTACACACCAAATAGTAGTAAGACTAGCGTTCACTCCACATTTTTACTTGACTTTGCCTATTGAGTCATGCGAGTTTGAGGCTTTTCTCAAAATTAATCGTCTGTCCGCATTAGAAAGAACACAATGTGTACGGCCTTTCATATTTTTTTCCATACTTTGACTCATTACACAAAAACGCGGATACAACTTTTCGGCTTCTTTCAAATTTTTGTGCTATTTTAGCAACAGATAGACCACTGTCCGTATAGGCTTTTAATTTTCCTTTTCAGTCTTTGTTAAAACTTTTCCCCAACGCATTTTGGTTTAATTTTAAATTAAATAGTCACTATTAACAAAACAAAGCTACTAATCAAAAGCACGTGTCCACATGCCGGAGATAACAATTTAACAAAAGAGATTCAAGCGGCGCAAAATATGTGCATGGTTTTCAGTGGACACCAAAAAAAAATAGAAAAAAACATATAACGGTTTATTTCCAGTGCTCAATTTCTTTTACATGAGAGAGCGAAATAAATAGTTAATCAAAAAAAAAAACGTAAGACATAACCACTACTTTCTAAGACAGTTTTTAAATTATTAGCAATCACACTGAGAGTTTATAGGGTGTGCTATTCAAGTGGCGTGGAGTGTATATTATGCATATTATTATTTAACCCTTGTAAATAAACTACTAAGTTGTTTATTTATTTATTATTATTATTATTTTTTTGTTTTCTTTAATAGAAGGTCCCCGCAGGCGAACCAGTAGGGAAAGGATGCTGTGAGGTGTAGGGTTATAATCTGTTTAGCTCAAATCATAACCTCTTCATTAGAGAAAAAAGAAAGGCAAAATTATAAACTGAGGGATACAATTAAGTAACTACATTTTCGTCTCCCGAGCTAAGGGCTGTCGAGTCTATTAATAAAGCATCTATAAAAGAAAGCTTATTTGAAATCAGAAGGTTAGTCTCCCCTCAAAATACCTTAAGCGTTGTTTTTTCAAGCTACGGTTACAAGAAGCCGCCATGATATATTATATTTTGTTGAGGCTGCAACAATATGTAGTTATAGAAGATGTTGGTATTGAAATTACAGTCAATTTTTTTTCGAAATAATTCGTATTTACATCGGTTGCATACAATTTGAATGTTTTCAAATTTTTTATTGTAATCGAGTTGTTTCCACGCATTTACTCCCAACCGGCAATCGGTTTCGGCATGCTATTGGATTCTCTTGGGTAAATGACAAATTCAAAGTTCCCGAACAAATCATACTAATGCAAGAAACGGAACTAAAAATAGAACCAACATTTCCAATGAACCAGGAAAGGAAAAGGAAAAACCAATTGTCCTTTTGATTATTTTCAATTTTTTTTTATATTGCAATGGATTTTTTGTAACCCTAACCGAATCAAGGGAATGCTGCTTTTGATTTTCAGACTACTTGCTATTCCTCCGTGCGGCACTCCTGTAAGTGCCATTATTTCTATTATCTTTATTGCCATCAAGTATCAGAGTCTTAAGCAAAGGGTTTCCGGATCTTAACCGGGACCGGAAGCTCTATTCTGGTGGTGGGTTGCATTTTAAAACAAATGAACACAGACAACAAGGATATAAAACCAAAAAAATAAGATAAGTCTTTGGCAAAAAAAAAACTGAAAAGATAAATAAGAAGACGCGGTGCGAGGGGGAAAAGAAATACAAAAATATTAACAGGACTAAACATACCGAAGCATTTGTTATCCATTTCCGACTCCGATCTACCCAATTGTCCTATGCTCGGATGACTGTATAGCTAGCTGGTTAGCTGATGTACGAAGTATGTTTGTGTGTGTGTGTATATTTGGTGGGCTTCCACTGGGGTTACCTTTAGCTTTAATAAAGTTTACGTTTGAGGGGTCGAATTCGATTTACTTCGCAAAGGCATAAATAATTGTTCTTCCAACAAGGAAATATCTTGTGTTTCGTATTCTTCCTCAGGATGGTGTGTTATTGTTGCGACAATGATAATGATGATAATGATGATGATGATGATGATGGATGATGATGATTGAGAATACGTGATGTACCATCAAGTGGTAGGTCATCACCACTTGGCGTGTCCGACTCTCACGGACTAAACTCTCCCCGCTTACGGCCTATAAACCACCCTGGAACCGCTCTTAGCATTACATCAGGGTGGAGCCGTTTATAAGTCCGTAAAAGGACGCCGTCTTGTTAGTCTTCTGTGACCTAAGACGTCTGTGCCTGCTGAAACACTTGGCGTGTTTAAGCAGGCACAGATCGGCTTTAAGGTGTAGTCGAATTTGGGCCAGCAAGTCGTCAGCTGTTCAGCTCTTGTGAAGGTTTCATCATGGTGGCACAATTTTCTTTGCCTTATCGAGTACGATCTTGAACACCTGGCAATTTTTCGACCCCGGGACATGTGCTAGCAAGTCAGGTGGTAGCTTGAGCTCTGCGCACAAGCAGCACTTGGGCCCTACTTTGCAATCGATCTTTTTGTGGCCTTGTTCTCCGCAGTTGACAATCCTTGGGCCTTTGCATTTAATTGCAGCTCTCACTTCCTCTTCTGTAGTAAGTTCATCTAGGTCCCTTACTTCCAGCGATGTTTTAGGCTAGAGGTGTCAAATATTTGCCTTTACGCCTAAGATGGCTTTAAGAGGCTTGCTGAACCTATCAGTGCCTTTTGATTTGGCCGCAATTTCCAGAAGGACATCTCCTGATTGCGTTTGGCGAAAGGATTTTATTTTTGTTTCCGTGTCATGAGGGTTTGCTTTGCTCCGTATTTCCCGCAAGATTTCGGCGTACGTTCCTGATCCAACGGGTTTAATGAGAATCGCCTCGAATCTGGGTTTGGGCCGTCTTTTCTTCTTCTTCCGTGCCATTGTTTGTACTTTCTTTGTTGCAAGGCGTATTCCGCCTTCCCATACCGCCTTTTGATGTCCCGTCCGCGCCATTCCTTCTCACCGGGAGTTTCCGATATCGCGATGGTAGGCTAACTTTGGAATCCTGCTTATCTTCTCGCGGCTTTTCTAGTATGCAGGGCTGTGGGCGTATAGATGGCGCGGGTATTCTGCCGGATGTTTGCCTCTTTTTTTCCTGGTGTCTTTCTCGAGAGGGCTAGATGGTGGCGATATATGTATGGCGAAAGTACCACTAACGTATTTATATGACAGCTAATTCTTCCAAACATCCGACGCATATCCTAGATATGCAACAAATCCGCAAATCTAAGGTGGAACAGCTAGCGCCGAGAGATGAATGGCTAAGGGGTTCTTAGTCGATAGCAGCGAACTTCGGATACCAGGCGACCTTCGATTTCAAGATATCCTTCCTGTGGTTATACGGGTAGACCACGGGCGCCTTTCTATCCCGTTTACTCGTGGGAATCAAAATAGAACCGAAAAACAAAAAACAAATAGAGAATGATGCCTCTACAACTGCATCATCAACTAGCGATGTTTCAGAACACCCTGCATTACCAACTGGGGATGTTTTAGAACACCCTGTCGTAAATGACGTGACACCAGCCAATCAGGAAGTGTCACAAACCACGGATTCGGAGATGATGAGCTTAGAAGAGAACATGTCTCTTTTTTTTTTTTTTTTTTTTTTTTTTTTTTTTTTTTTTTTATAAAAAAGGAAATCCAAATCCCATAGTACTCAGACTCGGTAACGTTCCATTGTACTACCAGGCAGAAATCCTCCTTTTGGTGTAGAGGCATGTGATTGGGTGGCGTATGTTGTTGTTCCCCATGGGGATTGAACCTGCACCGCACGGGTCACAAGCCAACACACTAACCTCTACACCGTCGCCACCCTTGTCTCTTCTTAGAGAAGATATCTCTGAATCGAGTACGCTATGCAATGTTAGCATACTCTCGGATGAAGTGCATCCCCTGAATACAGGCGCGCCGGAGACCTCTGGCATAACTGCACAGACTGAGTCTAAGCGCGTCAATTTCACACCATCCGAACAGCGCCGTTTTAAGCGCGCGCTGAAAAATGGGAAAAACGTAGAGCAGGCCAGAATACATGCTCTGTCGACAGAGGTCGACACAGGCTCCGAGGTGAAGCGTACAAGGTCCGAGGACAATACGCCGCCCCAATCCGAAGCGAAACGAGCTCGCACAGGAAAAACAGCCGTCGACAAAGTCTCCTATAGAGATATAGCGAGCTTTGTTAGACTGGGTGTAGTACCTGTTGATCTGGATCGCAATCCTCTCAGTAATGAGCAAATGGCTCAGATTCAGGAGAGGATTATGGACATCACCATCGAAAAACGTGATGAGGGGACCAAGCCAGCCTTCCGCGGTACAACTTTCAAATCCGGATGGCTAATGATCGTATGTGCGGACGCTACCACTGCAGAGTGGATGAAAACAAACTTCGCGAAGCTCAAAGAGAAATGCGGGATGGAAGTGACGCTTGTGGGGGAAGAATTTTTCCCGAAACCACATATCGTCAGAGCCTTCTTCCCACATAGTACCGGAGTAGCGAATGAGAGAATACTGGCAATTCTAGATGGCCAGAATAAAGAACTCAACACCAGAACGTGGAGAGTTCTGCAAAGATCTGACGACAGAGATGTCGCCCATATGGTCCTTGCTGTAAACGATAGCACGATAAAGCGACTTGTTGAGCTAAAGGGGATGGTCTCCTTCAGGTTTGGATAGATCAAACTAATCCTCAAGAGCGCAGACAAATCGACGAATCAGGCGTCAAGAGACAACCAAAGAAAGGCTACAACACGAGGGGCTAGTATTAGTACTGCCACTGATGCTACAGTAAATGATAAGCCATCCACAAACGCCAACAGTAGCGCCACACCACCAGTGGCTGGCGTTAGTGCTGCTACGAGTAACTCAGTTGCTAAAACAACTGTGGTGCTGGATGCTAAAGCAAAGGCTAAAAAAACGGATAGCACAAACGCGCGCCGTAACCGCTTTAGGCCAAAACTGGCGGCCGAACAGGCACATACAAGCGGGAAAGATGGACAGAAGAACAGAAGTCCAAGGGGGAGAAAAAGTGGTCTCTCTCAACAGGGTTACGTACGACGAAGGGGTGATAACAAACCTCATAGAGTGCGTAATCCAGAGTACGTGAAGAAGAAATGACGTCTCTAACTGTACTGCAGGCAAACCTGCACCGCGCTATGGGTGCATCGGACAAGATGTGCCGAAAGGAACGTCGCTCTTGGTTTAATCCAGGAACCATGGGCAACTACATTTAAGATCTTTAGTCTTAACAGCAGAAATAGAGAGCTAATTTTTGCCAAAGGTAATTTCAGACCTAGGGCAGCTCTTTCCATTGCGAAAGATATAAAATTCCCTCTCATTCCAGGTTTCAATACTAGGGACCTATAGTGGCCGTTTTAATTGAACGCCACAATGGCCATACGATACACAAGTTCGTATGCGCATCGGCGTATTTTGCTGGGGACATAGAGGAGGTACCAACTACACCAGTACAGGAACTTGTCCAGTACTGCCAAACTCAGCAGGTACATCTTGTTATCGGCTGCGACGCGAATGCACATCACCAGATTTGGGGCAGCCGAGACACAAACAAAAGAGGTGAGCTACTTTTAGATTACCTATATAGTAAAGACCTAGTTATTCTAAATAAGGGAGATAAGCCCACTTTTAGGAACAGTATACGAGAAGAAGCTTTAGACCTTAGGTCATAGGTCATAGGTTAAAAAGGGGTATGCAATTTGCATACAGCACTAGGCACCAGAAGGGCCCATTGCGATCCCTAGGGAACAGTTTTAGACTTTACTCTCTCGTCTCCTTTTATACAAAACATTGTACAGGACTGATACGTGTCTGATGAAGTTTCTCTGTCTGATCATATGCATATTATGTTCAGGCTGCGATGCAACACCGAGTGCGCGCCGGTCAAATACAATAATAAACTAACAAACTGGAGAATAGAATAGTGAAAATCTGGCGGTCATAACTGATCTGCTACCCGATTCGCCACTAACACCGAGTGATGCGGACGCTGCACAATGTCAGCTTAACGACATCATTATCTCATACTTTAGGAGTAGTTGTAAGATAAAGCGCACCGTGGTAAAAAGAAGCGTACCATGGTGGAATGAATACCTGGAAACTATCCGCAAGAAGGTGAGAAAACAATTCAATAAATCGAAACGCACCGGCGTATGGGATCAATATCGATCCATGTTAACCAAATACAATCAAGAGTTGCGAAGATCTAAAAGGGCCTCATGGCGCGCAAACTGCGAAAAGCTGGAAAAACTCCCAGCAGTGGCGCGGCTCCAGAGCGCACTTTCAAAAGATCCTTCAAACTGCATGGGATTGCTCATCAAACCTGATGGAACAATCACAAGCGACCGGGAAGAAACTCTCACTACCTTGCTGCAAGTTCACTTCCCTGGTTCCCTAATTGTCGATCACACAACTGATCACACTACTGAGGCTTCATATCCAACTAACATCAGCAGAAATAATAGTTTATCTGGTAAAATATTTAGTCCAGATAAGGTAAAATGGGCCATAAACTCATTTAATGGAATTCTTCCTACCTAACATGATTGCCTTATGTAGGTTCAGCTTCAACTGGGGCTACATACCACGCAATTGGCGGGAGGTCAATGTAGTATTTATCCCCAAACCAGGTAACAAACCTAGTGAACTACCTAAACCCTATCGTCCCATAAGCTTGACATCGTTTCGAGACTAGCATGCCTCTACACCCCTGTCAATATGCGTACATATCAAAAAGGCAAATCAACGGAAGGCGCCCTGTTAAAACTAACAAATCACATAAACCATGCCTACCGTTGCATAGAGGGTGCTTTTGATTACACCGGTTATGATTCAATATCAAATGCTTAAATTCACTGAAAGGTAGACCTTCCCACCAGAAACTGGATAAAAGCGATGCTCGAAAGTCGGCCTGTCGGCCCACATATGGCAGAACCTGAGGAATCTCTCCAAAGATTGTCCACTGGATCTACACAGTGATGATAAGACCCATTATAACATACGCCTCCATTGTATTGTGGACAAAGTCCACACAAAATGTCGCAATAGAGAAGCTCAAAAAGGTACAACGGCTTGCGTGCCTTGGTATCTCCGGAGCCATGCGAACCTGTCCAACGGCTGCCATAGAGGCAATAACAGGAATTACGCCTCTCCACATATACATTCAAAAGGTGGCGATCCGCAGTGCAATAAGTCAAATACAGTTAAACGAGATAAGTCTTAACGATCATCCGGAACTTAAGACCCTTCTCGAAGAACTGCCAAAAGTCAACATGAACTGCGCGGTCACAGACCGCATTCATAAAACACTATGCTTCAATAAACGGTTCTCCACGGAGATCCCCAAGAGAGAAGCATGGGTTAGTTATAACCCACCTAACACCCACAACGGCATAAAGTGGTATACGGATGGTTCTAAAATGGAAGCGGGGGTAGGAGCGGGAATATACGGACCAAACAAACGCTTTACGATACCCATGGGAAAAGTTCCAGCGTATTTCAAGCAGAGCTCCACGCCATTCAAGAATGCGCCAGCCACATAAATTTATCTGGTATAAAAGGTGCAACCATCCATATATTCACGGATAGTCAAACAGCTATAAACGCCCTTAGCTCTCATACGATTGGCTCCAAATCAGTCATGTACTACTTCAACACCCTACAGGCACTCGGAACAAATAACAAGACCAAGCTGTGGTGGGTTCCGGGTAATGTTGGGGTGGAAGGTAACGAAAAGGCCGACGAACTGGCCAGAATAGGTTCGGAAACACCCTCCATAGGTCCCGAACCCTTCTGCTGCATTCCTAGATCAGCAGCAACGGCAGCAATAAAAAGCTGGGAACACAGAAAATGTATCCATCTTTGGGAAAGCATCCCAGGTTTAAGACAGACCAAACGAGCCATTCGGCCTTTCAATAAAATTGCCAGTAAAAATGCCTAAACCTAAGCAGGCATGATATCAAAAACTTAGTAGGTTACCTTACTGGCCACCATGGTTTAAGATATCATCTACACAAAATGCAAATAGTAGACTCTCCTGAGTGGCCGACTCTGTCTTGAAGAGCTGAGTACATTTGATGTGAGTGTCCGGCCCTAAACGGAATTAGAAAGAAGATCTTTTTCAGGGAGCAAATGTGTCCCGAGGACATAAAAAAACCTTCTACTAGTAGAATTGTCCGCTTTACAGTGAAAGTGGAAACTCTACTAGTCTAAATTTTTCTGGCTCATACGGCACAAAAGATGTTTTTAGGTCGAAGTGCCCCCTATTTAATCGCCTTGGCGGCCCAAAATTAAAAAAAAAACGCTTCCATCTCCAAGTAAGGCAAAGCCGCGGCTGTCTACAGGAGAGGAAAACTAAAAAAAAAACATAGGGACGGGCTACAGTCCGCTTGGCCGAACTGTTGGATACCCTATTCTTATTCCTATCCCTTATAAGTGGGCGTGACAAAAGTCTAAGTATGGTTGAAATGTTAACAACGCTCTACATATTTTCTTATATAACATTTAAAGGATTTTATCAAAAAAAAAACGCTTTCCAGCTCAAACTTGGGTGTTTCAATAAAATTGTTTTATTTAATTCTGGGCGTGTCACAAGGCGGATTTAAAAAAAATTAACACATGAGCATAAAGGGCCCCTAGAGAGTATATATTATAAATTTCAGCTCCCTAGTACAAACTTTGGATTTTCAAAAAAATTGTTTTATTTATTTGTGGGCGTGTCAGTCTGCGGATTTTGAAAAAAAATTATCCCGAGCAGTTTTAGGAGTCATAGATCATATATAAAAAATGTCAGCTTTGTAGCTCAAAATTCGATTTTTTCCAAAATTTTGTGTTTTTGAGTTTGTGGGCGTGTCTGTGGGCGGATTTCAAAAATTCTTAAACTTGATTATTTCGGGACCCTAGAGAGTATATGGTTAAAATTTCAGCTCTCTAGGTCCAGTTTAAAGGCCTAATTTTTGCCGACGGACAGACGGACGGACGGACATGGCTAGATCGACATTACTATCGATGCTGATCATAAGTAAAGTAACTTCTAGGGGTCTACAAGCAATATTAAGGTATGTTACAAACTATGCGTCAAAATTAATATACCCTTAGAATAGGGTATAATAAAGACCAAGTGGTACAATGCACCGAAGTTAAATGAACTTCCGACTGTAGCGCCAACCAGACAATGGGACACAAAGGCGGTGAATTGAAGCCATCTGAAGATATGGCATTAAACCAGATGAGGCGACGAAAACGGAGCTTTTAAGATACGCCAGGTGAGAGGGCACCCCTAGCTGAGAACCCCAGAACCTTGAAAAGATCCAGCTCCACGGATAACTCTCTAAAGTACCCAGCGAATAAAAGATTTAAGCCCCACTCAGAGAAAACAAAAAACCCAGGTAATGGAAAATCGCTATAGGGCCTATGAAATTAAGTAGAGGTCAGAGGACAGGTAAAAGTCCATCAAAAGCACCGACCAAAAAGTCTAAAAACCAAACACAACCTTCGATATCAATGCTTACCTACAGGTATTCTACAGCCCAATGCAAGGTTGCTATTATGAACTCCATGCAATCCTTAGGACACCCTGCCTGACCATTAAATCAAGCTGGTAAAGAAAATCCTGCTAGAGATGATGCCATATCAGTAAGAGATGGTTGGCTGTCCAGTCCATCACATGCCATGATATTCAAAATTGGGTCATGTCAGCAGTGACATAATTCAGGGTGATGACGTACCCAAACTGTACACCAACCTGTATCGTTTTCCCCCCGAACGATGATCTCAAGCCCAAGGAAGTCTTCCTAAGTAGGATAGCCATGCAAAATCGTGGTATATCCACGATCGGTTGGCGAAGGTGCCGTGACATAACCCCAAGCGTCATAAGCCCAAATCTCGAAATTTGACCTTCAAAAAGCGACATAAGGCCAAATTCCAGCATTTGGTATTATGTCACTTTCACAAAGCGTCATAAGGCCAAATCCGGAAAGTGACATAAAGCCAAATTTTCGAAATCGTACCTCGCACATACTCCAAATCAAACAGTGACCCCAAGCAGGGGAGTTGCAGGGGGACAATAATGCCCCCCCTTACGGATTACACTGTTTATGGAATCTACTAGCGATTTCGTAACTAATCCCATAAAAAGTGCAATGCATATAGGGGTCACTGTTTGATTTGGGGTAGGTGCGAGGGCAAATTGTTAAAACAGCACCAAGCGAAGTGTCATAAAGCCAAATTGGCCTTATGACGCTTTTCCAATGTGTCATAATACCAAATGCTAAAATTTTGCCTTATGTCACTTTCACAATGCGACATAAGGTCAAATTTCAAAATTTGGGCTTATGACGTTTGGGGCTATGTCACGGCACCGTTGGCGAATTCTCAAGGTAGATAAAGAAAAAAACTAGTGACAAACAATTTCCTACTCAATTAGACGAGAAATCAAAAGAACAGATCCTCGCCAAAGGGGGGCACAGGCCCCGGGCGGCAGGTTTATTTTTTTGAATATACGAGTATACAAACAATTTACAAAACTGATTCTATTTTCAGTCCAACTAAGTTTACCAGCATTAACAATGTTTCACAGTATATGCGTAAAATTTTGGTAAAAGGTTTACAGTCTGCCCAGCTAGAAGAGGAGGTCACTTGGACGACATTCTTTTTCATAATTAACCGGAACCAATGTACATTAATTTCCAATAAAAATAAATACAGATTTCACACAATTTATGTCTTTCATTCAAATTCTAAAATGATACCTCAAATTTGAACACCCTTTTTAATTAGTAGAGACACCCTCTCTACATACTATGCATCTCCTACTATACAGATGCGTGCTAACATTGCAGGTATACTTTTCTATTAAGTTCGTGTAATTATGTTTTATTTATGGAAGCAGTTACAGCAGTTAGAGGCCAGGAGAGACAATTTAAAAGACACATGAAAATATCATTGCCAACGAAACAAAAAATGGCAGGAAATTCTTTTCTTACTAGAATGGTCGATATTATTAAATTCCTCGCGAAACAGAATTTGGCTTTTCGTGGCCACAGGGAAGAAATTACTAGTACAAATAGGGGCAACTTTTTAGAACTGGTGCACCTACATCCTACAGTCCTTGGACAATTTATTAGACGCACTGTAAAGTTCTATGTACTTTGTTTGTACTTTTTTTACTTTCGCGTACCAATTGGTTAACACTGTAGTTAAAAATAAATACAAAATGGAATCATATACAAAATCTTCTAAATAAAAACACATTATATGTACGTTTAAATATAAGACTATTGCATATAAACTCGTGCAACACATAAAAATATTAAAAAACTAAATTGCGTCTAATAATTTGGCCAGGGACTGTACTTGCAAGTTACGATCCAGTCCTTCTCGAGGACACATTTTAGGAATAACCTATTGTAAGAACTATCACGAACCAAGGACCTTGCTACGTCGAATCAATCGGTTCTCGTTAGATCACCGCAATTAAACGACGTTGGACGTGGTTACTACTTAGATGGGGACCCACTTGGGAATACCGCGTGTTATTGGCACCTCTTGCGAATGTCTGACAAACATCCAAGAGTATCAAATTGTCATGAGAAGCTTCTCAAACATGCCGTTCGGATTCGGCGTAAAACTGTAGGTTCCCTCCACTTCGCATGAAAGTGGTTGGAGAAGCTAGGTTTTAGGCCCTATATGGGCAGTTACTCAAGTAGCACAAACGTCCAAAATACACCAAAATATTTGGTGTATTTTTTGCACTTTCGTGATATACATTTTAAATATAAAAAATATACCACTTTTGAGTGCAGTTTTTGCACAATTAATTTCAATTCGGTGTATATAATACCGCGTTGTCGTTTATAATTTACACCGGATGTTCACAAATTATACCGATTTTCGGTACATAAATTGTGCTAGTGGTATACAAATTATTCTGTTTACTAGAACATTATATACCCCGGAAGTGTAAATAATAAACTAATAATTGGTTTAAATCATACACCTCGATAGTAAAAAATGTACACCACATTTTGGTGTAAAATTATTCCAATGAGTGTGAAAAATACAAGATGATTCGATGAATAAAATACTATTAGCGTACCAAAATCTGAAACATAGAATTTATTTTAATAAAATTTATACCGAAGTTTATTTTTTTAAATTGGAAAGGATTAAATTTTACACCGAAGTTTACTTTCTGATCGAAGTTGTATCTGAATGATTTGTAATTGTTTATATGATTCAAATTATTCGCCTGCATTATATGGACGCACGAAAATCATGAATTAGTATGAATGCGAGTGCCTAATTTAAAAACGAAGCACATTCTGCCGAATGATTTTTGGTCCTACCCCGTCTAAAAATTGAGCGCCTCGTAAATATCAATTAATTAATAATAATTTCTAAAACGATTCGTGAAAATTATTTATTCGAAACCTACAATTTTTTTGTTGTTTTTTATTTTTTTTTAGAGACGTTATGTTAATAACGAAAATACCAAATGCGGTATATAATTAAGTCGCTATAAAATTAAAATACTTAATCATTGTTTTCATTTAATATTTATTTTTTTTAATTTTTCTTGAAAAATATGGCCGTCGTCCAAAATACAGGGTGT
The DNA here is from genome assembly GCA_949715645.1 of Portevinia maculata. NCBI lineage: Eukaryota > Metazoa > Arthropoda > Insecta > Diptera > Syrphidae > Portevinia > Portevinia maculata. The sequence goes on along the minus strand of OX454526.1, from coordinate 242,078,750 downwards.
CTCAAAGTAACCGCCGCAACTTCTGAAGTGATTTACTCGGTTTTACTTTCTTTTTGACTTAAAATAATTTTAATGATTTTTAGAATTATTTCTTTTAAACCAATTTTTCCAATTTTTAGGTTGTAGCTTATTTTAATTTAGCAATATATGTATATTAATTTTGATAGCAAATTGTGGGAAAATCTTTAATCGCATAGAAATATTTACATTGAAAAGGCAACAGAGTACATTGAGTACTTATAAACTGAAGATGGTAAATGATACGACCAAGCAGTTCGCAAAAAAAACGCATATCTTAAGTCGATGCTCTTTGCCGATTCCCCGTTAAGGAATTGCTCTTGGAAAATAACTGGTGATAAAAAATCATACAAATATTTGCAGGTTAATGCCCTATTTAAAAATGTAGTCCATTTTTGAGACCGATATTTTAACCGGCTTTAACTTGGCAAAACTGAAGCCTTGATTTTTTTCTTTTGTAATCTAATCTAATCTTGATTTTTTTCTTTTGTATCAAAACAAGAACAGGTAAGAGTTTTCTATGCGATTAACGATTTTCCCACAATTAACTATGGAGCATATTATTTTGCTAAATTAAAATGGCTTTCGTCTGCGGCGGTCACTGTGGGACACCCTGTATAGTGTATACGTATACTCTAAGTCCTGAATTTGGAAAAAAATGCACCCGTTTTAAAGAACAAGAAGAAAAATACACCATTGTACAAAATATATTCAAAATTCCGCTTTCGGTACATTTATTATGCGGGGAAACTGTGCAAAATATACCCCAAGCAATAAAAAAATGCACCATTGTGAAAAATATATCCAGTAATTTGTTGTAGTATATTTATAATTTGCTGTAAATAGTGTAAGAAATGTTAAAAACAAAAACAAAATTATAATTAACATTTGAATTCAAGAAAATAAATATATTTAGGTACTAATAACATTCAATAAAGTTGTGTGTATACATTTATACATTTTTTTTTAAATTTTTGATTTTATTTATTTTCATCTTCAACGGCCTTTTTTGGTTCAGAATCCAGAGCAAACACTTCGCTTCCTAGGTACTCAACTGTATTTTTCAGTTCGTTTATTGCTAATTCAGTTGTGACCCTGTTTTGATTGATGATAGTGCTTACTCCCGTCAAGTAATATTTTAAAACTGAGAAAATAATATGATGTAGTTAACAATTTAATTTTTAACATAGAAAAGTAATCATAACTTACCTTTTGCTTCTTTAGCATTAGATTGAAGAAATGCAAGTAGATCCTCATCATTCGGGAGCTCTAAATTATTTGATTCATAATCTATAATTGGGTTGTTGGCAGCTTTATTGGCACTTTGTGACGGATTCAGAACTTCATCACAAATTTCAAACGAATTTGGTTTGTTTGTAGCCGGGCTGAATGACTGTGGTTGAAATGACACTGATGAGGTACTTGGAAGCGATTTGAGACTCACGTTCTCTTGGACTAACTGATAAGTTGACGTGGATGGCTCAGTAGAAATCATTTGCTGGTGCTGGCTCCGAGCCGATATTAAAGATTCATACACATTTGAATTGGAAGCCTTTTATTGCACATGAAATTGTTGACGGGTGTGACTAATATTTTTAATGCTTTGGATTTCATCGTCCTTGTCTTCGAATTGACTCCATTTTTTGCAGCATCCGAGGCTGCTTCAAAATAATCGAAAACACCTTTAAGATACAACATTTCACAAGGTTCCCATTCTTTTTCGTCGTTGAAGTTCGCCGGAAAATCTAATTGGCATTGTTTTTTTTGATTTTTTTTTTACCTCGGCCAATAAATGTTATTTGCCTTGTACCAGTTATATGGCACGGCTTCCACAAATTGTGAGCCATCTTTTCCCGCGCAAACAACACAAATAAACTTTTCGAAAATGTTCATTTCCTTAGCCATTTTTTTCATATCAAAGTATACCAAAATCACTTGTGTATTTAATCTCCACAGGATTTAAATCTTAAACCGAAAAATGGTTGCTCATTGAAAATAGTGTATTTTATCTACTAAATTTGGTGTACAAAATATCTCATGTTGGTTGATTTCAAAATTGGGTCTTTTATGCGCCATTAATGGTATATTAAAAAAACAGCTGCTAATCGGTTTATTTTTTTGCACCGAATTGTAACAGAAATGTTGAAATTTTGCACAGAAAAGGCAATGGTGTAATTTTTATACCGGTATATTTAATCAAATACACCAAAATATTAAAATTTTCTTCAGTTTTCTCAATTTTACACCAAAATTCAAGAAAATATACCAAATTATACACCAGTGTGCTACTTGAGTAGGCCTAATATGTATGTATGTATGAAGAACTATCACTTATATGTCACCACAAATTCAAAATGAGTTCATTAATATTTTAGGAGATAACAAACGTCAACGAATTTTCAGTCAAGTTGAAAAGGCCAGATATTATTCCATTATATTCGATAGCGCCCCAGATGTATCACACAAACATCAAACCAGTCAAGTATTGCGTTATCTTACCCGAATCATCCTGGCGTGTCCATATGGCAACGCAAGACTTATTATGCACTTTGGCGACTCTCAACCGGTAACAAATACACACAGGTGTGCATGCTCACATTTTTTTCCATCGCAAGACATATTTAGGAGTCAGTTTTATTGTATGCTTTGTTGTTCATGGTGAGAGTGTGCCAAATTTGATAGTAACAAAAAAATTGTTTACGAATTAGTGTAATAACTTACAACAAAAAGTAAGTACATATATCAATATTATTTTTAGTGTACATTATTTGTAAGTGGAGTGTTGCAGTATTGATAGTATATTGGATGTAAAAAATGTATAAAAACTAAAAACATAAAGAAAATGTTTGCTTTTGTGCTTTTTTTCAAATGATTGACAATGTGTTCATATGGCAACGCCAGCAGCAACAGGGTACATTATTTTTTTCTAAAAATCTGACATTGAAAGAAGTCCTAGAGTACTTAGAGGAGCTTAGTTCGGATGATGAAACTTGTCTTTCAAACAACCTCCATGCCTTGTACATATATTCAACCACCGAGAAATGAAGGTGTTTTGAGTGGAGAAGACTAGATTACTTAGAGGAGTTTAGTTCGGATGATAAAACTGGACTTTCAAACAACCTCCATGCCTTGTACATATATTCAACCACCGAGAAATGAAGGTGATTTGAGTGGAGAAGAAGATGCTGATGAAGAAGAAGAAGGCGGTATCCCGGACAATGTTTGCCCAGCGCAATTGCGATCGGGTTGTGAAATCGTTTTTGAAAAGTCCCGAAGTTTTGAAGAATTTGACGATCCCGGAGAGCCTTTGGGTGAAATTTTCAATGATAATGTTTATGCGAGTGTTCTGGATAACTCATCTCCGAATTCACCTATAAGCTTACCAGATGCAACATAGTCAACAAACGAAATTGATAAGCCACCCTCAATCCGGTTGCGTTGAGTTTAGCAATCTACCTCCAGCTGCCCTTTGCCAACCTGCAATAAGAATACAACTTTCACTTGGTCGAAAGATGAGTCTTGCGCAATGATATGAAAGTATGATCGCCTATTGCGGGAAGAACGGATGTAAGCACTTTATAAAGGGGAAGCCCATACGCTTTGGTTATAAGGTATGGTCTTTGTGCACTCCCAAAGGTTACATGATCAATTTCGAATTGTATCAAGGTAAGAATCCGCGTTCAAACTCATTGAGAATGTTCAGCAATTGCCGTTTTCATTCTACTTTGGCAATTTATTTACGAGTTTCCATTTATTGGCTTACTTGAAAAACCGTGGCTACAATGGAACCGGCACAATCCGTGAGAATCGAATACCGAAAAGTTGTCCAGTCCCGCATAAAAAAATGTTGAAAACAAAGAAACAAGGATTCTACAAGTTCATAAAAATTAATGAGACTGGTATTCGTCTTACAAAATGCATTGATACCTCCGTTGTCTGCTGATTTTGGATCCACACCATTATCTTGTAATGTATTTGGTTTTTATTATTACCTCCCTATTTAATCTATAGTGATAATTGGCTAACCCAAGCCGAAATGTTGCTGGCTAAAGAGCCGAACTGAATATGAATCTGTTGCATCGCGCTATTTCAGAGAAGCTCGAAAGAAAATTGGAGCTCCTCGCCCATGTGTTGTGTCGGAAAATAACTAATAAATGTGTGCTGTGTGGTGTCTATAGATTCGACCAGAATGTTTCTGCTAACCGTATCGGATATCGTGGCAAGAAGTGGTGGAGCTGCATTTTTACTTAGCTTATTGATGCATACGCGCAAAATGCATGACAGCTTCATCGGCATGTCGATTCGAGTATGCCACAAAAACAATACAAGCGAGAAATCGCAATTTATTATTGCAAACATTTTGGTGATCCACGAAAGTCACATAGCAGTGTTAAAAGGCAAACATTGCGGTTGGAAGCTGGGTCATTAGCTATTACTCTTCGCTATAACTAAAAGACTCATCTAGTCGTTCGCTTAGAAAAAAAGAGACGCTGTGATGGATACCTTTGCCGTTCAATTGTTCGAACTGCTTGTGTAAAGTGCGATAAAGGCATTTGCCTGAAATGTTTTAAGCCCTATCACACAGCTGATTTATAATTTTAAATGAAATAAATATAAATAAAATATAATAAGAAAATGACGTTTTATTCAGTTTTTTGTAATTATATCTGTCAGTACAGACGTGTACCCTGTAGCTCCTGGCGTTGCCATATGGCTACAGGATATTTTCGGGGAACAAGGACCTCTATTAAAAATTTATTGATACAGATTTTCTATTTTTGCTCTTAACAAAGCGCACCAAATTTTTTTTTTAAAAATTCGAAAAAATAACGTTCAGGATGTTTCGGGTTAAAATTGAAAATTAGAAAGTAGTACTAGTGGAATCTTTTATTGATTTTATCGAAACAAAGAACAAAACAGCTGAATGCATTTCGGACATGATTTTAAGTAAGTTAAAATCGGATGATCTTGATATAATGGTAGCAGAGGTCAAGCATATTACAATGCTGCTGTCATGGCTGGAAAATATACAGGAGTGCAGCAAAGACTGAAAGACACCCCTTCTGTAGAGTCAAACTCGGTAACTTTTTTCGGTACCTTAGAACGCATATACACAAATCCGCGGGGCTAGATGGCATAATACCAGCTGAAATTCAAAACACCTGGGATATCATCTCGTCTTTGCTTGAGATAATCCTGAAAAGCTGCGTAAAAATGGCATACATTCCGCTGTCATGGAAAGAAGTAAAGGTAGTTTTCATACCCAAAGCCGGTAAATGTTCCCATGTAAATCCTAAGGATCTCAGACCCATAAGCCTATCGTCATTCCTTCTAAAAACATTAGAAAGGCTGATTGATATCCATCTACGTACTAACATTGATACAAGACTTCTGTCTACGGCTCAACATGCATATTGCAAAGGCAAATCTATTGAAACAGCCTTACCCACGTTAGTACGTTCAATCGAATACTCCCTTCACCATAAGGAGTACACTATGGTTGCATTCCTGGATATTGAGGGTGCTTTTAACAACGTCAATACATCCGCGATCGCAAATGCACTGTCAGATCTAAAAGTAGATGACTCACTTGGTGAGATTATGAATCTACTTCTCACAAGTTGGATTATAAACTCGAAACTGGGTATGACATCGGCCAGAAGATCTGTCAGTAGAGGTACGCCACAAGGTGGAGTCCTATCTCCCCTCCTTTGGAACTTAGTGGTGAACAAGCTGCTGATGTGCCTAGAAAAGGAGTGGTGCAGGGTGATTGCCTATGCAGATGACGTTGCAATTGCCGCCTCAGGGAAGGACCTAAACACCCTGAAAGAACTTATCCAAAACACTCTTAATAAGCTAACTACATGGACAGATCGTTGTGGGTTGGGTGTTAACCCCCACAAACCCGAACTTGTTCTATTCACTAGGAAACACAAAATTCCATACATTGATCCCCCCTCTATCAAGGGAACAAGTCTAGTCTTTTCGGACGAGGCAAAATACTTGGGTCTAATTATGGATAGAAAGCTTAGCTGGAAACCTAACATTCAAGAAAGAGTTCATAAAGCTACAGCAGCACTCTTCTCCTGTAAAAAAGCCATTTGTAATAAATGAGGGCTCCAGCCCCGCATTACCAACTGGCTATACATCTCGGTAATAAGACCGATACTTATGTACGGGGTGGTTGTTTGGTGGACTGCCCTAGATAAAGCGATAAATCGCGATAAGCTAGGCAAAGTCCAACGAACAGCTTGTCTCTGCATGAGTGGTGCACTGCGCACTACCCCCTCTGCTGCAATGGACGTTCTGTTTCACCTGACACCCTTGGACATCTTTAGCAAGCATATGGCTGCTAGTGCGGCCATCCGCCTCAAAACAACGTTCCAATGGTCCGAGAATGAAATCGGCCACGCATCTATTCTGAACAAATTTAGAATCCTCCCTAGTAACATAGACTACACCACCCGTCAGACCCTTTTTGACAAAAACTTCAAGGTCAAGCTCCCTCCCAGAACATTGTCGAAAATAAATCGATCCATTTTTATACCGATGGATTCAAAACTGACGCGGGGGTAGGAGGTGGTATGTTCTCTGACAGGCTGAATCTCAGCCCCTCCTTTCGACTCCCTGATCACTGCAGTGTGTTCCAGGCAGAAATCTTGGCTATTAAAGAAGTCCTGGCGTGGCTGAAGAAGAACGTGATATCCGTTACGGATATCTGGAATTTCTCAGACAGTCAAGCTGCATTAAAATCCCTGGATTCTGGGTCCACAAACTCTATCGTAGTCCGTGACTGTCGATCATCTCTAGTGGAGATGGCGAAGCATTTTAACATCCACCTATGATGGGTGCCAGGACATACAGACATTCCAGGGAACTGTAGGGCAGATGAACTCGCCAGGAAAGCAACCACACTACCCCTTTTACCTGATAAAGGTTCACTAGGCATCCCAATCGCTATATGCAAACTCATGTTTATGAGACAGACCATTGAGAACTGTAACCTTAGGTGGACAAGTGGCAACACTTGTCTAGCGACAAAGCAGATTTGGCCAAAGCTGGATCTGAAACGCTCTAAGTGTTTGATATCTCTAAACAGACTTCACATTGGTGCTATAATTGGTGTGATCACCGGACACTGTCCCATAGGCAGACATGCAAAAAGGCTTGGCGTCCACGCATATGACTTCTGCAGAAGCTGTATGGACGAGGAGGAGGAGACGACAGTTCTCCACCTTCTCTGCATGTGCCCTGCTCTTTCTCAAAGGCGTAAACTCCATTTAGGATCCTTCTTTTACAATGATCTTAACGATCTCATTAACACCGACATAAAAAGTCTGTCAAGCTTCATCAGAGGCTCCAACTGGTTCAACGAGTAGGAGGATGATACATCCGTGTGGTATCACAATGGGCCTGCCACTGGCCTAAGTGTGTCGGCCTCAGCCGACTGCCACTACAACCTAACCTACCTAACCTAGAACGCATATATTAATTTTTTTCCGTGTCCACACACCGTTAGGAAGTTCTACTTGATACTTCAGACAAAGCATTGAAGAGGCTGCAAGAAACAAGATGGAGTTTAAGAGCTGATGCAGTCGAAAATACCTGGAACCATTATGTGCGCATCTTTTTATACGCTTTTTAAGTAGTTGATTGTTTGATCTTTGGAAATTCCAGCTGTCGTTCCTTATTTACCCTTTAATTTTACGACTAACTGTTGGGGAAATATGTACCTGTTCAAAGGTAGTAAAAGTTTCTGGGTATACAATTTCCAACAGGTATAAAGATTGAAAATAGATTGCAAAATCTATGGCCTCATCCTTGTGATCGCCAGTGCATGTGTAGCTATAATTGGTTGAAACCGTAGACACAATATTACTAGGGGCGGCATAAATTGGGTCTGCCCCGGGCGGCCATAACCCTCGCTACGCCACTGCTAACATGTTATATCTATGTACAATAATTCACATGAATAATTCTTTGGAAATTAAGAGTACCTAGACAGATAATTTTCAGCATAAATTAATTACATATTCTAGATATAGTTTTTGTTCTACATTCTGCCTTAATAACTTGGATTATCAATCTGAATCTATGAATAAATCAGACAAATAACGATTTGTTAATTTAATCTAATGAGTTGAGATGTGTTACGAGTAGTGTTTCCTTTAAAGTGATCACAACAAGTGGGACAACTCTCATAAACACTGAGGAGAGAGAGAGTAGTCATGTTTTAACGACGTTTGTCAGTAAAAAGGGGCGGGCCCCTCCAAGTGCTAATAGGTACATCCACGACACCATTGCTGTTACGAATCCATATATATACCACCTTTTAGTTTCTTTTCTCATTATCTCAGTCATTTAAGTCACTTCGTCAATAGCCCCACTGAACGTGCACGACCACTGGTTTGCGAGGTCACAGTTTATTTCCATCTGTTTTCCCTCTTTTTTTTTGGCACAAACATTTTTTGTTGAGTCAGGTAGCCATCAAGCAGCAAAGACCCACCCCAGCGTCGAGTGAATGCCGTGCAACTGCAAGCGTGCCAGCTGCTGCTTGTAGTGTCGAGGATCCCACCGTTCCTCACCTTTACCCAGTCGTTTAGGGAAGTGCATACTGTCTAGAAGACACTCCTGATTGTTACATAGCATTATTACCTTTTCTAGAAAAGTGGAAAACGCACTAGCCTAAAATGTTCTCTGACCTATCGTACAATAGATCTATCCAGTTCGACGTACCGTGGTCTTTCGCCTAGGCGGTCAGGAGTTAAAAAAAAAAAAATTCAAAATCGGCCCACAAAAATAAAACAAAATATTGAAAAACCAAAGTTTGAGCTAGGCAGCTGAAATTTATAATATAGACTCTCTAGGTGCCCTCTATACTTATGTTTAAATATTTTTTAAATCCGCCTACTGACACGCTCACAATTAAATAAAAAAAAATTTATTGAAAAACCCAAGTTTGATCTGGGGATCGTTATTTTTACAAAAGCTTCGTTTTTTTCAATTAAATCCTTTAAATGTTATATACAGCAAAATATGTACAGCGTTCTTAACAATTCAACCATACTTCGATACAGCACGATTGCAGAATATATCATCTTCCACCCTTAAAAGTTTATATCAACCCTTAGCCCCAGGAAAATAAAATTCGACATTGATTCCAAATCAATTTTAGTCTTAAAGGGTAAACACCTACGCCAACAATTAATGAACTTCGTCACGCTAAGGCCACGCATTTTCTCACTTTCATTACTCATTAATACTGTCAAGATGATCTGTAGCATACAGTTAGTTGACACACTCGATAGAGCAATTGAAAACTTGAGGTAAACACTCCATAACCCAATATTTAAAGTTTATTTGTCTAAAAAGCTCCCCTCTGACTATGAAAACAAAAACTAAGGTTCAGCTTCGCACCCTTACGTTAAGTATTATATCGAAATTCAAATGACACCTCTTCCCTGCTTCTTCTTATCTTAACAACAATAAGGCAAATGAAACAATTTCATCACATTCAGTCTATTCAGTGTATTTTCCAGTCTTGTCTTATATCAGGATTTTGCGAATGCCCCATAGTTACCAACCAAAGTCAAGCCGTCCCCAATAATGATGGAGGTGATGAAGATACTAAGATGTTTTATGTTGTTGTCTGTTACTTCGATTCAATTGATTGAAATAAACCTCTCTGCTTGAGTTGCAGGCGAGGTACAATAGACTCAAGAAAGCATCCACAAGACGAAGCAATCATCGCGTGGAAAATATTAGAAACAGAAACACCGGGGTGAGGGAAAAAAAGGAAATCAATTTATTTTCCCCAAGACCCACATTTTTTATTTCTTAAAGAACTAATGTATGAGTGTGGGGACAAGCTCGTGGGCGGCTTACTTTACAATGGCCTCCAAAATCTCCTACACCCCATACAGCAAACCTGCGCACAAGGTTCTAAGCACTTGTGAAAAACGATGAAACATTAAAGTTTCCTTTTTTGGTTTTAGCATTTTATTTTTGCTTTTCCTTATTCGCTTTCTTTAAATTGCAATTGCTTCTGTTTGGTGTGTTTGGCGATTTTTTTTTGTTGGTTTGAATAACTTCGAGCTTCGTGCTAGTTCTCATGAAGGGGCTATACGATTTTCCACGCTGCCACTTTGGAAAATTGAATATGGAAATGCTTTAAGCAAACTGATGGCTGCCTTGAGGAAGCGCTTCGGAAATATGTTTTTAAGATATTCAGAAAAACCGAAGGGGAGAGTGGTATCAAAGCGCGTCACAGTGATCCTTTGGCCTTACAATTGATGCAAAATGATTGTTTATTCATTGAATTCTCCATTGATTAAATGTGCTTTTTTATTTATTGGCGGGCGAATCTGATTTTGGTAAATTTGATTTTTTATTTTTGCTTATTTTTAGTTTATCAATGAAGTCGTAGCCGGCTGGCAACAGTATCCGTATATGTAAAGTCCAATTGGCCTCGCCATGCTTGACTGGTTTTATCAAAAAATGCAAGAAGACATATTCTCTTTTTACTATGCTTCTTGTGAATTGAGAGACATTTTTATGCCATGCTTATCGTTTCAATAAAAAAATTGTCTATGTGAAGCGAGATGATATCCTTGGAATAGGTCAAATATAGCAACGGAAGGAGGTATAATACGGGTGCTGTTTAGTAAGTCATTGACTTTTAATTGAATAAATTTACATATATTTACGAGTACATATTATTCAATATTTCTTCTTTCAGCTCAATGCATTTTGAGCTACGGTATTTCCAGCTTTAAGAATAGGAAAAGTTATCGTACTTTTCACTAGTTAGCAGGTGGCAAAGGTGCGATGGTAGTGTATTCACTAAGTGATTGGCAGGTCGTGCGTTTGAATCCCGACCAGGGCCATGATTTTTATAAATTGAATACACACAACAAAAACTGATCTCCCTAAAGCAATTTAGGCGCCACCTGTTGAGAAAAAAAAAATCCCATCGTACCAACCCTCTTTCCTATCCTTCTATTCTTTCAGTAAGTAGCACCCAAAAATAGGCAATGAATTGCTGGGAGCTACTTGCGCAACAAACTAAATGCCTGCGCTGTGGTGTTACCATTATAAGGGTACAGTGTCACTACAGAAAAAAGAAATCCCTTTAGCGCACGCAAATTATAAAAATAAAAAAAAACTTCGTCTTCATCTTCTTCTTTTTCTTTATGGTGAAGTTATTATCAGAATAAAGACATCGTTACTCTCCCACTTTATGGCATCCCTACTAGTCCGCCTGTGGGGTTCACCATTTCGACCTCAATAAACATCGGCAGACTTACGTTTTGGAATCACTTCTTTACTGAGGCCAATCAAATGCTGGTGTAATTACATTTGTATGATCTCTGCCTGAATTTTTTCCACGAATTTGATGCGAGCATTGCCTGTTATTGAGTTTTGTTTGATCGCCCGTTTACGACATCGACGATCTCTAGTCATGTCAACCCACGGATATGCATGCACACTTACGGGAGAGTTTCGAAGAAATTAAATGCGTCGCTAGGCTCACCACCTATGGACATTAAAATTGACTGGATGTTATTTCTCCCCTTAGAAACTTTTAACGACAAGCATATTTAACGCGCTGCAGTGAATGCATTTTGACTATATTGGCAGCGACCCAAAATTTTAGGAAGTCGGATGGTTTTAAAAATTGAAAATACGCAACAATACAGGTCTCTCTAAAGCAATTTAGGTGCCACCCGTGGAGAAAAAACCCTAGAACAGATCTAAAACTTCAATCCTATCCTTCTATTCTTTCATATAGTAAGTATCAATTAAAACAGGCTCTTAATCGTTTGCTGGGTTCTGCTTGCAGCAACAAACAAACTGCCTGTGCTATTTTTACATTATAAGTGTTGGGGCAAGAATTATCCCCTGCTGGTTGCTCGGTAATGTGATGGATGACCAAAGAAAAATAAAACGTGTGTAAGGTTTTGGTTCGGTACACTTTATTTCGACAGGTCTTACCTCGTTGAGGTTTGGATGAAAAAGAGAAAGATGTAATAAAATAATCTATTGAGTGGCTTCCGATTAAGAAAAAATGGCGTAAACTACTTAGCTATTTTAGCGACATCTTAGAGTTAACACTTTAATAAACTACTAGAAAAGATTAAGAATTGTTCGACAAGAATATTTTGACTTGAACATTGCCGGCCGCCTTGCAGCATCGGCTGTAAAATGTTACATACTTTATCTTTAAATTTAAATTCATTCAAAACTTCGAAAAAGCCACTCTTAGGAAAAATTCTTTACAATTGAAAAAAAATAACTTTAACTTAAAGCTAACAATAGTTACTTAAACTAATGAATAGATACGTGCTATACATCATACAAATCGGTGCAATATATAAGTATCTACGTTAAATTTATTTTATAGAAAGTGAAAAATTTAAGAAAGCAAATAGTTAAATGGAATGGAATGGTTTTATAAAACCTTAGTTATGAGTGAGTTAATACGTAAAGTTTAGCAATTGGACGCGTTATAACTCCATTTTGAGTTTTAATTTCCACGACTCGTATGCGGTTATCGGGTCCCGGATAAACCTTAATAATGCGACCTAGACGCCATTCGTTCGGGGGTAGATTTTCGTCCTTAATAACGACCAAGTCGTCTAACGAGACATCTCTTTGTGGGTATTTCCACTTGTATCGTTTGTTGAGTTCATTGAGATACTCATCCTTCCATCGACGACAAAACTGATGATGCAAAATCTTTACCTTTTCCCATCGATTGATACAGGTAAGAGACTTTTCATCGTGAGCAGGTTCTAGGGGAGCTAACATCGGACCCCCTCGAAGAAAATGACCTGGAGTTAATGGAGGAATGTCTGATATATTTTCCGATACCGGTGAGATCGGCCTAGAGTTTAGACATCCTTCGATTTTAGCGAGAAGAGTGGAAAACTCTTCGAAGGTAAGCTTATTAGTTCCAATCACCTTCCTAAAATTAAGTTTCAAGCTTTTAACTCCAGCTTCCCACAACCCACCCATATGCGGTGCCCCAGGGGGAATTAATTTCCATTCCATGTTATGGTCCTTGTATCTTTCGGTTACGTCCCTGGACAGAGTTCTGAGAAATTGTTTGGAGTCATTGGATAGTACCTTACTGGCTCCAACTAAATTTGTGCCGTTATCAGAATGCATAGTTCTAGGCATTCCACGTCGTGCGATGAATCTACTAAAAGCTGCTAAGAAGCACTGAGTCGTCAAATCACTTGTAGCCTCCAAATGTATTGCCTTTGTTGCAAAGCACACAAACAGGCAGACGTAGCCCTTAGTAATTCGGCAATTTCGTCCTGAAAAGCTTTTTATTATAAATGGACCGGCAAAGTCTACTCCGGTGTTCGTAAATGGGGATGAAATTAGAGTTCTCTCAACGGGTAAAGCTCCCATAATCTTGGTTTGCATTTTCCTTTTGTGTATAGTGCATATTTTACACATGCGAATGCATTTTTTACCAAGTTCTTAACTTTTGGTATCCAAAACTCACACCTCATCAAACGAACTACCAATTGGTTTCTACCATGAATTGAAATATCGTGAATGAACTTCACAAGCAACTACGATATCTTCGCTTGGTAAGGGAGAAGAATGGGATACCTTTCATTATAAGAAAGAGTGGACGAAGTGAGTCTTCCACCAGATCGCAGGATTTGGTTCGAATCCATTAGTGGATTCAGATTAGTCAAACAGCTTTTCTTTGAGATAGGCTCATTTTTCAGTAGAGCTACATATTCGTGGGGAAAATAAAACGATTGTGTCAAACGAATAACTCGGGCTTTGGCGTTGGATATTTCTTCAGAAGTTAGCACTTCCGATGAATATGAGACTTGGTGTCTAAAACGGGGATTTGTTCTGTAGAAAAAACGCAGTATATATGCAAGAACATGTAATGTTTTAGACCATGAAGAAAATCTCTCCACAAACAACTCAATATTCGGTTGTATTGTTGTGTGATTCGCTTTTATTGGCCTCTGCTCAAGATCATAATCATCAGGCCGGGGCAAAATGGATTGAGGCCATGACGACTTAGCTTGACAGAGCCACATTGGACCATGCCACCATAGGTTACTTGCCTTAAGATTTTCTGGCGATAGACCTCTAGTTGCTAAGTCAGCTGGATTATCCGCTGATCGGACATGGTTCCATTTAGTGTTAGGAACATACGTTTGTATCTGCGAAACCCGATTTCCCACAAAAGTTTTCCAGTGACATGGAGGCTTATCCAACCATGCCAGGACAATGGTGCTATCTGTCCACAGAAATAACTCATGGGTCGAGCATTGTAGCTTTGTAATGACTTTGTGGAACAGCTTCGACAGTAAAACAGCACCACATAGTTCAAGTCTCGGTAGAGCAAGCTGTTTTACCGGAGCTACCTTACTTTTGGCACAAAGGAGGTGAGAACACCAGTCGTTCTCATTGTGTCTAATACGGATGTAAAACGTTGCGGCATAAGCCAGTTCAGAGGCATCACAAAATCCATGTATTTCAATGGAATCTGACGGACTGTAATTAATCCACCGAGGAACTTGAATGTGTTGTATATCGGGAAGTGAAGCAAATAACGATTTCCAGCGGTGACACGTCAGGGGCACAAGTGGTGTGTCCCAAGACTTCCCATCACGCCAGATTTGCTGCATTATGGTCTTCGCAGTGATGATAACTGGTGCTAACCATCCAGCAGGATCAAATAGTCTTGCAATAACTGAGAGTACTGCTCTATTAGTTAAAAGGTGATCCTCATCTAATATTTTGAAAAAGAAGTAAAAGGAATCCAACTTCGCATTCCATTGTATTCCAAGGGTTTTGGAGATACTTTTATCTTCCAGCCGAAGAAGCTCTTGATCATAGAGATGCGAAGGAGGAAATTCTTTTATCAAATCGACACAGTTCGATGTCCATTTTCGTAAGGCAAAGCCAGCTGAGCCTAAAGCTTCACACAGTTGACGCTGCGCTCGTAACGCAGTTTCAACATCATCGGCACCAGACAGAACATCGTCAACGTAGAAGTGATTTTTCAAAATATCAGAGGCGATCGGAAAAGTATGTTGTACGTCATCCGCTAGTCGAAGCAGTGTACGAATAGCCAAATATGGCGCACAATTGACACCAAAGGTGACAGTTTTTAGTTTGTAGTCTTGAGGACTACAATCTGGGAATTTGCGGAACAAAATTCGCTGATACGACGAATGATCAGGGTGCACTAATATTTGGCGGTACATTTTCTCGATGTCTGCGTTGAACACAAATCGATAAAACCGCCATTTTAAAATCAAAGTAGTTAAGTCGGCTTGTAAAACCGGACCTGTATGCAACATGTCGTTAAGACTAGTGCCATTACTGGATGCACTAGATGCATTAAATACAACCCGAACCTTTGTCGTAATACTTTCGGGTTTTATCACTGAGTGGTGTGGGAGGTATTAGGAACATATCTGATGATCCCGTACAATTTCGTCCGACGAAACAATCTCCATATGGTTAAGTGAGGCATACTCTTCAAGAACCGGATTGTATTTTGAATGTAGGTCAGGGTTTTTCCTTAATCTGTTTTCCATGCGATGGAATTGCCTTAAAGCAATAGCTCTTGAGTAACCTAGAATGGGTAGAGGGTTTTTGAATGGAAGACGAACTATGTAGCGACCGTTAGCGTCTCTGGTGGTGGTATCGGAGTACAGCTGCTCACAAAACAAATCTTCGTCTGAAAGGAGCTTACTTTCAAATACTTCTTCTACTTGCCAAAATTTTGCAATCTGTTTGTCGATTGAGACCTCACTATAATGAGACAGGATTGTCGAATACGAACTGGCACTTTCATTTAAGAGAGGACCAGAAATTACCCAGCCAAATATTGTATTTTGGGCTACCAGTGAACCGAAAATATCTGGCTTAATGCCTTCTTTGACAATCGAGGGATATAAATCAGCACCGATAACTATATCTAGTTTTGAGCTTTCGTAAAAATAGGGATCTGCAAGCTCGAAATCAATGGGGGTTGAGACCTCTTCCCGGCGTACTACACAAGATGGCAAATCACCTGTGAGGCGTTTTAAAACAATTGCATTGGCAAAGATTGTAAATGAAGGCACCAATTTAGAGCCAATGCACAAAGAGCACAATTTAGAGGAAGTTCCAGTTACTACAGCACTCATACCTGATATCTGCGCGTGTATCGGTTTAACTGGAAGATTAAGTCTCCTCTGTGTATCTTCTGAAATGAATGTAACTTCCGACCCTCCATCTATAAGTGCACGCAAGGTAAACTTATTACCTAAATGGTGGATTTCAATCAGAGCTGTTGCCAAAAGAATGCGCTTATTGTTTCGGGAGAAATAGGTTTGAAATTGTTGAGTGTTCTGATTTGTAGTGGACTGTAAATTATCTGTTAGATTTTGTGGAATTGGATTGTTAAGTTGAGTAACCATTTGCCCAGACGTGGATGGATAGGATTGAGATGTCTGAACCGTTGAAGTATGTAAGAGCGTATGGTGCTTTTGTTTGCACTGCATACATGTATGAACGCTACGACAATCATTCTCTAAATGATTGGAGGCTAAACAGTTTTTACAAAATTGGAGTGAATTCACCTTTGAAATGCGATCGTGAATACTCATTTGTAAAAATGTAGGGCACTTTCGAAGTGAATGAGAACCTTTGCATAGTTTGCAAACATAATTAGCTGCTTTGGACAGGAAAGCTTTGTGGTTTACCTTTTTTGGTTGGGAAACTTGACTTTTGGTTTGTTGGCCTTTCGGATTTGTGGGAAACTTAAGATCGGATACCGTTTCCAGAACTCTATATCGGCTCGTTAGGAACACATTTCATCCCATTTCGGAATATCGCTTGGACTCTTAATGGATTGCTCCCACAACGAAAGAGTCTTTTCAGGTAGCCGATTAGAGCAAAGATACACAAGAATAGGACCCCAAGAATCTATTGATATGTCATGCGCTTTAAGAATGGATAAACAATCATTTATCTCCCGCTGGAGATCTTTGATACTTTTGCCAGACTCAACCGAAATGACGGGCAAATTAAAAAGTTGAATTTAATTGGTTGTTTACTAATATTCTTTTATTTTCATATTGATCCGAAAGTGCTTTCCAAGCCACGTCAAAATTGTTCGCAGTTAGAGGAAATTTGGAAACTATGTTATTAGCTTCCGCTTTTGTTTTCGAACGAAGATGAAACAGTTTTTGAACGCAGCATAATTTCGGATGGCTAATGTAAACCGCGGTGAACATATCTCGAAAAGATGGCCAAGACAGATAGTCGCCATAGAATGTTTCGGTATCACACGGAGGAACTTTTATACACTGCGCGGAGCCTAAAGTGGCACTTGAACTTTGTTTTACATCATCGTCTTTAATGATATTTAACTTCGTTATGGAATCAATAATTTCACTTAAGCAGTTAATATATGTGGTTTCTGACCACCGATACTTTGACTTAATTGCGTCTAAATCGTCACCATTATCGGTCTTTAAACAAACTGCATAATGTATTTTGATATTAGACCACAGATCCTTTATTTCACATTTTGACGCTTCTAGATAAGTTACAGTTTTGTCAACGATAGGCATTTCTTGACAAGCTGATTGAAATTGTGTCAGCTGATCAGCAGCAACAATGAAATCATCTAAGATAGTCATTTTAATTGGAAGAAAATCTAACCCAAGAGAAAAGACTAGGCGCGTAAACAAACTCGATTATTAATGCGATTTCCTTTGGAAATGAAATTACCAAATTTTGCGGTACGAACTCACTTTCAAACAAGTATTTTTTTTTTGTTTTTGCAAGGAAGATAATTCCTAATTGAAAGGTATAAACTATTCACTCACAAAATTTAATAAGAAATATGTTCTTGTGTCTAATTTATATAAAAGTTATAAATATTGCACCAATCTTAGAGTTATGCACGTACCTGCTTAAATCTGGTGATGGTTTCAAAATTTAGAGATGTCTTTCCTTCTTAGGTGATGTAATGATGATAGATTTGTATCCCTTCCGTGTAGATATTGTCAAATTATGAGATTCGCACGGGGAATTCGTAAATGTAAATCGACGCGTATTTTCGGCAGAGATGTTGACTTCAGGAAGAGATGATTGATGACTGGTCGCTTACTGGTCTTATTGCGATGGGTATGGTCGACTTTGAATGCTGATGCTGAGCGTAGCGATCGAGAGCAATAATACTGCTTGTGGTTTGTGAGCGAGCGATGAGTGAAGAGATGGTGCTGCAAATCGTTCCTTGATCGTGTGGAGAGTATCACTTTTTGGCGATGTCCGACGTTAGGTGGGGCAAGATTTAGGAATCTTGTGCTCTAACAATGGGTTAGCTCGTTTTTTTTTTTTTTTTTTTTTTTTATGGATTATTACCGCCGATCAGTAGGTAATCGATGCAGTTTTTGGTAGTTCTGTGATGCGATGCGGGCGGTAGATAAATGTGGAGGTAGGGGCAAGAATATTAAATCTTGCTGTACGATTATATTGACTGTGGTTAGGTGTAATAAATCGTGAATTTATAGGTGTACTGCTATCCAATCGATGATCGTGTGGGATGCGAAAGAAAAATGTAATTTCTTTCTTGATGATTACGATGGGTTTTTTGCAAAATTCAGGGATTTTGCGGATGAATTTGATTATTATTTCGTTAAAATATAATCTGGCTCGATGTGACCAAATGTTGGGGCAAGAATTATCCCCTGCTGGTTGCTTGGTAATGTGATGGATGACCAAAGAAAAATAAAACGTGTGTAAGGTTTTGGTTCGGTACACTTTATTTCGACAGGTCTTACCTCGTTGAGGTTTGGATGAAAAAGAGAAAGATGTAATAAAATAATCTATTGAGTGGCTTCCGATTAAGAAAAAATGGCGTAAACTACTTAGCTATTTTAGCGACATCTTAGAGTTAACACTTTAATAAACTACTAGAAAAGATTAAGAATTGTTCGACAAGAATATTCTGACTTGAACAATAAGGGAACTGTATCAATTGCAGAAAAATAAATCACTTTAGCCCACAAAAAAAAAATTGACGATTGCAGACTTGTGAACTGGTGCATTGTCGTGGTCTGGGTTGGCATATAGATTACTCGAATGTAATATACATGAGTTTTCTACGTAGATTACGTGAGGTAAAATACTCAGTCTGATTCGCCATGTAAAAAACTTTTTTTTAATTTTATATATTTTTTTTTTTTATTGATTCAATTCCTTAAGATGCTAGTTGGTACTTAATAAAGTAGCTTTACAAAATTCACTATAATAAAATTACTTTACTAACATTTAAGAAATAGAATAGTAATCATTCTGTAGCACATAAGCGACTAGAAGCGAATGATTCTTCAAATACAATTCAATTCATGTGGGGTAAATTCAAGAATAAAAAATAAAAAAAAACAAGTATATTCTTGTAAATATAATAAACAAAAACAAGGTTTACAAACATCAAATTAGATAGCTGTATTTACAAATGTTTGAAATGTAGCACTATCCATACTAAAAAGAAATTTTTTTACTTCACTGAAAAATAAAGCAGGTACTACAATCAATCTAACTTCGATTGGTAACTTATTAAAAAACCTTGCTGCTGCCGCTGTATAAAATCTTAAACAATGAGTTTTATTGGAAATTGGAATGTTAACCATTGCCTTATCATTCACTCTTAGTGTATATGTATTCGAGCTTCTTAAAATAGCACTGTAGCCGCTGCGTATGAAAAAAACTTTAAGAACCTTAAAGATGTAAAGATGCTTAATCGGAAGTATACGTAGGCTAGAGAACAGTGGCCAACTATGGGCCAGTCGATTTTCTTTGCAGATAATTCTTATTACGTGTTTTTGGGCAATATGCAACACATCAATGGTGTTGTTGTAAGTTCCACCCCAACTTGCAATACCATATTGTAGCTTAGAGTGTACAAGTCCGTAATAAAACATTAATAGTATTTTTTTTGAACAATGTGCTCTTAAGAGATACATTTTTCTTTCACGTGTGCCTTCCAAGACAAGTTATTATATATTAAGACACCTAGATACTTATAACTCTTAACACCTTCTATTTGAAAACAATTTGAACTGCAGACTGAATCTTTGTGAAAGTTGTTGCTGTTACACGTATGAACAGATAAAGACAATTTAGTACAAGAGCTAGAGTGGAAGATAACATCACAATTAAGTGGACAAGGACCTCTCAGGTTGCATATCATAAGTTTTGTTTTATTGCTTATAAGTAGCTCATGTTTGGCGAACCACTGTCGCAAAATACTTAAATCCATTTGTAGTTTTACAACTGAGTCCAAAAGACTTTTATTATTATATGTTAATGCCATATCATCAGCAAATGCTGTAATGCGACTACTGGTGTTTTGGTAAAATATTGAATTGACATATATTAAAAATAAGATTGGTCCCAAAACTGAACCTTGCGGTACACCGATTGTGGTTTTTAACTGTCCGCTGAAGATTCCTTCCAATTTTACCCTTTGAGTTCTTTCTGATAGGTAGGTAGGTAGGGTAAACTGTCCAACAGTGGACCAATTTGCGTTTGACTTGATATATTTTTTAAACTATTGGTTTAATCTTTAAACGGTTTGAAGGTAATTATTATTTGCTTTATTAGCTTTATATTTCACCACATGTAGCTTTAGAAAGATCGTAGAAAATACTAAATTTTGAGTTTTTTAAAATGCACATCAATTGGTTCCCTGTGCACTAGGGGGTGGACACAGTGAACCACCGGGTAGTTCACAGTGAACCTATAGTGTTTATTTATTATTTCATAAGAAAAATAAAGAGCAAAAACAGGTAATTGATAAAAATCAATTTTTATTTAACATTAACATTAAAAAAAGTAATCAATACAAAAACATAAGTAATAAAAACAACAAAAAGTAATAATAACAATTAAAAAACAACAAAACATTAACAAAAAGGACTTTCAAGGACTTCAATAATATCACAAAACTTATAACTAACGAAAAATAATAGTAAAAAAAAAACAAAACCATTAATGAATGTTAAATGCTGATAGGTCGTTGCTAAATGAAAATACGGAATTCTGAAGCCTGGAAGTGCTACCATGTTCACTCGGCTCTGTTAATATCATTTTTATATCCCATTTGAACACAGAAGCCAGATCTGGAACGTTCGGCAAAGAAAAGATGCAACTTTTTCAGACTTCTTTCTCAAATAGCCAACTTGATACTCGCTCCCTTCGGCTTTTAAAACCTTTGCGACGTAGTATACCAAATTCTTCTTTCCTTTAAACTCAACTAAAATAAATTCAACTTCGACGGGATCCCTGGTAATCTCTTCCAAGTTATCAACATCATTTTGCATATTTTCCTCTGAATCTTCATCCGTCATAACATCATCACTTTCAAGGACAACAGATATATCTGATTCGGATGTAGAACTGTCCTGCAAAACTTGTCGCACTGGTTTTTTGCCCTTTTTACCAGCAAAGTCGTTATTTTACTAGCTTCTGTGCGCAAAGTTCTTCCTTTTCAGGCGTATCCGTGGCAATCAGACTGCTTCCTTTTTTCCTGCCTTTTCCGATAGGTTTTCTTGGTGGCTTGATGGCATCTAAAGGCGGTCGGAACTCTGCTGGCCCTGTAAAATGTCCTTCAAGATTTTTTTGCGGAATTGCTGGGGAAGCCTTTTCATTTGGATCAACATTTTCTTCGTCTTCGGGGATCGGACGGTCGGGGACAGTACTTGGTAGAAAGTCAATCTCAGTAAAGACCGACCGGTCGAAAGGGAAAATGCCGGTTTTTTAAAAAGCGTTGCTGATCGTTATAGGAGTCAACGATTTTTGATAGGCTTCCTCGACAAATTCACCTACTTCGTATATAGTCATAGCTGTACCAGGATGCCTCATCATCCATGAGTCCATTGGCGCATTGCAAATAGTTTTAAAAGGTTTGAATGCACAAACGTCAAGCGGCTGTGTTTTATGCGACGAGTGTGGCGGCAAAGTGAGTATCGTTACTCCATTTGACTTTGCCAATTCCAATGATTCAATAGATGATTATCCAGAATAAGCAGCGAAGGATTTGTCATAGATGTACCATGTATGGTACACAGTGAATCATGGTTCACTGTGTACGACTATAATCTGGTTCACTGTTGCACATAGTGACTTTTTGGAGAAAATTATTTTTATAAAAAAAAATATTTCACAAATTGTATTGACATACTAATTTTAATTAATAATAATAATCAACATTTGAATCTGTATCCAACAAATCTCACTAGGCACATTACTTTTTTAAATGGAACAAAAACAAGAAGCACGATTTCTAATTTACTTGCCAGTAAAATTCACTTTTTCTTCAGCACAACCGCGCTGACAAGCGCACTACTTCAACTGCCAGGTAAATTTATAAATGATCAAAACGAGATTCATTTTCTCTTTAATTTGTTTTTCTCTTATAAGTAAGAGATTCTGTTTTTAGAAAAAAATTTAAAAAAAAAAAAAAATCTTATTCTGATTCTGTAAATTTAAAAGATTCACTGTGGGACGTGAGCCACTGTGGGACAGTTTACCCCTACGATGAAAACCACTCATGAATCGAACCTCTCAGTCCAGCCCTAAATAATTTGTTTAAAAGTATATTGTGATTTACCATATCAAATGCTTTTGTCATACCTATGAAAAGTACTAGACTAGTGTTATTATTATTAAAACTTTCATAAATTTCACTACACAACTTAAGAATAGCATCTTTAGTAGATCTACCTTCGCGAAAGCCAAATTATTCGTTTCTAAAAAACTTGTTTTTATTTAGAAACGATACTATACGTGTTTTTATCAGTTTTTCAAATAATTTACAAAAAGTTGGGAGTACAGAGATGGGCCTATATTGGGTCATTGAACTTCGATTTTCCTTTTTAAACAGTGGAATGACTTCAGCACATTTTAAAGACGTATAATGAATAATGATACATTTATAAAGAAAAAATAAATACTTAATATCGGAATGAAGACATTATTCGTCCTCGCCGTAAGAACAAAACTTTGATCAATTTCTTAGACGATTCAACCGACAATCTATTTTAAGTCTAACTATTAACGAATGACCAATTCGAAAATAAACACTCCAACTGTGCAGTCGATGATGGAATCAAAAGAAGTTTCGTCCCAAGCTCTGCAAGTTGTTTATGTTGACGCAATGCGTAGAACCAGTATGTTTTGGGCAATGAGATTTTTTTTTCCAGTGAATAGAAAATTTCTTCGCCTGAAGTAAACATATGGAGCGATTCCAACCCATATGAGCCGAGTAACTCAAAAAGGTATTCGTTAACATCATCTTTCTGCAAATTACTCAACTTTTGGCCGCTGTAAACTGAATGCAAAAAGTGCGCTGCCATTGCAACACTGTTGAAGACGTTGCTTTTCGTACAGCGAGTGACGGCAAGCGCCCGAAGCTCGTCTGGTGCTTGGTCGAGTAAAACGAGCCATTCTTCGACGGCGTTAGCAACGGAAGAATTACTTTTTTGGCACAAATTGATAAGTTTGGCAATTGGATTCATAATTGCCTAAATTTTTCTAACTGACTCTACAAAACTTGAGTTGAAAAGTAATTGAGTCACACTTGGATCTGGTTTTCTCGATTTGGCATCCTCGTCGTTTTCGTCTACGTTTTCCTCGTCTTCGTCACCGGCCGCTCTTTTCATGTATGGTAAATTGTTAGTGAACGATTTGAGTGCGTTACGGGAGCTCGCAAAACGAATCAGCGAATACAATACTGGTTTCTTACCACCTGCATTCTTCAAACAAACGTCTAGTTTCGGCTTCTTGAAATCTTTTTGTACAAGCATGACTTTGTTCAAAATGGTCGTATTTTTCTAGACGCTAACAAAATCCTTGGATCATAAATTGCCGGTGTGTGAATTGCGTGTTGTGAACATCAATGTTGGTGGCAATTTCCCACCCATACTAACCATATTCGGCGCATTGTCACTGACAACAGCGTACTTTTCAGCATCGAACCGTTCCCTGGCCACAACAATTGCTTTTAATACGATATCCATTAGATTATCGCTTGATTCGCGATGTTCTGCCATATCGTAAGACTCAAGAAACAGTTTTTGGTCTTCCGGTGTCGCCAGCATAGTGATCACGTTGTGCCGATTTAAATTCGGACAGATATGTTATTCATAAAATGACCGACTCTAGGTTGCTTTGCTTGGGATGTCGTTGAAATTGATCGGCTTTACTGTGGAGAGCTTGTAACAAATTCACAAGGTCGGAATAATGATGAAGTTGGCTAGACAAATAACTGTTGTGACTGGTGAAACATTACATAACCAAACAAAGAGAAACAAATGGAACAAAATTACATTTGATTTAATTGACATCGCCGATGTATTAAAATTTTCGTTCACATCGACTACACTACCACCATTGGCACCATTGATTTGCAGAACCTCAGAATTGACTTCTGCAGAGTCTTCGTCATCGGCAATTCTCCCCAAAGCGTCTCCATCCAAATAAAAAAAATAATAAAATAAATAATTATTTACCGGTGCGCAATCAATCGTGCTTTACACGATTTTAATAAAGTATTCCAACATAACTGGCATTTGGCAGCCACTTTTCCTCGAACATACACTTTTCCAAAACCTTCCCAATATTCGTGCATTGGTCGACCTCCCGATGATGATGGAGTTGGCGGTGCAACCGGTGATGATACTCCACTTCTGTTCATCATTTTTTCAAAAATATTCGGCATTTAATATTTTTATTATTTAATAAAGGCTAAGAACGATACGTTCGATTGCGAGCTTGGAATACAAATGAAACGAATTTGACAGGTTCGGTACATACCTACTTCATTTTTGGTTATGTGCAGCATTTCGGCGCTGCATGTTGGCTGCATTGGGTAGGCTGTAATTGAAGTTTCACTCGGGTATTATCAAAATCCCTGATATTTAGCGAACACTAAACTGTAAGATTATTTGCAAAATTGCATCATCGAGGTTTTCTACATGTAGAAAACATGTAATCTACGTGGGGTATGTAGATTACATAGGCCAATTGAAAATCATGTAGTTTTGCCAACCCAGGTCGTGGTGAAAGGGTTTTTTTCATTACTAAGTGAAGCCGTTTTTTTACCGTATTTTAAGGGTATTAATTTTGACTCATAGTTTGTAACATACCTTAACCTTCCGTCCTCACACATATTTTTTCTAACGCGCTCCTCACACTGGGGTATCACATACCCCACCCGCAAATAATAAAAAAAGTTGCCATTTTATATATATATATATTTTTTTTTTTTTTTAATTCATATTTTAACTTTATCAAAACAAAATTCAATACGATTAATAACATAAAATATAAAAATACTGGAAAAAAACATAAGTTTCAAAATTAGCTTACAAAAAAAAGTTAATTATAGTTGTCAACTAAAATCAGTCAAATTCATAAAAAGTTTTAAAAAAAAAAAAAAAAAACTGTCACATTACGCTTTTTAACACTCTTTTTATAATGTTTACTTCATCTACTGTTAAAATAGTTTATATATATTATAGCTTTTTTAAACCCAAAAATTCACATTTTTTTAACTGCATTCTATGCATTGCAATGAGCGATGATCCTCGCATATGGGAAGTCGGCATGTCAAACAGTAACTTACTTTATTGCTGAACAAACCTAACACTTGTTTTATTATTTTTAGTCCAAAATAACTAAAAAAAGAAAACATTTCACTAAAATAATGTATTCAAAAATTCAAAATAATACTAACACGCACTGCACACTGGGGTGTATGATACCCAAGCTAAAACTTCGAACCACGACTAACCACTGAACACCATCGCCTACTACTGCAGAGAGTTTAAAATTGAATATACACATGCATGGCATGCTTAGGAAAAAAATTTAACGGGACCTGCACACTTTTGAAATCTGTGTGGGGTATCTCACACCCCAGTGTGTGGTTGGAAGGTTAATATTGCCCGTAGACCCCTAAAAGTTACTATATTTATGATCAGCATCGATAGTAATGTTGATCTAGTCTAGGCAAAAATTAGGCCTTTAAACTGGACATAGAAAGCTAAAACATAAACCATATACTCTCTAGGGTCCCGAAATAATCAAGTTTAAGAATTTTTGAAATCCGCCCACAAACTCAAAAAACAAATTTATCGAGAAAATCGAATTATGAATTATGAGCTAGAAAGCTGATATAATCTTTGGTTCCTAAAACTGATCGGGAGATAAAACTTCTAAAATCCGCCCACTGACACGCCCACAATTAAATAAAACAATTTTATTGAAAAACCAAAGTTTGAGCTAGGGAGGGTTTTTTTACAAAAGCTTAGTTTTTTTTCGATTAAATCCTTTAAATGTTACATAACAAAATATGTAGAGCGTTCTTAACAATTCAACCATACTTAGACTTTTGCCCGCCCACTTATGAAGGATAGGAATAAGAATATATCAAACTGTTCGCCCAAGCGGACTATAGCGCGTCCCTATGTTTTTTTTTTCTATAATTCACTGTATCTAATTGGGATAGAAAATAATCACCCCTATCGTAGAAAATTACGTATCTGAGATTTTATGAAAAAGCTGCGGGAAATTCCACTCAAATTCAAAATATTGCATCGTCGAATACTTTCGAACTGAAGGTGAATACGTTTTAGATCATTGCAGAAAATGTTCGAAGTGAATATCCGAATACGAACTTTAACGCAGCTTAATGGATGTGTATCGAGTTAATTCCTAAAATCCTTAATTATTATAGAAAATGCAACTAAAAATGTAATGAATTGAATTTATTTTTTTCCATTGCAAGGTGGAAACCTTGCATGAGGCACCAATGGTCCGACGTCCATTGGTAGTGACGGTTTCCTACCGGCTAAAACCATCTCCCTTCCCGAACAGGCCGATTCGTTTCCCCCGCGGAACCGCCGTAAGACAATACTTCGCGGGGTCGGTATGAAGACTTAGCTTGTTGCTCTATTGTTGAAACTATTAGCTTTCCGTTGGCGTTCTAAGCGTCTAAGATCGCTGAGTATACGAACCGCCATGTTACTTACAGTGGTCCAGTTTTCGTCATTCCGAAGCATAATCCTCTCGGTTTCGTACCGTTGGCAATGGAAAAGTACGTGTTCCGCGTTATCAGAAACATTTTCGCAATGCGTGCAATTTGGGCTGGTTTCATGTCAGCGGTTGAAATTATATTCTCTGTAACCCGTCAAAAACTGAGTCAGATGGAAGTTTGTTTCACCATGTTCTCTTTTGATCCATACATCGATCACTGGTATAAGCCAGTGCGTCCATCTTCCCTTTAACGATTCATTCCATTGTTTTTGCTAAGTTGCTATACTCAGACTCCTTCCTTTTGTCGTTATCTACCGGACCATTTCGAACTCGCTCGCTTTTTACCATTTCTTCAGCAAGTATAACGATAGGTAACATTGAAGATAGAACGAGTATATCATCGTTCGAAACTATTCGAAACGCACTCTTAGTGCGCTAAGACGGTGGACCGATTTGACTCCCCTCATGTAAGACTTAACTTTCGTTGCACTTGATCATATTTCTATCGCATACATGAGAATAGAACTGTCAGTTCTTGCAAGAAGAAGTCTCTTTGTTTGTTTCGGGCCCCCGATGTTACTCATCGGCCTTGAAAGCGCGCTAACGGTTTTTGATGACTTTTTGCATAAATATTCAAGATGATGTTTAAAGCTTAGGCGAGCGTTTATAATTACTCCGAGGTACTTAATAAACGGTTGGGAAACTACATCTTGCTCTCCTACTCTCAGCGTTATCGTTTCCCGCACTTTCCCACTGGTAATAAGTACTGCTTCCATTTTGTGGTCGGCGAGTTTCAAACCTGCGCTAGAAAGCCGTGTACGTACATTTGCAATTGTCTCATTACAATGCAGCTCGACTTCTTCTATTGTTTTAGCTACAACTACCACGGCTATGTCGCCTGCAAAGCCGATATTCGACGCTTCTCTTGGCATCGGTAGACGCAGAATTTCGTCATACATAACCTTCCATAGCAAGGTGCCTAGAACTGAACCTTGTGGCACATCGCTCGTTACTTCATACTCTTTTATGGGTACTCATGACACAAGAGTACCCTTGGGAATGTGTCGCACTGTGTTCCAGGCTGAATGCATGACATGGAAAACTGCCACTAAGATATACCTTGAAAAGGGTATTACGAAACGGCCGGCGTTAGAAAACTTATTTTCTCAAACTGTCTAGCGGCACTCCTATCACTTTCTAAAAGAAAAAAAAAATATTGCATTATGAAAATTAGGATTTTCAAAAGCTAATAACTCGTAAACGGAGAGAGCTATACTTTGTCCAAGAAAAATTGTCAGTACAGAGAAGATATGATGTTTGTCTCTCAGTCTGGTTGCAATGACTTACATAAATCGGTCCCTCTTTATAGCTCTCACAGGGTTACCGTAGTGTGTATGATAATTCGCCCTAACTCAGAGAGCAATTCTATTAGGGTTACCATCTTCCAATTTAAAATAAAAATATTGCGGAACGAAATAAATTCCGTTTATCTTTTTCCTTTTCTGGTAAGATTATAATAGGCGGGTTTTTTTTAAGGGTATCTCTAGTAGACCAACAAAATATATGAAATTCGTAACACAAAAAAATAATCAAAACGAAAAATATATCACTGTATATCAATATCTGAAATCGGTCGACCCGTTCCCGAGTTATGGCATTTTTCCTGAATGCCACTTTTGTCCATATAAAATACACGTAAATCAACAAAAAAATGAAACACATTTTCACACTTGACACTTGACACTTTAAAAGTAGTCAAGATGTCACATGTCAGAAGACACCTTATAATGTGTTTTCTTTATACCTTATTCTAAGGGTATATTAATTTTGACGCATAGTTTGTAACATACCTTAATATTGCCCGTAGACCCCTAAAAGTTACTATATTTATGATCAGCATCGATAGTAATGTCGATCTAGCCACGCCCGTCCGTTGGCAAAAATTAGGCCTTTAAACTGGGCCTAGAGAGCTGAAATTTTAACCATATACTCTCTAGGGTCCCGAAATAATCAAGTTTACGAATTTTTGAAATCCGCCCACAGACACGCCCACACACTCAAAAAAACAAAATTTTGGAAAAAATCGAATTTTGAGCTAGAAAGCTGAAATTTTTTATATATGATCTATGGCTCCTAAAACTGCTCGGGATATAAAATTTTCAAAATCCGCCCACTGACACGCCCACAAATAAATAAAACAATTTTATTAAAAAACCAAAATTTGAGCTAGGGAGCTGAAATTTATAATATATACTCTCTAGGGGCCCTTTAAGCTCATGTGTAAATATTTTCAAAATCCGCCCACTGACACAATTTTTAAAAAAAACTTTTTTTGAAAACCCAGAGTTTGAGCTAGGGAGCTGAAATTTATAGTATATGCTCTCTGTGGGCCCTTTATGCTCATGTGTTAATTTTTTTTAAATCCGCCTACTGACACGCCCACGATTAAATTAAACAATTTTATTGAAACACCCAAGTTTGTGCTAGGGAGCGTTTTTTTTTTGATAAAATCCTTTAAATGTTATATAACAAAATATGTAGAGCGTTCTTAACAATTCAACCATACTTAGACTTTTGTCACGCCCACTTATGAGGGATAGGAATAAGAATAGGGTATCCAACAGTTCGCCCAAGCGGACTGTAGCCCGTCCCTATGTTTTTCATTTGGATTCCGACGTAAACAGACATACATTTTTCCAAAGCGAATTCTTTTGGATAATTTTATTATGTACTTATTGGTTAGTATTTATCAATTAAAAAAGTGATATTATTGTTTTTAAATTGATTTTAGAGTGTGCACATTAAAAAGTGTTTCCTTAATTTAAATCTATTTGATTTGAATTTCAGTTCATTTAAAACAAAATGCCACCAGCAAGACGTTCGAATTTGGGTCGGCGAACGCGTCATTCTACGAATATGCGCAATTTTAGAAGAACTCAAAGTGTAGAGCAGCTTTCACAACAAAATGCATTACAAAATACACGCCGAAATAGATCAGCCGATAGAAATACAAAAGAAATTTCAATCAATCCAGCAGCTGGACGGTTGACACGGATTAAACGTGCTGTGCAAGAGATGGAGAATGCTGCTTTCGTTTATACGTAATAACGACATTAACTACAGTGCATATGGCAATATTGGTGGAATGACGGTGATATGTCCACATTGTGATGCATCTAAATTCAATAGTGAAACGGCTGGCATGTGTTGTGCAAATGGTAAAGTGAAATTGCCAGCATTTGAAACTCCACCGGATCCACTATGTTCGTTGATTTTTTTAACAACCCCTGCGTCCAAACATTTTTTGTCTCATATTCTTCTTTTGGTGCTATCAAAATTGTAAGAGACAATTTTATGCCGAAGTTTAAGGTCATTAGTTCAAACGGAATATCATATGAAAATTGCTATAAGATTTATGCAGTTTTTTTGATATTTTTCGAAATTCTGATCCAACATCTTACTACATTTCCAACATATTACAGATTCAAGGTCAGATTTATCATCGAATCGGTTCATTATTGCCATTTCCAGATGCTGAGCATCAATTTTTGCAAATATATTTGATTGGCGATAACAATCGTGAATTGGATCGACGTTGTGCAATTGCTTTACGTGCAAAGCGACAAATTATTGATAATCGTCAAGCATTTTTTCACCACCACAACGAATTAATTCGTTTGTTTAAAACAGCTCTTGATATTATGCCGTCTGATGATCACAAAATTGTCATAAGAGCTGACAAAACACGATTAGGAGAACATGCAAGACGATTTAATGCTCCAACGATTGATGAAGTGGCCATTGTAATTATTGGAGAACAGTTCCAATCACGTGATATTGTGCTACATCGAAGAAATCAACAATTACATCGTGTCTCTGAGCTTCACCGCAGCTATGATGCACTACAATATCCGATATTGCACTGGAAAGGTGACGACGGCTATCATATCAATATACCAATGATAGACCCACAAACTGGTAAAATACATATATATTCGAGAGATACATTCATCTTTCAAAATAATATTACATTCTAATTATTTGATAATTCATCATAGGTCGTGAATTCTCAAAAAAAAATTAGTGGGATGAATTATTATTCATATAGATTTATGATTCGCCCACAAGAAGACAATTTTATTTTTAGATTTGGCAAACTGTTCCATCAATATGCTGTTGACATGTATGCAAAAATTGAATCAGAGCGGCTCAATTTCATTCGATTCAATCAAGCCAAATTGCAGCAGAAGAATATATCCACTTGCGAGACGCAGTAGTGAATGATAGCAATGTTACCAATGTCGGCCGCTTAACAATATTACCATCATCGTATGTCGGCAGTCCACGTCATATGCATGAATACACGCAAGATGCAATGTCATATGGTTGAAAATACGGCCATCCCGATTTATTCCTAACATTCACGTGTAACCCACAGTGGGCTGACATAAGAAACAATTTATTTGATAGTCAGACACAAACAGATCGACATGATGTCAACGCACGTGTATTTCGGCAAAAGTCAAAAGTACTCATGGATCTGATTGTCAAATTAAAAATTTTTGACGAGGTGCGTTGTTGGATGTATTCCATCGAATGGCAAAAAAGAGGCCTTCCACACGCACACATTTTGATTTGGCTGGTTCGTAAAATAACACCAGATCAAATTGATAACATTATATCAGCCGAAATTCCCCATGAAATCAGTGATCCGCAATTATTTGAAATTATCAAGAAGAATATGATTCACGGCCCCTGTGGTGAATTAAATTTGAATTCGCCATGCATGATCGATGGAAAATGTTCAAAGCGATATCCAAGAGCATTGACTAATGACACAATTACAGGTACTGACGGATATCCATTGTATCGACGTGGATCAGCTGAAGATAATGGCCATACAGCAACAATTACAATGCAAAATCAAGACATTAATGTTGACAATCGTTGGGTAGTACCATATTCACCGCTATTGTCAAAAATATTTGAGACTCACATAAACATTGAATATTGCAGTTCAGTCAAGTCCATCAAATATATTTGCAAATATGTTAACAAAGGGAGCGATATGGCTATTTTTGGTGTAGCTGGTGATAATCCTAATGATGAAATTTCTCAATATCAAATGGGCCGCTACATTAGCACTAATGAAGCTCTTTGGAGAATTTATTCATTTTCAATTCATGAACGGTATCCAGCTGTTGTTCATTTATCGGTTCATCTTGAAAACGGCCAGCGTGTTTATTTTACCGATGCAAATGTACAGCAAAGAGCAGCACAGCCACCAGCAACAACATTGACTGCATTTTTCCAATTGTGTGAAAATGATGAATTTGCCAGAACATTGCATTATTCTGATGTAATGCATTATTTCACTTGGACTGCAAAAAAATGGCAACGGCGCAAGCAAGGCACACTAGTTGATGGCCATCCACATGTTTTTTTATGCAGATACAATGGGACGGCTGTACACAGTTCACCCAAACAATGCAGAATGCTACTATTTGCGAATGCTGTTAATAAATGTTGTAGGGCAACGTTCATTTCAACATTTGCGAACAGTTCATGGTGATTTATGCCAGACATATCGTGAAGCATGTCAACGTCTGGGTTTGCTGGAAAATGATGCACATTGGGATTTGACACTGCATGACGGCTCGATTGCTTCTTCTCCACATCAAATACGTATGCTATTTGCCATTATAATATCTACGTGTTTCCCATCGACCCCAATCGAATTGTGTAATAAATACAAAAATTACTCGTATATGGCAGAAGACTTTTTAATTCGAATGCGCCATCACACAAGAAATCCTGATCTGCTAATTTCATAGGAAATGTACAACGAAGCATTAATAGCGATTGAAGACCTGTGCCTTTCGATTGCAAATTAACCATTAGTACAAGGTGGCGCAAAAATAACCTTCCGATGTTTTTTGGCTGTAATTTAAAAAAAAGAATGAAAAACTTTGATTCTCCTTGTGGATTATTTTTATTTGGTCTTTTAATTTTTTTTACATCAAGTTGAGAATATGATGTCATGTAAATGGCCGCCGCCACAGTTGATTGTCATTTGAGCCCTTTTTATGGCACTTTCCATCACTTTGGCCAAAACTTCCGGCGATAGGTCCTCACATTGTTGACGGATATTGTCTTTAAGAGCTGCAAGAGTCTGAGGCTTGTTGACATAAACCCGCGACTTCAAAAAGCCCCACAAAAAGAGGTCTGGAGCGGTCAAATCATGCGATCTTGCTGGCCAGTGCAAATCGCCAAAACGGGAGATTAGGCGCCCGGGAAATGCATCCTTCAGAATATCGGTTGTGGCACGTGCAGTGTGTGCCGTTGCACCGTCCTGCTGGAACCACATGTTTTCCAATCCCAATTCATCAAGTTGCGGCAAAAAGAACTCGTTGATCATTGCTCTGTAGCGCTCACCATTCACAGTAACCGTTTGGCCCGTGACGTCTTCGAAGAAAAAAGGTCCGATGACTCCTCCAGCGAAAACAGCACACCATACAGTGACTTTGAGCGGGTGTAATGGCTCTTCGTGGGTTACACGCGGATTTTCAGTGCCCCAGAAGCGTAAATTTTGCTTATTTACGTACCCGCTAAGATGAAATTGGGCCTCATCACTCATGATTATTTTTGATGAAAAATCATCTTGCTCTTGGTGGTGATTAAGGATGGCTTGAGCGTATGTTAGACGCGATTGGCGGTCAGCAGCTAACAGCTGATGCACCGTCTGGACTTTGTACGGAAACATCTTCAAATCTTGTACCAAAATTCGCTGTAAAGACCGTCGACTGATACCCATTTGCGTGGCACGTCGTCTGGTCGATGTCGACGGCGCTTCCATGACATCTTCGGCTACAGCAGCAATATTCTCTGCAGAACGGCTACTCCGGGGTCTGCCACGCCTGGCAGCATCTCGTGTTGTGCCAGTCTCGTCGAGGCGAGCGGCTAAACGTCGCAGTGTTTCACCAGTAGGCGTTGGACGGGTAGGAAATCTGCGACGAAATTCACGTTGTGCCAATGTCACCGGCCGATTATTGCTCAAATAAATAGTCACCAATATTCCGCGTTCTGGAGCAGTGTAGCGTAACATTGTTTATTAACGTGTATTTCGCATGTGTTTACTACACAAATGTCAAAATAGAACTGACATTAGGGGCCAATCGCAAAATTTATAGCATTTTCTGATAGGAGGATTACTTTTGCGCCACCTTGTACAATTAGGTATAAATCCACCTAATCGTCCAATGCATGCTTTATTTGATCAAGAGTTGCAGCATGAACAAAGCTATGATCGAAATGAATTGCAAACATTTGTTAATTTGAATATTTCCAAAATGAATGACCAGCAAAAACACGCTTATGATACTATCATGCAAGCTGTACGAAATGAGGTTGGTGGATGGTTTTTTTTTTTGGATGCACCTGGTGGAACAGGCAAGACAGTCGTCATATCACTGATTTTGGCAACTATTCGATTACAAGGAAAAATTGCATTGGCACTTGCTTCGTCTGGGATTGTTGTTGGACGGCGGAGGAACCGCACACTCTGCATTAAAATTGCCGTTACATGTTCAGGTTTGTTTCATTAATGTATTTTTGAAAATTAATTTGAATAAATTAACATGAAATTATTATCGAATTTATAGGTGATTGAACATCATGCAATATTTCAAAAACTTCTGCAATGGCAAAAGTATTGCAACAAGCAGCAATTGTTCTATTAGATGAATGTAGAATGAGCCACAAAAAATCACTGGAAGCAGTAGATCGTACAATGATAGATTTACGTGGCAATCAACAACTTTTCGGTGGCGCATTGATATTATTGTCTGGTGATTTTCGACAAACATTGCCCGTGATTGCACGATCCACACCAGCGGATGAACTTAATGCATGCTTGAAATTTTCCTTTCTGTAGCGATATGTGCAGTTGCACAATTATCAATCTGCAGATCGTTTCTCGACACAATTGCTAGAAATCGGCAATGGAAAAGTTCAAATCGATAATACAAATGGTTTGATTACTTTGCAAGATAATTTCTGTACAATTCTCCAATCAAAAGAAGAACTGATTGAACGCGTTTTTTTAAATATTGTACAAAATTACAGAAATCACAATTGGTTGAGAGAACGCGCAATTTTGGCACCAAAAAATTTACATGTCAATGCAATTAATTCTATTGGAATGATCCAAGAAAAATTACCAGGTGCAGTGACATCATATAAATCTATTGATAGCGCAATGAATAACGATGATGCAATACATTATCCAATTGAATTTTTAAATTCATTCGAACTACCTGGTATGCCACCGCATTGTTTAAATTTAAAGGTCGGCTCATCAATCATTTTGCTACGGAATTTAAACGTACTAAAACTGTGCAATGGTACCAGATTGGCTGTAAAAAAATTGATGCCGAATTTGATTGAAGCAATAATATTGATTTGAAAAGCCATAGGCGAAATTGTACTCATACCGCGTATTCCCCTGATACCAACAGATATGCCATTCCAATTCAAGCGTTTACAATTTCCGGTGCGTCTGTCATTTGCCATGTCGATCAATAAGGCGCAAGGACAAACGCTTCAAGAATGCGGATTGAATTGGGAACAGACGTGCATCTCGCACGGTCAATTATACGTCGCCTGTTCAAGAGTTGGCATTCCAAGCACTTTATTCATTTACGCACCGGATAGAAAAACAAATAATATTGTTTACCAAAATGTATTGGATTGATATGATATAGCTATGATTTGGATGGCGTTGCAAGATAAAATTATCACCAGCTCTGACATTTGTTTGTTTATTACTCATCGTCTTTTCTCTGCAGTTGCATCTTTTTTCGCGAATCGAACATCGGAAAGTTGTTCTTCTTACCACGAATCAGTAATTTCGATAACAATTGGTGTGAAAGTTAATGAAAAGTGATTCTATCGAAGTTTCTTTCTTTCGTGTTGCAGTTTGATTCAAAAAAGTAAGATAACATAGGCACCTGCCAGACAACTAGCACCTACCCTTAGCGGAGCAACGATGTTGTGTGAGTGGGCTAAGTCATGCGGAGATAAAGGTTCAGCCCCTGAAGCATAATCGCTAGGTATACCCATCATAAGGTTTGGGTACAAGAAAGGGGATGGTAAGATGACCTTGGTTGTGAAGCAGCGGGTGGCACGCTTGCGGTTGCACAGCATCAGCTCGTCGGTGGGGTGGGATCTTACTGCTTATAATCTACCTATGCTTACAAAAAATTATCGTGCCAGAAGAGAGAATTGATAGAAGACTAAAATGAATCAATAGAAAGGTTATATGAACCAATACACATCAGTGGTTTATGACCTCGTCGATGTAATGACGTCTAGGCGAACCCTCCCCTTGCATATAGTCATTGCCAAATGCACCGTGGCTAATCCGTTGCCTTTCATGATGTGGATAAGCCCCTACAGTAATCTTTTCTATATCACCGATCACATCACTCAACGACTAAACAAAACAATTTACCAACCCATTCTCATGGCATGTACCTCAACTTCAATAATTTCTATATTGGAAAAATAACTCGCGCATTACAATACTTGATTCTTTATAGTTAAACTTTTATTTTAAAAAATTCAGTATGATCTTTAAAATTAGCAATTAGAAACCTAATATGCGATGAACGTAATTAGAGGGGAAATTATAATTCACTTGTGATTCATTCGATTATTTATGAAACTTAGATGAATTTGAAAATGTAAAGCCAAATAATTATGTTTCATGTATATATGTAAGCGTGATTGTTGTAAGACTTCAAATTACTCGTATAGATAACAATAAATATTCTTAGGATTTTAAATCAACTTGATAGTTATAGTTTTAGATATTTACTTACAGATGGATATTGTAATAGAACAAGTTAAGCCAAAGAAATTTTATTAATACTCACAGTTAAATGTTGCGCATGTTGCTCCGAAGTTTGTGAACAAATTTCAGTAGTCGCCGCATGTACCTTTCAAATTCTTTAGGTTATGTTTTAGGTTATCACTTTTATATAAAATGTTATATGGCTTTTGACATAATATAAAACTAAGTTAAGTAGGCAAATTGATATTAATTTTAAGTATTACGTTAGGATAAATGAATTAAGATAATAGCAAGGTAAGTAGGTATGTAAGTTTTAAGCTGGTAGGTTAGGTTAGGTTAGGTTGTAGTGGCAGTCGGCAGAGGCCGACACACGTAGGCCAATGACAGGCCCATTGTGATACCACACGGATGTATCATCCTCCTACTCGTTGAACCAGTTGGAGCTTTTGATGAAGCTTGATAGACTTTTTATGTCAGTATAAATGAGATCGTTAAGATCATTCTAGAAGAAGGATCCTAAGTGGAGTTTACGTCTTTGAGAGAGGGCAGGGCACGTGTAGAGAAGGTGGAGAATTGTCTCCTCCACTTCCTCATCCATACAGCTTCTGCAGAAGTCATTTGTGTGGACGCCAAGCCTTGTTGCATGTCTGCCTATGAGACAGTGTCCGGTGATCACACCAATTATAGCACCAATTTGATATCTATTTAGAGATATCAAACATTTAAAGCGTTTCAGATCCAGCTTTGGCCAAATCTGCTTTGTCGCTAGACAAGTGTTGCCACTTGTCCACCTAAGGTTACAGTTCTCAATGGTCTGTCTCATAAACATGAGTTTGCATGTAGCGATTGGGATGCCTAATGAACCTTTATCAGGTAGAAGGGGTAGTGTGGTTCCTTTTTTGGCGAGTTCATCCGCCCTGCAGTTCCCTGGAATGTCTGTATGTCCTGGCACCGATCATAGGTGGATGTTGAAATGCTTCGCCATCTCCACTAGAGATGATCGACAGTCACGGACTACGACAGAGTTTGTGGACCCAGAATCCAGGGATTTTAATGCAGCTTGACTATCTGAGAAGATCCAGATATCCGTGACGGATAACACATTATTCTTCAGCCACGACAGGACTTCTTTAATAGCCAAGATTTCTGCCTGGAACACACTGCAGTGATCAGGGAGTCGAAAGGAGAGGCTGAGATTCAGACTGTCAGAGAACATACCACCTCCTACCCCCGCGTCAGTTTTGGATCCATCGGTATAAAAATGGATCGATTTATTTTCGACGGGTGGCCCTTCCCAGAATGTTCTGGGAGGGATCTTGACCTTGAAGTTTTTGTCAAAAAGGGTTTGAGGGGTGGTGTAGTCTATGTTACTAGGGAGGATTCTAAATTTATTCAGAATAGATGCGTGGCCGATTTCATTCTCGGACCATTGGAACGTTGTTTTGAGGCGGATAGGCGCACTAGCAGCCATATGCTTGCTAAAGATGTCCAAGGGTGTCAGGTGAAACAGAACGTCCATTGCAGCAGAGGGGGTAGTGCGCAGTGCACCACTCATGCAGAGACAAGCTGTTCGTTGGACTTTGCCAAGCTTATCGCGATTTATTGCTTTGTCTAGGGCAGTCCACCAAACAACCACCCCGTACATAAGTATCGGTCTTATTACCGAGATGTATAGCCAGTTGGTAATGCGGGGCTGGAGCCCCCATTTATTACCATTGGCTTTTTTACAGGAGAAGAGTGCTGCTGTAGCTTTATGAACTCTTTCTTGAATGTTTGGTTTCCAGCTATGAGACCCAAGTATTTTGCCTCGTTCGAAAAGACTAGACTTGTGCCCCTGATAGAGGGGGGATCTATGTGTGGAATTTTATGTTTCCTAGTGAATAGAACAAGTTCGGTTTTGTGGGGGTTAACACCGAACCCACAACGATCTGCCTATGTAGTTAGCTTGTTAAGAGCGTTTTGGAGAAGTTCTTTCAGGGTGTTGAGGTACTTCCCTGAGGCGGCAATTGCAACGTCATCTGCCTAGGCAATCACCCTGCAGCCCTCCTTTTCTATTCACATCAGCAGCTTATTCACCACTAAGTTCCAAAGGAGGGGAGATAGGACTCCACCTTGTGGCGTTCCTCTACTGACAGATTTTCTGGCCGATGTCATACCCAGTTTCAAGTTTATAATCCGACTTGTGAGAAGTAGATTAATAAGCTCACCAAGCAAGTCATCCACCTTCAGATCTGACAGTGCATTTGCGATCGCGGATGTATTGCCGTTGTTAAAAGCACCATCAATGTCCAGGAATGCAACCATAGTGTACTCTTTATGGTGAAAGGAGTATTCGATTGAACGCTAGTACGTGTAAGGCTGTTTCAACAGATTTGCCTTTGCAATATGCATGTTGAGCCGTAGACAGAAGTCTTGTATCAATGTTAGTACGCAGATGGATATCAATCAGCCTTTCTAATGTTTTTAGAAGGACTGACGATAGGCTTATGGGTCTGAGATCCTTAGGATGAACATGGGAACATTTACCGGCTTTGGGTATGAAAACTACTTTTACTTATCTCCATAACAGCGGAATGTAAGCCATTTCTATGCAGCTTTTCAGGATTACTTCAAGCAAAGGCGAGATGATATCCGAAGTGTTTTGAATTTCAGCTGGTATTATGCCATCTGGTCCCGCGGATTTGTATGTTTTGAAGTTGTGTATTGCCCAAAGCAGTTTGTCCCTAGTAATCAGACCTTTGAAGTTAGTGGTACGTGCAATTGACCCAGATAGGTTTTTATTGCTAGTAACGTGGGAGCTACCAGGGAAATGTGTATCCAGTAGTAGATTGAGCGATTCCTCGCTGGAAGTGGTCCAGGAGCCGTCCGCCTTTTTTAAATAGCTAGGCATGCCTGGGTTGGTTGAGAGGATTTTCTTAGCCTAGCTGCCTCCGAAGATTCCTCTTTTTTTCCACAGAAGAGTCTCCAAGACGAGCTTTTGGCTTTCCTCAGCTCCTTTTTGTAAGCATTGAGAGATGCTTTGTATGAAGCCCAGTCGGTTTCAGCTTTTGTGAACTTGGCTTGGTTGAACAGTTTCCTACAATTTGTAATGTGTCGTGTGCGAGCAGTGTCCTGACGAGGTTTTTTTTTTGTCGTACAGAATGTTGCCTTTAAACGGGCGCCATTTTGTACGTATCGCTGCCCTGGTTTATGGCAGGATGTTAGGGACCATGGCCGAGATGCGCACGATATTTGTTTTTCAGCTGCTTCAGTCCGGGGGGGGGGGGGGGGGGGTTCTTTTAGCATCTTGACACACACAAACTTTATCGTGCAATAGAGAAAAAAAAGAGAGATCTGGAAGAAAAAGAGAAAGAAAGAGGAAAGGAAAACCAACCACACACACTTGCTGGGGATTCAGATGGTCGAATCCTTGCCCTCCCAACCTTTGACGACCACATTCCATACTTATATTAGTCGTCCCACCAACCATTGAGAACACTACACCATTATTTTTCTTTTCAAGTTACCATTATAAATGAATTTATTTTATCATATTATTTAGACAAAAATACTATTTATATATAAAAAAAAAGAAATACAATACCCGTTTGGGTCATAGCTCAACTTCAATTAGGTTAACATAATTGCTTCCTTTAGATTCATTTTACTCTTTTATTTTACTGGATTTATATATATATATATATATATACCCTAGCAGTGGCGTGGCGTCCATATAACACGATTCCTACCGTCTTCCCTTTTAAAAATCCACCAAAAGTAAGCACTATCTGCCAAATAAATATATGAAAAATGAAACCCGTCCCGTATTTTAATTATAAAATAAAATCTACACACACACTCACACATAAGCTATCGAATAAGTTTAATATTTTCATTCTACCTCTCGTCTGTATCTTCATACTTCATTCAAGAATCAAGATTCAACCACATTCCACAATCCACAAATCACAAACAACAAACCAACGAAGAGTCACAAAAATACTCTTAGTAAAAAGTTTTCAACTACCGCTGCTCTCTATAATAGAATAAAAAATATTTTTCCGTCTTA
This sequence comes from Portevinia maculata, assembly GCA_949715645.1. Lineage (NCBI taxonomy): Eukaryota > Metazoa > Arthropoda > Insecta > Diptera > Syrphidae > Portevinia > Portevinia maculata. Next base: position 242,037,744 of record OX454526.1, on the reverse strand, counting down.
TTTACTTGTTTTATATCCCTTTCTTCTACAAGCATTGCGGTTCCGATCCTCTTTGTTCAACACCCGCTTTTATATTCAAAGAAAAAGACGCTACATTTCGTCTTATAAACCAAATCTCACGCTGAATACTTGGAATTGTTTCATTTCATTCTCCCTTTTGCGATTAGCATTGCGTTTCAATCGGAAGATATCAACATGTTGCAGGAATGCAGGTGCTACGTTTGACTCGTTTTTTTTGCAACATTGTGTCTAATAACACGGTGTTCTTTGACTTATTTCTTTTTTCTTATGACATAATATCTGAATGTGTTATGTGGGTTGATTCTTGATTTTGAATTTGATGTTGATATTGATATGCGTGTTGATGTAAGAAGTTGAGCTTTCATTTTTCTCTCTTGTGATAGTTAATGCTTCGATGTTTTTACAAATTTATTGTTATATTTTTGTCTTATGAAATAAATAGTTTTAGTAAGCTATCTTTTCTTGATAAAAAAAAAGTTATAGACGTAGGGCGCTCTATGCCTTTTATAAATATTAATTACCAAAGGAGAGATGGTTTTGTGACACATTTTAATGTTTCCTTATACCAAAAATATAAGTGGCTAACTGGGAGTTGCAAGCTTAATAAAATGTTTTGTTTTCCTTGTCTTCTTTTTTCAAACTCCGCCAGTGTTTGGAGCCGAACGGGTTTCACTGATATAAATAATTTAGTTAATTCTTCGAAAAAACATATTAAGACAGAAAAACATATTCGTTGTTGTTTATCCCTACACGAATTCGGCACGAATCGCATTGAAACTTCTTTAGGAAATTCTTTCGTTGTTCATAATAAAAAAGTAGATAAAAATCGGAAACTAATGGAACGTTTTATTGACACGGTCATTTTATTAGGCAGACAGGAGTTAGCATTTCGCGGTCATGATGAAAGGTCTAGTTCAGATAATCGTGGCAATTATGTCGAAGCGGTTTATTTTTTATCTAAATATGACACTTTATTGGAATCCCATTTAGAGCAGTGTTCAAGTACACACAATCCAATTTTTTCAGGTTTATCCAACGATATTCAAAACGATTTGATACATAGTATCGCGGCGGTTATTAAATCCGAAATTAAAACGGAAATCAAGGATGCTCGGTTCGTGTCGATTATGATCGACGAAACACCAGATTTGAGTCATAGGGAACAACTGAGTGCCATATTTCGATACTTGTCAGAGGATGGTATACAAGAAAGATTTCTTGGATTTTTTGACGTTAGCGCAAGTCGTAATGCAAATGAGTTATCCAATCATATATTTAAAATTCTTGAAACATACGACTGCAAGGAAAAGTTAATAGGACAATCCTACGATGGTGCCGCAGTTATGTCCGGCGAGGGGGGTGGTGTTCAAAAGAAGGTCCTTGATGAATGCCCGATGGCAAATTTTATTCCTTGTTATGCACATGTTTTAAATTTAGTACTATCCCGATCTCTAGAAAACATAGCAGAACTTAAACTATTTTTTGGCTATACTAATAGCATCGTTCGATTTTTTAATAAATCCACAAAGCGGTCCAATCTTTTAAAACAAATTTCCAATCTACGCATGCCAGGAGTATCGGAAACTCGATGGCATTATCATTCAAAAATAATAAACGTAATCTTTAACTGTAGAATAGATATATTTGAAACTTTTAGTAAAATAATTAATGACTCTAGGGAATGGGATACTGACACACTTTCGATGGCAGAAAGTTTATTAAATAAATTAGAGAGCAAGGAATTCTGTTTTTTGCTTCATACCCTTTCTGAAATATTTGCAAAGACCGATGTATTATTTAATTTAATTCAAAAAAAACAAACAAACGTTAGTTATGCCAAGCAAGAAATCGAACGTTTTGAGTCATGGATAAGCTCTGACTTTTTAAATATGTTTGAAGTTATTTATGACAGCGTAAATGATTGCATCGAACCTCCACGTAAACGCAGGTTGCTTGACTTCGATTTGAAGACGAATTATAAGCGCCTTTTTGTTGAAATTAAAGACAATATAGTTAGCCAAATAAATGCCAGATATAAATCATTTAGTAATCTTACATTTTTGGATTTACTAAATAATTTGAAGTATGACACTTTTTCTCGTTCCAGTCCAGATGTAAAAATATCTTCCCTAATTAAGTTTTTTCCTAGAATTTTTGACTTCACGGCATTAAAAAATGAACTTAATGTTTTATATTCTTCGTCGTCACTTCGGCAGTTTGAGGTTCTCGACCTTCACAACCATTTGAATAGTGAAGCATTGAAAGAAGTGTTCCCTCAAGTCTTAAACTTAAGTAGTTTACTTTTAACACTTCCCATTTCCGTCGCCTCCGTTGAGAGGTCTTTTTATGCTTTAAAAAGAATTCATACTTATTTAAGAAACTCACAGGGCGAGGATAGGCTCTCTGATTTAGAACTCATATCGATAGAAAGAAGACTTCTTCTTAAAATTAAAAATAGACCAAACTTCTATGAAAGGGTATTGGCAGAGTTTATCAAAAAAGATCGTCGAATAGCATTAGAATACAAATAATTATAAAGAACTAATATTTTAACAAAACTTTTCACTTTTTTTTTTTTAAGTGTGTGAATTTTAGCTGTATTTAATTTTGATTTATTTTTATTGCTGACATTATTATTTGTATCGTTTTTATATTTTAACAAATATAAAGAATTATCCATATAATTCTTCTGAATTTTCTTATTTTAAAATTACTATCCACATTATGCTGAATTTTTTTAAGTTATTGTATCATGCGTCTGTCAAGACCGGCTTCTTTTGAAGCCACTTTTGTTATGCTTTAAGCTCATTGTTGATTGAAATATTAATGTCTTGAAGTATAAAAAATGTGGCTAGAATATTTTTGCTAAGTCAATGTGGAATGCATATTATGTAGATACAATATCCCCATTAAAAATTATTTTATTTCAGGTTTTAAAGATTTTTATTTTTATAGGTGACTAAATTTTTCAACGTCTTCCCTTTTAAAATTATCCACGCCACGCCACTGTACCCTAGTTGTAGTACTTTACCCGTTTGTTAAAATCGGCTACTGCCATTACCAACTCCAACGACGATAGATCTATCTTCGGGTGGGGTGGATCTGAAACGAGAACTTATGCGAAATCTTTCGCTATGTCACCACAGACCAGATAGTTCTTACGATTCGGAGGAACGCTCTTCACTCCATTAGGATTCTGGGGTGTATATATATATATATTGTAGATAGTTAAGGGCAATGCAAATCTATATAAGGTGAGCTTATTTGGGTCTATCTCCTAATCGAAATATTTTCATGTACATCTTTGAGAGAGAACATCGGGAAATACGCTTTGCGTACTCCGATGATGTTCAATCTCAAAGGTGTAAACAATAAAAACTTAAGTATACTTTAGAGTAATTTAATTATAAAGCTAAGTAATTTTTAATGTAAGAAATTAAAGGTAATTCATTTTAAGGTAAAGATAATTATATAAAGTAAATTAATTTGTAAGTTCTTAAATCTAAGGGTAATTCATTTTTATGTCTTAAATTAAAGCTATGTAATTTTTTTTTTGTTTACTAAAATTAAAGGTAACTAACTAAATTAAAGGTATTTAAATTTAAAGGTAAGTAATTTTATGTTCACTTAAATTAAAGGTAATAATTTTAAAGCTAAGTAATTTAAATGTAACTAAATTTAAAGGTATATATTTCTTAGGGAAACGTAGTTTTAAGGTAGGTAACTATGTAGAATGTCTTAAATATAGTATACAAAAAGAAAACTTAAATTAAGGTACTTAAGGCGGCTCCGGATTTTTCCGTAATTTCTGCTGGCGTCCTTCTTCTCCAATAGAGGTGCATTTGCAGGAAGGACATCTTTTGGCACCCACTTTTGTTTCACTTACTGTTTATATATATCTGTTCACTATTTTTAGTTATTATTGTGTTTTTCTAGTCACTAGGTTAATTTAGGTGTTATCCATTCTAGACAGTATTTATTCTAAGTTTATTTTGGTTTTATTCTTATTATTATGTACTTAGAGTTGCTTTTGTTCTAGTCACTAGTTTTAGCTAATTTAAATTATATTCTAGTCACTATTTAGATCTTAAATTTATACGGCACTTGCCAACTTATATTTTAGTTATTCTATATGGCACTTGCCAACTTAAATTTAAACTTTTGGCACACGCCATCTTAAACTACCGCACACGCTAAACTTAATTAAATTTTTATTTACGGCACTTGCCAACTTAATTTTAGATTTTTGGCACACGCCATCTTAAATATTAATTACGGCAGGAGCCAACTTATTTTAGTTACGGCACATGCCAACTTATATTTTAATTACATTTTTTTTAATAAAACTTTCCACCCGCACTTTCCAAATTCAAACTAAATTCCAGAGATACAAAATACAAACTATCTATGACCGACGCGCATCACCCTTTTTATACACCTAGCCTCGCCGGTTCTTTCGGTACCTTGTTTACGAACTAAAATTATTTTGAGCAAACTTTGTTTACGAACAAAATTAGTTCATAAACAAGGTACCGATTTAATCCCGCATGCCCTATGTTTTGCACTCGCTAATCCCTAAATATACCGACCATCCAAAAATCATTTGTCCCCTCCCCCTCCATACTATCAGTTAAGCTTATACACCAGATGGGGAGTGAACTCAAGCTGTGCTTGGTACATGCGCACTTCATTCGTAAGGTGAATATGGAGAGACAACTTTCCTGCTGTGGAGGCGTGGCTTCGCCTCTCTTGCTATTAATTTTTTTCTTACCCGCTCTCAGAAGTGATGAGTTCAGAGGTCTCTGCTATGAATTGTTTTAGCTAATTAGATTGGGTCTCGATTCTCCACTATGGAGCGGCCAATGAAATTCGTCTTTAAAAAAATAAATTAGTTTCCAGGCACTTGGGTTGGTGGATAGGTGACTCTTACTAACTTTGCTAGCGTGAGTGCCATTGTCACTCTGGGTACTTACATAGAGTGGCAAAATTGAATTTATTGTGACCACAGAGGCAGAGGAGGTAACCAATTTTATGAATGTTAATATTTATTGGCCCGAAAGTATGCAGTATGTTTCTAGCAAGTTAAGACATAACTCCGTACAGGTGGAAATACTGGGAAACGGATTTCTGCCCATTACAAATTGCTTCTTAGAAGCCCTAGTGCTGGCTCTAAGCCGTATGAGCGGGCAGGCAGAAGTCAGAGCCTTATTGAGGGCCGAGGTGAGTACCCTGACCCTCTTATCTAGCTCCATTGTGTTACAGGGAGGACGTAGGAGTTAAGATTTCATTGAACTTTTAACAGGTAAGTAATCACGGAATCACACGTTATAATTATGATCAAATATGATATTTGTAGTTGTTTGATTATTTAACTTTTAGGGAAAGTATGAATCACTATATTTGTTTGCATGTTTTTATATGAAAATTTAGGTTATTAGTTAAGTATTTGCTTCTTTTTGTCTCTGATTGTAGGTGGTTGGTGTGTTTGTAGGTTATGTTGGGTTTTGTGCGGATTTGCTTCTGGTTAAGCGGAATGAGTAGATTGCTGTAATTTTATGTGTTCCAGCAAGTTCTTGTACTTGGGGTGGATGAATTCACGATGAATTTATGGGGGGAACTTAAATGGACAGAGCACGCGGCGCTCTCGAGACCAAACGCATCGATGCTTGTGGCGGTTTTGTTCGTCGTGCTGCGAAGGCAATTTTTTTTTGCTTTTCACAGTTTTCACACGAGAAACCTTTTAAGGGGCATCGGTGTTTGCTAGAGATAAAGAAAATAAATGTTTAGAGAATGCTGTTAGGTACCTGATGACAACTTTTTACCTCGAGATGTGGTAGCGTACCGCGTGGGTTATTCGGATAATCCGCGTCTATCATCGGCACATTTCAGCATCCACCAAATTCTGTGGGCTGGCGTTACCAGAAACATACGTCCATCTTATCTCAGTAAGTATTGCTGTGATACTTGGTTTAAAATGCAATTTATTAAAACAAATACCGACTTATCAGTGAAAATTGTAGTACTTACAGCAGCCAGAGTACACGACCAGTCCAGTTGAAAGTCGGCAAGCAAAAAGGAGAGATCTTGTCTCCCGCTTGCAAGTATAAGTACTTGACGTTTGACAAAGCTGGGAATATCGTAATGGTCGGTACTTCTAGTTGCACTGGAAAGTAAGTCGAGTTTGCACTAATCTCTTCCGGTTTATGTCTTGGCCACACCCCATTCACCTCCGAACCGATTGACCTCAAATCAGGCAATCTTTGGTATTAGCCTGAGAGTGTTTCTGTGATGTTTGGTCAACTTTTTGTTAGACGTAGCAACGCACTCCGGGTACTCGCTATAGAAAATACTTCTGTAGTCTGCTCGAACATATCGGTCAATACAAGCCTGGGCACCGGCAAAGCCGGGCGGGTACAGCTAGTTCATTATAAATATTGTAAAACATAAAATACTAATTTCTAATATTACTACTCAACTAATCCGATGAGTAACTAAGTCTTTAGTAAGTCTCTTATTTCAGCCATTTTAAATGACTTGTTTTGGCTTGCTACAACCCCTTTCACTTGAGCCCAAACCAATTCTATTGGATTAAGATCACAGTGATAAGGCGGCAAGCGAAGCACTTTATGTCCCGCATTTTGAGTCATTTCATCTACGACGTATGTTTCATACTTGGCTTTGTAACGTTTAACGATTTCAAGCAACTCTGCTTTAACCATATCATCCTCGCAACTTATCGCATTAGACCTCAACCACTTTTTTATTTCATCTTTTCTCGTGGAAGTGGAAGGTGCTTTCTGGAATGATAGGAAGCATCGTCCAAAACTATACCGGAGTTGGGTTCCAGGCGTATTAAAATATCTTTAAACCATTTTTCGTACACATCAGCATTCATGTCCTCGTGGTAGTCTCCGGTTTTTCCCGAAATGAAGCATAAAAGTCCTCCATCGACGAAACCTGTAGAACTTCCTCGTTGAGCCAGGTCTGATCAGTAAAAGAAACAGATTCTTTCGCTAACGTTTGACGAATTTAAGTCCGAGATCTTTTTGTAATATTGTATGCAAAGTTGATCTGCTTATTTTTGTTTTGCATTGTTTTGTACTTCCAATAAAATCTTGTCTAGCGTTGGAAGAAGAAAAAACTGATGGACTATCTGCCTAATGGCAAATTTGGCAAAATTATCGACCTTGCTCTTGATACCGGATTTATCTTTCTTCTTTGGTAGTGAATTGTGGCCTTTGATTGCTTTTTCCCTGTACACAGTTCGTTCCGTAACAGAAAAAATATTAGCTGCATTTAATACAGCTTCCGATTTACTTTTAAAAAGGCCATAAAATTTTGCAGTTGCATAAACAATTTGTTAGTTTCTTTTCTACACTTAGATCCTTTGAAGACTTTGTAGCCATGTTTCTCTTTATTCATATAAACAATAAAGTAAACCAATTACTTAGATGCACTATCAGCGATTTATATAACAACAATTGTTTCCGCCTTACAAACACCATCAGGCGATTAGAATACAAAATTATATAACCACGACGCAATGTCATATACCTAAACAGATGGTAAAAAAAACTGCACTTGTGCAGCTGTACAATACAAATACAATCAAATTAAAACCGAATGGCAACACCCCACATAATAATTCGTTCTCAAAAGCTCCAAACCGAAAGTTCTTTGACAAAATCCATAGAAAAACTCTTAATGATATGCTTCATTGTAGAGATGGTAGTACTCTTCTGATGTGCTTCAGTCACACACACTGCTTATTTTGGTGGATGATAATAGCAAGCGAACACAAGACGATCATGCTCATGCCCCATTCGGCTGTGTGGGAGACTGGTTGTGGTGGGTTCCATTCGAATTTTAGGAAAATTACGACAACAATTCCTTGGTATGACAGTGGTTTGGTTTTTATTTCAGTGGCAATTCTTGTGTTTGAGTGCCGTGAGATCTACAGGCACCACTCGTAGAAAAAAAGCTCCTCCATAAGGCCTGTACTGACAATTTTTGTTGGATGAGGTATAGACCACTGCATAGCAAATATTGCTTGTATATAACCGTTCTCATTTTTTGCCACTTAAGTTATTGTACTTGTGCCCAAAAAACTCATACAGAATGTGTACGATTTTGTTATCTACACCTATAGATACTGTCGATTCAGGTGTAGTTTAATTTCGATTCATGTGAAGTTTAAGAAGACGTAATTTCTACATCGAAGACTAGACTTTCATTAGTGAGGCGGTACGTCTCTTGGAATAGTAAACCCTTTTTGATAAAATAGATCTTTCAGGTCGCAGTTTAAGCTTTATGGGCAAGGGTATATATATATATATGTAACAGAAAATGCCCAGCTGCGACACAGGTAGGCGCACTAGTCCTGTAAGGACCAACAGGCGAATATTGGTTTATTCTGATTTTGGATTAAAATTTCGTTTTGTTTACCACTGACCAGACCTCTCTTGTCTGCCTGTATATTTATTCAACTGTAGGACTTCATAATTGGGGTAACGAAAGAAAAACTTGCCAAGTAACTAAAACATTTCCTCCACGAAGGGTAGTCACCTTGTCGAGTGCAACATCCTTTGATGGTGCCGGTGTGGAGGCTTAACGATGTTTCATACATCCACTAAGAACTGCCCAAGGACATTCCGTCCTGTCCCAATTCCCCCTTTTTCTCCCCTACCCCTCTGTCTCCTCTCTCCTGATTTCCTCCCTCTGATTCTCTCACTCCTTCTCCCTTTCATTATCCGCTGGGCTGGACTTAAGGTGTGATACGACCCGTGCCGAAAGTCGGCCAGGCTGAGGGCCCAGTTTAAAAAATAGCTCAGTCGCCCACGGAGTATCCGGATACCTGGCGATCTCCGGATTAACCAGCCTTACCTGCATACTGCGGATCTCTGTGCAGGCGGACCTCCTTTCTCCGCTACTCGTGGGTTCAAAATATGAACAAACAAAACAAAAACAAAAACAAAAATAAAAACATCGAGACCGGTATCTCTTCTAAACCGGGCGGTAGTACGGCGACCTTGCTGTCTACTGACGCGGCTCCTGCAACAAAGAGTAGCACTGCGACTGTGAGTAATCGTGGTCCAGTTGCTGCCAGCAGCAGTGAGCCTAATATAGGCAAAGCAATTCCTAGCAGCGGTAGGATTGTGGCACTTCATGGCCCTTCCGTTGCTAGCCTTACAAATCCTAGTACGTCTCGTAGTGGATGTTCGCGACAACGCACTCCCTCGAGGGCGTACTACAAGGACAGGCGAAATGCCATAAGGACTCTGAAGGTCTTTGGAGATATTCTGGAGACCAACAGAACACCACAGCAGATCGCCAAATTAAAATGGGCCCAAGGCTTCCTAGAGAAGGACAAGAGCGCTAACAAGGACTTCACGTCCAAGCGCCAGAGATCGGTGGAAGAAACCACTTCGGTTTCCAAAAAACCCAAGGTGCATAACACCAGCACCACCTCACATTCTGCCCCCAAATCTCAAAAGTCCTTCAGCGATGTCCTAAAGGACAAAATCGTGGTCGCGGTGATCGACCGCAGGGAAGAATTTCCCCCGAACGATGGCATAAGCTGAGGAACAAGCTACTTAGCCTCTATCTGGCCTTCATGAAGGACCACCCTGGACCAGCTCCAGCAACTGAGGATGCCGGACTACACCAAGGGCATATCCGGCTCGTCGCCTGTGACAATATTAGATCGTTGGATCTGTATAAGATCGCCATAGGCAAACTCGGGGAGGTTTGGCCTGGAGCGAAGCTTGAGGTTGTTGCGAAGGAGGACATCCCTAGCAGACCGAGGGCTCGTGCTTGGATCCCTGCTGAACCCCCCTCCGCAGAAGAAGTATTGTCGGTTATTAGACTGGGCAATCCCTCACTCCCAACCCACGACTGGAAAGTTGCGAAGCTGGAAGAGCATAGGGGATCCTTCAGATCAGCTATTATAGTGATCAACCAAGAATCCCTGGCTCCTTTGGCGAAGACCAACGGCGCAATCCAGTTCGGTTGGGATAAGATTACACTTCGGGTGTACAAAAAGGATGACCCAGAAGCTAATAAGCCTACGCATCCCTCTGATACAGGACTCAACACCCCTGATCCTGGAGCATCAATCTCCCTTCCATCCATGGAAGATGATGAACCAACTGTGGCTGCTCCCACTCAGCCCTCTACGTCCACTGCTAACACCAACTCTAGTATGGACACGGAAGACCTCCTCAGCAAAGTCCTTCTCAGCGAGGACGAGCTCTTAGGCTCGTCCTCTGACTCTGACTCAAATTCAAACAACACCGTGGTGGAGACTCCTGATTGCGACGATCAATGTTGCGATTAGTACAGATCAACCTCCACCACTCCAAAAAGGCTTCGGCCTCCCTTCTTATCCGTCTTTCTAGAGATGGAGAAGATATGGTCCTGATCCAAGAGCCATGGATTGTTAACAACCTGGTTCGAGGACTCCGGACTCATGGATACAAATTGTTGTATGCAACTGACAAAGGTAAACCTAGAACTTGCATACTTGCAAAAAGTAGCTTAAATGTATTTTTACTCCCTAATTTCAGCGACCGTGATGCAACCGTCGTGAGTCTAGAGACTGTTCGAGGCACCTATTGGATAGCCTCGGCTTATCTGGCCCATGACCACGTAGGGTCCTTGCCTGGTGTCAACCTAGAGGGACTGATCGCGGCAGCTGAACATCAAAAAACTGGTCTCATTATTGGATGTGATGCCAATGCGCACCATTCAGTATGGGGCAGTTCTGACATCAACGACAGAGGTGAGTCTCTTTTTGATTATATTCTTAATACTAATCTCATTGTGTGTAACACTGGTAGTGAACCTACCTTCATTACAAAAGATAGACAGGAGGTTCTAGATATAACTCTGGTCTCCGACTCAATCCATCAGGAAATTGTAAACTGGAAAGTCTCGGCGGAACACTCTTTTAGTGACCACCGTTACATTCAATTCAGCTTAGCCAATGACCCCCCCAGCCAGCCAGTTTTTAGAAATTATAGGAAAACTGACTGGCTCAAGTATAGAGAAGTGCTGAAAAGTTCAATGAAATCTGAACTCCTTAGTCCTCCCCGGAACACCATAGAGCTAGATAAGAAGGTCAGGGTACTCACCTTGGCCCTCAATAAGGCTCTGACCTCTGCCTGCCCGCTCACACGGCCTAGAGGCAAAAAGAAGCCGGTTTGGTGGACCCCAGCACTAGGACCTCTGAGAAGCAGTTGTAGAAAACTGTTCAACCAAGCCAAGTCCACAAAAGCTGTAGCCGACTGGGCTTCATACAAAGCATCTCTCAATGCTTACAAAAAGGAACTGAGGAAAGCCAAACGCTCGTCTTGGAGACTCTTCTGTGGAAAAATAGAGGAATCTTCGGAGGCATCTAGGCTAAGAAAAATCCTCTCAACCAACCCAGGCATGCCCAGCTTTTTAAAAAAGGCGGACGGCTCCTGGACCACTTCCAGCGAAGAATCGCTCAATCTACTACTGGATACACATTTCCCAGGTAGCTCCCACGTTACTAGCAATATAAACCTGTCTAGGTCAATTGCACGTACGACTAACTTTAAAGGTCTGATTACTAGGGACAAACTGCTCTGGGCGATACACAGCTTCAAACCATACAAATCCGCGGGGCCAGATGGCATAATACCAGCTGAAATGCAAAACACCTCGGATATCATCTCGCCTTTGCTTGAGATAATCCTGAAAAGCTGTGTAAAAATGGCATACATTCCGCTGTTATGGAGAGAAGTAAAGGTCGTATTCATACCCAAAGCCGGTAAATGTTCCCATGTAAATCCTAAGGATCTCAGACCCATAAGCCTATCGTCATTCCTTCTAAAAACATTAGAAAGGTTAATTGATATCCATCTACGTACTAACATAGATACAAGACTTTTGTCTACGGCTCAACATGCATATTGCAAAGGCAAATCTGTTGAAACAGCCTTACATACGTTAGTACGCTCAATCGAATACTCCCTTCACCATAAGGAGTACACTATGGTTGCATTCCTGGATATTGAGGGTGCTTTTAATAACGTCAATACATCCGCGATCGCAAATGCACTGTCAGATCTAAAGGTGGATGACTCACTTGGTGAGCTTATTAATCTACTTCTCACAAGTCGGATTATAAACTCGAAACTGGGTATGACATCGGCCAGAAGATCTGTCAGTAGAGGCACGCCACAAGGTGGAGTCCTATCTCCCCTCCTTTGGAACTTAGTGGTGAACAAGCTGCTGATGTGCCTAGAAAAGGAGGGTTGCAGGGTGATTGCCTATGCAGATGACGTTGCAATTGCCGCCTCAGGGAAGCACCTAAACACCTTGAAAGAACTTCTCCAAAACGCTCTTAATAAGCTAACTACATGGGCAGATCGTTGTGGGTTGGGTGTTAACCCCCACAAAACCGAACTTGTTCTATTCACTAGGAAACATAAAGTTCCATACATTGATCCCCCCTCTATCAGGGGCACAAGTCTAGTCTTTTCAGACGAGGCAAAATACTTGGGTCTCATTCTGGATAGAAAGCTTAGCTGGAAACCTAACATTCAGGAAAGAGTTCGTAAAGCTACAGCAGCACTCTTCTCCTGCAAAAAAGCTATTGGTAACAAATGGGGGCTCCAACCCCGCATTACCAACTGGCTATACATCTCGGTAATTAGACCGATACTTATGTACGGGGTGGTTGTTTGGTGGACTGCCCTTGATAAAGCGATAAATCGCGATAAGCTAGGCAAAGTCCAACGTACAGCTTGTCTCTGCATGAGTGGTGCACTGCGCACTACCCCCTCTGCTGCAATGGACATTCTGTTTCACCTGACACCCCTGGACATCTTTAGCAAGCAAGTGGCTGCTAGTGCGGCTATCCGCCTCAAAACAACGTTTCAATGGTCCGAGAATGAAATCGGCCACGCTTCTATTCTGAAAAAATTTAGAATCCTCCCCAGTAACATAGATTACATCATCCCTCAGACCCTTTTTGACAAAAACTTCAAGGTCAAGATCCCTCCCAGAACATTCTGGGAAGGGCCACTCGTCGAAAATAAATCGATCCATTTTTATACCGATGGATCCAAAACCGACGAGGGGGTAGGAGGTGGTGTGTTCTCTGACAGGCTGAATCTCAGCCTCTCCTTTCGACTCCCTGATCACTGCAGTGTGTTCCAGGCAGAAATCTTGGCTATTAAAGAAGTCCTGTCGTGGCTGAAGAAGAACGTGATATCCGTTACGGATATCTGGATCTTCTCAGATAGTCAAGCTGCATTAAAATCCCTGGATTCTGGGTCCACAAACTCTATCGTAGTCCGTGACTGTCGGTCATCTCTAGTGGAGATGGCGAAGCATTTTAACATCCACCTATGCTGGGTGCCAGGACATACAGACATTCCAGGGAACTGTAGGGCGGATGAACTCGCCAGAAAAGGAACCACACTGCCCCTTTTACCTGATAAAGGTTCACTAGGCATCCCAATCGCTACATGCAAACTCATGTTTATGAGACAGACCATTGAGAACTGTAACCTTAGGTGGACAAGCGGCAACACTTGTCTAGCGACAAAGCAGATTTGGCCAAAGCTGGATCTGAAACGCTCTAAGTGTTTGATTTCTCTAAACAGACTTCACATTGGTGCTATAATTGGTGTGATCACCGGACACTGTCTCATAGGCAGACATGCAACAAGGCTTGGCGTCCATGCAAATGACTTCTGCAGAAGCTGTATGGACGAGGAGGAGGAGGAGACGGTTCTCCACCTTCTCTGCACGTGCCCTGCTCTTTCTCAAAGACGTAAACTCCATTTAGGATCCTTCTTTTACAATGATCTTAACGATCTCATTAACACCGGCATAAAAAGTCTGTCAAGCTTCATCAGAAGCTCCAAATGGTTCAACGAGTAGGAGGATGATACATCCGTGTGGCATCACAATGGGCCTGTCACTGGCCTAAGTGTGTCGGTCTCGACCGACAGCCACTACAACCTAACCTAACCTAACCTAACTAAAACATTTAAAATAAAATATGTGAACTCCTTAATAACTTAGGTACCTATTTCATAACTTGTTTCAATGTTGCTACACTTAAAATCATAACAAGGTATAAGACAGTACCACTGACTAACTCACTTAAAGCGGTACCTCAAGAACTAATAGGCCTAGGAAACTAAAATTTTGTATGTGGATTATCTTTATAAAGGGTCCGCCATCTAACATTTTTTTTTCAACTAGTGCTTATTTCGTGAATGGTAATACTCGTACTTAGCTCATGTCTGATTTGACAGATAATTAGTTTTATCCTTCCGCTGAACGAATATGGTTGTGTATACGCTTGAACAACGCTGGGAAATATTGCGACATTACTTTGAAAATCATGGTAATGTTGCAGACTGTGTGCGAAAATTGCGTACGGGTTTTGGAAGAAGAGAAGCACCGTCAGCTCCGTATGTTCGTTATCTTGTGAAAAAAGTGAAAGAAACTGGCATCCTCATCGATAAACCAAAGCGTGAAAATCCAAAAACAGTGCGTACACCCGAGAATATTGCTGCTGCGCCATCAACATCAATTCACCGTCGTTCTCAACAATTGAACATTTCGGAGACATCATTGAGACGAATTTTGCATAAAGACCTTGGTATGACGCTACTATAGCCTACTACATGGCCAGCCGAGGCAGCCATATGAATGAAATTATTTTCCATTATTAACCGGAAGGATTGTACTTTGAAATAAAAAAAGAAATTTGAGAAAATATTCAGTAGTTTTTTTTATAGCATTTTCAAAAAAAAAAAAGTTATTTGGCGGACCCGTTATATCTTAGTTGTGTATGTACTACGAATTCACCGTACACCGAAAAAAATATTTTGATAAAACAACTGTGAAATTAACATTTTTCGGTAATTAAAGTAATCCAACATTAAAAATATCACTTTTGATATACTGATCATATCACTATTACATTTACGATATGGATTTACTATGAAAATTCATATATTGAAAATTAAAATGTTAAAATGATAAAATCGTTTTAACATTTCCTAATTAAAATTTTACATTATAAATGCCAAACTGGTATGCAAAAACTGATATTGCTGATGCTAATTTTTTCTTTTTTTTTCTTTGCGAAGTGGAAGGGACCTACAATTTTACGCCGAGTCCGAACGGCAAATATGAGAAGCTTCTCATGACAATTGATACTCTTGGATGTTTGTCAGACGTTCGCAAGAGGTGGGGCAGTGGAAAAAAATCAAGATGTTACTTGGCCCCGACGAGAATTGAACCGGTGACCTTTCGATTAGTAGTCCGACACACTAACCATTGAGCCACTGGGCCCGACTAATAATATAATTTGAATAATATAGTTTAGAGAAGGCAATCATGTTGATATTTTAAGATATCAAAATAATCTTAATTCACAGCCTTTTGTACATCAATTTAATATTGTAATAGCGTTAATATGATATTAAAATTGTAGAAATATGGTTTAATACAAACCAAATTTTGATATTATTAATTGATATTACAATATAGAAAATAATTTGAATTTTTTTATATTTTAATATCTACCTTACCTTATAATTACTGATCTAATATTTTAATTTTCATAAATATAATCTTTCGTATCATGAGAAATTGATATGATATGCTATTTGATATTAATAAAATATTAAAATGATATGTCGTTTTTTTTCGGTGTAAGGAAAGAAAATACAGAAAGGTATCCAGTAGCACTCATACTCGAAATTCACAAAAGCCTGTCAATAGACATCCTATACAATTATTGAATACCGCCACAGTTATTTTTAAAAAATGCGTGCACTTTCCACATAGTCTAAGTACATACATCTTTTCAGGTTTTATGTATGTATCGAAGGAGGACGCATACAAAACAAAAAACAATGTATGTATTCCAATTTATGTCTTGTGACCTTCTGTCAATGGTTCCATTATTCCGCTGCAAGCCACATTTTAAATTAATAAACCCTATGACACAGGATAGACAAGAGAATAAAGAAATTAAAATATTTCCATGCTATGCGAAGGAAAATAAAATTAAATTTTTCTGTCAGCCCCGAGTCGTATTCCTGCTTAAATGTGCCGCCCACTGACATGGGAAAACAATTTTCACTTCATCGTTAAGGCATCTGTGCTCTTGATCTCCCATCCACGCACCCCCATTCGAAAACGGAAAATTCTTTTATCTCAAAGATTAAATCGACTCGCAAAAAAGCAACTTCATGCAAAGGGTTAAAGGGGAGACCTGTTTTTAATACACAGCAAACACGCCCACCCTTCAACGCTGACTTCACTGCCATACCAATCTATTCCAACTCCAAATATGCAGCACAGATAAATACGCGGACCAGCAGTCCTTGCCCGAAGTGAGAAATTGCTTTTAGTCGCTTTTTATCCATCTTATTTTCTCATTGCGTGCACATTCAGTTAAAAAATTCTCCATACATTCAGTCCCGGCAAGGTTGATATTAATCAAGCATGACTTTGGTCTTTCACTTACCATTATGCCCTGTGTCTGCGACGTCAGTGCGACTTTTCATACCGCAGCTTCAATGCCAGTCATTTTTATGATTGTGAAAAAAAATACTAAGGAGATACGTCCTATATCTATCTGTTAAGTGATTATTGCGAGCTCGACTGACGTTATCGAAACCAAACAATATACCACTCACTACCGTGGCGTGAAATTCTGGAACCATTTGGTTTCCTTTTTTTGTAGGTAAAGAATAGTCGTATTTGCCACAAAGCCGATTACTCTACCGACCCTTATGGGAGAAGGCACACTTATTGGTTTGGTTAACTTATCCCCAGTCTTACCCCACCGCATTGCGTGCCTCTGGCCTTGAAAGTTTTAAGGATATTTAGAATACATCCACGTTCGTATAACTTTGCATCAATGTCGAATTTTGTATTAAGGTTGAGAAAAATTAGTTAAGGCATTTTACCTTTAAGCTATTCTAATCTGCAGCGAGAAATGTACGAACTCTTACACCAAAGTCAGGGTCATGTGATCATGGCCCTGGGGTAGACATTGAATTTATGGTGCTTTGCAAAGTTTAACACATAAGCTGATATGCGAAAAACCATTATTAAAGCAATTCTGAAACTTTTGAAGTGTATACACGACTTAAAGTTGATGTCTGAGGAAGTGGCATAAGCCAGGTTTATTTGATGGGAGATTTGCGTTAAGTGTCAGTTGAGTTGTTTTGAGATATGGCATATCTAAGGAAGTGAGTTGTGGATAACGGAGGAATAGAACTTACATCATTCCAAGTACCTATTAACTTCTGGTATACAACATATTTTCTGAGCAGCGAACAACAAGAGAAACGGTAAGGACGCCGTAAGGGGTATACGAACGGGATTTTGTTTCGTAGATTTGATAAAAAGTTGTATTTGATAGGGATAGATACGAAGTAGGTTGGATTTTTTCGTAAGACAAGGATCTTCAAGAGACTCATAAAGAGACTACAAAAGTATGGAAGGAATAAGATCCCAAACCACTCTAAATAATGTTATCAACGTAGTAACAAAGCACATTTCTTGAGGATGATCTCTCAAGAAGAAAGCCCAGAACTTTGCATACAAAATCGTGTCTCTAACGTTAAGTGATTAATTTTGAAACAAAATCCAATTTTCCCCCAAATTTTAGAGGGATTGGACCGGTCTCGGGATCGGAATTTAGAATTACTTAGCATCTGTTTCAAACAGAGAAGCTACATTATTAAATAAATAGAACAAAATTTATTACAAGGAAATTCTGTTCAAATAGGATCTTTGGAAGTGAACGCAGTACGCAGCTTCTTTCAATTTTTTAATTCCCAACAAATTGGGTACTAAAGCATTTTTTTATAAATCTTAATTCTTGTTTTTTTTTTATTAAATAAACAATTAATATTAAGGAGACTTGGCCAATTTTTTCTAACATTCTAAAAAATTGATCAAAAATTTTGGAAATGATCCGTTCACCAAGAAATAAAAAAGGAATGCGGTAGCTGTGCTGAACCAAATTATGTATTTGGACATGGTTCACTGCGGCAATTGCAATGTGTGGTACCAGTTTTGCTGCTCGAATGCGGATGCATCAAATTGCTAACAAAACATGTGAATGCTGCAAATGCACGGACTGAAGAGGAGTTGGTGCCCAGTCAAGGGTGATAAATATTATTCTCCAAGTTGAGTTATATTGTTACGGATGCAGCGAATAAATTAAAAAAAAAAATAATAATAAATAAATTTATTGCACACGTCCGGCAACGAGATACAACAGCGCAACATGAACCCCAAGTATGCATTGTGATTTTGTGGGAATCGCAATACCCGCAAAAATACATACACCTAAGCATAAAAATCGTTGAGAATTGTAAAACCGACGTCATCATAATTAGGCTATAAGTAGAAGCTAAGCGGCAAAATGTAACCCGAATTCAATACAATAAAATTAATTCTCTTTTCGCAAAGTAATTGTGTTTGCTTTTTCTTTCTATTCGTTCAATCTTCTAAAATCGACAACGGTAAAACTGGTGCTGAAATTCCCGAGCAAATCAAGCCAGCCCGCGTCGAACTAATTGGATCGGATTTGACTTTGTATTATTTTTTTTTTACATAGTTTTGCTGCAAGGCATAACAATATAGCTAAAGACAGTCTTTCTAGGGTTTGTAAAATTGGTGTGCATGGCAGATGTTGAATATGTTTCTATTAATTTTTCTTAGGCCATGGCTTTTTCGAAGGTCCTTACTATCGCGTCTAGTATTTCTACCGAATCTATATTAATCGTTTCCGATTTCTATAGGGAGCTGAAGAAACTACCCGGAGATTCACGTTGAAGAGTACCCATCTCTTATCGGCAAACGATCCAAGTTTGGAAACTATATGTGCTCGGTAACACAAAGACAAAGAGTGCTGCCCATATTACTTATATGTATTGAGATTTGAGGAAACACGAAAATCAAATAGAGGCTCACCCATTTCGTTGATTTCCGTGCTGCCAAAAAGAGGTATCTGGCGCTAGCTTGACATCCCAGACGCAGGATATCCTTTCCTGCTTGAAGGTAAGACACCAGATGCTGAACTTCGGCCGGTGGTGGTGGGAGATCGTGCGCCACATAGGCTGGTTAAATGTGGAGGTTCGGCTGCTCAGAACCTTCTAGTTTAACTGTTAAATCATCGGAGCTAAGATGATGACATAGAAAAACTTTAATATGTTTCTTAGCTAATATACAAGTTCTGGCCAATACAAGGGAAAAAGGTGGACAGAACAGCAGAAGTCAAAGGGGGAGACAAAGTGGTCTCTCTCGGTTACGTACAACGTAGGGGCGACAACAAACCTCACAGAGTGCGTAATCCCGAGTACGTGAGGAAGAAATGACGTCGTCTCTAACTGTGCTGCAGGCAAACCTGCACCGCGCTATGGGTGCCTCGGACAACTATAGCCAAAGATGTGACGAAAGGAACGTCGCTCTTGGCTTCATCCTTAAACCATGGGCAACTACAGGTACGATCTTTGGTCTTAACAGTAGAAATAGAGAGCTAATTTTTGGAAAAGGTAATTTCAGACCTAGGGCAGCTCTTTCCATTGCGAAAGATATAAAATTCTCTCATTCCAGGTTTCAATACTAGGGACCTGCTGGCCATTTTAATTGAACGCCACAATTGCCATAAGCTACCCAAATACGTATGCGCATCGGCGTATTTTGCTGGGGACAAAGAGGAGGTACCACCTACTCCAGTACAGGATCTTGTACAGGACTGCCACAATCAGCGAGTACATCTTGTTATCGTCTGCGAAGCGAATGCGAATCATCAGATTTGGGGCAGCCACGAGGTGAGTTACTTTTAGATTATTTATATAGTAAAGACCAAGTTATACTAAAAAAGGTGGATAACCCCCAGTTTTAGGAACTGCATACGAGAAGAAGTTTTAGACCTTACTCTCTCGTCTCCTTTTATACAAAAAATTGTAGAGGACTGGCACGTGTCCGGTGAAGCATCTCTGTCGGATCATATGCATATTATGTTCAGGCTGCGATGCAACACCGAGTGCGCGCCGGTCAAATACAATAATAAACTAACAAACTGGAGAATAGAATAGTGAAAATCTGGCGGTCATAACTGATCTGCTACCAGATTCGCCACTAACACCGAGTGATGCGGACGCTGCACAATGTCAGCTTAACGAAATCATTATCTAATCTTTAAAGAGTAGTTGTAAGGTAAAGCTCACCGTGGTGAAAAGGAGCGTATCTACCATGGTGGAACGAAAACCTGGAAACTATCCGGAAGAAGGTGAGAAAACAATTCAACAAACCGAAACGCACAGGCGTATGGGATCAATATCGATCCATGTTTACCAAATACAACCAAGAGTTGCGAATATCTAAAAGGGCCTCATGGCACGAAAACTGCGAAAAGCTAGAAAAACTTCCAGCAGTGGCGCGGCTCCAGAGAGCACTTTCAAAAGATCCTTCAAACTGCATGGGAGTGCTTATCAAACCTGATGGAACAATCACAAGCGACCGGAAAGAAACTACGAGTATCATAAAATTGCTGCAAGCTCACTTCCTTAATTATGGATCACACAACTGATCATACTACTGAGGTTTCATATCCAACTAACCTCAGCAGAAGTAATAGTTTATCTAGAAAACTGTTTAGTCCATATAAGGTAAAATGGACCATAAACTCATTTAAACCATTCAAAGCACCAGGAAATTACGGAATTTTTCCAGCCCTCATTCAAAAGGGTATGGAATTCGTCCTACCTAACATGATTGCCTTATTTAGGTTCAGTTTCAACTGGGGCTACATACCACGCACTTGGCGGGAGGTCAATATAGTATTTATCCCCAAACCAGGTAACAAACCTAGTGAACTGCCGAAATCCTATCGTCCCATAAGCTTGACATCGTTTCGAGAGAATGCGTAACTACTAGCATGCCTCTGCACCCCTGTCAATATGCGTATCAAAAAGGCAAATCAACGGAAGGCGCCCTGTTAAAACTAACAAATCACATAAACAACGCCTACCGTTGCAAAGAAATTGCACTATGCGCTTTTATTGGCATAGCTAGAGGGTGCTTTTGATAACACCGGTTATGATTCAATATCAAATGCTCTACATCACCGAAATGTAGACCTCCCCACCATAAACTGGATAAAAGCGATCCTCGAAAGTCGAAAAATTACTGCTTCGTCAGGACAGACTTCAGTATCAGTATCAGCTATAAAAGGCTGTCCACAAGGAGGAGTTTTATCACCTCTCTTGTGGTCTTTGGTCATAGATGACCTACTTCGAAAACTAAGAAATTTAGTCTACGACGATGACTTGGTCATTATTAGGGGCAAAGAATCAAACGTAGTTACCTCACGTATGCAAAACGCTCTTGATAGCCATAGACTGGTGCGCCAAGGAAAATCTCTCCATTAACCCCAGTAAAGCTATCATAAATCCTTTTACAAAAAAAAAGAAAGCTGAGCTTAGTCCAGACGTCAAATATCTTGGAGTAATCCTAGACAAAAGACTAAACTGGAACTCACACATTGAGATTAACAAAAGCAACAAAAGCTTTATGGGCTTGTCGTCGCATATATGTTAAAACCTGGGGGATCTCTCCAAAAATCACTCATTGGATTTACACAGTGATGGCCAGGCCCATCATTACTTACGCTTCTATAATATGGTGGACCAAAATAAACCAAAAAACCGCCATATCTAAGCTTACAAGGGTAGGGGAAGGTCGTGTACCTCGGAACGATTTTCATAAACTACCATTTTTTTCTTTTCCTTTTTGGCCTGTGCTAAAAAAAAAGAATTCACGCTGCAACAAAAACATTTTAGCTGCCTAAAAAAAGTTTTAACTCCTTGATGAAGTGCATATTTTTTAAGTAAAACATCAAAATTAATTAAGTGTGCTATCGTTCCAAGGTACAATAAGGTAGTGTACCTTGGAACAAGGGGGTGTCTACCTTGGAACGCTTAAGATAAAAGTCTTAGATATTTAGAAAATAAACATCACTTCAGCTTTATTATTTAAATGTTATTTAAAATTAACTCAAAAACAAAACAAAACAAAAAAAGAGTAAAAATAAATTGCAGAAATTCAGGTAAAATAAATTTTACACAAGAAAATTTCGTCTTAAATTAAACTTAAATTTTTTCTTAGACTTTCTTGCCTCTTGCCAGCTGAAAAATTTCTTCGACTGTAATTTCGTCATCATCACCGCTGAAGTCCTCGTCGCTCCCATTTTCTATTGGCATGGTATTTGATTTTGCATGTCTGAATTTAGGAATTCGTGGAATCACTGGCAGTTCAAAAGTTTCATCATCGTCTGAGGACTCGTTCAAAATTGTTTTCTTCGCTGATTTCGGCTTTTTAGTGGTCTTGACTGTGGAGCTTCGTGCAGCAATTTCTTCCTTCTCAGGTGTATCCGTAAGGATCCTAGTTCTGCCCCTCTTTCTTCCACGTGCAATAGGATCCTTTCTTGGCCCAGCTTTTGGAAATGGCCTTATTTGCTCTGGTGATACGAAATTTGTCGAGGGAACCAATGCTGCAGAGGGCGGTCTGGATGGTCCTGGTCTTTGTTCATCTGCAGTGATAAGGTCATTTGCATTTTCGGTGGGTGAAGCATCTGGGTTTTCAGGATATGGTCGATCCGATACGAAGCTACTAAAAAATATCGTGATTGAAGTGATATATTCCAGTTACTTCGAATCCTTTAACGATGTTTTGCTGATTAAATACTTTTGGATAAGCCTGGCCGACAATTTGTGCTACATTGTAAATTGACATTGGTTTTCCTGGGTTGTTGAGCATCCATTCACTTGCAGCTCTATTGTAGTAACTTTTGTACGGACCAAATACCGTTCTATCAAGGATCTGCATTTTGTGCGAAGTATGCGGTGGCAGAGTCAAAAGAACAACTCCATGTTTTCTGGCGAGATCAATGGCCTGCAGAGATATGTGGCTATCATGGTTGTCCATTATAAGCAAAACTTTGTCTTCTGGCGTTGGCTTTGAATGTGCTATAAAATGTACGAAGAACTCAATAAACAGTTGCTCGTTTGACCAGCCGGAAGGATTAGCACCACCAATACATCCTATTGGAGCACAGTTAAGCATATGCTCCTTGAAATGAACTCTGGGGAGTATCAACATCGGCGGAACATGATTTCCTATTGCATTAATAGCCGCGACCATGGTGACATTTATTCCTCTTTCTCCCGAAGTCATGCTTCCTATTTGTTTTTCACCTTTGGCAGCTAAAACTTTCGGTGGGACGTGAACCGTTGAATTCCCAGTTTCGTCAAGATTATAAATTCTACTTGGATCAATTTTAAAACGAGAATAGCAATCTTTCAAATTCGTAAAAAATTGTCCCACATTGCAGCTGTTAAAACTGGTTGATCTGGAAAGGCTGGTCGACTCTGGTTTTCTGAGTGATAGACTTGGGTGCCGTTTAAGAAAGCCAATCATCCACTCTTTGCCAGCTGCTTCGTTTCTTATCCACGACTCAGGAAGAATTTTTCCATTTTTTTTTGCAAAGAGAAAAGCCAATTTGGTGGAATCATATTTGGACAATCCATAATGCAACTTGCTGCTGTGGTAAGGTATTCAACAAGGACAAGTTCTTCTACATCACTAAATACCTTTTTGTGTGCAATTTCGGAATGGTATTCAAAAGTTGCATTGCCAGATTTCCGGTGCAGTTGAAGATGCCGAAACAAAGATGTCTTTGAAATACCGTGCTCTTTTGCAGCTCTGCCGATTGTTTCCTTATTGTAGAGAACTTTGTTGATAGCTTCCTGTAAGGCATATTCATCCAAATGAGTTCTTTTAACACCTACCTTGCTGCGAGCTATATTCAGACTGGCAATGAAAGAAAAAAACGTAGATAAGTAAAGATGTAATAAAAACACTTTTTTTTATTAAAGTGATTGTACCTTGGAACGGTCCAAGGTGACATGAATACCCTTCAGACGTTGTGGACCTTTTTTCTTAGAATAAGACAGAAATGTAAAAAACAGCAATCGTTCCAAGGTGCAATCGTTCCAAGGTACATGACTTTCCCCTACAACGTCTCGCATGTCTTGGTTTATCCGGAGCCATGCGGACCTGCCACACTGCTGCCATAGAAGCCATAATTGGACTAACACCCTTACATATATACATAAGTAAAGTTGCAACACGCAGCGAGTCTGGTACAAACGAATGGATTTTATGACGCTACTCTCGGAAATTCCAGAACATGACATGATCTGCGCGGTCACAGACTGCCTTCAAAAAACACTATGTTTCAACCAAACAGAAAAGCATGGGCCAGCAATAACCCACCAAACCGCCAAAGCGGACTAAAGTGGTATACGGATGGTTCTTAAATGGAATCGGGTACAGGAGCTGGTTTTCACGGACCAAACCTTAGCGTCTCAATACCAATGGGTAAAAGCCCTAGTGTATTCCAGGCAGAGCTCCTCGCCGTTCAAGAATGCGCAAACCACATTACCAATACTGGTATCAAAGGCGCTCACATCCATATATACACGGACAGTCAAGCAGCTATAAAAGCCCATAGCTCACATATAATTGACTTCAAATGAGTTTTGCACTGCTTCAATACCCTCCAGCAAGTCAGCCACAGAAACAAAACCAAACTCTGGTGGATTTCTGGCCATGAGGGTTTTGAAGGAAATGAAAAAGCTGACGAGCTAGCCAGATGCGGTTCAGAAACCCCTTTCACAGGACCTGAACCCTTCTGATACACACCTAAATTAGCTACCAATATAAATAGCTGGGAACACTCTAACTGTATCTCATACTGGGAAAACACTCCAGGTTTAAGACAGGTCAAACGAGCAATCCAGCCCTTCAAAAACAATGCCAGCAGGATCTTAAACCTAGGTAGGCATGATATCAAAAACCTAATAGGGTACCTCACAGGTCACCACGGCTTACGATACCACCTCAACAAAATGAAACTAGCCGACCCTCTCGAGTGCAGGCTATGCCTCGAGGATGACGAAACCACGGAGCACATTTTGTGCGAATGCCCAGCCATCTGTGCAATCAGAAAGAGGATCTTCTTCAAAGTACTCTTAAGTAACGAAGATTTGAAGAGGTCCCCTTCCCCTGCTAGAAGCTTTATTACCTTTTCTAGAAAAGTGGAAAACGCACTAGCCAAACATTTTCTTGACCTATGCTACAATAGATCTATCCAGATCAGGAGTTAAAAAAAAAAACGAAAAAAGTTCTAGCCTTACGGTTTTGTTCTTGGTGTTGGTGTTGGTGTTGGTGTTGGTATTGTTGCCTATGCTCTCTCCTTTGAATATGACAGTATCATTTGAGCCGGTCATGCTGCATTTTCTTTGAGATAGGCTCTTTCACGTGAAACCTGGCTCGGATTCCAATTTAATGTTAGTGTTGTTGCATTGGTGCAATATAAGAGTTTTGAAACCTGCCTCTTTTGCTGACGATATGAATTCATGGTTGCTCTTGTTATTGACTATTGGTTGATCGTCCTTTTACGATAATATGGTGATCTCCAGTCGTGTTAGCCCACGGATTTGCATGCACATTTGTGGGACATTTTTAAGATGTTAAATATTTTCGTGGGCTTACATGTATGTATAAATTGCCTAAATGCGATTTCGCCAACTTCATTGGTTCGGCCACATCTAATAATATTTCAGCAAATAGGATTTTCGACCCCGCTTTGTTCGAGACGTCAAGGATGACCAAAACTCCGTTCTATAGGCCATGCGATGGCGGATATCAGAGCGCTTGATTTTGACAACTGGAAACAGCGTACCACGGGGCGGGAGTAATTAAGTACTTTTGGGGTAATTTTGACTAAATAATCAATTATTTATGGTTAAAATTTGCCCAAGTGGACTGTAGCCCTACTATAGGATTGGGGTATGGTCAGTAAAATAAGTTCAAGTTGTAGTCTCGATCCCAAATTTTAATGCTATACATACTTCATAATGACGGGGTTGCACTGAGTTGAAACCTTTGCTTAATTGAATGCCAATTGTTTATAAAGAGAGCATTCAAGATCTTCAAACCAAACAGTTTCATTCCACAAAAAACTCATGAAAACGAAATTACGACGTGAAATAAATCTCACACAAGGAAGAATAAGTGCAAGCCCCAGAAGCTGTTATTATTCATTGCTGCATTAGTGACTTCTACCTCATCAGCAATTTATTCCCAAAGTGAACCATTTACTCAGTGTTCTAAGTAAATTCACAGAAATAGCTCATTTTCACGGGGAAATATACCTACTCGAAGCTAGAAAAGAAAAAAATCGCTTCATTTTATCGCTTAACTTCCTGTTATAGTCGACTCTATTCAATAGTCCTGTCCTCCTACAATCGTCTTCATCAGTACTCGTATTCCTATCTATTCCGCACTCTATTAATGGAGTAAAACAAATCACCTCAAATGCACTACACGAGAGCACAACATATTCATTTAAATCCCTACAATCAATTTGTTTGACACAAAACTAATCGAATTTCTCCTATTGTTGCCCAGAGTTGTGGCATTAGAAAGGATGTTTGGCTTACTCTATGAGTTTTGTCTTCTCCGCGCACCAGTCGCCTCTTGCAGTCAAATTACAAATTGTCCCTATCGATCTGGGTAATATGGTGTTCAACTACAATTAGGACACACAGCCGCTCCAGCAGCAACATCATGTGGCAAGTCTTTACTCGTATATTGGATTGTAATCAAAAGCTATTTGTAGAGACAATAAACAAACATGAACAGTATACAAGCATTTAAAACGAGAATGTGGCGCGCCGAAGTAAGAGCCATTGTAAATAAAATGCTTAAATGCAACACAAAACCAAAATATTATGTTGCAGTTGAAAACTTGTGCTGCTTTCGTCCTTTGCTGAGAAACGAGTGTACAGTAACACAAATGACAACCCAATGTAAATAAATGTTGATTATAGATGAACAAGGACAATGGGGAAGCCCACAGAAATGTCCGTTTTAATCAGTCGGATAATAAATTACTGATTCATTACTATCCAGCAGCGTTGGCAGCAGGGAGACAACGACAATAATTCAAATGATTACTGTAGCGAGAACTGATAGATCTGGTCAAGGTTGTTCGTAGTACGTTGTCCTAAATTGAATTGTCATTATGACGCATTAACAATTTTGCAATAAGTGGATTTAGATAAGATTAGAAAGATTTCGGTAATATAGTTTTATAAAAACAATTTATACATAAAGAAAATCTATATAGCGTGGCTATGCAGACTGCCGATTGGTAGGGGAAAGTAGTGTACCTTGTAACAGGTAGACCTCGTTCCAAATATATTTTCTCTGGTATAAGGTGTGTTTTTGTATTCAAGCGTATACAGGCTTAGATAAAAAGAGTAAAATTATGTTCGACTGTGACTTAGCAGCACTATGTTGGCTGTCATTTGTCATATGTTTTTTCCAGTCAATCAAAGTATATTGAACCTGAAAATTAAGTTCCAAAATAGGTACCCAAGGGCAAGAAAATTGCAAGATAAAAATAAAAAGTTGACCTCGATAGGATCAGTGGTTCGGAAATGGCACGGGCTTCAATGTACCTTTTTTTTTATTTTCAGTCAAACAAGTTATATTTCATAATACTACTCAGATTAAAATTCTAATTATACCAATAAAAATTGTTACTTCAAAGTATAATATTTACCCCTAGACAAGTGGTTTGGAAATGGCAGCACTTCAATATTTTTTTGTTCAAAATAAAACTCCACACGGACGTAATATTTGGGGATATCGTCAGTTCAGTAGTGAGAAATTTCAAAGATTTGGCATGCGATAACGTAATCGGTAGAAAACGGTGTTTGGAATCACTGATCTAAAGGGTGTTCAAATTTGAGGTATCATTTCAAATTTTGAATGAAAGACATAAATTGTTTGAAATCTGTATTTATTTTTATTGGCAATTAGTGTAAATTGGTTCCGGTTAATAATGAAAAAGAATATCGTCCAAGTGACCTCCTCTGCTAGCTCGGCAGACTGTCAACCGTTTACCAAAATTTTCAATCACTTGATATCGAGCTCCATCCACAGTAACTGCATTGCCATTTTTATCTTCGAAGAAACATGAACCAATTAATTACGCCACCACACCAAAATCCACACAATACAGTAACTTTTTTTGGTTTCATTGGTCTTTCAAACAATCCTCTAGGATTTTCTTCACCCCAAGTACGACATTGATATAACCGCCAATTTGAAAATGAGCCTCATCGGTGAATATAGTCTGCTTGATAAAATTGTCATTTTGTTGTTGCTTCTATATGGCCCAATTAACGAATGCGTGGTCAGTTGGTTTTAATTTCTTGTGTTAACTGTATTTTGTAGGCCTACGAGTATATGCAGATCTTTGTGCAAAATGATAAACAAAGTTGTTGGTTGCAATTGACGTCCTTGGCTCTTCAGCAACACCTCTGCTAATAGCTGCAATATTTCCACTCGAACGACCACTACGATGATAGGCTTTACTTCTCTGATATTGAACCGAACCAGTTTCTTCAAATTTATGAACAATAAGTTTGACGGAGCATTTTCTCTACCGTATTTTGAACAAAATTTTCTTTCAACTTCTGCTAAACTCTCACCATATTTAAAATAAGTTTTAATAATAAAAAAACGTTGATCAATAGTAGCCGTGTTTCTTTGCACGCGGATATAGGGATGGCATCAGAAAACGACTATCGCCGCTTAAGAATTCATCAAAAAAAAACTCGGCAGCACAAATGCACCTACAACATGCACCGTGACACAGCTGTAAGTTGTAGTTAACCCTCTACCGCATGAATTATTATTTAAAGAGAAAAAAAAATAAAATACTTTTTAAATTGCTTCTTTGTGCTGTTTTAAGACATCTTTTATTAAAAAACCAAAAAAAAAAAATCATTTGTTTAAATATTAAGAATACATGCCAAATATGGCTTCGTGTGCATTAACGGTTGTAAAACTAAAGCATTTTTGATTTTAGTTTAAGTAAATAAAATATATAAAAAAGCAGCAAACTATAAAGAAAAAAATATTTATAAACAAAACAGAACAATTCATTTAATAAATAAATAAATGAAACAAAACATAACAATTCATTGTATCATAAAAAAGTAAAATAATGGTTGAAATTTGTGTGTTTATACGCCATGAAATTTAGAAAAGCAATTTCTCTTTTCATTGTAACACAAATAAGCTTTACTTTTTTGGCAAAAAGTAAATGAACGAAAAGTACAGTCGTTTTGACAAATTTGGCGGTTCTTTTTTATTTGTGGGAAATGACCGACGTTGTCGAATCGAACTGATAACAATGGAAAATGGAAAATGTCTTTCAGGGCGCTTCCTCTTTGGTTTTGAAGTCGCAGGAGATCCAAGTCTAGATCCAATACAGGGTCGTCCACGTCTTTTCAAAGGTTGCTTTCCAGCTTCACATAAATATTCGACCATTTCTAGTCTAAAATCAAATAAAGGTAAATCATGTTGACGACGCCAAAGAATCCAAGCGTTTACTGTACACAGACAATCATGTGAACAAATATTTGCTTATACCATTTCTTGGATCGTAATTGTATGCGATATAACCCCAACATCGAATCTAGCAAGTCGACACCACCCATATATTTGTTTTATCTAGACCTCAACAGGTTGTGGAGTAGGAATAATTTTATACTCCTTATCCTTTCTGGAGTAACGGCTCTTATATATAACTGGATTCATTCCAACATAAGGCGACATTAAAGTTACTATTTTGTTGTCAAACCAGGACACCAAACTCAATTTTACTCCACTGATAGTTGCCACTTTTTCCATCATACTTCCACGTCCTTGCTTCATCAGTTATTCCTTCGGAATTCTGGAGTTTGGCACTCGGTTGAGTCTTATAGTCCCTAGTTTCAAAAGTCCACTTTTCAACGAATAAACCTGCAAATTTGGACTATTATACCAGTTGTCGAAGAAAATCTTGGGATTAGCATTTTCATGAACTGTTGACGTAAGTCTTGTGACAACGTTATCACTGACCCCCAGATCTGGCGCTCCGTCAGAATTCTTATTGCTTTGGTGTCCGTTAAATAAATCAAAATCGTAACTTAATCCCGAAATTCCACTAAGGAGTTGATTTTTATAGCCCCATTTATGTGGCTTAGCTGGGTTATATTGCTTCAGTTCATGGCGGCATTTCGTCGGAATAATTTGTTCGTCTACGGCGAGGAACAAAAAAAATATGTGCACCACAACAAGAGTCAAGTGAACAAAATGTGTAGATTTACAACCCCTTGCTGCATACGAAGCCAAATATGGCTTCTGCAGTTTAACCTCTCAAACGAGCAAGATAATATTTTTTTCAAAGAGAAATATGTATCCAATCACAAATATATTTTTATGACCACTTAACTCACCGTACACCAAAGTTATAACTTTTTCAAATCAGAAAATTTTTCACGCTTGCGTTTTCAACGACAACAAGCAAACCACTGACCTACAAGCAGGAATATCTTCCTTGTTTTTTGTCGTACTCGCGCGAAAAGTACCGCTATGTGTTCTCAGAAATGCATAGAAGAGAATTGTGTTGTATAAAGATCTTTTTTTTTGTGAGAATAAGGAGTAAAAAAGGAGGGAAAAAAGTGAAAAGCCATATTTGGCTTCGTATGCAGTAGAGGGTTAAGAAATTTGTATTGAAAATCCTGAAATTGAAAAATATTTACTTCCGTCAATTTATTGAAATTGATGCCAAGCATATTCTAAAATTATGAAAAACAATTTCACATTAACAGATTTGCTAAATTCAATTACCTTTTGAAGTTTAAAAAAAAATAATAATAAAATCACGAACAAAATATTCGGCGGGATGTGTTAGTGGTCGGAGGGATGTCAAACTTTGACGTTTCCTGAAAAATTCATCGCATCGGTTCATCAGAAACGAAGAAAATGGGTTTTGGAAGCACTGTTTAAAATGATACGCCAAATTGAAACACCCTTTATATAGTTGTCCCCGCAAAAGTAAGCGTATAAAGGCTAAGTTGTTGTTGTATTTAACATGCAAATGTGCATAAGCGTATAAACTCTTGAGTAAAAAAACACACTATAGTCCAGTCAAAATAGACATTTGACTTAGGCAAAATTCGCATAGAGCTGAAAATTGACAGAGACGTTAAATACATCATTATAAATAAAATGTCAAAAGTTCCCATCGATCCTACTTCTGCATTGTATTCAAGGTCAAACGTACAAAATTACACTTTTTCTCTTACGACTCTTCATTCGAGAGATATCGCGGTTTTAATAATTAGAAAATTCATATTTTACATAATATGCACAATAAAAGACTATACTGTCCGTCCCTAATTCCCTTCGTGGGTAACCTTGAGTAACATCTGCTTACTACGTCATTGTTCGAGTGTGGAGGGTCGTACACCTGCGATGAAATAGCTGAAGCATTACTTTATCAGTTTAATGAAAAACTACAGGAGCACGGAGAACGAGGACCTACAGCAAAACTATGGATACAATATTTTCATATGGTGTCTATTGCAAAGGAATTTATAAGAGCTGAACGTATGGGAGATTGGCGAGCTTATTTGAATTGCATTAAAGAAATGCTTCCTTATCTTCATGCGTCAGGAAATTTTAATTATGCCGAGTCTGCCCATTTATACAAGATATAATGCAATTAGAGGACTTGATGGATCCTAGTGTTTGAATTGAATTGAATTGAATTGAATTGAATTGAATTGAACTTCGACGGATATGGTGATTGAACAATCAATGATGAAGTGTATGAAAACAGGTGGAGGTGTTGCTCGAGGGAGAAGTACGCAAGAAAGTGTCATTAGTATATCTGTTTATAGCATGCATACGATGAATACTGTGTGTGAAGGATTGGAAGATCTCGCTGATGTTAGAATGGACACAACAGACCAGCAAGTGGATGCAAGCGATTCTCGGGTAATGAGAGATATTGAAGATATTAATAAACTTGCGGAGTGGCTCTTATCACATGATCCCTTCCCTGTGATTCCATCATCAGCAATTTTTAAAGGAGGTAAAATAGCAGTATTTAAATTGTTCGAAAAACGTAATGATTTAATTGATTGCGTAGAAGTATTCACAAATATTTTGACTCTTCTCCACACGACATCGTTACAAATGGAATTCGGTTTCTTCTTGCAATGTATGGTGCTCCAAAAAAAAATTGATTCCATAGACAAATATAGAAATTTAAGGTTTGTAAAATCTGCATGGAACAATAAAACAGTACAGTTATCTTGTCTGCCTCCAACATCTGCTTCTGCCTTTCAACACTTGTATAGTGTGTATTATCAAGTTCAAGTGTAGCTAGGCAATGAGCTGGACCCACAAGGATGAGGTTGGAAATTAACAGATAATTATTTGGAGCCAATTTAAACTCTACTCCGCCTGCTCCAGAAAAACTGCTTATTACTATTTTTTGTAAATGCACAATTCTTACTACAATCCGTCTGTAGTAAGAATTGTGGCTGTCAAAAAGTGGGATTATATTGTTCGCCAGTATGCATCAATTCTCAGAGTCAGACTTGCTCCAATATTGAAACAAATACAACAGATGAAAATATTTATGATATTAATGAAGACACAATTGATGCATCCCTTTTCTAAGAACAGCGAACAGAAATTCTGCAAGAAGAAGAAAGTGAAGACGAAGAAATAATTGTCGATGTAGAACTAGAAAATTATCTAATATAATAACATTTAGAAGAAAAAAACCTATTCCACTTTGATCATTAGCAATATTAACATTATTTCAACCAATAGAATACGATCTGATCAAACTATTTTTATTACAATAGATCGTGGAGTATACCTACTGGGGAAATCACGTTAAAAAAAATGCGCCAAGTACATTAACTCATAGGTGGTGCGGAAATGTGTGCATATTATGTAAAATATGAATTTTCTAATTATAAAAACTGCGATATCTCACGAATGGTGAGTCGTCTGACCTATTTTTACCATAAAACTTACCGTTTTCGAGAAAAATGGAAAAAACCTTAATTTTGTACGTTTGACCTTGAATTTTTGCAGAAATAGTATCGATGGGGACTTTTGACATTTTATTTATAATGATGTATTTAACGTCTCTGCCAATTTTCAGCTCTATGCGAATTTTGCCTAAGTTATGACTTTTTTTTGTCTATTTTGACTGGACTACTATTAATATGCTTGAGACAAAAAGTCCCATTATAGTTTACTTAGCATGTAGCATAGAGTCAACGCAGTCTGCTGCTGGTAACGTGAATTATTGCTCTTGTGAGTAATTTGCTGAGAACTTTTTTTGCAGCCAAACGAATAATTTAATAAACTTTTGAAAAGTCCGCTGTGTAAAAATTTCAGTGAGGCTAAGCTGCGGATATAGCTATTTCATAAACACAGAAGTGAATTCTTTCATCAAATTAAGCCAGGTAAGTTTCATTCATTACCATCAAAAAAGTTCCAATCTGTAAAAAAAACATAGGGACGGGGTACAGTCCGCTTGGGCGAACTGTTGGATACCCTATTCTTATTCCTATCCCTCATAAGTGGGCGTGACAAAAGTCTAAGTATGGTTGAATTGTTAAGAACGCTCTACATATTTTGTTATATAACATTTAAAGGATTTTATCAAAAAAAAACGCTCCCTAGCTCAAACTTCGGTGTTTCAATAAAATTGTTTTATTTAATTGTGGGCGTGTCAGTAGGCGGATTTGAAAAAAAATAACACATGAGAATAAAGGGCCCCTATAGAGTATATATTATAAATTTCAGCTCCCTAGCTCAAACTTTGAATTTTCAAAAAAAAAAAAAAAAAAAAAAAAATTGTGGGCGTGTCAGTGGGCGGATTTTAAAAATATTTACACATGAGCATAAAGCGCCCATAGAGAGTATATATTATAAATTTCAGCTCCCTAGCTCAAACTTTGGATTTTCAAAAATTAATATACCCTTAGAATAGGGTATAGTCTGTACCAAAACAGTTGGCCAACGGGTATAAAAACGCCTTTTTCAGCCGTGACTATTTTCGATTTTTATTCTTCTGATTCTTGTTTTACTATAAGTACTTCGTAGTGAATTAGGCGTAAAACGACCTGAGGGCGATAGAATATCGCTGGAGCAAGCTGTAATGGATGTTATTATGTAGCCAGACTATACATCATTCTGCAACAGCGTACAACATTTCAAAGACGGCATTACTTCATCATCTCAAACATCATCCAGCCAATGATTCCTTTAAATATCATTCAAAATTAGCCGCAGACAATAAAATATTTAGTAATGTGGAGCAACTTGCTATAGTTGAGTGTCTGATCGGAACAATGAACCTGGAATTTCGTTTTACGACAGCTAATGAGAAAAGGATGCCGGAATTGACTGGGTGAATGGAAACGCTTGCTTCTTATTGGTTTTTAAATCGTCTGGTCAAACACGAATATAGTAAATATTTCAAGAACAAACATTTTTGCGGCAAGGATGCGCTGTAAATAAGAATTGAAAAATTATTTGTTGGGTCAAGAACAAAACATTTCAAACTTTTAAAAGTATAAATTGTTGATACAAAAACAGATTGTTGGCTTAAACATTCAAAAATGTCAGATTTCCAAAACCTGCAATTGTTCTGCTAGGAACTAGTTGTCAACTTACTTTAAAAATAAAGTTGTTAAACTAAATGTATTGAAAGAGAGATTTTTTTAATAAGAAAAAGTACAAAAAATATATTTTTGCAGAAATTTATTGTAAGAATAATAATGCAGCGGCAAAACAACATTATTTGATAGGATTTTATGCACGGCAATTTTAAATTTATCAAAATGTCATTTTGTTCACAATCAAAATTTGTATCCCTTAAATTAAACTTACCTTGTAAACATCCATTGTTTGAGAAAACAAAAAACTGTTTCTTCACTAGAAAAAAAAATCAAAACATTAAAAACAGCAAATTTGTAAGAAGAAAAACGCAAAAAAATAAACAATTTAATTAAATATATATATTTTTTTATTCATAATAACATTTCTTAAAAATGTCTTTAATTTATTAAAAAACTACAAACTGAAATCGAACAAACTGACACTCCTTATACACGTCGAAAAATTCACAATATTAATTAAAAGTTTTATTTTGAAAAACCTAGAATAATGTTGCGCATCATGTCAGAAGCCTTATTATCTACTTTATGAAAATTCCAAATGGAGTTGTCTTTTATCTAAGAATTTGTTGGTTCTTTCAATGCCAAACTTGTTTCACGAACATAAACAGACAAATTTCGAATACTTTGATTCACTCCTACACAATGATTTGTTTTGTCCCTTGTACAAATTCTTCAATGGTGCATAGCATTTAAACTTGGAACAAATCATAAGATTTCGTTGAGTCCTAGATTATCCCCAAGTATTTGTCCGAGATGAAAACATAGTTGTATTGTCTGCCCATTAATATTTAAAGCAATGCTATTTTATGAAAGATCTTCAAGAATTCGAATTAACTTTTCCAAACTAGCATTGTCTCTAAATTGAGTCATTTCTTTTGAATTTACAAATCCTGTGACAAAAATATTATTTAAATAAGACAATTGCTGTTTAGGAACAATGGGAACAAATCGAGTCAGTGTTAGGCTTTTGTATGCAGTTGGAGGGAAAAGAAAATTATTACTTTGGATAAGATAATTTGTATTTTATCAAGATCGATGTTAATTGTTTTTGTATTATAAACAGAACATTGGACTTGTGGCAAGAAATTGCATGCTTTAGAAACATTAGATGCTTGGTTGTTTGGATGCATTCCATCAAGTAATATTAAAGGTTCTATTGTTTTTATTCTTGTAGGTCTAAGTATCAAAATTACAACTCTCTTGCTTAGTATTGCGTTTTAAAATATGATTTTTAAATTTATAAATAGTTTGAAAATATTTGTTTATTAATATTGATTTACGGAATCGTGTCGCCGTTTAAGAATGAAAAATTTGTTTTTTTATCCTTTTTTCTGTCTATTATTCTTTATGTATTCATTATTACAAATTTGTTATTTTTAAATTCTAACAAAATGCCGCTGTCCAGGCTAGGCTGCACCTTACTGTTAGATTGTTGGATTAAGACTGAACTTAATATCTATTTGCAATTTCCATTACAGCTTATGATAATATAAAAAATGCGCTTATTCTACAAAATATTCTTACTGAACTTTTTAATGTGTTCTTACGTTAAGTCTCAAAGTATCAATTATAACTTTATTTTTATTTAAAAAAAAAAAACTTATTTTGATTGATTCTTTTTGTGCAAAAATGTATTAAAATTATGATAAATGGAATTATAATTAAAAAATTAAAACTGTTATGCATTGTTGCTACTCTTTTTTGTTTCAATTTCAAGTCTTTAATTAGTTTTCTGTTTTCTAAGTGTTTTTTGTGAATTTCTGTCATGGAAAAGTTAGTTTTGATTGATTTAATTTTTACATTGCTAAGATTTTGTATTACAAAGCTTTCATAGTACATGAAGTTCTCGCATTTGACTTTATTTACTTTGACTACACAATTTTCAAATTTTATTATATAATTTCCTTTAACATCTAGTTCAAAATTATTGCAATTGTGGTTAATAACTGTTTTGGCATATTCTTAAAGATTAAGATATTGTTAGTTAATTGTTTTGTTAAAGTGTTCTTATTTTGATTTTTTGTGTTGAGTTGACAAATGTTGAGATGACGTGTGTTGATTAGACCTGTTAACGAACTAATCGTTGAATCAAAAATTTGATTTTTGAGAGGATCTATTGTCTGTTGAAATACTTACCACAACAACTTTACCGTTGGGCTAACAATGGCCTATTTTTGGAAATGATTAAGAATGTTAAAATGTACAAATTAATCATACATAATGTTTCCTACTTGTTTTGGCCGAAAAAAAGGTAACATCTACTAAATTCGGCAATTTTGCGGTATACTGAAATGGAAAAAAGATAATAAAAGGATATCAAAATTAAAATAATTTCTGGCGCAAATTGATATTTTATTTGTCAAAAATACTTATTCGTTTATACCAATCAATCAACCAACATTGTTACAACTTCGTCCTTTCGTTGTCATCATATCGAACTTCAATCGCACTAGCATTGGCAGCACTTTTGGTGGGATATTCCTCCTTTTTGCAATTATTGGTGGAGTATATCTGACTTTGTTTTCAAAAAGTCAAATTACGTTTCACCGTATCCACCTTTAATCGATACTTTACTTTCTTGTGTAATATATCGCCGTGTGCTGTCATCGTTCAGTCTAATGTTCGCCACAAATTAAATTCAAAATATTATATACCTACCTACGTTAATAATTTTGTATGATGGGCAGTAAGTATGTGCAGGGGTGGCCTAAGAATATATCTGCAGCGCTCTCCAAACCACAGCGCTTGTCGTAAAAGGCGACGAAATGGAGAAACCACTTCTAGGCCATTTTAAAATGCTGGTGGGTTGACACGACTGTAGATCACCAGTGTCATAAAAGAACGATCAAATAACAATCAAAATCAAGATGTCTGCGAATATTTTTATTGAGGTCGAACCGGATAATAACACAGGCGGACCAGTAGGAAGGCAGTTAAGTGGAAGGGTAATGGTTTCTTTAATCCTGACCATAACTTTTCTATCAAGGAAGAAAAAACGATTTCGAAAATGTTTGCGAGATAGGTTTTCGGGAGTTAAAAAAGGAGTATCTACTCTTTTTCTCCCTTAGCTTCTTTTTTTAAGGCAGGACTAAAAATTTAATTACCTAATCCTTAATGACAAATAGGCAACCCAATTTAATTGGCCCCGGTGGCAAAGTTATCCGAAACCGGGAGGCCTGCCGAACGATTTCTTGAGTTCAAATCGACGAATCTCAGACAGTAGGATTGCAGAAAGTGAAAGGGTTACGATCCTTCTAATCCACCTTGTAACCCTAGTGTTAAAGAAAAAGAAGAAGAAGTGGAGTCTGAGTATGACTGTTTCAAGAAAGAAGTATTGTGATTTTGGACTTCCTGAACATCAAGCTATCACTTAAGTCTTCGTCCAATGACATATCTACATCGAAATAGATATTAGTCAAAATTTAAGCACCCCTTTTGCCTGAAAATATTTCTCGGACTAAATTTGCATATGTATAATTTGCAGGACTCTGGTTTAAGCAAATACCTATAAGGCTTCGAAGGTCACAATTCTTAAATCTCATTTGCATAATTCGTCAATTTAAAAGCAAAATCTCTTTAAACTTCAAACAATAATAAGAGGCGCGTGTTTTTCTTTTGCTGCGTAGGCTTAAACACAAATGTGAAAAAACGCCTGTCGGTGTTTTGGCATCACCATGCTATTTAACATTTTGACACTTCCACATCAGCTGCTTCATATGATTAGTTTTGTTTTCATAAATAAAATTTCACAGGCAGGAATCTAAAGTACTAAGTCAGCATACACAATGAAATTATAGATGCAGAGACGCAAATACATTTACTCGTTCGAAGACAAGTTTTCAAGGGCAGGATTGTTACAAATGACTTAAATATAATTATTGACATTTTCAATAATCGAAATAAATTAGTTTGGTAGCAAATTTTTAATTAAGCCTAAGGACACACGCCTGGATATTTGATACATATTGACGAGTTAAGACTTTGTTGTTGATATATTTTAGTCGTGAATTGTTTTTCAAGCAAAAAAAGTTCATTGAATTCGAAGAGGAAATTTTATCATGTCTTTATGTGGCGTATTATACTCATGAAAGCATTCCACGCTGAAGATTTACTGCCTATGTTGACAGTATATTTAATTATTTAACTGTTGTGTTTGTTTTGTCATCGCTAAGATATTTGATTAAGTCTCTTTAGATAGCATTGAGCTACCCCATTCGAGTTTCGGCTTTTTTGTTGCTATATTTAGATGGTGAAGATGCTGAAATTACTTGCTTAGGCTAATTAACAACAGAGTTTGGATGTGTTTGTCCATCGTGATTGGAAAATAAATTAGGCACTTAAAAGATTGAAGTGGAGTCAAACGTAGTGAGAAAGTAATTTACTCTACTATATCCCACTTTTGCGAATGAATGACTTTCTAAGGTTATAATTGATTTTAAGTAGCTTATTTACTTTGTTTTAAATGGATGACAAAGAACCGCATAACCATCATTTAGGGAAAATATTTATAGACTCCTAGGACTTACCTGAGTGCACATATACAGTACCGCTCACTTGAATAGAACCCTCATTCGTACATAATATAACTGACTATAAATCCAGTCTTCAAGATGCGTTCCTTTGATATTTTGTTTATCTTTCAAAACACCTTCTCTCTGAGCAAGATCATGCATTGGAAATATTCCGTTACAAAGTTATTGTTGAATTACTGTGAAAAAGTGGTTTCATATTGGTTCACTTGAATAGAACCCCCCATATAATATTAGTTTTCACATGCAAGCAAAGGTAGGTAGTTATGCAAACATTTTGTCTAATATTTTTTTGTTATTTTTAAATAATTACAGTCAACATCGGACGTGGTAAATCATTGACCGGGGACGAGAAAGCTTAAATCAAAGCTTATCGCGAGTGTGACTTGTTTATTTACGAAATAGCCAAAAAATGCAGTGAAGCCGCAAGGTAATATCAACATTTCTACGCAATGAGTCCAACTTTGGTAAAAACATGAAAGGGCGAACTGTTTGGGCCGTTACCGCTGCTGACAAAAGAGCAATTTTGCGACTCGCGTCAAATTCTACGATTCTGTAGTCAAAATAAAAGAAACAAGTGGTGTTGTAGCTAGTTTCTACGGTAAAGCGCGTTATTGCAAAGGCTAAACACTTGAAGCGTTAAAAGTTAATAAGAAAACCACCGCTTAACACGTCCCGTAAGGAACAACGTCTTTGTTTCTGTCTCGCTAACAGGAATGGTGGTGTTTTCTCCGATGAAAAAAAAAAATTAATTTTAGGGTCCTGACGGATTAAACTACTACTTCCATGATTTGCGAAAAGAGGAGCATCAATTGAATCGATTACACCGCCGAGTGGGCGGTGTTATGGTTTCAGGAGCCATAACATACTATGGCACTTTATAATTGCAGTTTCTGACTCCTCGTATGAATGTGCAATCTTACATACTCGAGAAGGTTTTCCCTTCCATGAATAAGCTGTTTAGTGACTTGCCGTGGAAACTACAACATTATAATGCACCAATACTCAACGCCAGAGTGGTAAAACTTTACATTGAGCGCCAAAATGTCTCAATTTTGGACTGGCCACAATACTCGCCCGATTTGAACATCATCGAAAATGTTTGGGTATGGCTAATTCGGAAGGTCTACGAATCAGGCAAACAATATTCAAATAAAAAACATAGGGACGGGCTACAGTCCGCTTGGGCGAACTGTTGGATACCCTATTATTATTCCTATCCCTTATGAGTGGGCGTGACAAAAGTCTAAGTATGGTTGTTATTATTATTTTGTTATATAATATTTAAAGGATTTTATCCAAAAAAAAGAAGCTTTTGTAAAAAAACGCTCCCTAGCTCAAACTTTGGTTTTTCAATAAAATTATTTGATTTAATTGTGGGCGTGTCAGTGGGCGAATTTTGAAAATTTTATCTGCCGAGCAGTTTTAGGAGTCATAGATCATATAGAAAAAAATTCAGCTTCCTAGCTCAAAATTCGATTTTTTCCAAAATTTTGTTTTTTTGAGTTTGTGGGCTTGTCTGTGGGCGGATTTCAAAAATTCGTAAACTTGATTATTTCGGGACCCTAGAGAGTACGTGGTTAAAATTTCAGCTCTCTAGGCCCAGTTAAAAGGCCTAATTTTTGCCGACGAACGGACGGACATGGCTAGATCGACATTACTATCGATGCTGATCATAAATATAGTAACTTTTAGGGGTCTACGGGCAATATTAAGGTATGTTACAAACTATGCGTCAAAATTAATATTACCCTTAGAATAGGGTATACAAAATGAACTTATAGAGACAATTAAATGTAGCTGGGCCTCCATTACATTGGATTATATCAAGGAACTGTAGGTATGATTCTCTGCCTAACAGAGTTTTTGAGGTTATTCATAACCAGGTTGGAAGCACTCATTACTAATTTTTGTTATTTTGTTCTAAAATTTAATTTAAATTGTGTTCCTTAATATTTACCTAAACTTAAGAGTGTTCAACTATTCCTAAATGCACTTTTTATGTGGGGGTTCTATTCAAGTGAGCTAAAATTTAATACAAATATTTTGAGTCCTATCAGTTTAAAATGTACATTATGTATAGTAAAATTATCACTTTCAATATAGACAAGATTTTTTATTATGTTTTACAAAACTTAATTGAAACTTGAATTGAAAAAAGAAATTGAGTTGTTTTCTTTAATAGTTTGAAAATTATTGAACTTGGAAGTCTAAGCAAAGTGGGGGTTCTATTCAAGTGAGCGGCACTGTATATGCACATCACTTGCATTCTTTAAATCGACAAGAGTCAAGAAAAACATTAAGTCAGCTTTTTTAATGGAATTGATGCGTACCTACTTAACTGATTTATACCTTTTTAGTATCATTCTAACTTCTCCCAATAGATAAACACATTTTATTGGTAGTGATGTCATGTTAAAAGCATTTCTTTTACAAATTTCAGGTGAACTCGCCTCAAACAATGACAGTTCAAGCGAAAAACAAAGCAAACACACTCAACCGTCATCGAAATCATCCAGCTCATTGATATTATTATACATGGATTTCCTGTGTCCAACTTCACTAATGTTCCAACATGTCTAGCGCTAAAGTTTTCGGTGAGTAACAAAAGCGAACACTTTCTTCAACTATTATACTGTCAGGTGTTACCATAGTAACGATTGGCAAAGATGTCGTTCCACACCTGGTAGATAAAAATAGATTGTGTGACAACCGATAACAGTTTGAAGACTGCTTTATTTTGTTTGTGAAGGATTTGACTTTGTTTTTTTTTTGTAAATAAATATTTATTTAATTATTTATAGGTATATACGAATAAATTCATTTGCTTATGATAAATAATTATTTCAGTAACGTTAAGAGATTTTATCCGGGAAGTCATGGATTGAGATTTGTGAAAACCTGATGGATAGGGGAGACCGGGGACAAAAGTAACATTTTTTACTTTTGGGGTTCCTGCTCTTGCGTTTTTTGGAATAACAAAAATCAAAATATGCCATCTAAGAGATGGG
The DNA here is from genome assembly GCA_949715645.1 of Portevinia maculata. Taxonomy (NCBI): domain Eukaryota; kingdom Metazoa; phylum Arthropoda; class Insecta; order Diptera; family Syrphidae; genus Portevinia; species Portevinia maculata. The sequence goes on along the minus strand of OX454526.1, from coordinate 241,995,477 downwards.
TTATTTGTCTAGAAAAGGATGCAGTTAACTTTTAATAAATTGATGAATTCACATAGCTGTGATCATTTTTCTAAGAGTCTGTCCTTGTTACTTCCGTCCTATATGTCCAGGACGAAAGTAACACGCTTTGGGGACAAAAGTAACATTATGATTAAAAACATAGTTTAGCGAAATAATAAAATTATTCGTTCATTAAATTTATTAAACTGTTATTTATTTATTTAAACTTAGGAACATAACAAATTCATATATTTTTTGGTAAACTTCAAAGAACAAAAAACAAAACAAGATAAGAATAATCGAAAAGCATTAAAAAAAATTCTTCAAAATAGGACGATATTCGTTTCCCGAGTAACCTAAAATCACATTTTCAGTTCATCTCATAAATTAAACATAAACATGAGATCATTTTAAAATATGAAATCCTCTTTACGAGAGATGAAATAACAAAAATAAACTTCAAATTTATGCTTTAGTAAAAAAACATCAACATTCGTTAAGATAAGAAGTCTTTCATTCCGAGAGACAGTTGTGACACATGTAAAAAGCATTACCCTTTGTGCAAGCTTCATGGACCCAACCCTTACATTCATGACATTGGACCCATTTTTCACCTCCACAACTTTTACTAAACCACTCTAAACATACCAAGCATAAACAATCGTTTTTATCGTCACTTGAAGAAGTGCCGCTCTCTGACGTCTTCCTGGATATTTTTTCCCCCTTCTTTTTGATCTGCCCACTCGGTCTTTTCATTGCAAGAACAGCTTTCTTAGCTTTGTTTCGATTTTGGAATTCAAGCTCGATTTCTAATTTTTCTGGGGTATCTGTGAGGATAGCCGTTTTGCGATTCTTTCTTCCCCGCCTTGTGTTGAACCTTGGTCCAGCTTTAGGAAAAGGAAGAACTTCTTGAGGTGAAAAAGGTATCGGTTCCGATGTACTTAGCAACTGCATCGGTGATGAAGGTAGGGCAGCCTAAAATGCAATTTAGTTAGTGACAACCCATATGCTTAAAAAAGTTTATAACTTACATCGACCTGACTGAATGTTAATGGTAAATTGGGTTCAAGATTCGAATCGGATGTTGGTGGTAAATTGGGTTCAAGATTCGAACTAGTTTCAAATGAAGGAATGATCTACATAATGTAAATATTTTTAATTTGTATGTAAGCTTTCGTCTTTTATTGCCTATACTTACATTAACATTATTGACTGATGATAATAAATTATGTCCAAGGCTCAAATCTGCGATATTTTGGTTTTCACTGGTGTTTGGTAGTGGGCGGTCGGTAACACTGGACGGTGCAAAATCTACTGACGTGAAAATGCATCTGTTGTATGGACTAATTCCAGTACATGTGAAACCAGCGATTGCATTTGTATCCGTGATAGACAGTGGAATAGCTTCTCTTACAATACTGGGAATATGGTGAATGGTCATGGTCTTTCCAGGGTTAATACGAATCCAAGCATCTGCTGCTGTGTTAATCATTTTTTTGAAAGGCCCATATACTGCCTGATCGAGGGGCTGCAATTTATGCGTGCAATGGGGCGGAAAAGACAACAATACGATTCCGTTGCTTTTGCAGAAATCTAGACATTTAATGGATAAATGAGACTCATGATTGTCGAGCAAAAGTAAACATTTATTTTCTAGTGTTGGCTTGGCTTGTTTCTTAAAATGCTCCAGAAAAACCAAAAACTCTGATCCTTGCATCCATCCGCTACCGTTACCTGCATCCACTGATCCCACCGGCCCATCTCTAACCATGTGTTCATGATATCGTTTTAGTGGGAATACAAAAAATGGTGGTGTATGACCTCCTTGTGCATTTATTGCAATGGTTACTGTAGCTAATATTCCTCGCTCAACAGATGTGACGGCACCAACTTGTTTTGTTCCACGTTTGGCTAATACACGGTTTGGTTTCTGAACTGTTGTAACTCCGGTCTCGTCTACGTTCCATATGTCCCTTGGCTCAAATTTATATCGGTCCATTACCTCAGCCAACTTGTCAAAAAACTTGTTGCTTGAGGAGAACGGAGAGACAAGGTAGGGTGTCTTCTTAAAAATCCCCCAAACCACTCTGTGCCAGCTAGCTCATTTTAGTTCCACGAAGTTGGAAATTGCTTGTTATGTTTGACTGCCAATTGGTACGACAAGCGCCTAACCTCTTTTGGTGACAGTCCATAAAACATATTGGATGAAGAAATAAGGTAGTTCTCGAGTTCGTTTTCTTCCGTTTCAGAAAACACCCTTCTTACACTTCGATAGCCAACAGCAGCAGACGGATTACCTGTTAAATTTTTTTTATGTACCGCGCAAGAGTAACGTGGCAGAGAGCAAATTGTTTTGCCGTGGCCCTGACGCTCTTCTTCTTCGCTTGAACCTCCTCAGCGGCCTGTTTATAAACAGACGTGTCAATTGTTCCCCGGTTAGTTCTTCTTACTCGAGTACGAGGCATTCTTAATATAAAAAACAAAGAATAGCTTTTCGATAAAAATTTAGAAACTTCTTGTGGACGAAAGTAACATGTTACGTTCGTCCCAATGGTCTAGTGTTACTTTTGTCCACATGCCCTCATTTTTCGGAAAAACCTAAATAATTCACTCAGATTCTTAAATTTATTTAAAATGTTGAGCAGGGATCGAGAAACAATATATTAAATAACGCTTGAGAAAAAAATTACCTTAAAATATCGAGATTTTATGTTGTTTTTATTGAAAAAACCGGCAGGCAAAAAAATTTAAAATGATGGACTTATTTCTTTTTTTTAATGTGGCACGTGCTCATCACACTACCGCTCGAGAACAACTGATTAGTTAAGAGAAGAGTTGAATTGTTTACAAAACTGCATACAAGGAATTTGACTAACACGTTCATTCACGCTGTAAATGGGCTTGTTACTTTCATGACGTGTTACTTTCGTCCCCGGTCTCCCTATATTCGATTTGTATTTAGACACTTCAATCAGTAGATTAAGTTATTACATTATAGCTGTATCATCAAAACCATCATAGAAGTTGAACGGAAACATTTTAGTTTATTGTACTTAAACGTTTAGTGATTGAGCAATTGCTTCTCGGGTATTTTGTATTTGTATTTGTATTTGTATTTTATTATCACAGTAGCTTGATTTTAAGATTAACATCTTGTTTATAATAAAGCTTAGAATCGGACATATGCATATAATATTTATAACAAAAAAGAAGAAACGATTGTAAATAATAAAGTTAATTTAAACGAAAAAAGCTTAATATAAGGTACAAGGTTAACAATATTTAAAGAATATTTACAATGTTTAAATAAAAAGAGAAAAAGGTGAGGGAAAAAAGGAGGGTATAACAAGAAAAGAAAAAAAAGGAAAAAGAAAAAAAGAAAAATAAGAAAAGGGAAGAAAAGAAAAGTATAGCAAAGTTTAGCAAACCCAACAGAAAACAGAAGCCGCGAAAAAGGAAGGTTATGTCATCAGATAATGTGTGAAGACATTTTTCTTAAAGGCAATTAGACTATCCAAACTTCGCACATGGCGTGGCAGAGTATTCCATAACCGAGTTGCGTTAACAAAAAACTGTCGCTCTGAAGTAAGACATGTAAAACGGGGAACTATAATTTGGTAAGATCTTCTAGACAGCGAGAACTGGATTCTTTCGTAAAGGTATGAAGGTTGGTGCGTTTGGATAATATTGAAGAACATTGTTAGAGTTCTAAGTTTTATAAGGTCTTGAAAAGAGATTCTATATATACTTTTAGAAAATGATGATATGTGGTCATACCGACTTAGACCAAATATATAACGAGCCGCACTGTTAAAGGCAACGTTGAGCTGCCTGTTGAGCCATAAGTCAAGATCGGTGTTACAAGGGTTTTAGCTTGCATTTTCCTGGTATCCAAAGGGGTGAATTTCCTAGTTGGCCAAAGCAATCGAAGAGCTCCGTATGCCTTGCCTACAGCCAGTGTGATATGGTTATTCCAATTTAGTGTTCTATTAAAACATATACCGAGGTTCTTGACTTTATCCACAAACTCGACTTGGGTGTTTCCGAGTTCAATGGCAGGAAAACAGGAAATATCTACGATTCTTTTCGATATTACAAGGCATTTAGTTTTTTGGGGGTTTAAGGTGAGGCCACATTTTAAAGACCATCGTTTAATAGATGAAAGGTCCTCATTAATCTTGATAGCACAGTCCTCAATCATACCAAGCGGACTGCTTTTCATTATCTGAAGGTCGTCAGCAAAAAGATGTGCATCACAGTGGCGAATTACTTTCGGAGCTTCGTTAACATAAATTGAGAAGAAGGTCGGGCCCAATATTGAACCTTGCGGGACTCCACAGGAAAGCGGTATAAAGTTGGAAATCTGATCTCCAACAACAACTGCTTGATGTCTTCCAGAAAGATAGGAGAAAATGAGCTTCACTGCTTCGGGTGTAAAGTTATACATTTGCAATAGCTTTTGGGACATAATGTTGTGGTCGATGGTCTCGAATGCTTTCGAATAATCCAAAAGTATTAAGAAGGTAACTTTATTATCATCTAGCGCATTTCTTTCCCTTTCGATAACGTCGACTATTTTGGTTGAGAAAAGCTGTGAGTTGCTTTTGCATGAGTTTTTCAAGGACTTTCGATAAAAAGGGTAGGATTGAGATGGGACGGAATTCAGTATTCGCACTGTTTTTAGGAATAGGGATGATTTTAGAGTATTTCCACTGTGACGGGAAAATGCTTTTGGTCAGAATATTATTAAATATGTGTGTGAGATACGGCAAAATGAGGGGTAAGATTGCTTTAAGGAATAAAGGATGTATGTTATCAAATGCAGTAGCATTTGACTTCAAAGAAATGAAGCTTTCAACAACCTCCTCGGGGCTCGCTCCAGAGAAACCAAATGCAGGACCAGTGTACAACGGTGTGAACTCTTCACCAGAGAGGTTTTGAGGTATATTATTTCTTTGTGGAATTGATGAAATAAAGCTACTGTTGATTTCATTGCAATTTACATCCTTGCTTTCTAAATTAACTCGTTTGTTAACAATTTCCTTCAGGTTTTTCCACAGTTTACGCCCGCTCAAAGAAAGTTTTAGACGACGCTGATACCAACTTACTTTCGCGGCAGGAATGAGATGAACAATTGAATTACGTAAGCGACGATACTCTTGAAGATCATCGGGTATCTTGAAACGCCTCCATTTTTTGAAGGACAGATTCCGTTGGTCTAACTTTATTCGTATTTCACGATTGAACCAGGGGCATTCACCATATTTGACACTTACGGTTTTTAAAGGAGCGTGGGCATCGAACAAACCACGTAATTTGCTCTGAAGGAACTCTACTTGTTCGTCTGGTAGTTCCGAAGAGTACACTCTTTCCCAATCAATCCTTCTCATATCAACCTCGAGATTTTGTACATCTATATTCTTAAAATCTCTAAATTGAAATGTTCTTATAGGCCTTCTGAGACAGAAGTCAAAGGAAAGATGTATCAGGTCATGTTTTGAGAAGCCCGGAGCTTGAAGTTGGTCAAAAAGAAATATTTTGCTAGAATCATTTACGAAAAAAACATCAAGAAGAGTACTACTCGTAGTACTTTGTGAAAAATGTGTGGGGCAAATAGTGTTTACTGGGTGCAAATTGAAGGCCCTCAAGCTGTTCAAAAGACTCTGATCTGTAAGAAGATCACTGTTAAAACTAGGTATAAAACAAAAATGGTGTCACTTTCAAAAACTCTCAGAACGCAACTTCTTACAAAAGCAGCTGACCGCTTGTGGTCGCATTGAACGGCTGTGCGAACAATCGCCCAAAACCAAAAAATTAATAATCACCCAAGAATATTGGCCAGCTATTCACAATGTAGGGAGGCCAACAAAAGAACTACCGGCCAAAATACATATTATGAATATTCACCAAAAAAGTTAAAATTAGTAAAAGCAGTTGAAGAGATAGCCCTGCAGTATCCGTAGCCTTCTAAGTGTCTCGTCCTCTGCCGATTGCTAACCTAACCTAACCATTCGTGTTCTCCAGATTTTAAGTGGAAGATTTTTCCACAAGAGTTTTAAAGAAGTAGAAGTTGCCTTCAGCGAGTTGTTTCTGTTGTTTTCTTTTTTGAGGTGATACCTACTTTTTATTTTATTTATGATGAGATGATGCGGTAAAGTCACAAAAAAGTATCATAATAATAATATCCTAAAATGTTTCATCTATGAAGGAATTGATGACACAGCTATATCCACCCTCTCTTAACGTTGTTGAAATATTCATTTATTTCACCGAGATACATTTCTTTGTAACTTTGATTTAGTAAATTAATAATAATTAAATCTTTATTTACAAAGGAAATACGTCTTTAGTCAAATTCTCCACAAAATAAACAGTCGTCAAGCATTCCATTTTGTAATGGTCAGGTGTGTCCTTAGCCAGTTTGACTCAACAAAAAAAAAATATTCTGCCAAAAAAATTCAAAATGAAAGAAAGCAAAAAAGTAAGTGAAACAGACCGTGACCTCGCACACCTTAGCTCATTGATGGCGGATGCCATTGTATCTGAAAAAAAAAAATCAAAAAATCAATACGGGTAAAGAAACAGAGGGAATTATATGGACTTTTATCAGCTGTGGTGTCGTAGTTGTGTTGACACCTGGAGGAACTCTTCCCCTTTAAACGGTAATTATCGTTTAACCATGACTGCTCTTGCCAAAATGCTTTGAGAACCGCCGATAAATCAAGGTTTAATTGCACTCTAGAAATCACCAACCCATCTCAACAATTTGCCGTTCTGATTCGGCGTAAAATTGTAGTTCCTTCCACTTCGCAAAGAAAGTGTTTGAAGAAGCTAGGTTTTAGGCCCTCTATGGGCCGTTAATGTCTCATTATACGAGGGCGGGTCAATAAGTCCGTGACTTTTTGAATTTCTGACCTCTTTACTGAAACAGCAACACTGCTCCTGTCAACAGGCATCTGTCAGTTGACTCCTGTCAAAATTTAAACTTGCTGCGTCAGTTAGTTTGTGTTTGACAGCTATTTTTACCAGACTACTCACTAATTTGAGGAGAAAATGGAAAAAAGTGAATTTCGTGTGCTTATTAAGCATTATTTCTTGCGAAAAAAAACCATTACCGAGACCAAGGCTAAGCTTGAAAAACACTATGGGGACTCTGCACCATCGATTTCAATGGTAAAAAAGTGGTTTACTGAATTTCGTTGTGGCCGTACAAGCACTGAAGATGCCGAACGTCCTGGACGCCCAGTTGAGGTCTCTACACCCGAAACAATCGAAAAATTCACCATATGGTGTTGGCCGACCGAAGATTGAAAGTGCGAGAGATTGTGGAAGCGTTAGGGATCTCGCATGGCTCAGTGGTTTCAATTTTGAATGATCACTTGGGCATGAGAAAGCTTTCCGCAAGATGGGTGCCGCGTTTGCTCACAGTCGACAACAAACGCAATCGTGTAACAACTTCACAGGAAGGTTTGGCGTTGTTTAATCGCAATATGGAGGAGTTTTTGCGCCGTTTTGTAACCGAGGACGAAACATGGATCCATCACAACACACCAGAGACCAAACAACAGTCAAAACAGTGGGTTTCTAAGGGTGAATCGGCGCCAAAGAAGGCCAAGGTGGGTTTGTCAGCCAATAAAGTTATGGCGACTGTTTTTTGGGATGCACGCGGGATAATCCACATTGACTACCTTCAAAAGGGAAGAACAATCAATGGGGAATATTATGCCAACTTATTGGACCGATTCAATGACGATTTGAAAAAAAACCGACCTCATTTGGCCAAGAAAAAAGTTCTTTCCACCAAGACAATGCAAGGGTGCACAGGCACACATGTGCAGTCGCCATGGCAAAAATCCATGAATTGGGCTATGAATTGCTCCCTCATCCACCCTATTCTCTAGATTTGGCTCCGAGCGACTATTTCTTGTTCCCAAACCTGAAGAAATGGCTTGGTGGAAAAAGATTTGACTCCAATGATGAAGTCATCTCGCAAACAAAGGCCTATTTTGAGGACCTCGACAAATCATTTTTTTTGGAAGGGATAAAAAAATTGGAGAAGCGTTGGACAAAGTGTATAGAGCTCAAGGGAGACTACGTTAAAAATAAAATATTTTTTTTATCAAAAAATCTGTGTTTTATTCCAAAAGTCACGGACTTATTGACCCGCCCTCGTACCCTATTCTAGGGGTATATTAATTTTGACGCATAGTTTGTAACATACCTTAATATTGCCCGTAGACCCCTAAAAGTTACTATATTTATGATCAGCATCGATAGTAATGTCGATCTAGCCATGTCCGTCCGTCCGTCCGTCCGTCCGTCGGAAAAAATTAGGCCTTTAAACTGGACCTAGAGAGCTGAAATTTTAACCATATACTCTCTAGGGTCCCGAAATAATCAAGTTTACGAATTTTTGAAATCCGCCCACAGACACGCCCACAAACTCAAAAATACAAAATTTTGGAAAAAATCGAATTTTGAGCTAGAAAGCTGAATTTTTTTATATATGATCTATGACTCCTAAAACTGCTCGGGATTACAATTTTTCAAAATCCGCCCACTGACACGCCCACAAATCAATAAAACAATTTTTTTGAAAATCCAAAGTTTGAGCTAGGGAGCTGAAATTTATAATATATACTCTCTATGTGCCCTTTATGCTCATGTGTAAATACGAGTATTTTCAAAATCCGCCCACAATTTTTTTTTTTTTTTTTTTTTTTGAAAATTCAAAGTGAGCTAGGGAGCTGAAATTTATAATATATACTCTCTATTGGCCCTTTATGCTCATGTGTTAATTTTTTTTAAATCCGCCTACTGACACGCCCACAATTAAATAAACAATTTTATTGAAACACCCAAATTTGAGCTAGGGAGCGTTTTTTTTGATAAAATCCTTTAAATGTTATATAACAAAATATGTAGAGCGTTCTTAACAATTCAACCATACTTAGACTTTTGTCACGCCCACTTATGAGGGATAGGAATAAGAATAGGGTATCCAACAGTTCGCCCAAGCGGACTGTAGCCCGTCCCTATGTTTTTTTTTAGGGACGACGAGTACGAGCAATATGAAGGTATGTTACAAATTATGAGTAACATTTTATTATGAACCCTCAGAACGGATTATAATGAGTGACCGCTTACAGTTTTTATTATCAATCGTTTGATTGTTAAAATTAATAATTTATATTGAGCAGCTAAAACAACTAAGATAAATAAACTTTTGTTTAAGGCCTTTTTATTGGAATTGCTGTATAATATTGTAATATTGTAAAATATAAAATTGTAAGTTGTAAAATAGAAATTGAAATGAAATAAAAATGCACATACAAATTAAATGAAATGATTGATTGATGAATTGTAGTACAAAGTCCCAGGAGAAGTAACAACTTTTAGTCATTTGTTAAAAACATTAAAAATTCGATCTCGTTTACATTTTGTATGTCCTCATTGTATATAAACTAACTGGTCGGTAAGGGAGGGAGAGAAGAACCTTGGTTTGGTCCCATGGAGTATTCTAAGTGCTCTAGAATAGGTGGAGATAAAATCTGGAAGTGTTGAGCTGGCTGCAAAGTGATCAGCAAGCAGATAGGCTTTGCCTAAAGGGCTGACAGCTGAAATGTCATTGCAAATTGTAATGGTGTATTCCACCAAGATAATAATATTTTACAACAATTTAGTTATTATCGTTCAAAAATGACTGCCGACTGTTAGTTCCTATACAGGAACCGGATCTTTTGTCGAACACTGCCTTTTCGACCATTCCAATCAGCTGCGGCACAAAATTCTAAATTAATCATTTTTTTTAAACGATCTGGTCCGATGTTAAGCTGACGCGCACCCTTTTACTTCACTGTAGTCTCATCAAGCTGGATCGTCCGTGAATCAATCGCAATGTAAGTTTTCCCCTTTTCTTGCATGTGAAAGCAAACCAATGTAAGTTTTGCACACGGTTTAGCTTTGCCTAGCAGATCTTCAATGCGAGAGAGCCAAATAATGGCTACGGAAAATCCACAAAGAAGTAAAAATTCCGTCATTTCCATCAGCCACGTGGGCCTTAGCATATATATACAGAAATATACATTTAATAGGTATGTATAGTTCCTAATTCTCGAGGTAAGCTTTCAAACGTGAAAAGATAGCAGCAAAATAAAAGAATCATCTGCGGTCTTTCCTTTTGACCAAATTTGGCATCCGCAGCAGACAAATTCAGCTGCTAGGTTTCAAGTGCTCGTCAGAGACCCAAAACTATTTAGGATTGAAGATTCGAAGCGTCTTCTTAAGCTCTGCTTACGTCAAGCACATGGTCATCCTGAAGACCTCGCTTAGACACGCACAACCAGGTGCAATACCATCGCATGACCGTACAACCAGTCATCCAATAAGACCCAACAATAAAATCATCAAAATTTAATCCACATATAATGCTAAAAGTAGTGACGAAATAATTAAAGATCCATATCTACAGAGGACATAATAAGATAGATGTAGAAGAACACATGTGTAAATATGTATAGATGTCCACACATGTGCACGTGTATATATGGAGTTCGCGAAATTTCAATATTAGCCAGTTTCCTAACCCTAAAATTATATTAAGCGAATTAGTTCAAAAATAATCTTTTTATTTTATAAAGCCACCGAAAAGAATCCGCGTATTAGGTAGGTAATAGTATGGAGTACATACGAGTACCTTTTTTTTATTACCATTCCTAAACACAGCGACAAATCTAGCAGCGAGAAACCTGTGCACAAGCTTCGACGCATCAAGATCCACGGACAATGAGTGAGTAGGTACATACACACATAAAAATATATACAAAATAGTTCAATGGCTTTCGTTAGTGTTCATTTAACCTTAAAGATTAAATTTGCATTTCGACACATTTGAAGTAACATATCCTTACCTATACAAACATACCTACATACAGTGGCCGAAATAAGTATAAAGACAGTAATTCTCAAACTCTTCAATTTGGCTTGTAGGCTTAGCGCCTAAATATATGCAACAAAATTGTTCAATAAATGTTTGGAGAATTAATTTTCTCTTAACTCCAAAAAAAAATTGTACCGTTATCGGTCATATCGTGTTAGAAAGAGACTGATTTGTCTTTTCTAATAAAAAAATTGTGAAAAAGTTGCGAAATAAGTATAAAGACACTTCGGTTATCCAAAAGTATTCCAATTTTATAGCAATTTTTTTTAAATAAAAAGAGTGAAAAACAATAAAAGGTAAATTGTTTCGCTTGTTGGCACAAAAATTGTTATCAATAAATTGTTATCATTAAACTATTAAGCCATGCCTCGCGGAACTCATTTGACGACAGTAGAAAGGGCAATTATTACGACTCATAAGGAGCACGGCTTATCCAACCGATCCATTGCCAGGAAAATTGGACGATCTCTTTCCGTCGTATGTAATTTTTTAAATTTGGGCCAAAATTATAGCACTGCAAGAAGATCTGGTCGACCAAGCCTCTTGACCTCACGCAACAAAAAAACGATTTACCACGAAGCAAGGCGTAATAAGCTGAATGCTGGCCAGATAAAGCGCAAGTTGGATCTCCCAGTGACGGTAAGAAGAGTGGAGCAAGTGTTGAAGGCAAATCATAACCTTCGTTACACGAAAATGACGAAAAAACCCAACCTGCAACAGCATCATAAAGAAGCAAGGTTAAGATTTGCAAGAAGTCACATGGCTTGGACCAGGGAGTGGGAATCCGTTATTTTTAGTGATGAAAAGAAATTTAATTTGGATGGTCCGGACGGTTTTAGCTTTTATTGGCGTGATTTGAGGGACGAAAAAGCAATAAAAATGAGTCGGCACTCTGGAGGCGGAAGTTTGATGGTTTGGGGTGCCTTTGGTTTTCATGGTAAAATCCCCTTGATGTTCGTTCAACCTAGAATGAATGGTGAAAAATACAGGGAGATGTTGGAATATGCTTTGGATGCATTTGGAGACATTCCAGCGGGTGAAAATTTTATTTTTCAACAGGACAATGCTCCTATTCATAATGCCAGTACGGTCCGCGAATGGTTTGAAAGGAGTCAAATTCAGTGTTTGCCATGGCCTTCGTGTAGTCCTGACCTTAACCCAATCGAAAATTTGTGGGGTATTATGGCAAGAAACCTTTATTCAAATGGGAAGCAGTACAGAAATCTGGAAGAGCTTAAAAGAGGAATAACACAGACATGGTCTGAGATCACCGAAGAAGTCCTACAAAACTTGATAAATTCTATGCCTAATAGAATTTTCCAAGTTATTGAAAATCAAGGAGGTTGTACAAAGTACTAACTTTCAGGTTGATAGGTACAATCAAAAAATTCGGTGTTTAAATGCTTTTAAATATTGACTGTCTTTATACTTATTTCGCAGGAAAATTAAACGTTTTTGGAATTCCCTAAAGGTGAACCTCAAAAACTAGCCTTTGTGGTGATAAATATTTTCTTTTTTCGTTTCATTATTTACTGAATAAAATAAACTTACTATCTACGATAAAATAAACTTATAATTTCTATTATTTTTGTACTTAAATCCAACCGAGCATTGAAGTTGAGTGTGTCTTTATACTTATTTCGGTCACTGTATATGACTTACCTGCTTAATTGGGATTTCCTTTTCATATCATTTTTCTAGTCAAATAAATATTTATATAATACGGATCCTTATTACCTCTAAGTTGCCTTACTCATTGGTAATTTTATCCTTATATTCTGCCTCAATAGTTTGCAGGTTGAATTTATGAAACGATCATAATAGATATAAATAAAATGTGTTAATTAAAAATCAGAATTGTTGAGATGTGTTGGTGATTTCTAGAGTGCAATTAAACCTTGCTTTAGGGGCGGTTCTTAAAGCATTGGGGCAAGAGCAGTCATGGTTAAACGATAATTACCGTTTAAAGGGGAAGAGTTCCTCCAGGTGTCCACACAGCTACGACACCACAGCTGATACAAGTTCATATAATTCCCTCTGTTTCTTTACCAGTATTGATTTCATTTTTTTTTTTTTCAGATACAATGGCATCCGCCATCGATGACCTAAGGTGTGCGAGGTGACGGTCTGTTTCACTTACTTTTTTCTTTTCTTTCATTTTGAATTTTTTTGGGACAATACATTTTTTTGTTGAGTCAGGATAGTCAATAAGCAGCAAAGAATCACCCACCGTCGAGTAAATGCCGTGCAACCGCAAGCGTGCCAGGTGCTGCTTGTCGTGTCGTGTCGAGGATCAGCCGTCTCCTCATACAAAACAGGCTAAAGGATATACAAAATGTAAACGAGATCGAATTTTTAATGTTTTTAACAAATGACTAAAAGTTGTTACTTCCCCTGGGACTTTGTACTACAATTCATCAATCAATCATTTCATTTAATTTGTATGTGCATTTTTATTTCATTTCAATTTCTATTTTACAACTTACAATAAAATATATACGGCAAATTTGAGAAGCTTCTCATGACAATTGATACTCTTGGATATTTGTCAGACGTTCGCAAGAGGTGGGGCAGTGGAAAAAAACTCAAGACGTTACTTGGCTCCGGGGGGAATTGAACCGGGGACCTCTCGATTAGTAGACCGATACACTAACCATTGAGCCACTGCGCCCCTAAAAGATACTATATTTGTGATCAGCATCGAAAGTTTTGTCGATCTAGTCATGTCGGTCCGTCCGTTGCTTAGATGCCCTAAAATCGATAAAGAAAGAATTGGAAAATGCACTCTCCAGGGGCCCGAAATGATTGAGTGTAAAGATATTTCAAATCCTCCTACCGACACGACACGCAGACTATTTAGAAAAGAAAATGTTTTATCGAAAAAATAAAATTAATTTCTGATCTTCGCAAAGTATGCTTGCCACGCGTGGCGTTTCATTTACATAAATTTCTTTAAAAAAAACAGTGAGCAACAAAATTTTTCGACAATATCCTTTTTCACAATTCACCTCTACAATTTTGATCTAGGAAGCTGACATTTTTATAATATCGTATGTAGGCCCCCAATATGCTAGGGAGTGAACATTTTTGAAATCCGCCCACTGACCACCCCATTTTTAAAAATAAACGTCTTTTTCGAAAAATCCAAGTTTGAGCTAGGATGCTGAAATTTGGAATAAATACTTTATGCCTTTAATGCTCATGATTAATTTTTTTTGCATCAGCCCACTGACACGCCGACTATTTAAGTAATACCGTCTTATGGAAGAAATAATTCTTCTTTCAAAGTAGGTATGAAAATAAAATCGTTTTGAACAATTTCTTTACATAAAGTTTGTTGCCACGCCCACTTTAAGGTGTGTTATTTATTACAAAAACTTTGTTTTTTCGATAAAATCCCTTGAATGTTGTATTAAAAAATATGTGGAGGGTTCTTAAAAATTCACCACTTAGAAAATGAATATGGTATCCACCAGTTTGTCCAGCGGACTGTAGCCCTTTCCAATGTATTAATTTTCACTGGAGTAATGTTTTGCGTCAAATTGAGTGAGTCGTTTCATATGAATCGCTATCGCTTGCGGTACTATGCGAGATGATGGCCAAAAGCAGTACGCACTTTATTAAACGTTTCCTCGATATTTTCTGTGTTTTTAAGTAAATTTTCACTATTTCAACACGTTTTGCGAGTATGTATCGAGATCGACCCATAACATCCTAATTTTCAATTATTAAAAGTAATCGCAATGACCGGACCGTTGAATGTTGACAGTTCAACGATAGCGCGGAATTTAAAACGACACCTCTTGTTGAATGACTCTTGTTGAATGACCTTATTCATTGATTCAAATCCCATCATAATCAGAAAGTTTTAATTATTGTTAGCTAGTAGGCAACCATTTAAAAAGACATGAAAATAAATATTTAAGACGACTATCAGCTTCCTTAGTACAAGGTGGCGCAAAAGTAATCCTCCTATCAGAAAATGCTATAAATTTTGCGATTGGCCCCTAATGTCAGTTCTGTTTTGACATTTGTGTAGTAAACACATGCGAAATACACGTTAATAAACAATGTTACGCTACACTGCTCCAGAACGCGGAATATTGGTGACTATTTATTTGAGCAATAATCGGTCGGTGACTTTGGCACAACGTGAATTTCGTCGCAGATTTCCTACCCGTCCAACGCCTTCTGGTGAAACACTGCGACGTTTAGCCGCTCGCCTCGAAGAGACTGGCACAACACGAGATGCTGCCAGGCGTGGCAGACCCCGGAGTAGCCGTTCTGCAGAGAATATTGCTGCTGTAGCCGAAGATGTCATGGAAGCGCCGTCGACATCGACCAGACGACGTGCCACGCAAATGAGTATCAGTCGACGGTCCTTACAGCGAATTTTGGTACAAGATTTGAAGATGTTTCCGTACAAAGTCCAGACGGTGCATCAGCTGTTAGCTGCTGACCGCCAATCGCGTCTAACATACGCTCAAGCCATCCTTAATCACCACCAAGAGGAAAATGATTTTTCATCAAAAATAATCATGAGTGATGAGGCCCATTTCCATCTTAGCGGGTACGTAAATAAGCAAAAATCCGCGTCGCGGGCCAAACGGTTACTGTGAATGGTGAGCGCTACAGAGCAATGATCAACGAGTTCTTTTTGCCGCAACTTGATGAATTGGGATTGGAAAACATGTGGTTCTAACAGGACGGTGCAACGGCACACACTGCACGTGCCACAACCGATATGCTGAAGGATGCATTTCCCGGGCGCCTAATCTCCCGTTTTGGCGATTTGCACTGGCCAGCAAGATCGCCTGATTTGACCGCTCCAGACTTCTTTTTGTGGGGCTTTTTGAAGTCGCGGGTTTATGTCAACAAGTCTCAGACTCTTGCAGCTCTTATAGACAATATCCGTCAACAATGTGAGGACCTATCGCCGGAAGTTTTGGCCAAAGTAATGGAAAATGCCATAAAAAGGGCTCAAATGACAATCAACTGTGGCGGCGGCCATTTACATGACATCATATTCTCGACTTGATGTAAAAAAATTAAAAGACCAAATAAAAATAATCCACAAGAAGAATCAAAGTTTTTCATTTTTTTTTAAATTACAGCCAAAAAACATCGGAAGGTTATTTTTGCGCCACCTTGTATAAAACTCACAAAATAAAATTGTTGTTGGGGCAGAATCACCATCATCATCTTCAACATCATCATCGTCATCATCATCGTATATTACCATAGGATAAATATCGCAGTTGCTAATACAAGGTGGCGCAAAAGTCATCACCCAGTGGTGTTCACCAATCCGACTGAAAACTACATAGGATAGATGTCAAACGTCGTGGATCATTTAGAACATTGGCACACAGAATTGCCTAAGGCCACCCAAGGGCTGAAAACCCTATCGGAAGATGCTATAATTTTTGCAAATGGCGGCAAATGTCAATTTTACTTTGACATTTGTGAAGTAAGCAGATGACAACTTTTGCGCCACCTTGTATTTGTAATAAACTATAAATAATTGTAAATACTTAATATTTAAATCTGGCGCTAAGTTTAGACCAGTCACCATATTTATTTCTCTTATTGAATTCGCCATAAAATTTGAACTTGAAAAATAACGTAATGTCTCTCTCGCTCAAACCAAAATCCATGAAAATCAGAAAGAATAAAGTTTTTGTATTACAACCCTTAGGGGAAAACACCGCCTTTTTACTCGTCGTAATTCATTCCATATTCGTTGGATTGTTCAACTTTCGACTATCATTTGCTAATAAGTTGCATTATCGGTCACACTTCTTCGTCTAATCCCCTTTCGATAAAGTACACTAAAATACTTTCATATCCATGGGCATTCCGTCAATGGAAACAATAACCAGGACCAAATCTTCCTTATTCGAAGGATACTAAGAAGGTAAATATAATATAAAGTATTAACGGACCACACAGGGCCTAAAACGTAGCTTCCCACTAGCATGAGCGAAATGGAAGGGACCCACAATTTTAAGTTGAATCCGAATGGCAAATTTGAGAAGCATCTCATGGTAATTGATACTCTTGGATGTTTGTCAGACGTTCGCAAAAGGTGAGGCAGTGAACAACTTTTAGATATTAATTTGCACCGGCGGGATTTGAACCTAGGACCTTTTGATTAGAAGTCCAACACACTAACTTCTGCGACACTGTGCCACTGAACTAGCCATATTACTAAGATTTTTTAAACAATCTTGTTAGTATATTGTGTTATGCTTATATGGTATTGTAAAATATTAATGTGTTCTCACATATCCACAAGAAGATATAATTATTGTCATGAGAAGCTTTCCAAAACTGGGTTCAATCCAAAACTGAAACATCATTCAGCAGACACAAATATCTGTTGTCTGGAGAACCTATGATAGCCCCATGTGAGCTGCTTATGCTCAAACAAGTGTTATTATCATTCTTATCATAGCACCATCATTTTATGCCGGATATCTTTGATAGCAAAGGCTATGGTTGTTGGAAATATATGTACACTTTTTCGTTGGGCTTACATCAAAATCACTCAAATACCCTCAATACTACGCCGCAAATGCACTCCCAAATAGAATCTACCAATTAATTCCTTCCACAAGTTATGTGTAAACTCTTGCAATACTCATTGCCATAAAAGGTATCTTAACCACGCAATTAACAACTTTTCTCACCATAAATTACCAGGACATTCACATCACAACAGAAGTACTCCCATTACGGAGAGGGCTCTTCTTTGTCCAAATATCCAATTTGGCCGGATATCCAATTTGATATATACACATACACGGACATTACGGAGCAATTGGCATTAGCCTGTCCGACACTTCGTAGCAAGCAGCTTAATTAAACCGTTTAATTACACAGGAACACACACAAAAATACAGATAGAATATATATTGCAGTGTATGTGGGAGAAGTGCCCAGCGGCCGCCGGGCGGTGATAGTGAATGTACTATAGAAAAACATTAAAATTATTTGACGTTGTCGATTGGGAGAGCACATTTTGGCGAATAAATGACCCTTAACATGATCTACCCCGAAAGTAGGTGGTTGTGCATATTTCAGGTAAAGAAAATTGCATTTAATTGGAATTTTCAGTTTGATTTTGTGGTATCCGCAAATATCCTTTTGTGTGTTTGCTCAAATCCGTTTTAGTCCGAGTAATGGCATGGACCAATAAAAAATACAAATTTCGAACAAAGTTTGAGAGAGAATGTTTTTCTTTGTTGTCTCAAAAGAAATTCCTTGCTACTTGGAATGGATATGTGCATGCACATGACTAGTGGAAGTGATTTTGGTTAACATTTGGTATATATTTGAAACGTTTTTCGATAGAACATCTTGTAGTAAGGATTTGCACTATCAGCATCGTTACTTGAAAGATGGCTTAACATTTTAAAATTAGGAAACTTTATCGACAAGCTTTCGTTAAGAACTCTCAAATTTCTGCATACGATTTTCTACCTTGATTCGAATGACCGCTGCGGATGAAGAAACTCCAACTTCCAACCCAGCCAAATAGGATATTTTAGAGGAAATAAGCAAAAGGAGAATTTTTTGAGTTCCACCATATCGTTCTTGAAATTTCATACTTAATTTGTTATTGGTGGAGGGAAATTTCGTTTTATGAACCGACATCTTCCAAATCTAGAAAAAATCGGTGCAGGGAAATAAGTTCACGGGAACTAAGTCCACGGAGGGACTTAGTTCCCACTTAGTGGGAAATAAAACCACTTTCGCGAAGGGGACTTAGTTCCCATGTAAAGTGGAAACTAAGTCCATTTTTTATGGGAACTTAGTACACATTCAAAAATAAGAAGATGGAACTAACATCGAACATTTAGAATTAGACAAAAAACTGTAAAGTGCAGTTAGTTATTACACTCTTTAAGCAAAATCTTAAGCTTATCATGGTGACATAAAGCCAAAGTTTCAAAACCGCTCCTCGCACCTACTCCAAATCAAACAGTGTCCCCAAGCAGGGTGGTTGCAGGGGGGCAGCATGCCACCCCATACGCATTACACTATTTATGGAATCTACTTGCGATTTCGTAACTAATCTCATAAACAGTGCAATTCATATGGGGGGCATGCTGCCCCCCTGCAACCCGCCTGCTTGGGGCCACTGTTTGATTTGGAGTAGGTGCGAGGATAGGTACCGTGACCTTACTCTGTCTCAATTAGAAGTTAATTTCTATTTTGTTAATAAAAATTGCAAAGTACCGACTTGACTCTTTAATTTTATTTTTTTCTTAGTCGACAGTGAGAATTTACTTCACAGTAAAAGGGAACTAAAACCACTCAGAGTTTTGGGAATTTATTTCCCATCTTACATGGGAACTAAATCCACTTCGCGAAAGTGGTTTTATTTCTCACTTAATGGGAACTAAGTCCCTCAGTGGACTTAGTTCCCCGTGGACTTATTTCCCTGCACCGAAAAAATCACATCGCCCCAGACAGGTTCTACCATTTTGAAAACCATCAATTTTTCCAAAAACGGCTCCAACTATTTCGCTTCCTACCTTGTGGTGTTTAACCCTTGTGTAGGTGTCAAGGTACGTGGGTACTTTCTAAGCGTAATTTGAAAAAAAACAAAGGTTTCACCGCAACCACTATCTTAATATTTTTTGCACCTTCCTAAAAAACATTTCTGCGTCAAACACGCTACTTATCTCCAAAACCGAGCCATATGTTTCTTCTACAATTAGTTTTTGTTGACATGTTCTCCAATATGACATCAAAGTACCTGGGTACTCCGATATTTTCCGTTCTAAAATGCGTGCACGAATAAGTTCACACAATTTTTTTTTGAATAATATTGTATTTTTTTTTTTAATAAAATTGTATTTTTTTTTGAATAAAATTGTAGTTGCATCGCTTTTGTTTTTTCACATGTCATTTTCAAATAAGTAGATAGACTATCTGAGCAGACGTTGTAAAAAAAAATGTAGCCTTATCATCTGGTGTTTCTGGTTCACAATTTTGCTTTCGTTCAGCGCGCGCAGTGACAACGGTTTTGAATGAAATGGAAAGTGATGGTTCTGAAGACGATTATCTACCGCTACCAACAGGTATGTCATTCGGCAGTGGTAACATTAACAGTGGTAACATAGCAGTGGAAGAAATCGGTGAGGCTTCTGATATAAAAAACGAACCTGAGGTCGAGTTTGAAATTGCTGAAAACGACGATGATGAGGATGCGACTACAGAGTTTCCAGATGCATGCGAAATCATGACTGGTAAGGATGGAATAACGCAGTGGAGTACAGTTCCGACAAATACGAGTGTTCGAACCACTGCGCATAACATTATTCGCCAAAAAAGGGGCCTATTGCTGATTTCGAGATTAAAGCTGAACAGGAGTGAAAAAAGGCATGAACGTATCGTGGTAACAGAAACTAATCGACAGGCTCTAAGTGTGTGCCTTACGCTGTCTGCAGGACGGACTGTGGCAACTCATGGTCCTCCCACGGTCGGCAATAGCGTTGCCCCCAAAAAACCTGTTGGTGGTGGGACTATGCATCATGGTCCCTCCACGGTTGGCAAAAGCGTTGGCCCCAAAAAAGCTGATGGTGGTGGGACTGTGCGTGTGCATCATGGTCCCTCCACGGTCGGCAAAAGTGTTGCCAATAAGAAACCTGATGGTGGTGGGACTGTGCATCATGGTCCCTCTACCAACACAAAGCGCCACCATAATTCGTCCACGGCGTCTTACAAACACCGACGCAACGCCATCCGAATCCAGTGTATGTGTGGCACCATCGCGGAGAAGGATAGGACGCCAGCACAAATCGCCAAACTGGACTGGGTTCAGCAGATCCTTAAGGCCTGCGACCCGTCGATCAAACGCCAGAGGTCAGTGGAAGGAACCAGTTCGGTTCCCAAGAGGCAGAGAGTGCATAACACCGGCATCTCTCCCACTATCACACCTCACAGATCTTTCAGTGACATCTTGAAAGACAAAATTGTGATCGCAGTCACACCTTGAGAAGTGGGATATGGTTAAGAAAGCGCTTTCGCGCTCCTTCTTTTCCTTCATAAGAAACGATCCCGGACCTCCTCCGCTTACGCATGAAGGAGGGTGGCATCAAGGCCACATCAAATTGGTCGCGTGTGATGATCAAAGATCGGCCGATCTCTTCAAGCTTGCAATAAGTAGGCTTGGAGAGGTGTGGCCCGGTGCAAAGCTCGAGGTTGATGTAAGGAAGGACATCCCCTGCCGACCAAGATCTCATATCTGAATCACTGCGGATCCATCCATCCCTGAGGACATCCTGGAAGTCCTGAAATTCAGCAACCCTTCACTTCCGACCCACAACTGGAAGGTTGCCAAACTGGAAGAGCTGAAGGGCGATTACAGATGTGTCGTGGTTGTAATCAACCAAGAAACCCTAGCTCCTCTGGCCAAGAACGACTACATGATAAGATTCGCATGGGACGATGTTAAAATGCGGGTCTATAAAAAGGACGAAATGGATGCGGGTAAACTTCAGCCTCCTCCTCCTCCTCCCTGTGACTCTACGATCGTAGTCACAGATCCTGGGGCTTCAATCTCCTTCCCCTCTTTAGAGGACGATGAACCCTCGCTAACCAACGAATCACCATCCATAACCGACGCTTTGTAAGATATGGAGACTGATGATGAAGATCAGGATAAGGCTCTTCTGAGTGAAGACGAGCTTCTTAACTCGTCCTCGGAATTGGAAAGCCTGAATAACACCGTGGTGGAGGCATCTCTACCTGATTGTAGCAAAAATGCTGCAGTTAGTTCAGATTAACCTCCAACACTCCATTAAGGCTTCGGCCGCACTTATTCTTCGTCTTACCAAAGGCGCAGAAGACATCGTCCTGATACAAGAACCTTGGATTGTCAACAACCTGGTTCGAGGACTCAGGACTCCTGGATACTACTCACTGTATGTGACCGATAAAGGTAAACCTAGATCGTGCATACTAGTGAAAAGTAATATTAATGCTTATTTACTCCCTAATTTCAGCGATCGAGATACAACTGTGGCAAGAATAGAGCCCGCTGGTAGATCATTCTGGCTAGTATCAGCGTATCTCGCCCACGATCAAGTGGGGCCTCTCCCTGGTGATAACCTAGATAGGTTGATCGAAGAAGCAAGGAGGCAGAAAGCTGATCTCATAATGGGGTACGATGCTAACGCTCATCACAACGTATGGGGCAGCACAGACATCAATAACAGAGGTGAGTCACTTTTTGAATATCTTTTACGTACTAACCTCATTGTTTGTAACTCAGGTAATGAACCCACCTTCATTACCAAAAATCGACAAGAAGTCCTTGACATCACTCTTGTCTCCGATACCATCAACGACATGATTACGGGTTGGAGGGTTCCGCTTGATCACTCTTTTTCGGATCAACGCTTTCTTCTTTTCAACCTTAACGTTGAGCCTCCATGTCAACCCACCTTCCGAAATCCTCGGAAAACCAATTGGCCCTTATGCAGAGACACATTACATAATTGTATTAACTCTGTACTCTTAAGTCCACCCTGCGACTCCAATGAGCTCGACAATAAAGTCGATGAACTCACCCTGGCCCTTAACGAAGCAATGGCGGCATCCTGACCACTCGTACAACCCAGGGGTAAGAAAAAGCCTCACTGGTGGACCCCTGAGCTGGGACCACTCAGAAAGGAGTGCAGAAGACTCTTCAATCTTCCTAAAAGCTCAAAAGCAATAACCGATTGGGACTCCTATAAGGAATCCCTCACACTATACAAAAAAGAACTAAGGAAAGCCAAAAGATCGTCATGGAGACTCTTCTGTGGCAAAATAGAAGAATCATCTGAGGCATCAAGGCTAAAAAAAATCCTCTCTTCTAATCCAACTATGCCTAGCTGCCTTAAGAAGGCAGACGGCTCTTGGACGACATCTAGCGAGGAATCGCTCAATCTGCTACTTGACACTCATTGCCCAGGCAGCTCCAATATTACCGGCAATTTACGCCCTTGCAGGTCATTTGCACAGGTAACTTACTCTCACGGTCTGATTACTAGGGAAAAGCTGACTTGGGCGCTACATAGCTTCAAACCCTTCAAGTCTGCAGGACCAGACGGCATAATACCTGCCGAACTACAAATGTCAGCGGATATCATCCTGCCTGTGCTGGAGATGATCCTGAAAAGCTGTTCATATTCCCCGGGCTTGGAGAGAAGTTAAAGTGGTTTTCATACCCAAGGCTGGCAAATATTCCCACGTCAGTCCGAAGGACCTCAGACCCATTAGTCTATCTTCATTCCTCCTCAAAACGCTGGAGCGATTGATTGATATCCATCTTCGCACGAACATAAATCCGCAATTGTTGTCTGCGGCTCAGCATGCATACTGTAAGGGAAAGTCGGTGGAAACCGCTCTTCACTCCTTAGTACGCACTATCGAATACTCTCTTCATCACAAAGAGTATACCATGGTGGCTTTCCTTGACATACGCCTTTAACAACGTTAACACATCTGCAATCGCAAATGCACTGGCAGAACTAAAGGTGGATAGCTCGCTTGGTGAATTGATTAATCTACTGCTTGAAAGTCGGATTATTAATTCAAAACTGGGCGTTACATCTGTTAGGAGGTCTGTCAGTAGAGGCACGCCACATGGCGTGGTGGTGAATAAACTACTGATAAACCTGGAAGGGGAGGGCTGCAGGGTGATTGCCTATGCGGATGACGTTACTATAGCCATCTCAGGAAAACACCTCAATACCATAAAGGAACTAATGCAAAACGCTCTTAACAAGCTAACGAGATGGGCTAATCGGTGTGGACTGGGCGTTAACCCCCACAAAACCGAGTTGGTCCTCTTTTCCAGGAAATATAAAATCCCACATATTGACCCTCCCTCTATTAGCGGTACAAGCTTAAATTTCTCTGACGAAGCAAAATTTTTGGGTCTAATCTTCGATAGGAAGTTAAGCTGGAAACCCAATATACAAGAAAGAGTCAAGAAAGTTACAGTAGCACTTTTCTCTTGTAAAAAAGCCATTGGCAACAAGTGGGGTTTACAACCCCGCATTACGCACTGGCTATATACATCGGTGGTAAGACCAATTCTTACTTACGGGGTGGTTGTCTGGTGGACTGCTCTAGAAAAAGCTATTAACCGCGACAAGCTGGGCAAAGTCCAGCGTTCAGCGTGTCTATGCATTAGCGGAGCACTCCGAACAACTCCCTCCGCTGCTCTGGACATTCTGCTACACCTGATACCCCTTGATATATTTAGCATGCAAACAGCGGCTTGTTCCGCTGTCCGCTTAAAAGCTACCTCACAGTGGACCAACAAGAAGATCGGCCACTCCATCATTTTGGACTCCTTTAAGTCTCTACCCAGAAACATAGACTACACCATACCCCACCTGCAGTTCGGAAAAAACTTCCAAATCACCATTCCTTCCAGATCATTCTGGGATGATGATGCAATTGCGGAAGATAAATCGATCCACTTCTACACCGACGGATCTAAAACCAGCGATGGGGTAGGTGGGGGCGTTTTCTCAGAAAAGCTAAATCTTAGCTTCTCTTTCCTTCTTCCAAATTATTGTAGCGTGTTCCAGGCGGAAATTTTAGCGATAAAAGAAGCCCTGTCGTGGCTAAAGAGGAATGTGATATCCTCAAAGGATATCCGTATCTTCTCGGAAAGCAGGCAGCGATTAAGTCCCTGGACTCAGTCTCTTCAAATTCCATCGTAGCCCAAGATTGCCGCTCATCTCTTTCGGAGATGGCAGAGCAGTTCAACATTCACCTCTGTTGGGTGCCGGGACATAGAGACATTCCAGGTAACTGTAGGGCAGACGATCTCGCCAAAAAAGGAACCACTTTACCTCTTTCACCTGATAAAGGTTCTTTAGGAATACCAATCGCTACATGCAAACTCTTGTTCAAGCTATCAGCAATCGACAGAACAAACCTTAGGTGGACATGTAGCAATACTTGTCTAGCGACTAAGCGGATCTGGCCAAAGCTGGATCTGCGACGCTCTAAGTGTCTAATCTCATTAAACCGACTGCATATTAGCTCGACTATAGGTGTTCTCAGAGGACACTGCTTAATAGGCAGGCACGCCTCCAGACTTGGCGTGCACTCAAACGCCTTCTGCAGAAGCTGCATGGACGAGGAGGAGGAGGAGACTATACTTCACCTTCTCTGCACATGTCCTGCGCTGTCCCACAAAAGAAATCTCCATCTAGGGGACTTCTAGTTTAATGATACAAACGACTTAGCCAACACTGTCGTTAGAAGTCTTTCGCGCTTCATAACTCCTATTGGTTCAACGAGCAGTGAGGGAATCCCCAGATCTGTGTGGTACCACAATGGACCTAATATTGGTCTAAGTGTGCCGGTCTTAGCTGACAGCCACGTCAACCTAACCTAACCTAACCTAAGTGTGTGCGTCGTTTAATTCCAATCATTCGGAAAGTATGGAAACCACTCACTGTTCAACAGTTAAAGGTTTACTTGGGTGCTCTCTTTATGGCCGGGATACCTACATCATTCGAGTGCAGAGCAGACATCGGTCCTCTGGAGTTCGGACTCTGCTATCCATTTTCGTGCTGCAATGTCTCTTTGCCGATATTCTGCAATTACGTTTAGAGTTGATCGAATGTGTACTGACAAGGCCGCCCAAATTCGTGATCTTTGGAACCTAATATATAAAATCTACAAGACATCGGTAGACATCACTGTAGATGAATAGCTGTTTCCATACAGAGGCCGAACTAAGTGTACGCAGTACATACCTTCAAAATCAGACAAATATGGAATAATGGTTTGGTGGGCTTGCGGATGCGTCAAACCATTATCCACTGCGTGGCGAAATCTACACTGGAAATTAGGCAAGGGCAGCACGCCAGACAACCGTTGGAGAAGGAATGAAGGATCAGGACGAAATGTAACTGCCGACAACTTTTTCACTACATTGGAGCTCGCGAAATACCTTCTCGCTAAAAATTCAAATTTGGTGGGACCGTTCGCCATAATAAAACTTTTATTCCTCCACAAATGACAAAAAAAAAAACGAACCGTGGAAAGTTGTCGAGCGTTTTTGAGTTCCATGAATCGAAGTACAGTATGGTATCATATGTACATACCGGCACTAAAGAAGGCTATGATTGTCTTATCTTCTATGCATCACGATATCTCTATCGCCGAGGAGCAAAGTAATAACAAGACGAAGAGTGGAGTAGACATGATGGACAAAATGACAGCATTTTACAAGACAAAACGCAGAACCGCAGAACAGTGGCCACTTGCAATATTTTATAATTTGCTCGATGCGGTGTAGCAGCTTATGTCGTGTATTCTTTCAATAACCCGGATATTACTGCGACTAATAAGCGGATGATGTTTCTCACCAACATGGCTAAACAACTCATGCTGCCAGGTATAGAAGAGCCGTGAAAAATAAATCCCACCCAATTAGCACTATGTAAGCCGATAAATCCACCAATGGCTGCTGTACCTACACAAGAACGCGGAGCAGATGTCCGCCTTGTGTTGAAGGGTACATGCCCCCTTTGCATTTCAGGTCGTAAACGCAAAACACTCAAGGAGTGTAGGTATGTGGTGCACCAAGCTAGTATGCGATCAGCATTGCAAACAATTTGAAAAGTGTTTCTATCCATAGATGTTGTAACAGTTTCTATACATACATATTAGTATTTCTTTTTTGTGTCCAAATAAAATTTAATTTAAAATCAATAAGCTTTTATAAACATTCAGCTTTGCAAAATAATATTTTTTTAATCATAATTCACAAATTAGCACACAATTGACATACAAAATATGCAGAAGTACATGGGTACCACACCACCCTTAAGTATAATTTGTTGTTGCCAGTCACACAAGGGTTAAAATACTTAGCATGAAGGTAAGAACATTTTGCACCTAATCCGTTTTTCTCAAAAGACTCAAATAACGGTATTTTGAAAAAACGGCAATATTTCAAAACAGGATTATGTAATTTCAAACCAACAAGTTACTAAGAACGATTGTGCATACTTAAATCGCTTTGAATTAACCCTTTACCTGCTACACATTTCGTTTGGGTACAGTATTTGTTCACAATTTAATTTGAATTTGTCCAAAAAATAAGCATTCAATTTTGTTTCCTTTGATTACAATGCAAACAGGGATACATGTCCAAGCATTCAACTAAATATTAGAACTTGCATTAGAGTATTTGAATGTTTGGATTAGTAAGCAAGATTAAGATTAGTAAGCATTAGAACTTTCAGCTAACGCATTAATTATGATTTCCATTTGCTAGGTCAATTATCTAAAAAATCAGTGCCTATAACTCAAAACAAAAAATATTTAATCTTCTCGTAGGTTGTGTGTCCCTTGCCTTTTCGAACGTGGGGCTGGGAGTCGAAGATCCTCTTGGCTCTAACATTAGTGTCCGAGCCAATGTAGTCGACGTGTTTTAGCTTTTTCCAAACTGCACAGTACACGGCTTGTTTACAAGTGTTGCGCCACACAATTGGATCGGCCATAGCCACTTGGAGCCCCTGACGATGAATGCTATTATATGCGGCTTTAAATCGATAAAAAGGTGGTGAGTCCCGACTTGAAATGAATAGTTTTTTCACTGGTACTTGCCGATTAGTGTCTTGCAGAACGGCTTGGGTCGTTGACACAGTACGTCGGATAGGATCCTATAATGCGACTTTTAGCACGAATATGCCTCGATACTTCTTGCAAGACATAGGATCGCCTTTCTTGAAGTCGGGGCATATGAAGCTGATAGTCCAATCGTCGGGTATGCTTTCTTCCACCCATACTTGGCCTCACAGCTATCGAATTACCTTAAAAGGTTTAATTTACGGTCACTAGTTCAGTCTGGTTTCCGTGTGAATGACAGCTGCCAAACTGCATTGATCAAAGTCCTTGAAGATATTAGGTGTGAATATGACTTGAATAACGTTACTGTTCTCTGTCTGCTGGATTTCTCAAAGGCTTTTGGATGAGTAAACCATGAAATTCTCTGAAAAACTGAAATACTATTTTGGCTTTCATGATAGAGCTGTGCATCTGGTTAGGAGTTATCTGTTCAATCGCGCTGCCAAAAAGTCAAGATTTTCTAAGCGGAATCAGAGCCATTAAACTTACTTATGGGTGTTCCACAAGGTTCAATATTAGGGCCTTTGCTATTCTACACATTTATAAATGACCTCCCTAATGTTTGTTCAAATGTATCGCTGCACCTATATGCTGATGATGTAGCAATTTACTTGTCCCGTCCGATTGGTTTACAGGAAGATCTTATATGTAGGATTAATGAAGATCTTACGGCAATTACCAAGTGGTCCATTGATAATGGTCCGACATTAAATCCGGCTAATTCTCAACTTATTGCTATATCCAAAAAGCACATTGACACTTCACTCCTGCCTCCAGTTTTTCTCTGCCAACTCCAGCTTCAGTTTGTTGAATGTGTCCAGTCTAGGTCTTAAAATTGATCGGTTACTTTCAGCCGTAAATCACATTAACTACATAGTGGGAAGAATCTATTCTGGATTACGTAGACTCTGGCCATTTTCCGACATAACACCAGTTATTACCAATTTACGACTTATAAAAACCTTACTATACTCTATCCAACAAAAGTTGTCAGTACAGGCCTTATGGAGGAGCTTTTTTTCTACGAGTTGTGCCTGTAGATACTCTCATGGCACTCAAACGCAAGAACTGCCACTGAAATAAAAACCAAACCACAGTCATACCAAGGAATTGTTGTTGTAATTTTCCTAAAATTCGCATACAACCCACCACAGTCTCCCACACAGCCCGAATGGGAATGAGCATGATCGCCTTGTATTCGCTTACTATTATCATCCACCAAAATAAGCAGTGTGTGTGACTGAAGCACATCAGAAGAGTATTACCATCTCTACAATGAAGCATATCATTAAGGGTTTTTCTATGGATTTTGTCAAAGAACTTTGGATTTTGGAGCTTTTGAGAACGAATTATTATGTGGGGTGTTGCCATTCGGTTTTAATTTGATTGTATTTGTATTGTACAGCTGCACAAGTGCAGTTTTTTTACCATCTGTTTAGGTATATGACATTGCATCGTGGATATATAATTTTGTATTCTAATTGACTGATTGTGTCTACCTTTCACAATATAGGAGAAGGTAGTGTACCTTGGTCCGGATTTCAGTTTTTTGCCAATATTTTATGTGTCGTTTTTTCATTAGTTTTTCTTTTTTTATACCCTATTCTAGGGGTATATTAATTTTGACGCATAGTTTGTAACATACCTTAATATTGCCCGTAGACCCCTAAAAGTTACTATATTTATGATCAGCATCGATAGTAATATCGATCTAGCCATGTCCGTCCGTCCGTCCGTCCGTCCGTCGGCAAAAATTAGGCCTTTAAACTGGACCTAGAGAGCTGAAATTTTAACCATATACTCTCTAGGGTCCCGAAATAATCAAGTTTACGAATTTTTGAAATCCGCCCACAGACACGCCCACAAACTCAAAAAAACAAAATTTTGGAAAAAATCGAATTTTGAGCTAGAGAGCTGAAATTTTTTATATATGATCTATGGCCCATAAAACTGATTGGGACATAAAATTTTCAAAATCCGCCCACTGACACGCCCACAATTAAATAAAACAAATTTTGGGAAAAATTGAATTTTGAGCTAGAAAGCTGAAATTTTTTATATATGATCTTTGGCCCATAAAACTGCTTGGGACATAAAATTTTCAAAATCCGCCCACTGACACGCCCACAATTAAATAAAATATTTTTTTTGAAAAACCAAAATTTGAGCTAGGGAGCTGAAATTTTTAATATATACTCTCTAGGGGCCCTTTATGCTCATGTGTAAATATTTTCAAAATCCGCCTACTGACACGCCCACAATTATTTTTTTTTTATTTTTGAAAGTCCAAAGTTTGAGCTAGGGAGCTGAAATTTATAGTATATACTCTCTAGGTGCCCTTTATGCTCATACTTAAATTTTTTTTAAATCCGCCTACTGACACGCCCACAATTAAATAAAACAATTTTATTGAAAAACCAAAGTTTGAGCTAGGGAGCGTTTTTATTTACAAAAGCTTAGTTTTTTCGATAAAATCCTTTAAATTTTTGTCACGCCCACTTATGAGATATAGGAATAAGAATAGGGTATCCAACAGTTCGCCCAAGCGGACTGTAGCCCGCCCCTATGTTTTTTGTTACTACCTGAACTCTTTTCTATGATATTGCTAACCATTCCTTAGAAAACTTTACTTTTATATGCTAATCTCAAACGGTTCAAGGTACAAGACGTGATTGTACCTTGGTCCACGGAGTATTGGACCTTGGACCGAAAATATTATTGAAAGTTTTCCTATAGTTTAAAGGTGAAAACTTTAATTTATTCCAATAAAAAGTAAAAATGGTACAATTTTTTTTTATTTCAAAAAAGCAGCAAAAAAAACAAACCATTATCTTAAAGTTTTTGTGCTTGATTAAAAAAAAATTATTTCAAATAGTAGATAGTATTAAATAAAAAAAACTCTTTTACTAAAAAAACTTAACAAAGGACATCAATATTATTTAAAAACTATTTACTTTAAAGTAACAACATAAAAGAAAAACCAATTTATCACTTCAATATTATTTAAAAACTTACATTAAAGGAACAAAGGTCAAAGGTACACGCGCTATGAAAGGTCCCAGGTACACTAACACCACTTTAGCCAAACAAATTAGATTTTAACGTAGTATTCAAACCAGATACGAACGACAATGTGTTCCTACCAAAAGATTATTAATACACTTACCGAAATCGATTAAAGTAGTGAAGAAGAGACAGAAAACTAAGCACTACTTCAGAAAAGAGATAAAAATAATACTTTTTTCACTGAAAACTATGTTTATTTTTTTTTTCTGCCGACTCGTGCAGCTGTGCCTTCAAAAATAAACTGAGAAGACAAATGAACAGAAGATCAACATTTCACAGAAGGACCGGTTTTTGTGTGCTTTGTATTTTTCTGAAAATTGGCACTCGGACCCATGTACAATCAGACCGAGGTACACTACCTTCCCCTACATATAGCGGAAAGGACTGGGAAATGTTTTTAGAAAATCTTGCTGATTGAGTCGCAAACTGTAAATAAAAAAAAACATAAATACGAGTACATCCTTTCATCTCATTATGTACCTGTTTGTATGATGTCTTTGTTTTTCCGATGAATGACGCCTGTTTTGTCAATGAATACGGGAATTCGCAAAAGGAAGATCTCAAGTTAGGTAGGGATGCAATCATACAATAAGTTAGCGATAGAGGTATAATAAGAATGGCAAATTTTATTAAAATTCTAGGTATTTAAACCTATTAGGTAGGATTTTATTAGATATTGTATTGCCAATTATAAAAGCATGATCTGTATTTTCTATATAATAAAATAATTTAAAATGCTACCCGCACCCACTATTCCACTCGGACGAAGTCGCGGACACAGCTAGTTGTTTATATGAATAAAGAGAAACATGGCTACAAAGTTTTCAAAGGATCTAAGTGTAGAAAAGAAACAACAAATTGTTGATGCAACTTCAAAATTCTATGGCCTTATTAAAAGTAAATCGGAAGCCGTAGGAAATGCAGCTAATATTTTTTCTGTTACGGAACGAACTGTGTACAGGCTTTTAAGGGAAAAAGCAATGAAAGGCCACAATTCACCACCAAAGAAGAAAGATGAATCCGGTATCAAGGGCAAGGTCGATGATTTTGCCAAATGTGCCATTAGGCAGATAGTCCATCAGTTTTTTATGGATAATGACCTTCCAACGCTAAACAAGATTTTATTGGAAGTACAAAAAAATGCAAATATAACAAAAAAAGGCAGATCAACTTTGCATACAATATTACAAAAACATCTCGGACTTAAATTCGTTAAACGTCAGCGAAAGAATCTGTTGTTGGAAAGAAGTGACATTATTTCTTGGAGATGAAGATACATATTTACGCAAAGTAAAAAAAATTAGAGAAAAGAAAAGAAAAATTTTCTTTTGCTGATGAGACCTCGCTCAACGAGGAAGTTCTACAGGTTTCATTGATGGAGGACTTTTATGCTTCATTTCGGGAAAAACCGGAGACTACCACGAGGACATGAACGCTGATGTGTACGAGAAATGGTTTAAAGATATTTTAATACGCCTGGAACCCAACTCCGTCATAGTTTTGGACAATGCTTTCTATTATTCCAGAAAGCACCATCCACTTCCACGAGAAAATATGAAATAAAAAAGTGGTTGAGGTCTAATGCGATAAGTTGCGAGGATGATTATGGTTAAAGCAGAGTTGCTTGAAATCGTTAAACGTTACAAAGCCAAGTATGAAACACATGTCGTGGATGAAATGGCTGAAAATGCAGGACATAAAGCGCTTCGCTTGCCGTCTTATTACTGTGACCTTAATCCAATAGAATTGGTTTGGGCTCAAGTGAAAGGGGTTGTAGCAAGCCAAAACAAGTCATTTAAAATGACTGAAATAAGAGACTTACTAAAGACTTAATTACTCATCGGATTAGTTGAGTAGTGATATTAGAAATTAGTATTTTATATTTTACAATATTTATATGAATAAATTGGATTACAGTGATATATTTATATATTTTGTTGGTCTACTGGAGATACCCTTGAAAAAACGCGTCTATTATTATCTTACCAGAAAAGATAAACGGAATTTATTTCGTTCCGCAATATTTTTATTTTAAAATGGAAGAAGGTAACCCTAATAGAATTGCGCTCTGAGTTATGGCGAATTATCATGCACACTACGGTAACGCTGTGCGAGCTTTAAAGAGGGACCGATTTATGTAAGTCATTGCAACCAGACTTAAAGACAAACATCCTATCTTCCCTGTACTGACAATTTTTCTTGGACAAAGTATAGTACCTTTAATCGACTTTGCAAATGTGGTCTATTGTAAGCCTGACTCGCATTCCCAACATAAAATCATTGTGGCTTTTAATGACATAGTAAGATACGTGTATGACCTCCGGAGATACCAACACATCTCACATTACCATCAACTGGTCCTTGGATGTTCGCTACAGTAGTTTCTTGATGCAAGATGCTGTATATTTTTGCACAAAATCATACAAAATAAAGCGCCTCATTACGTTTTTGATAAACTTCAATTCGCCCATTCTCTTAGAACTACTAATCTTATAGTACCGGCTTTCAGCTACTTGAATTCTCCACGACTCTTCCTTGTCCATGCAACCAGGCTATGGGACTCCCTTCCTACCGCCATTAAAAGAATAACTGGTACAGCAAATTTTAAAACTGCAATCTTTTCTTTCTTTCGATAAAAAAAATAAAAATATATTATTAACTTATGTTATATTTTATAATGATATCAATATTAGCTTTAAGATTGATGTATTATTACCATTATCCGTATTGTTAAGTACTACAATAGACTGAGTCTTATTTGTACATTGGTTCTAAATAAATCAAAATTAAAATTGAAATGTTATAAACTATGAGACTAAATTATAACACCCATGTTACTGCAAAAACTTTATTTAGGGTTTTAATTTTAGAAGAAACAATACTTCTTTTAACTGCGTTTGAATAAAATTGATGTAAATTTGACATTCCAGGTATTTGTTTTTAGTCAGTTTCATTTTTTTCTGTCCAGATTTTTTTTCCCTTATGATCGTAAGATTTGTGAAAAAAAAGTCTGTGATAAGTTGAAAAACCCACAGATAAATAAATAAAAGAAAAATATATAAAAATCAAAATTTTGCCTTATCTGCTGCAGCTTTTCCGTATCATCAAATCGATGGGGTTTTTCAGCATACTTATCAAAGATGTATTTTTTTAGAATTGTTACGTTAATTGTAGATATGTGTACTATTAGGACGGAACGAAATTCTTTCATCCGAAAATCATTACCATTGTCTTCATTACGCCTCGCTTGTTAGTATATCCGGTTCCGCAATTCTCACAGCATTTTTTTCTGTTCGTCACCCTTCCGGGTGCTGCCTTTACTTTAGTTAAATTTTCCTCAGTAATGCCCCGGAATAAAATTAGCATTTAATGTTTAATCAAGTTGAACGGCGCCAACTGCGGCACAACCCACCTTCTGTCGCGCGCCGGCCGCACCCATAACTCAGTTCACATTTCAGTGGAAAGTGAATTAATTAAAATCATTTCAATCAGCCGACATCGCTTAAACTAAAACGTTGATCCATCCTTTGAAGAAAACCGTGACTCTTTCAATTTCGGGGGCGAGAAGTTAAGCCGAAGTCCGAAAAGTATTTGCGAGGACTTTAAATCTCTCATTCTTATTCAATGTCACTCTTTGCATCTATTTACTCTGCTAAATGGAGTATTTATTAACTTATCCACTGTAGAATTGACTCCTCCAATTTTGCCGTCACAAGCCAGTTACGAGTATAGTGAAGTGGGTTTGAGTTGTTCGCGCCAGGAGTACTAAATTTACCAACCATCAGAAGTGACACACACAGAGCATTCCATTGGCTTTCTTTTGATTTTGGCATCCCGCAGCTAGTCGATGGACATATTTCTTCAGCTGAACGGCGGATGCAATTGAACCGCATCCAACTGAATGTGCATATTCATCCGGGGATATACTGGGCTCTGTATTTCGGTGCCTAGTTGCGTCGCTTTGGGGCGTTTATTGGTCATATTCCAAAAATGTGTGCAGAATTATTAAGGACTCTCGCACCAGCTCTCTATGTTGCTGGTACAGATGAATCAGTTAAATGCAATGAATGGCTCTGTTTGCCTCCAGTATAGTGTGCATGCACATTAAATTTAATTGCTTTGAACTTGTTCCATAGTTTTTCTGTTAACTGCCCTGAAATTGAAGGGAGGAATGTTTAAATAAAGGGAAAAGAACTTTTCGCCAGTGCTACGAGTATTGTTAGGACATTGTCTGAGCAATTATAAGAGCGAAAGGATAATAATTTGAATTTAAATTTAACACACAAGTACCTTCACACTATCGCAATTGCTGATGCATTCTCGAGAGGTCAGTAGAATATAATTGAAAAATTGATTGCTGTTGTTCCATGCAACTTGCAAAACATCCCTCCTGAGAATTACCGATGTAATAGAAGTTTGTCAAAGGCGGGAAATATTTGTGCTCCAAAGTATCTGGACATAATTCAGGTTTATTTCTGAACAATTTGTGGGCTTAATGCATTTTTGGATTGTGTTTAGTTTTATATGTAAAGCATCTTTGGACGTTGGTGATGAGTTGTTGCAACCTATTTACAAAATAGTCTTGTTATTTGGAGGAATAAATATGAATGGAATTTAAGGTTTAAAGATCCTATATTAGCATGGATAGGACAGAGGCAAACGTGAATGGGTTTAGCTTGATTACTTCTTTTTCAAAGTTTTAATGGATTCATGGAATGGATTTACCTACATTTAAGCATAGCTTATAGCTGAGCGAAACGTAATTCGCCAGTAGACAGCAACTTTGTGCATAGGTATCCATCCGCCTGTTTTTTGCTCTCATTGCCATCCCTCTTGCCCTAATAAAATCCGTTAATGTAATTTTAGGTAAGAGTACGCTAATTTTTGTGCCGTATAATGAGAACGGATTCTTGTAGAGGGATAAAATACAAGCATTTTCGATATAGAATGGGGGTCTATTTATCCCCGTTAAGTGGCGAAGGGCAATTTTGTAAAACTTTGATCAAAATGAACAAAAAGAAACACTACTTAAAACCAACACTTATAAAAAAAAGTTTTTTTCACAGCTGATTTACGTTATCAAGTGCCTTTGAGAAATCCAAAAACGCAATTAATCCCATCATGTCCTTCCCAAGTCCGGCGCAAATATCCTCACAAACTTTGGTCAGAGCCGTGGTGCAATTATGTTTAGAGCAGAAACCAAACTCAGAAATATGTCTACGTCTTAAATAAATAATAAGAGCATTGGCTGGGATTCTACGGCGACATTGTCTTCTTAGGAATCATGCTAAAGTGCTCAGACTGGTCGACAAAGATACGTGTCAATTCTGTGGTGACATGCGAGCCCCGGATGACATAGCACATATACTGTGTGAGAGTGCACAAACTACAGGAAGTTAATCGAATTCCGCTGAGAAATTGGATTTTTACGAGGAAAAATGTTAAAGTTCTTCCAATTGAACTTTAGATTCAATTCGTTCCCCAACGATCGCGATAGGCCCGTGCCTAATGCTGTATGCGTTTGCATACCCCTTTTTAATCCAACCTAAATAAATAAACAAACGCAGTTCCTTTCAAAAAAAATATGCCCCTATCACTAAGCAAAAGAAAAGGACAATAATTTATATCTTTAAAAAAACTGAATTTTTAATTCAAGCCAAATGAAATTTTCCACCAGAGAAAGTTAGCAGTGTTTCAGTCTATTTTCCTGCTGCAAACTAGATTTCCCACAGATGAGATATAGATAGATTCGCTTGGAAAGTAAAACAGTATCTAAACACAAAACTTCATCCAAATAGTAAGTGCCGTTTCCGAAATACAAATTTACAAAATTTTATGATTAATTGCTCGTTTAAAGTCATGAGATAAGATATATCAATGCTTATAATGGCCAAGTTCGGCGAACATTTGGTATCCCCCACCCCAATGTCCAAAGTGAAGCAGACAAGTACAAGACTCCAAATCAATTTTACATGAAATAATTAAAAGTTCCTACACCTACCCACATACACTAGTCGTTTCGGCGGTATTACCTTGCTTCCCCTTTTTTTATGTACCAAATTACTTCGCAGAAAAGCTAGTATGTACCGCCATATAATTTTTTTGGCAATAGGTCGCATTACAAACCCGTAACTGGATAAGGCGAGTATTTGTTTGTTGACACTTCAGGGGGATAGTCATTCGACAGGGCACGGGGTGGTAGATCAGGAGAGAGCACTAATCCCTCGTATGTACCAACCATTCAGCCGTATGGAGCTAGTTGGGAAACGGGCTAAACGCGAGTTACGTATGTGGATTTTGTTTTAAAAAAAAAGAAGATATCTCCAAACTCGGAGGAAAGAACACAACACAACACAACACATGAAATAAAAACTCAACATAATTTTATTATATGATGTTTCTTTATTGGAGGCTGAATTAATAATCAGTGCGAATACAATTCGCTTTACTATTTATATGGAACGACAAGAAAGTATAAAGATCTATGTTTCATTGTTGCTTGGTGGCTATTTGTTTATCTACCATCATCGTTGCTTGGTGGCTATTTGTTTATCTTTCGTGGTGGTTGTTTATCCTTCGTGGTGGTCTGCTTCTTTGTCTGCTTCTTTGGAGCATGTTGATCTGCTAGCATGTTGATCTGCTATTGTTATTGCGATGAGATGCTATTGTTTTGATGAGATTGGCATTTTTATATATATCAGTTGTGGGCTGGGTACTTCCGTAATTCGCGCGAAAGTGTCGGATGTGAGGAAACGAGTGGCATGTGACAAATTTAAGCGGCTGAAAAGAAAGCGCTCGTCAGTTGTTAGCTGGAAGCGAGAGTGCTTCAACACCAAGCGTACGGGTGGAAAATTTTGCCCAACGATCGTCGCGGCGAGTTTTCTTTGTGTAGTACCAAATAAACAACGGACAACAAAAACATAATTAAATTTAACAGAAGAAAACATTTATAGTACGAAGCAAACAAGTATAATTTTTGATCCATATTTTTAATTGAACGGGAAAAGTGAAGTGCTCGAACGATTCACCGCAACAATCGACATCTCCCTTAGTTAAGTACCTTAAATTACCCGTTTGCAAAACAGCAGTGTTAGACTCGATTCGATCTGACTTGTCTTGGTTACCAATCAAAGTGCTCTAAAATTCACAGCGATAAATCTACCTGTGATCAGTGCCAAAAATACCATTTTGCCTTCTTGCTGGTTAGACGCGAGTTTTTCCAAGTACCTGCCGCTGCACTGCCTGCCAGCCGGCGTATCAACGAGGAAACGATATCCCCGCACTCCACTTCTCGTATCAGTGAAACGAACGGATTTGGCGGTTTGCCCAATCCAACCGTTGAATGCCCCTCTGTCCTCAACTGACGAAAGCTTTGACACCGAATCCGTACTGCCACCAGTCGAAGGAGTGATAGCGATATTCACGGAACAGCCTGTCTGGGATATACCCCACCGAGCAGCACCCAAAAGCAACCACTTGACATCGAGGGACGCTCCATATCGCTAGACGCAGCAGCAGATAGTGCAGTTTGTGTTTTATGTATGTTCTGTTTAGTTTGGCTTAAAAAATCTCCATTTTTTTTATTTTTTTTGCTTTCTCATATCCCTATATATAAAAGAAAGTGTCCGAAGCGATGTAATCCCATAACTCGAGATGGGAAGAACCGATTTTGATGATTTATACTTTGTTGGAAAGGTATTTTCTCAGTACGGGTTTTAAAAGAAAAAAAATCAAAATTTCAAAATGTCTTATTTTGACCACCCAGCGTGTTACGACAGGTTTTTTTTTTTTTTTTTTTTTCATTTTGTATTTATTTATTTTGGCAACAACCAAAAAAATAACAGTATACTGTTTTCCATCATTAAGTACTTCAATTTAATCTATTTATGTGTGTAGTAAACAATGTCAGCAAGACGCAAAGGGACCAATTTGGGCCGTCGAACGAATAGAACGACAGACATGCGAAATAGAAGAGCCCAAAGATCAGACGAACAAGTCCAACAAGATAATGCAGATGTGCGTATGAGCATGGCACAATTTCGTGAATCACAATCACAAGAGGCACGAGCTGAACGAAATCAACAAAGACAATTGGATTGAACGGCTTACTTATCGGTATGGATCCAGATTCTAACCGGTTCCTGAAGTCAATTCGAACGTTTAATTCATGTTTCCAAATGACATCGTTTGCAGCAACAGAAATAGTTAAAAATAATGCTGCAAATGGTCAACAATTCCATTCAACATTCAAAATCAAAGGCCAAGGTTATCACAAAGTGAAAAGAACCACATACATTTTTACAAATTTACTTTATGGGCGGTGGGGACTCCGAAAGCGCACGTTGCGGCTACAATAACCGCAATTCACCATATGCCAGACGCATCGTCGGCGAGCTGGATGCTCTATAGACATATTCACAAAGCTATCTCTTTCTGAAGTGCGGAATCCCTGTCTTAAACAACATGGAATAATCATTGTGATTGTTAATGAACTGAATATGAAAGTGCAAACAGAAGCTATTGAAGGGTAAAAAGTAACAAATAATAGAGAAAAAACGTGGGAAAGTATGTTAAAGCAAAACAAACAATTAACATAGGGATGTGCTACAGTCCGCTTGGCGAACTTTTGGATATCCTATTCTTATTCCCAGCAGACACCTGGAGAGTCTATATCATAAATTTCAGTTTCCTAGCTCAAACTTTGACTTTCCAATAAAATTGTTTTATTTAATTGTGGGCATGTCAGTGGGTTGATTTTAGAAATTTTATCTCCCGAGCAGTTTTATGACTCAAAGATCATAACAAATTTCAGCTTTCTAGCTAAAAATACGATTTTTTCGATAAATTTGTTTTTTTTTTTGAGTTTGTGACAAAAATTCTTAAACTTGATTATTTCGGGGACCTGGAGAGTATATATGGTTAAAGGCCCAATTTTTGCCGACCGACGAACGGACATGATCGACATTACTATCGATGCTGATCATAAATATAGTAACTTGTACGGGTCTACGGGCAATATTATGGTATGGTTTAAACTTCGCGTCAAAATTAATATACTCTTAGAATAGGGTATACAACTGTTGACCAAAAACGCTATTCAATTGTATTTAGATATCTAATATGTTTGTTTAGAAAACTTTTCAACTTATTTTCTTCCAAACAAAAATATTTACAAATTACAAACTGACAATCACGCTTTTGTCATCAATCCTGCTAAAACACCAGCTGTAGAGCACATGCGTGGATTTCATGCACCTGTTATTGATGACTTTGCTGGAATCATGGTTGGCGACCGTACAGCGACGCGACAAATCGTGATTTGAAGAAGAAATAATAATCTTGAGTTCATTGCTGATACACACCGTTCTCCAATATCCGCTAATGTTCTGAAAGGGACAAAACGTCCACAGCGCTCAATTCCTCTTTAAGTCATAGACCACATCCCAACACACTTACAATAAGTTAGTTCTTTTTCATTTCCCTAAGAAAATATTCACTAGAAATAATTTATATGGCAAAACAACGTTTGCCGGGTCATCTAGTAGATGTATATATTAATATTGAATTAATGATAGTAGATATGTAAAGTAAAAGAATGAATTAAGAAAAAGTAAAATATATATAATATAGACCAAGAGGGTCAATAAAATTGAAATCTTAACTCAAAAAGAAATAAATGTATATATGTAATAGTATATCAGTGAAGGTGCACAGTTTGGTCTAATAAGCAAACATTAAGAGACAGTTTTGTTGGTATTAACCGTGGGTGTGTGGGCGTTGGAGTGGGTGGGAAGTATTTCTCCCCCTTTCAAATAATTTACAGCTACCGCAATCGGACTCCTCATCGACAGGCCTGACGACGTGGATGCCAGAGTAAGTTTTTTATTTCGCCTTTTTTTTTGTTTGGCATTATACCATTCACCTAGGGATTTTTTTTTGGTACATAGTTGATATTTTCTAACGCATTATTTTTTTGTTACAACGCCGAAGTTAGAAGTCTATTTTAGCGTTGAGACCAAATCGCGTACTTACCTTTTATGCTAGTTAATCATCATTTTTTTTCGATTAACGGATCGCAGTTGTAAATACCTTTAAAAATAATTATTATCTACTGAGTATATACCTATATTAAAGTAACGTAACAACAACCAAATGTATGAATTATTTTTCCGTTAAATCATGTTGTTTTTGCTCATGGGATGTGCATACTTAAATTTAATTTCCAACTTTATGCAATAAATTTAGTAATGTTTGCCTAAATTAAATTTCGTGTCTCATTTCGATGGAAGCGCCTTGTGGTCCAGGATAGTGAAAGCATAGGGCTTTCGTTAGGGTGTCAGAAAAAATTCTAGCGGTTTCTGGCACACGGAAGGGTGGGTATTGACCCGCTTAGAGGACAACCAACTGTTTCTCCTGTGGCAATGTAAGTCTCCCTTAGAACATCTGATGATGATATCACTGCTTTTGTTTTAACTAATTCCAAAACTTCTAAAAGTGCTGTTCTTCTTTATTTCTCATCGACTACTTCTCGCATCTAATACCTCTCACTATCTTTTATTCTCCCTTTCCTTTATAGCTTTCTCTTATCTGTTTAAAAATAATGTAATTTAGCTTTAAGACATTTGAATTTAATGTAAATCAATCTTAACGGTCTAAGTACTATAAAAGATACTTTTCTTAATGTACAAACCAACAAAATAAATAAATAAATTGAAATTGAAAAATGAAATTGAACTCTTTTATTTCAGTTGCTTTTCGAACCCAATTTTCTCTTATTTTTTTTTGTCCTTATATCTAAACGCATGCAATATCTTTATGTAGTGGCGACTTTCTTGGGTTCTCGTGTGCAAGAATCCACCCCTATCCGACGAGCTTAAGCTGAGACCAGCAAGTCATGCAAACGCACTCGAGTTGCCAAATTATCCCGTTTTCCGATCCCGTCCTCCACCCCAACGCGGTCCCTCTTCCACCAAATATTTTTCACCATCTCTTGTAGATACAACAGTCCTAGGTCCCTCCCCCTTAGCACCACCGCCATTACATGCTTGATAGTAAATTAAAGATTGTTTCATGTAATTGTTGGCCACATACGGAGGGTCCAATTTGGAGGCACTTTTTCGAGCATTTTGGCTGATATCTCGTTAACAACACGTATTATGTTGTCTTCCAAGGCTGCAATTGTAACTTATACCGTAGTGTTCGTCAACGCTTACATGAAAAAAATCTTTAAAAAGTAAATGCATTGATTTATCAACTCAAATAACAATTTTATACACTTTTGCAATTTTCCTGGGTGTTATTTACAATTAAAAACAATACGCTCAAAAATTGTTCGATCGTCCTTTCATGATTTACATTGTGGCGGACACCACCCATCAATATTTCATCATGGCAAATAAATTACAATAGGTACATTTCAAAAATAACTGCCGACCGGATGTCCCGATACACAAACCGGATCCTCCCGACGAACACTGCTTTCGACTACTGCAATCAGCTGAACGCAAAGCATTTGTATAAAACAGTATTTTTTTTTTGCTAACACACGATTTATGACGATCTCAAACACATAGACAACTGGTCATAATTAATACTAGTGGCAAACAGACTGCACGCCTTTTCTTTGCCGCACTTAACTCAAGCTGGTTCGTCTGATTAATTTTCAAATATTTAAAGAAACCGGACAAAAAAAATTAAAAGTGTTTAAACCCACGCCGTTCAAGGGTTGGTAAGACATTTTATTTGCACGTGGATCAATTAATCCGCGGAGTTAGATTCCCTAAGGAAACTGCGGATATCTTTTGTGAGCTGAAGAGTGTTCTGGTGACCGCCAATGTGTTCGACTCAATTACACAACGGGGCACCTCAGAAAGAACAACCCCTCGTCTACCAGCATTCAGCAAGAGAATCCGCAGCACATTTTGCCGGAGCCCCTGCCAATCCTGATCTGCGGAGCACGAAATATCACTCCAGATCAAGTAGGATTTGGACGCATAGACCGCAATACACGCACAAAAGCACATACCAGCCATCTAGTGACATAACCTAGCCACATACCCATCGCTCGCAAGAAAGAAGCTCATCTGATCAATCCTCAAACCGCTCGCAGTACCACACATTAACTTCCAGCAAGATACTGGCTAGCAAGGAGTACTGTATCAATAATTTAATTCAGTGTAGCGCATATCTATCTGTACACAGGAATGCATATATAAGTGCATGAAACATTGTACACACAAAGATATATATATGTCGAAAGAGTAAACATTTTCCCATCTGGCTTAGACATAGTACTTAACAATAAACTAATTAATGCTTCACTTTATTTTAATTAATATTTCTTTATTCTTTTTCCCTTTTAATTTTTCCGAATCCTTATTTTTCCTTTCCTTCTTAAATACCAACTCTCCTTTCCTTTCTTCTTTTTTTCTTACAACCCCGTCCCAATCCGTTCCAAGTTAGCCCTCGTTTTCATTCCATTTTTCCACCGCGTCTACCTTCACAGTGTTAGGGGCTGTTTTCATTTCGTCTCTCACTTCATCTACATGATCCTCGTCTCCGACACGGCCATTCTGACCTGTCGCACGTCCTCGTGTGATTAATCTAAAAAAATAAAAGAAAACAA
Source organism: Portevinia maculata (assembly GCA_949715645.1). Lineage (NCBI taxonomy): Eukaryota > Metazoa > Arthropoda > Insecta > Diptera > Syrphidae > Portevinia > Portevinia maculata. The sequence continues at coordinate 241,952,182 of OX454526.1, read as the reverse complement.
TCAGCAGAAGGTGTTCACTCGGTTGTACCTGACATTTTAGGTAGATACACGTAACAACTGTCTATTTAGAAGTTGAAAATCTAGGAAAAATCAATGCGCAGCACTTCCTTCCAGCGCTCTTATAAGAATTAATATTTCTTATTCATATTGTTCAATAATTACTTCCATGTAATGATATTATACCAACTACTCAGCACTTCCTTCCAGCGCTGTTATAATTATTAATATTCCTTATTCATATTGTTCGAAAATCATTTCCTTCTAATGATGTTATATCCAATTACTATCCAATTACTTCCATCCAGTAACGGATTTTTTTTTTTTTTTTTTTTTCTATGTATCTAATTCTATATCTTCGTCAAACATCAGACTTTCTGGTATCTTACGAATACGATCATGCGAATATTTATACTTGCGGTTGGAGTTTACAGCTTTAACCGTATATCTGTCAAAGTCTAATACTTCAACAACAATGTAAGGGCCCTTGTATTTGGGGTCAAGTTTTGTTTGATTTCGCTCCTCATTTTGCAATAGAACGAAATCTCCCACTGAAAATTTAGTCACCTTAGCTTTAGTCTTGTCAAACCTGTTCTTGTCATATTCTGCGACTTTCGCGATATTTTTTTCAGCTTGCGACCTTGCCCCGGAAATTTCAATTTCAGATTCTTCCTCATCGGTCAGCATCAGATTCAATGGTCGAGCCTACCAATGAGTAACTCCAGTGGGCTAAACCTCGTTACGCGATTAATCGTGCAATTCATAGCCAGCTGAACATCAGGTAACGCATCTTGCCAGGATCTTTGGTTACTACTCTCTACGGCTGTTAACATGCTCTTTAGAGTACTCATCACGCGCTCCACTTGTCCATTATCACGGGAACTACCAGTAGCAATCAAATGTAAGCGAATATTGTGCGATTCACAAAAGTCGCGAAATTCTTTGCTTGCAAAGCATCGACCCTGGTCTGCGATAATACGAGTTGGAGCGCCAAAAAATGCTATGGCTGACCTAAGCGCTTGTACACTATTGGAAGTATCAATATTTAAGGTGTGATGTAGCATCACGAATTTTGTAAAAGCGTCAATTAACACAAAGACATACTCCTTTTTGTCATTCTTCCCGCTCAATTTTCCAGTGGCATCGATGTGTATTGTGTGCCAAGGAATTGCAACCTTCGGTATTGAATGCAATTCAGCTTGCACTTTACCCGAATGGGGTTTAGATATTCTGCGCGTTATACAGTTATCGACGAATTTTCTAACATACTTGGACATATTATCGAACCAGTACAAGTCGTACAACTTTTCAAGAGTCTTTTCCCATCCTAGATGCATTAAAGCCTCGTGAGTGGTATTTATAACTGACCATCTAAACGCTCGCGGTATTATAGGCAAACATCGCTTCTTACCATCCCGTTGTATTTTACGATATAAGACTCCTGACCTTAACTCATATGTCTTTGACACATCTTTGCTAAGATTTTCACCTTCGAGATCAGCTATCAGACCTATAATTTCCCCATCACGCTGCTGTTCTGCTATTAACCAATTGTCTGATAGCTCAGTGATATTTATTTTCTTAGTTATTCCTTTTCCAAAAAATGTTGGATCTGGAATTGGCAAAGGGTTTCTCGAAAAGAAGTCAGCGTGAGACATATGTTTACCTTCTCTGTAAAATACTTCGAAATCAAACGCTTGTAAGAAGGCCGACCACCTGTGTGCCCTAGGAGTAAGGTCTAGTTTTTTACGCGATGACTGTAAAGCGTTGCAGTCTGTTATAACGGTGAATTTGCGTCCATGTAAATAATGCCTAAAATGCTTTACAGCATTCACCACAGCAAGCCTTTCTAACTCATAGGAATGGTATTTCGATTCCGCAGCGGAAGTACGCTTGCTAAAGTACGCAACCACATGAGACTTCTTGTCCTTTTTTTGCATAAAAATTGCCCCATAACCTAAAGCACTGGCATCTGTATGTAGCTCAACAGGGTAGGTGGGCTCGAAAATCATTAAAACTGGTTCGGTTGTGAAAACTGAAATTATTTGTTGTCGGATGGTTTCATGAACGGGTTTCCAATCGATTATACCTTTCCCGGAAGTCAATGCATACAAAGGAGCCATAATCTGAGAGAATTTGGGAACAAATTTACGAAAATATGATGCCAATCCTATAAATTGTCGCAATTGCGTTATGGTTTGTGGGGGTGGCAGCGCCGTTAGGGCAATTACTTTCTTTGGATTAGGTCTTATTTCACCACGGCTCACTTCAAAACCAAGATATTCTACTTTTTGCTTTAGGAATGAACACTTTTTCATGTTCAGGGAAAACCCGGCTTTTGTAAGTACCTCCAAAACAATACGTAACCTCTCTAGTGCCTCCTCTAAACTTGAGGCTATTATCAGGATATCGTCCATATAGACCACCACGAAAGTATAAGCCAGCTCACCCAAGGCAGTGGTTATTGCACGCTGAAAAACTGACGGAGCATTACGAAGGCCAAAAGGCATGGTCAGATACTCATACTGACCTTCAGGAGTTACAAATGCTGTATATTCAATCGAATCTGAGTGAACTGGAATTTGATGGAACCCGCAAGCCATATCCAGGGTCGTAAAATAAAAGGAACCATGCAGCCTATCCAGCTGTGCTGATATTAAAGGTTATGGAAATCTATCTGGCACTGTATTATCATTAAGCTCGCGATAATCAACACAGAGACGATCGGAACCATCCTTTTTCTTTACAAGAAGTATGGGGCTCGCGAACGGGGAGCAGCTATTCCGTATTATGCCCGCAGACAAAAGTTCATTGACCTTGGAGCGAACTATTTTCAGTTCTTCTGGGCTCAATCGATAAGGATGTCGACAAACTGTTTTATTGACATCTTTTAGACGTATCTGCATTGGAGCGGTATTGGCGGGACCTTTGGGTGTTCCACAAATAAAATAATCTTCAAAATTCTTTAAAATTGTTATTAATTTTGGTTTTAATTCCCGTGAAATGTCGGTATTCAAACTATCAAAATTAATCTCTTCGTGCTTGCTAACATTGCATACTTTGGCGACATTAATTTTGATTAGTTCCACTTTATCGCTGGTTACGTGTACAGACAACCCTTGACATAATATTTCACGACCAACCATTATGTCATAGCACAAATAATGATCGGGTAATGTGTGAAAAAGTATTTCTAAATCAACGCTATTAATCTTAACGATTGCTAAAACCTGTAATGTGCATTTAACACTTGTTTGCCCGATACCTGTCATAGTAACTACATTGTTAAATCGCATGCCCTTAAATTTATAAGATACTGATTCCCTTATTAGGGAGCATTCAGCCCCGGAATCGAAACAAAACACAAAAAGCTCACCGGAATGATTTAGAGTACCCGCAGCGACTTTGCACATATCTACTCGCCGTTCAGTCGATGGACCCGCTGCATAGCCAGTTGCATCATAACTACTTAATCCGGGACAACGAGAAGCGAAATGGCCAATACCTCGGCACTTAAAGCAAGTAACAGACGTCTTCGTAGATGCAAGGCTATTGCCGGTACTTTCGCCGTACGGTGCGTTCGGTCTTCCCTCCTTTTTCCAATTATTGTCCTTTTTAAAACGACATATCGACGCTTTATGTCCCAGCTTACCACAGTGAAAGCACTTGCTGATTTGCGTATGAGGCAGTATTCGTTGACGTTTGCTTTCCGGTGAATCTCGTTCGACCGATTTTCTTTTTAAAAAGGACATAGCTTTCAATTCTTGCTGTAGCTGAGTGCGTGTACTAACGTCCGAAGTGAAAGCCAAACGATTCACACGAGTATCGAATCTTGAGACATGAGCCAAAGTGGTAGCGACAGCTATTTGCTCCGTTGACATATTTTTCCATCGAGCCATTAGTGACGTCATAAGGCATGCCGCGTAGGACACAAACGTTTCGTCCTCTTTCGGCTTACTGTTGTTAAAGGTTATCATGAAAGCAGCCAGAGTCTCTGGGCACTCATATCTTGAAATGAAATGGTCTTTGAAATCACACCATCTCATTTCAGGGTATGAAATTTGTGATAACCAAGCGGATGCCTGGCCTTTAAGAGCTCTACTGAGCGCGACCATAAGCTATGGACCATGCAGGTGTTGATCTACCATGCACATGTCAGCGGTTGCAACCCATGCACGCGCATCAGCATCTGTCTTATCCGGATCGAATTCTAGCAATTTAATGTTTGGATTCGTTGACATGGTAGTTGCCTTTAATAAAGCCATAAAATTTTGATTTTGCTGTTCAAACAACAGCCGCCATTTTTCTTCATCCGATGCCGTTCCTGCTTGCTGATGAGGTCCTGATCCCACTTCTGATGTCGAAAGAGTAAACATTTTCCCATCTGGCTTAGACATAGTACTTAACAATAAACTAATTAATGCTTCACTTTATTTTAATTAATATTTCTTTATTCTTTTTCCCTTTTAATTTTTCCGAATCCTTATTTTTCCTTTCCTTCTTAAAAACCAACTCTCCTTTCCTTTCTTCTTTTTTTCTTACAACCCCGTCCCAATCCGTTCCAAGTTAGCACTCGTTTTCATTCCATTTTTCCACCGCGTCTACCTTCACAGTGTTAGGGGCTGTTTTCATTTCGTCTCTCACTTCATCTACATGATCCTCGTCTCCGACATATATATATATATATCATCAGTAAATGTACACGTGACTTACGCGTACAATTTTAATTTCGAGACAAAAGGATTCCAATTAATTTACCAACTTCTTGAATGAGATTATCTCACTATTATAACTAGTCTAACCTAAAGTATTAAAATCAATTTTTTTTGCTTACACCGTAACTTAATCTAACCCCACTTTAAGCCACAGAAAAGCATTTAAGTTCATACGTGTACATAACCAATAATATAAATTCATAGTTATCAAATCAACTGGTCCAGCGAGAAATTTGTGCACAAACTTCGACGCAGCAAGATCATCAAATGCAACGGATACAAAAGTGAGTACATTACATACACGACATATCTTTTCATTGGCTTCCTAGTCCGGTCATTACTTATCTAACATATTCATACATATTCATTAAACTTACATATTTTTTTAAACTACTTTTGCTTAATTAAGCTAAAATTGATAATTAGTTCAACACCTACTTTCATATTATACTACCTATTACCTACTTAATTGATATTGTTACGTGAGTCAAAAATAAATCTAAAAATACTAAGATTCAGATTCTTCCGCGTTACATCTTCTCCTTATCCCCGAATAGTTTTTTTTTATACAGGCACGATAATTTTGTGCGCAAGGCAATAAGCAGCAAGACCCCACCCCATCGACGAGCTGATGCCGTGCAGCGCAAGCGTGTCAACCGCTGCTTCATAACAAGGACACACTGCATCTTGTCCTTCATTCCACCTAATCAGTGCGTATGCATTGACAATGGAAAGCCCCCTTCCCGCCACAACATAAGCACTTGTGGGAGAAAGTCAAGATGTTAAATTTTTCGAAAGGTTCTCCTGAGTGTTGAAATTGCCCAGAAGTGTTTCCTTCATCTACGAGTAGTTGCTTTTAAGGACAATCGCTGTGATTTTTGGCGAAGTGATATTCGCAGCCCATCCAATTAACCCATACAATCAAAAATGTATGTCCCAGCTAAAGCAGTGTCATGAGCCGCTACAATCTGTAGTCCGAATATATTCGCCGTAACCCCGACATTGAGAATAGGGCTCTAGTTAGTCATTTTTATCTGCGCGCCGAACGATCTGGCGCCCAGATTCCCGCCTATTCTCCTAAATTTAATATGATTTCTGAACGACTTTTAAATGTAATTGATTTCTAAACCACGGGACAAATGTCAAATGTTTGACAGGTAGGAATAGTTTCTAGGGGAAAGCGAAGTTGTTTTATTTTACTATATTCCAAACATTTTTTCCATATTTACTCACCGTGTAAACCTTCCCTAGACTTCCACAAATAATTCAAAACCAAAATTAGCCAAATCAGTTCAGCCGTTCTCGAATTTTAGCGAGACTAACGAACAGCAATTGATTTTTATATATAAGAAGAAAGAATATATAATTTAAATAATGCTGCTGAGTTTTAATACATTGTATGGACGAATACATATGTAAAATTAGTTCGTAGAACAGTTTAAAAGGTTATAGTTTTGTTTAGAGCATCCGCATACGGACCCTTAATTTAGAATAAGTATCCTGTTAGATTTTAGTTAGATTTAATCATTTTTCTCTAGAAAGTAAGTTAATTATACATAATAAACATAGGGACGGGCTACAGTCCGCTTGGGCGAACTGTTGGATACCCTATTCTTATTCCTATCCCTCATAAGTGGGCGTGACAAAAGTCTAAGTATGGTTGAATTGTTAAGAACGCTCTACATATTTTGTTATATAACATTTAAAGGATTTTATCAAAAAAACGCCCCCTAGCTCAAACTTGGGTGTTTCAATAAAATTGTTTTATTTAATTGTGGGCGTTTCAGTAGGCGGATTAAAAAAAAAAATAACACATGAGAATAAAGGGCCCCTAGAGAGTACATATTATAAATTTCAGCTCCCTAGCTCAAACTTTGAATTTTCAAAAGAAAATAAAAATTAATTGTGGGCGTGTCAGTGGGCGGATTTTGAAAATATTTACACATGAGAATAAAGGGCCCATAGAGAGTATATATTATAAATTTCAGCTCCCTAGCTCAAACTTTGGATTTTCAAAAATTAATATACCCTTAGAATAGGGTATACAAAAATTATTTTATTTATTTTTGGGCGTCTCCGTGGGCGGATTTTGAAATTTTTTTATCCCGCGCAGTTTTAGGAGTCATAGATCATATATAAAAAATTTCAACTTTCTAGCTCAAAATTCGATTTTTTTAAAATTTTTTGTTTTTTTGAGTTTGTGGGCGTGTCTGTGGGCGGATTTCAAAAATTCGTAAACTTGATTATTTCGGGACCCTAGAGAGTATATGGTTAAAATTTCAGCTCTCTAGGTCCAGTTTAAAGGCCTAATTTTTGCCGACAGACAGACGGACGGACGGACGGACATGGCTAGATCGACATTACTATCGATGCTGATCATAAATATAGTAACTTTTCGGGGTCTACGGGCAATATTAAGGTATGTTACAAACTATGCGTCAAAATTAATATACCCTTAGAATAGGGTATGGTTTGGTTGGTTGGTTGAAAACGGCCCTCGGTGAGGATGCACTTAGACCAGAAGTAGGTCCATTGTGCTGCCGATGTGTAAGGTGGGTGGGTCACCCTCTTACTCAGGGAACCATTTGCTCCTCTGAATGAAGGAGCTAATCCTTGCTGTGCAGGCGTTGTTAAGATCGTTTAGATCATTGAAAAGGTATTCACCCAATGTAGCCTTCCTAATGTTGGCGAGTGCAGGACACGTGCAAAGGAAGTGACTGATGGTCTCCTCTTCTTCCTCGTCCCTACAGCTTCTACAGAAGTCATTGTAGGGGATGCCCAGCCTTTGGGCATGTCTTCCTATAGCACAGTGCCCGGTGAGGGCATTTACTAATTTCGAAAGGGTTCCTCTCTTATGCCTCAGAAGTCCGATGGACCTGGATTTGTTAAATGTCGGCCAGAGTAGCCTTGCGGTGTTGCACTGGTCGAGTTGGTGCCAACGACGGTTGGCTTCGTTCACCGCATTGGTGTCTATGAGGTTTTTAGCATAAGACGTTGGCGCCTCGATGTCGGTGACGCTTATGCTATTTAAACCAGAAGAGCCTCGTCGGGCCAGTTCGTCAGCTTCACAATTCCCTGGTATGTCACAGTGACCCGGCACCCAGCAAAGGGTGAGGCTATACTGACCGGCTATCTCGTTAAGAGATGCACGGCAGTTTTTCACTGCCTTGGATCTTGTAGTGCTGGATGCAAGGGATTTGATGGCCGCCTGACTGTCGATGTATATTACAATATCTGATTTCGATATCGTATTAACCGACAGCCAGGCAGCGGCTTGGCGGACGGCGGTGACTTCGGCCTGAAAAACGCTGCAGTGTTCTGGAAGGTTAAAGGAGAGGTGAATGTCCAGGTCTTCAGAGAAGACTCCGGCACCGACTCCGTCCTCCGTTTTGGACCCATCCGTAAAAATTGACAGCGATTCGTGGTGTAGGACATGACGTTGTGTCCACTCGGTTCTGTCTGGGATTAGATGTTTGTAGCCCAGGTTGAAGTTGTATTCAGTGGGCAGGTGGTCGGTGACCTTAGGGAGATGTCGATACATCGATAGTACATTGGCATGTCCAGTGTGTTGCTCTTTCCATTGTTTGGAGCTTCTCAGTCTTATTGCTGAGCTGGCAGCCAATTGTTTGCCGACGATGTCGGTCGGAAGAAGGTGGAGCATGGCTTGGAGCGCCGCAGTGGGAGAGGTTCTCAGCGCACCGGTGATGCTGAGGCATGCAACTCGTTGAGTTTTGTCCAGCAAGGTTAGGTTGGACTTCTTCTCCAAGGCGGGCCACCAGACCAGTACTCCATAGAAGAGAATCGGTTTAACTACCGACATGTATAACCAGTGCATAATATTTGGTTGTAGGCCCCACGTGGAGCCTACCGCCTTTTTGCAAATGTAAAGAGCAGCTAGGGATTTCCTGGCACGTTCGACTACATTTTCCCTCCAAAGTAGCTTGCGATCAAGCTTCAGGCCTAAATAGCTAGCGCTATTTGAGAGTGCCAGAGGAGTGCCTCTAATATTCGGGGTGGTGAACTCAGGGAGTTTATGTCTTCGTGTGAACAGGACCAGCTCAGTCTTTGTTGGATTGACGGACAGGCCGCATCTTTCGGTCCAACCTGTCAGTATGTTGATAGCAGATTGCATGACATCGGCCAGCGTCTGCGGGTATTTGCCTGTTACAAGTATTGCGACATCGTCTGCATAGGCGATAACTTTACATCCAGTGTGTTCAATGTTCAGAAGGGCTTCGTTGAGCACTAGGTTCCACAGTAGCGGAGACAATACTCCCCCTTGGGGAGTGCCCCTGTGTGCACGTCGTTTGACAGTGCTACTTCCGAAGGATGCGGTTATTACCCTTAGGGTATACAAAATGATTATAAAAGTAAAAAAAAAGTGTGTTGGGCCGAGTAACATATTCGAGTTTTTTTCATTGCCGCACCTGCGAACGTCTTAGAAACATCCAAGAGTATTAATTTTCATGAGAAGCTTCTAAAATCTGCCGTTCGGATTCGGCTTAAAATTGTAGGTCCCATTGATGTAAATGGACAAGCAAATGGTTGGAGGAGCTATGTTTTAGGCCCTGTATTGGTACGTGTCTAATATTTTTTTTAATTTTAATTTTTTCAAGGCACCAATTTTAAATGAACCAGTCAGTGAATTTATCAGGTAAGTGCTTTTATGAATATTTACCTTAGTTTAAGAAAGGGGAATGTTACTTGGTTTCCCTTTGTGGAAGCGATATAAGGCCAAATTTGAAGTACATCGTATACCTACTACGTTTTCATTAGGGCCGAAATGAGCTAATTTGGGAATTGGCTGAAAAGGTGGTTTCATCTCAGTTGGTTCGACAGCTAGCAAATTTGTCCTTTTAAAGTATAAGTAGGCCTCGCTTAAGACGGAGGTAACGTTCCTGGAAAATGCCGTGTAAAGAGAAATCGTGTTAAAGGATCTAGGAAGCCAGTGCAAAAAGGAGAGTTGCGTTCTATGAGCAAAACACACCAACATTTTTTAATTAATAATTTAAATTGGATTTGCAGGTAACATATATGTACATATATATAAAAAAATATGAAAAACACAAAATAAAATTGCTTTTACTCCATTAAATTTTAAAAAAAACTCCACTTAACAAAAAAGTTTAAAAAATGTAAAAAAAAATACCTAAAAATATTCTTAACTTAACAAAAAAAATTTAGTTTCGCATGCTGGTAAAATGTATTCTTCATCACTGCTTAATTTTATCATACGTTGGCGTTTTTGTGATGCCTCGGTTTGTTTTTTTTTTATTGAACAAATCCGATAACGTGTTCGGACGAGGCTTTTTGCCGCGTTAAACGGAGGTGTGTCGCAAAACGTGAAACGTGCTAGAGCAAGGCCGCGCTCAAAATACGTATTAAGCCAGGGTTACCAGTATTTAAAAATTCAGTGTGAAAACTCGGAAACAGAAGCGGGAGTGCTATCAAGTCAAACCAAATGCAATTACATTTATGTGTGTATGTTTGTAAGAGTTATAAATTCTGCACGGGAGTAAAGCTACAGCAAGATTTGTGTTTCCTTTAAAACAAAAAAAAAATTAAAAAAAACACCAAATGGTGTATTCTTCGAAGATATTTTTTTATTGGAAAAAATATAGTGTTTAAATAACACAATCCCGAATTCGCTGGCGGAAGTTGTCAAAGCTATTTTCATTGTCCCTTATTCCACGATGTATTTATTTTTTTAATGTGTAAACATTTTTGCTTTCGTTGATGTATAAATATATTTTTTCTCGGTAGGGGCTAGTTGGAAATATCTAGCGTCACCATCAGATTTTGTAATCGTCAGATTTCGTCATCGTCAGATTTTCCCGTTAATTTTCATTACCACGTGAGTTAATCGCTCCTCGACAGATCACCGCAATTAAACGTGGTTTGGCGCGGTTAGTACGTAGATGCGGAACCGTTTGAGAACAACCGCGTGTCGATGTTTTTTTTTTAATGTGTATTTTTTATTTTATATATTTCGTTATTATACATAATTTTCCAGTTTTAATTATGTTAAATTTTAGAGATTATTATGTAATTACGAAACACCGGAAAGTTGTGTGAAAGTAGATTTGTTTTGAATAATATTGAGGTTGTATAGCTTGAAGTTTGTTGTACATCAGTTGGAGGTAAGAGGAAAAATATCGATTATACTTCGGTAACCGATGGCCGATTTAAGAATGTCACTTTTAGTTGTAATAAGGTTATTTACCAAGTGGTCCTTGGATCGAAGAAAGGATATTTTTCTAAAATGCCGTTAGAATCCACACGGTATATCTGTGTTCAATGCTATTTGACTAAGAGGTCCTTGCAACAACAAAAAAGGTCCTTAAAAGTCGAAGAAAGGATATTTTTCCAAAATGCCGTTAGAATCCACGCGGTTTATCTGTGTTCAATGTTATTTGACTAAGAGGTCCTTGCAACAACAAAAATTTTCCTTAAAAGTCGAAGAAAAGATATTTTTCCAAAATGCCGTTAGAATCCACACGGTATATCTGTGTTCAATGTTATTTGACTAAGAGGTCCTTGCAACAACAAAAAAGGTCCTTAAAAGTCGAAGAAAGGATATTTTTCCAAAATGCCGTTAGAATCCACACGGTATATCTGCGTTCAATGTTATTTGACTAAGAGGTCCTTGCAACAACAAAAAAGGTCCTTAAAAGTCGAAGAAAGGATATTTTTCCAAAATGCCGTTAGAATCCACACGGTATATCTGTGTTCAATGTTATTTGACTAAGAGGTCCTTGCAACAACAAAAAAGGTCCTTAAAAGTCGAAAAAAGGATATTTTTCCAAAATGCCATTAGAATCCACACGGTATATCTGTGTTCAATGTTATTTGACTAAGAGGTCCTTGCAACAACAAAAAAGGTCCTTAAAAGTCGAAGAAAGGATATTTTTCCAAAATGCCGTTAGAATCCACACGGTATATCTGTGTTCAATGTTATTTGACTAAGAGGTCCTTGCAACAACAAAAAAGGTCCTTAAAAGTCGAAGAAAGGATATTTTTCCAAAATGCCGTTAGAATCCACACGGTATATCTGTGTTCAATGTTATTTGACTAAGAGGTCCTTGCAACAACAAAAAAGGTCCTTAAAAGTCGAAAAAAGGATATTTTTCCAAAATGCCATTAGAATCCACACGGTATATCTGTGTTCAATGTTATTTGACTAAGAGGTCCTTGCAACAACAAAAAAGGTCCTTAAAAGTCGAAGAAAGGATATTTTTCCAAAATGCCGTTAGAATCCACACGGTATATCTGCGTTCAATGTTATTTGACTAAGAGGTCCTTGCAACAACAAAAAAGGTCCTTAAAAGTCGAAGAAAGGATATTTTTCCAAAATGCCGTTAGAATCCACACGGTATATCTGTGTTCAATGTTATTTGACTAAGAGGTCCTTGCAACAACAAAAAAGGTCCTTAAAAGTCGAAAAAAGGATATTTTTCCAAAATGCCATTAGAATCCACACGGTATATCTGTGTTCAATGTTATTTGACTAAGAGGTCCTTGCAACAACAAAAAAGGTCCTTAAAAGTCGAAGAAAGGATATTTTTCCAAAATGCCGTTAGAATCCACACGGTATATCTGTGTTCAATGTTATTTGACTAAGAGGTCCTTGCAACAACAAAAAAGGTCCTTAAAAGTCGAAGAAAGGATATTTTTCCAAAATGCCGTTAGAATCCACACGGTATATCTGTGTTCAATGTTATTTGACTAAGAGGTCCTTGCAACAACAAAAAAGGTCCTTAAAAGTCGAAAAAAGGATATTTTTCCAAAATGCCATTAGAATCCACACGGTATATCTGTGTTCAATGTTATTTGACTAAGAGGTCCTTGCAACAACAAAAAAGGTCCTTAAAAGTCGAAGAAAGGATATTTTTCCAAAATGCCGTTAGAATCCACACGGTATATCTGTGTTCAATGTTATTTGACTAAGAGGTCCTTGCAACAACAAAAAAGGTCCTTAAAAGTCGAAGAAATGATATTTTCCCAAAATGCCGTTAGAATCCACACGGTATATCTGTGTTCAATGTTATTTGACTAAGAGGTCCTTGCAACAACAAAAAGGTCCTTAAAAGTCGAAGAAAGAATATTTTTCCAAAATGCCGTTAGAATCCACACGGTCAATGTTATTTGACTAAGAGGTCCTTGCAACAACAAAAAAGGTCCTTAAAAGTCGAAAAAAGGATATTTTTCCAAAATGCCATTAGAATCCGCACGGTATATCTGTGTTCAATGTTATTTGACTAAGAGGTCCTTGCAACAACAAAAAAGGTCCTTAAAAGTCGAAGAAAGGATATTTTTCCAAAATGCCGTTAGAATCCACACGGTATATCTATGTTCAATGTTATTTGACTAAGAGGTCCTTGCAGCAACAAAAAAGGTCCTTAAAAGTCGAAGAAAGGATATTTTTCCAAAATGCCGTTAGAATCCACACGGTATATCTGTGTTCAATGTTATTTGAATGAGGGGTGCTAGGAACAACAAACATTTTGGTAAAATATCCGTGCCGTTTCTAAAGACATTTTGGGAAAATATCCTTTTTCGGGTTTAATTATTGTGGCTCCAAGGACCTCTTTGTAAAATAACCTGATGTAAAATAAAAGGGACATTCAATCAATTTTTATTTTAAATGCAATATGCATAATAAATCCCAATAAATTATCACCATTATAGCAAAATAAAAAATTTTGATTTAGTTATTAGTCTTTAACGTTAGGCAAAAAGGTCTTAAGTCAAAAAATTGCATTTTGGGTTTTTGATTGGGTTTAACTCAAATTTGGTTTAACGAAAAACTGCAGTTTCTGACTTAAGACCTTTTTGCCTACCGTCAAAGAGTTATTACCTAGGCAGTTAAAAAGCTACAGCTAAAAACTAATCAACTTTAAGTTAGTTACACAACCTGCAACTAATAGCTAATAGCAAAAATTAGTTGTCTTTATGATAGATAACCACCAAATCGATTGCATTTTTAGCGCAGCTAATTTAACTACGTTAGTTACTTAGTTGTGGCGTTAGCTAGATAACAAATTAGGTAGCTAACTCGCAACTGCGCCTACATGTTTACACATCAACTATACCGTGAGTGCAGCGTGGCTCACACTTTTTTTATCAAATTTTCTCCCGCGAATGCCGGTTCATTATTTTGTCTTGGTATGAGATGAGAAGTCCTTAATCAATTTTCCGACCGACGACGTTTAACAATTTGACACCTTCTCTCAGAAACTGTTGAATAGTAGATTTTAAGTGTGTTGAAAAGAGAGGGCTTGATTGCACTTAAAATCCACCGAAAATCCAATTGGGTAAATAATTTTCTGTGTGAGCATGAAAGAACTTCTACGAAAACCGGGTTTGTCCTCCTATCCTCAGCAAGTTATTGAAATTTGTGTGTATCCACGATATTCATGGAAATGACTTACATTCTCATGATCGTGTGGAAACTATTGGAAATGAGTTAATTTTGAATCGCATTTCAAACGGGCATGAAAGAACTTCTAGGAAAACCGGTTTTGTCCTCCTATCATCAGCAAGCTATTGAAATTTGTGTGTAGCCACGATATTCATGGAAATGACTTAAATTCTCATGAACGTGTGGAAACTGTTGGAAATGATTTAATTTTGAATCGCATTTCAAACGGGCATGAAAGAACTTCTACGAAAACCGGTTTTGTCCTCCTATCCTCATCAAGCTATTGAAATTTGTGTGTAGCCACGATATTCATGGAAATGACTCAAATTCTCATGAACGTGGAAACTATTGGAAATGATTTAATTTTGAATCGCATTTCAAGCGGGCATGAAAGAACTTCTAGGAAAACCGGATTTGTCCTCCTATCCTCAGCAAGCTATTGAAATTTTTGTGTAGCCACAATATTCATGGAATTGACTTAAGAACGTGTGGAAACTATTGGAAATGAGTTAATTTTGAATCGCATTTCAAACGGGCATGAAAGAACTTCTAGGAAAACCGGTTTTGTCCTCCTATCATCAGCAAGCTATTGAAATTTGTGTGTAGCCACGATATTCATGGAAATGACTTAAATTCTCATGAACGTCGAAACTATTGGAAATGAGTTAATTTTGAATCGCATTTCAAACGGGCATGAAAGAACTTCTACGAAAACCGGGTTTGTCCTCCTATCCTCATCAAGCTATTGAAATTTGTGTGTAGCCACGATATTCATGGAAATGACTCAAATTCTCATGAACGTGGAAACTATTGGAAATGATTTAATTTTGAATCGCATTTCAAGCGGGCATGAAAGAACTTCTAGGAAAACCGGATTTGTCCTCCTATCCTCAGCAAGCTATTGAAATTTTTGTGTAGCCACAATATTCATGGAATTGACTTAAGAACGTGTGGAAACTATTGGAAATGAGTTAATTTTGAATCGCATTTCAAACGGGCATGAAAGAACTTCTAGGAAAACCGGTTTTGTCCTCCTATCATCAGCAAGCTATTGAAATTTGTGTGTAGCCACGATATTCATGGAAATGACTTAAATTCTCATGAACGTGTGGAAACTATTGGAAATGAGTTAATTTTGAATCGCATTTCGAAATGTGCACCAAAATGAGTTCATTTGCCCTAATAAAAACGTAGTTTTAGCTAATTTCAAGGTGGCCATTTCATCAAATATATCAAAGTTTTATTTTAAGTGCAGGGTCTATACCTACATTGTTACTTCTCCCAAATTTCGAGAAAACTGCAAAATTGATTTTGTTTTCCAATTAGTGGCCAATAATTTCGTCAATGGAAGTTGAAAAACTTTTTCAAATTTGCAGGTGGTTCATTCGTTGTCAGAATTCAAATAGCACTTTGATACTATTCCCTCCTAAGTGAATTCCAATAAAATTGTCAATTAATGGATGTACCCTTAGATAAAACTTACCTTCCTGTCGCCCAGTATAAATGAGCAGGAAGATACAAAACTTCAAACAACTTTCTAAAGTAAACGGGCAAGTTGGAGGGTTCCTGGAGCCAATTACTCATCCAATTATTTTTATATATTTTTTACTGTCAGTCTTCTTCTTCTTCCTTTGGCGGTGAGGCAATGATCAGGATCAAAGAGACCATAACGCTCCCACATAACTGCAATTCTACTAGCCCGCTTCTAAAAGGTTTTACTGTCAGTAATAAGCATTAAGTATAACATAGCTACTAGTGGTTCTGTTTTTTTTATCAAAAGCGCTCTTCACGTCAATGGAGCTTGTTAACATTTCCGTAAATGACATATTTCTAATTTCTTCCGCTCAAACGAACGCTGTCCCCGTCACTGGGAGAGGGTCATTTTGATGATCTCTTAAAGTTGATTGATTGATGACCGTTATTTAGCGCTAGCTCCTATTTACAAAAATATAATTTAGGATGATATTAAAAAAACGCGAATATATGCCCGAAGGCTCATCCAGTAGTTCGACTCATTATATCGCCCTGGTACTGTGGTCAAACCTCAATATATGAGGCGTATGTCCTTGCAACCGGTAAGCTCTCCGTTGGGAACTCTATTTTTCCGTTAATGCGGTAATGATTTATTTTGCGGAAATTTACAAAAAAGTAGAGCTCCAAACGATGAACTTACCGTATTACCGTCAAGTAAATTATAATCCGTCACGGAATTGTCGTCTTCTTCGTAAGGTTCAAGGCATTCAATGTTGGCAACGCTGAGCTTGTGCACATACTGCAGGTCAATCTTGTCAGATTGAGTGGTGATATTCGTAATTACTGAGGGTAAAACCTTTTTTGGCCGTACTGATACCGCTAGAGAACAAATTATCTTTCAGGCGGTTGGTTTCGTTAATCATCCGGATAACGTATGTACATATCAAGGGGTATGAAATTTTACTTGAGAAAAATTCGTCCTTGAAATTCGTTAGGAAAATTATATCGTCCTTGATAGGTTCAACGATCTTCTGCTTGTGTACTTATAAGGTACAGTTAGCATTTCGCCCTTTGATGATTCGTGGTATGCAGTCTTCAGGAATTTTTTGAGGAGTTAATCAGTGAAAATCAGTGGTCTACTGGTGTAGTTCACCAGCGTTTTGCGGAATTCAAAGTCAATCAGTTTGTCGCTCAATGTATCATCTCTAATGATGCCATCAAACGACAATAGTCCCAGTAAGAGTAGCTTGTCGTTGGTTGTTTGTATATTACCAGTGCCAGAATGAACTCTGAAGGGTTTTTAAACCGTGGTGCTATTTCGGGATACAGAAGTACTTATAAGATATTTGCTTGCTCCTGTGTGCACGAGGAAATTGAGTTTCTTCCCACCCTAAGTATTATATTCTCTAAATGGTATGCTAGATGGTCTCCTTGAATAGAATTTAACTCGTCACCTCTTCTTCGGGAACATCGTCATATGATTGGTTTAACTTTTCTTCGAGTATACGTCTACGTACGTCGAACTACCTTTGATGTTTTTGAGGATGATTGGCAGACCAATATCTTCTTTTGAAAGGATTGGGTCCTTGTGACCGATTCAAATAGTTCTCATGCCGTGACTGAACGGGCGTCTCCATTTGTTCATGTGGATTGGGTGCCCGAATAATGAGGCTGATAGGCCTGGACTAATTTCAGAAGGCCAAGGGAGCTCTCGTCTCCTGCCGGAAGGATTGATTTATCGGAGCAGTAGCCGTATTGTGCTTATTCGTGATGAATCACTTGACTATGAAAGTTCTAATTTTGGATTTTGGGGCAGGCCGAATATGCCGATTCCGATTTTATTTTGTTGATTATTAGTGGAAACTGGTGGTTCACTTTAGCATAAAACTCATCGAGCTTTGATCCCTTTGGGGATAGCTGATTGAGCGGGTGCTCCAGTGGTATAATGTTCTTTTTATCGGCGTAGTGCAATGAGAAGCACTTTTTATTTCGACACAACCGTCGTCAAATATATTGTATAATATCAGCGCCGAGTTTTTTGTCGATATTATGGTTTCCTCTTAGTATTGATTTTCCACTTGCTGAATTCGCAGTTCGACAAATAGGAGTCTGTGGTGGAAATTACTCAAATCACCTGTGAGTTCCTTCACCGTTGTTTAAGTATGGTCAAACACTTAACAGATGTTACCTGGGTTAAGAGCTTCCAAGAATGCCTTACCTATTTAATCAAGTTTCGTTATTTTCATAGAATGGCTTGCGATTTTTTCTTTTCACACACACACATGAACACGAACGATTGCTTCATATTTTTATTTTTTTTTTTAAGTTTTAATTTTTTTGGCGCATTGGAGGTAGAATTTCATTTGAAACGGAAGCATTGTAGCGGAAGCAATCGGATATCTTCAGAAGCTCATTAAATTCCGATCTTAACAGTATAACTCAGTGGGGTACAACCAATAGAGTGGAATTTTATGCTTCCAATAAAAATAGAACCTGCATCGCTGAAACCGAAAGACTTTCCATTCTCGGTATGTGTGTTAGTGCCAACCTCCGTTGGAATGACCACATATTTCATGTCGCCAAGAACGCTGCGAAATGTCTATGCTTAATTAAGCGATATAAGAAATATTTCACCACTTCTGATCGAGCTACAATTTATAAGTCATTTATTCGCCTGAAACTCGACTATAACGCTTATATCTGTTCTGGTGCACCAATAACTTATTCGAAGCTACTTGACAGGATCCAAAAACTCGCAATAAAACTCATTGACGACCGAGACATCGTGAGATTCATTGACTCTCTTAGTCATCGTCGTAATGTCTCCTGTTCTTCGTTATTTCCACCATAAGTACTCAAATGAAATAGCCAGTTGAATTCCACCCCTAGAACATTTCAACCGCAATACCCGCCATGCAATCAATGCTCATCACTTCACAATCAAGCCTGTATTCGGACGTACAGTGAAGTTCAAAGAATCTTCCCACAGCCGTGCAACACGACTGTGGAATACTCTTCCACGTTCTATTTTTCCTTCACATTATAACTTACGAACATTTAAAACCAACGTGCATCGGAATCTCTCCTTTTCTTCTAATCCTAGTTTCCTTAACGCCGGCGCGGTGTAGACAATACATGATAAGGGTACTAAAAAAATCCCTTTAGTGCGTGTACCTACATTATAAAAAAAAAAAACATAGGGACGGCCTACAGTCCGCTTGGGCGAACTGAAGGATAGGTTATATATACACACTTTGCATTTAATTTGTTGCGAATTACATCATCTTTAAGCGTGAAAATAAATAAAAAGACGGTCGTCAGTTAAACAATGGCTTTAACCACACACCCAAATACACCAAACTACCACTGGCGGCCATAATGTAAATATAAGGGCTGTTTCTTTCTTCAAAGTATAGCGAACCAGTTCACCTGGCCAATCTGCTGCACAGGTCTCTGCAAATTTTCCTACGGATCTCTTTAATTTTAAAATATGCAAAAAAAAACGAACAATTCTGAAAAAAATAGAGATAAGATGTACCATACGGGCGTTGTTTCCATCATCGGAGCTTCGGTGTGACTGAGGGTGGGTTTTGTTTTTGTTTCTATCACAGTAAAATAGAGATAACATTCCAGGGATGGACTTTTTTCATGAGATATGGTCACGGTTTATTATTCAGTTTTCAAAAAAGTATTGCATCACTGGTGGGTGAAGGAGATCTTTAGATCACAACTTTACTTGGAAAACATAAAATTCTGGGTTAACGGTTTTTTTAGTTTTGAGAAATTTCGGTGCAATTATAATAAAAAATAAAGCTTTTGGTACAATGCAATGGGGTTAAGCATAAAAAGCTACATGTGACTTAGGACTTGAGTTTGATTCTATGTTTTTATGGTTTTAAAGTTTGTGGCTTGGCACCAAGTACCTGTAGCCCAGTCATTTTAGGCATTTTAAACCCCAATCTGAGGAAAAATTCCTAGTGAACTGAGTTTCTGTATACACCTTTATTACGGCGTTTTAATGAAGATGTGAAAAATCGGCATTGATATCGTGCCGGCTAAAAAAGTTATAAAGGTCAAAAGGTCACGAAAATCAATTTTTCGCAAATATCTCGCGACCTATTGCTCGGAGGTCAATAGAGGTCAGTATGAAAATTGTTTGTCGTGAAATTTTCTACAAAAATTGCCTCTGGCATTTTTCTCTAAAATTTACCGTTTTTGCAGTAGAGCGCTGAAAAAGCGACTACTTGATGACTCGATGATGATGCACTCGTTTCCAGACCGCCTGCGAGGTAGAATGCAAAGCCCGCTTTTTTTACATAGTTTCCCTTGTAGGCATAATCCATGATATCTAATAAGAGGTTTGTTCATTTAAGAGTGAATAATTTTTTATTTACGTTTGCTTTGCAAACCTTGCATTTATGAATGGGCTCTCCGTTTTACGTCCGCAAACGGAGTCAATGACGTTTTTCGGATCCAATTAGTATGGAAATTGTAATAGCCGCGGACTCACATGTGTATGTATTGTGACAGATTGAGTCCGCTGTGCTCAGCAAAGAACGAATCCAAAATTGATCCAAAAAAAAGGTACAAATCGAGGCTAGATAAGAAGAGAAACGAGCTTCGAGTATCGCTAATATAAAAATCAGAAATGTTTGTTCATGTTTATTTTATTTCTTAAAAACAATACATTTTTCCATTTGGAATACCTGCTACCATTTCTCCTTCTCCTGCAAAATAAATGAATCAAATAAATGTGTATGTTATCTATACATAATGTATCATGTTACTTACTTTCAGCATGAATTTGTGCCGGTAGCATTAAAATCATCGAAATTTGGACCACGATTGGTAGTCTCGCTTTCATCGGTTGCTATTTTTTTTTTTGATTTTGATAAATCTAAATTCAAACAAAGTTTAATTAAGCAAGTAATTGTGTACACTAATAAATTCAATTTTAGTTTACCTTTTAAAGAAAATTATATCTGCAGCTGCAGCCAGAGACAGTGTCAGTGACAGATGAACGAAAACGAAGCGCCATTACAAATAACTATTCTCGACTCTCGCTCTTCTTCTTATTGGCAAAGTATCTACAGCACAGTTGCGCGTTAGCTACCTAATTTGTTATCTTTGCTATCTACCTAATTTGTTATCTAGCTCACGCCATAACTAAGTAACTAACGTTAGCTATCATAATGACAACTAATTTTAGCTATTAGCTATTAGTTGCAGATTGTGTAACTAAGCTCGTTAGGTTGCCAAAGTTAGTTGCTGATGACAGCTAATAGTTGGTTAGCTTTTTAGCTGTAGCTTTTTAGCAGCCTAGGTAATAACTAATAACTAAATCAAAATTTATTATTTTGCTATAATGGTGATAATTTATTGGGATTTATTTATTGGGCATATTGCGTTTAAAATAAAAAATTGATTGAATGTCCCTTTTATTTTACATCAGGTTATTTTACAAAGAGTTCCTTGGAGCCACAATAATTAAACCCGAAAAAGGATATTTTCCCAAAATGTCTCTAGAAACGGCACGGCATATATGAGTTCAATGTTATTTGAATGAGGGGTGCTAGGAACAACAAACATTTTGGAAAAATATCCTTTTTTCAAGTTTTAAGGACCTTTATTGGAGTTTTTGAAAAACAAATTCGGGTTTAAGGACCTTATTTGGTGCTCCAAGGATCTCTTGGTAAATAACCTTATGACAACTAAAAGTGGCATTCTTCAATCGGCCATTGGTTACCTCTTACCTTCAACTGATGTACAACAAACTTCAAGCTATACAACCTCAATTATTCAAAATTTATCGAAGACAAATCTACTTCCACACTATTTCCTCGTGTTTCGTAAGGACCTAATAATCTCTAAAATTAAACATAATTAAAACTAGAAAATGTATAACGAAATAAAAGAATCGCTCCTGTTCCTGTAATCCTTTTCGGGTTAAATTGTTTGAAAAAAATTATTAGTTGTGTTTAATCGATAGCTAAAAAGCTAAAACTAAACCTAATTATTGTTAGTTACACTCTGACAACTAATTTTTCACAACTAAACACGCTTAGTTACACTTCGCAACCAATAACTAATTGAGGTTCAAAATTTGTGGCAACTACAACTAAAATTATGGTTTAGCTATGTAGGGCGTTCAATATATTCTCCGTATCGATATGAAGGAAAATGCGAATTCAATTATAATTTCCCCTAACATCAATGCATTTGTTTCATCTTGAGATAAGCTTTTTTAAACCCTCAAAAAAATAAATTTCCTCTTTCTCAGCAAAATACCCATTTATTGCCGACTTGAGTTCTTCATCATCCGAAAATCTGACAATATATCTGAGTAGTATTTAGTTTGATTTTCAATAGCTCCAGTGAAAAATTATGTAAATTCAGAATTGTATAATATTCAGTGCTGTATCCCAAACCAAAGTGTAATTTCATTATATACCAAGTTGCCTTTCACGAATTGCAAGTGAGTTTTAGAGCAATAAGTTACATTTTACAAAAATGCATAAGCCGGGTCGCTTGCTAAATGACATAACCCTACAAACACACCACAAATTATACATGAATAAAAGAAAACTGGTTGAGACCTCCCCAGAATCGTTCAATATACAGAAAAGGACACAAAACGGTACGGAAATGTCGGACGAACTGGTCGGAAGTATGACGAAGCTAAATCTAACTGAAATGCTTAGCGATCTTCTCGATATGAAGCTGAAAGATACAGCCAAAAAGTCGGACATTGAAGAAATACAAAAGCCTAACCATCAATTGATGACGCTCAATAATTAGCTAAACACAAAAGTTTCTGCACTGAAAAAAAAATATGAAACACTAGAGGCTCAAATTGAGGAAATGCAAAAGAAAAATACTGCGAAAAATCTTATGATGAGTATTACAAGCGCAACACAGAACGGCAAAGACGAAACGGACGTGATAAAGGAAATTTGCAAAAATTTTGTACAACCACAGCCGACCTTTGGTAACATACAAATTCGAGAAATAGGGTCAAGGAAACGTGATACAAGGAATTTTGTTGTCGAAATGGAATCCAAACAGCAAGTTATATCGGTGTTGAAGTCAGCAAAATTTCTGCGAAATACGGGGATCACAGTCTTCAAAGATCTGCCTCTTACTGTGAGGATGAAGAGGAAAATGCTTGTGAAAGTAAAAATTCGTCTTGGCCAACTTGCACCCTCAGTGAAAATGACTGTCAAGGACGACAAACTGTGTGTGGAGAATAAGTTTTTCTGTTGGAGCCCAACTTTTGGCCTGCGATACCAAAATACAGATGGAGTCCCAGTTTTGGGCAAACTTCTAAACATCGATCTTAGTCACGAACAGTGTTTTGATGTGGAAACGGAGACGGAGATCTGTCAAACCAGCCAATCTTCGGAAAACAAAAATAGTGGGCCAGCGCCATCTAGAAGTCAAACCAGTACCAATGGGCATTTAACAAGTACATTCACCAATGGCACCAATGCTTTATAGGGTGACTCTGCCGTCTGCCAAAATAGTTTAATTAATAGAAATTTAATAAAAATTAAAATACTAAGTTATAATATAGCAGGTCTTAATAATAAAACTCTGTACGTAGAATTCTATAATTTAATAAATAGTTATGATATCATTTTTTTAAATGAAACATTTGTTATTAAAGATGAAAATATATTTTATAATAATCGGTTTAGGAACTTTAATTTCGTTTGGATACCTGCGGTAAGACATAATTCGAGAGGCAGAGCAATAGGTGGATGCTATTATGGCTATAAAAAATCTTTGAAAGAAATCACTTGTGAATTTAAAACGGAAGAGGATATCACGTGCCTATACATAACAGTGAATAAAACGAAATATGCTATAATACCGTCTTACATAAACTGCAATTATTGGGAAAGGGATTTTGATTCTCTATATAACTGCTTAACAAATATCACTAACGAAAACATAATGGTTATTGGAGACCTAAATGCGAGAATGGGTAAAGAAGAGGGAATAGTAAATAAACTTGGCGGGAAGCAGAGGAAGCATGGAATACTAGAGGAGTTAAACTATTGGATCTGTGTGACTCTTTTGGTTTGCGTGTAATGAATGGGGTATATGAATCTGACAAATATGGAGAGTATACATTTGTAGGTCAACAAGGATGCTCAGTGGTGGACTACTGCTTGCTCGGAGGTGAATGGAATGCACTGGCAACTGATCTAGAAGTATTGAGTTTGCCATATTCAGACCATATGCCAATCCAGATAGTGTTTGGGCTCGAAGCGACGGATTCTGAAGAAATGCAAGTCTTGAAATTACCACCGAAACTTTCTTGGAAGGATGCCACAGCAAGTGAATATAAAACAAAACTCGACCATTACCTACAGCAACTAGAAGAGCTAACTATTGGCGATATTGAAACCATCATAAAAAGGTCTGTACCTGCATGTACCCGACAGCAAAGAAAGTTTGTAAATAGAGATAAATGGTTTGATAAAGAATGTGAAACTTTAAGGCAAATATCGTTTAGTTGGCTTAAAATATTCCGAAAGT
Organism: Portevinia maculata; assembly: GCA_949715645.1. Taxonomy (NCBI): domain Eukaryota; kingdom Metazoa; phylum Arthropoda; class Insecta; order Diptera; family Syrphidae; genus Portevinia; species Portevinia maculata. Next base: position 241,928,032 of record OX454526.1, on the reverse strand, counting down.
ACAGTAATGCAGTTTTTAAAAGTCGCTATATACAAGCAAATAATGTATTTAAAAGGATTTGCAAAGAAAAACGAGTATGATTACAAGAAGCAGAAGCTCTTAAGCTTACGTATTGTAGAGATGCAAAAGAATTTGGAAGGCGGTAAGGCAGCTGAATGGGACAGAGCTTAAAATTAGTGTCGATCTTAACGTTTTACTGGAATATTTTAAAGTATTGCTAAACCCCGTGACTACGACATTACAATTGTATTACGCTGCTCCAGCCTATAATAATGAAATACTTGATACAAGAATCTCCCAGGACGAAGTTCAGGGGGTAGTAGTTAAACTCAAAAATGGCAAGGCACCAGGATCAGATAGAATTCCGATAGAATTTTATAAATACGGAACAGAAAACCTCCTCAAAAAACTAACGACAGCATTAAACAGAATTTTGGACACAGGTGCTGTACCGAAGCAGTTCAGGGAAGCTATAGTTTTTCCCATATATAAAAAAGGAAATATATCGGATCCCGCAAATTACCGAGGAATATCTTTCCTTAACACATCGTATAAAGTGTTAACAACAATTTTGAACAACCGTCTGTCGCAATGGATTGAGTGCAATAAGTTGCTTAGTGAATTCCAAGCTGGATTCCGAAGCGGTTATTCAACGATAGATAACATCTTTGTGCTTCAAAGCATCGCTGGGAAATTTATATCACAGAAAAAAAAAATTGTATACCTTTTTTGTTGACTTCAAGGCAGCATTTGATACGGTGGACCGACGAATGCTCTTCTACAAGCTCTACAATACCGGAATGTCATCCAAGTTTGGAAATGTTCTACAAAGCATCTATGAGTGTACACAGGCAGATGTATGGAATGGGGTGGAAATCTCGGAGTTTTTCGAAACTACTAAAGGCGTAAGACAGGGGCGCACTCTAAGCCCATTGCTTTTTGCATTGTTCATTGACGATATTATTGAGTTTTTGCCAGGTGGAATAGAGTTCGCAAGGACGAAAATCAAAGCGCTGCTGTTTGCCGATGATGTGGTACTGTTTGCTTATTCACAGGAATCCCTGCAACTAATGATCAATCGACTGCAAGAATACTGCAAGATGTGGGGTTTGTCCGTGAATCTAATCAAGTCGAAGATAATGATCTTTAAACAAGGTGGCGGTATAATGTCCAGAAACGAGAGATGGTACTACAACCGAGAGCCCATCGAAATAGTTAAATCTTATAAATATCTCGGAGTGACAATAACCACTTCGCTAAATATGGAAACGCACTTGCAAGAGAAGCTGGTAAAGGCCAAAGGAGCGGTTAATGCCACATGGAAAAAATGTTTCTCTAACAAACTTTTAGCACATAGTGTCAAATATAAAATTTTCGAAGCGGTTGCAGAATCCATTATGATGTATGCAGCACAAGCCTGGGGATATCAGCGATATGAAATAGTTGAAAAGCTGCTACGTTACTTTGTAAAGAGATGCTTTCATTTACCAAAGAATACGCCGAACTACATGATCACCATTGAAACGGGATTGTCTCCACTGTATGTGAAATCATTAAGGATGCATGTGGACTATCTAGCGAAAGTTTTTGACATGCCAGAAGAAAGACTAGCAAAAAAGGCGGCACGGTAGGCTATCGAGACTAATAGCCTATGGTATGGAAAACTAAAGGAGCAAGCGAGCGACTGCGGCCACGATATCCAGTTAATTGAAAGCGGCAGCAACTTAAAACATTCCTTGTACGAGCTGATATCCAAAATCGATGAAAACCATAGGGAAGACTGTATTAACATGGCTACATCATCAGTTCATAGAGCAACATATAGCCAGCTAAAGCACAATCTATATGAACGGAACTATTTTCGTAATGAGCATACGCAGGAACTAATTACGTCAATTTTTAAAATGAGGGGAGAACTCATACGGCTAAATTATGTGCCACATCGCGAAGATTTGCATATTTACTGCAATTTATGCAATCTGTCGGCGAGGGAGGATATTATCCACTTTATTGGTATATGCCCAATCCTGAAGCAGCAAAGAAGAATATTTTTGGGGAGTGACATTAAAACTGAGGATGAAGTACTAGCACTTCTTAATTGCGAGCGCAATGTAACCCACCTCTACAATTATTATAGAGCAGCAATGTCTTACCGCAACCAAATTATGAATGAGGCCTTCTAATAAATATATATTTTTTTTTTTTTTTTTTTTTTATTTTATATATATATATATTTCTATTATTTATTTAATTCTTTTTCTACTCTAAATTTAAATTTTTTGGAATCAAGCTTAATATTTTGCTTAAAAGATGTAAATCTAATGTCAATCGAACAGGCGGCAGAGCCATGTTAAAACGATTTATTTTTATAAAACTTGTACAAGTAATGAAGAAAGCAATAAATCGAATCTAATCTAAAAATCTAAAAAATCATCGGAAAATCTTTTTCCACGAAGACATTTTTTTTAAATCCGGAAACAGGAAATAATCACTAGGGGTAAGGTCTAGACTATAGGGTGGGTGTTGGATTTCTTCGAAACCACAATCTCGCGCAGCAGCCTTGGAAACTCGCGCCGTGTGAACAGGAGCGTTGTCATGAAGAAGCAACACACCCGCTGCGAGCTTACCCCGCCGGGCGCCGGAACGGGGGTCGTCTTCAATGCTCTCTCTGCCTCTCTTGAACTCACTTGACCACTTTTGCACAGTTGATAATGAAGGTGCGGAACCCTGGTAAACAGCCACCATCTCTTCATGAATAGTTTTTTGACTTTTTCCTTGCTTAGTGAGAAATTTAATTACAGCGCGATGCTCAATTTTCACCATCATCGTCTCATTTGCCATTATGATTCTGTTTAACTAGAGATAAAATGCGAATTAATAATCAGATTTAAATGAAATTTTACATGAATGCACTAAAATTATAGAATTACTTGATAAATAAGTCAATTTATATATACAAACACAGCTTCACCCCGATACCGAGAATATATTGAACGCCCCTCTACGTTCAAAGAAATTACAGCTAATTTAGTTGTAGCTTTTTAGTTATTAGTAAAGCTAACTTTTGTGGAACTCTGATCTACAGTCAATTTACAAATGTGTGCGTGGAACGCCTCATATATCGCGGATCCAAAAATGACGAGAAAAGTTGGGTCAGTGTTTTTGCTTGAAGGGCCGTCATTGGCGCATGCAAAAGATACACATTTACCCACGAGAAAGAAAAGGGAAATTTGCTGGGTGTTGCACTTCTCAAATATGTGTTTAGTAATGAAAGCCAGAGTTTTGAGAAACTTTTAAGCAGGGTTGAAATGGAATTTCCGTTATACTTTGTGCATGGGCAGGGGCACGCAGGTCTTCACACGAACACAGGTAGACAGGTAAAGTTGAGAAAAGATGGGTCTCTTTTCTACTCACTTAAAATCGACCTTTCTCGCCCGATACGACTTTTTAATGGAAAGGACTAAGTGTCCAATTGTCTACCTACATTTAATAACCCATTTTTTCAAGTGCATAATAGGTATATTTCTACTTGTTTTTGCATGATTTTATAATTTTTCTTTTCTTTTATAACTTGTATGACCTTTACCACACAATAAAATCTCAACTTTTTATTTTTTCAAACAATATCTTTTATTGATACGTATTCATTTTCTTTGCTTTACATTATTTTATGTCAATTGTACTATTTTTCATGATTTCTTTATTTTCCTGATTGTAATGTTTTACTTCGTGCATTAAACTTTTTTCATGAGTTACTACAATAATTAATTGGTGAAACTCGATGACAATTAAAACACGTATCAATAATAAAACAATTACGTTTTCCAATATTGCTGCAAAAAAGATAAAGTAAAGAAAAGCATTAACAATTTCATGCGATCAAAAATACTTTAAAAGAGAAAATATCCCTTAAATAAATTGCTACTGCGCATGTTGGGATCTTTCTTTCACTTTGATATGGACTATACCTACCCATCGAGCATTTTCCGATGGGATATTTCTTTTGGTATATAAATTTGCTATTGCATCCAATTTAAAAAAAAAAATAATTTAATTTTAATTTTAATTGTGGTGGGGGCATACGCCCCATTTATTCAGCTTAATATAGTCCGTACCAAAACAGTTGGCCAACGGTCGATTGCGCAGAGAGAGGATTTAAGAGAACAAAAATGACGCGAAAGAGATTTAATCACTAAGCGTTTTTGCCTGTAATTTACAATGCGTAACCCAACTTTACAGTGCTTAGAACTAAAATGCTGTTGAATATCTAAATAAACTTAATTTTTTATTATGAGGTCGACTTTTATACATTTCTACCTAGAAGTCCGATTGTATTTGAAAGGGTTCCCAACCCTTTTTATGGTTGAACATTTCGTGGTTTAGCGCTAGGTACCTGTATGGGTGGTGTGCTTGGTTAGCATAAATTTTATGATGTTTGATTTTACCTGTTTGACTTAAGTGTAAAAGTTTTACGACATGATTAGTGTTTGCATTTGGTTACCTGTAGGGGCACGGAATAAATTTGTTGCTTGGTTTTTAGAGTTTTTTATTTTAAGATAACGCATATATATTATGGATTTCCTATTTGGAATTCACTTTCACGAAAACAAAAGCATTGCTAGGACATAAGTTTATTAAAATAAAATAAATTGTCATGGATCTTTCAAGAAAAGGAAAACCAATAGGAAGTCTAGGACGTAAGATCGTTGTTAGGATATATTACAAAAAAATTGAAAAAGCTAGGAATTTATGTATAGATAATCCCATCACATACGCAAATTCACAGACAGAGGAGTTTACGGGAGTTTCGGCCCGAACAATAAGAAGGATAATTAAAGAATATGAGAAGAAAGGCGCTATTGAATCTCCAACTAAAAGAGTACCACATACAAAATGGAAAACTGGATTGGACGAATTTGGTATCACAGCTGTTCGGCGAATTATATACAACTTCCACATTGAAGAAAAAATGATGATAACATTAAAAATGTTAAGACAACGGGTGCAGGAAGATTTGGAGCTGAACCTAAGCAATATGTCGCTACATAGGATTTTAAAAAGAAATGGATTTTCTTATAGGAAAACGGAGAACAACCGTAAATTTCTTTGCGAAAGAAATGAAATCAAACTTTTACGAGTGAAATATCTGAGGAAGGTGCGGGAGTACAGGTCAGAAGGATATGAGATTATTTATTTGGACGAGAGCTATATTCACAGCTCTCACACAAGGCCAAGGGCATGGACTGACGGCACCAGTCAAGGTTTAAAGTCGCCAATTTCAAAAGGCCAAAGGCTGATAATGGCGCATGCAGGTGGAGCGAAGGGCTTCGTGAATAATGCCTTGCTTTTATTTAAATCTGGGTCGAAAACAGGAGATTATCACGATGAGATGAATTTTGAAAATTTCTCCAAATGGATGAAGGATCAAGTTTTAAATAACCTAGAGGAACCATCGGTTATTGTAATGGACAACGCATCATATCACAACAAATGGGAACACAAGCAAATCACTTCTGCTTCCGTTAAATCGGAGATGTTAGAATGGCTTTCCGTCAACAATATACCGCATTCTTCAAAAATGCTCAAAGTCGAACTTTATGACCTTATAAAGCGACATCGGACTAATCACCACCCCAAGCATGAGATTGACGATATGATTCACGGCGCGGGACACGAAGTACTACGATTGCCACCCTATCATCCAGATCTCAACCCTATTGAAAAGATCTGGGCAACAGTCAAGGGAAGAGTCGGAAGCCGAAATACAACGTTTAGATTATCGGATGTTCAGAAACTAGCTGAAGAAGAATTTTCAAAAATAACAGTTGAAGATTGGCGCAAAGTTTGTGAAAAAATTATAAGGACAGAGGAGGAATACTTTTCACACGAGCAGATTTGGGACACAATGTCGGATGCAATAATTATCAATCCAGGAGATGATTCTTCAACCGATTATGAAACTGACAGTTCTTCGAATTCAATTTAATATACATTAATATTTACTATTTCATATATAGGTAGCAAAATCAATAAATATTTTTATCTTAGTACTAAAACGTGTGTGTTTTTACTTCTTAATTCAAACCAAACCGAACCACCCATTTGGTATACTGGTGTTTTGTTTTGCTGCTCGCTGTAAATCTGTTTTATATTTGCAATTCATCGTCAATTTTATCTCGCTATAATTTACACTTTTAATCAAGGTTACAAATTTAAAAGTGGTGGGTAGTTCAATAAGTTTTAAAAACTGCATTTCTTAAAAAAAATTATTGAAGAATCAAGAACGTTCACCATTTTGTCTTTAACGAACCGTTTAATACCCCATCCTCTTTTTTGTGACAGAAAATCGTGCCTATTGTTATTGGGCATAAAATCGTTTACGTTTCCAAAAAATTCCCAAATTGTAAATTTTTTATTAAATTTACCTACCTCGCCCAAATTCAATGATATAAACAAAAAAAATTTGGTGTGACACTGCAATTTACTTTACTTTGCGTGCCAATATCAGTACCTACATGATCAATATGCACGACACAATTAATAATGATCAACGAAAGCATAATGAGCAAATAGGGTTTAAATCTAAAACCGTACACCTTCATACAGACACAGTCACACAATCAATTCATGTGCAATGTTTTGCTTAATCTATCCGACCGTGATCACATCATACTCCTACAAAGAACCGACAAGACAAAAAACGAAACAATATATTTGCCTCCAAGTAAAGTTGACATATAATGGTCTATATTTTTCCTCCGCTCCTAATTTCAGTATAAAAGAAGGAAAATGAAGAAACCACCCTCAGTGAGATCGCGACAGCGATCTTGAACACAAGGCAGGGTATACGTCGTTTTTTATTATGGCTCCGCCCATTTTCGTCTCTTTATGCTTGTTTTTGCAATTTAAGAGATTGTAAAACACATTTTAAGAGACCTGCGCAGTAGAATGGCCAACTGTTTTGG